>CM059425.1:252963373-253563373 GCA_030390025.1 Squalus acanthias
GAGAGAGTGCATGTGTGTGTGTGTGAGAGAGAGTGCATGTGTGTGTGTGTGAGAGAGAGAGTGCATGTGTGTGTGTGAGAGAGAGAGTGCATGTGTGTGTGTGTGAGAGAGAGTGCATGTGTGTGTGTGAGAGAGAGTGCATGTGTGTGTGTGAGATGTGCATGTGTGTGTGTGTGAGAGAGAGTGCATGTGTGTGTGTGAGAGAGAGAGTGCATGTGTGTGTGTGAGAGAGAGTGCATGTGTGTGTGTGTGAGAGAGAGTGCATGTGTGTGTGTGTGAGAGAGAGAGGCATGTGTGTGTGTGAGAGAGAGTGCATGTGTGTGTGTGAGAGAGAGTGCATGTGTGTGTGTGTGTGAGAGAGTGCATGTGTGTGTGTGTGAGAGAGAGTGCATGTGTGTGTGTGAGAGAGGCATGTGTGTGTGTGTGAGAGAGTGCATGTGTGTGTGAGAGAGAGAGTGCATGTGTGTGTGTGTGAGAGAGGAGTGCATGTGTGTGTGTGTGAGAGAGTGCATGTGTGTGTGTGTGAGAGAGTGCATGTGTGTGTGTGAGAGAGAGTGCATGTGTGTGTGTGTGTGAGAGAGTGCATGTGTGTGTGTGTGAGAGAGAGTGCATGTGTGTGTGTGTGAGAGAGAGTGCATGTGTGTGTGTGTGAGAGAGAGTGCATGTGTGTGTGTGTGAGAGAGAGTGCATGTGTGTGTGTGTGAGAGAGTGCATGTGTGTGTGTGAGAGAGAGTGCATGTGTGTGTGTGTGAGAGAGTGCATGTGTGTGTGTGTGAGAGAGAGTGCATGTGTGTGTGTGTGAGAGAGTGCATGTGTGTGTGTGTGAGAGAGAGTGCATGTGTGTGTGTGTGAGAGAGAGTGCATGTGTGTGTGTGTGAGAGAGAGTGCATGTGTGTGTGTGTGAGAGAGAGTGCATGTGTGTGTGTGTGAGAGAGAGTGCATGTGTGTGTGTGTGAGAGAGAGTGCATGTGTGTGTGTGAGAGAGTGCATGTGTGTGTGTGAGAGAGTGCATGTGTGTGTGTGAGAGAGAGTGCATGTGTGTGTGTGAGAGAGAGTGCATGTGTGTGTGTGTGTGAGAGAGAGTGCATGTGTGTGTGTGAGAGAGTGCATGTGTGTGTGTGTGAGAGAGTGCATGTGTGTGTGTGAGAGAGAGTGCATGTGTGTGTGTGAGAGAGAGTGCATGTGTGTGTGAGAGAGAGTGCATGTGTGTGTGTGAGAGAGAGTGCATGTGTGTGTGTGTGAGAGAGAGTGCATGTGTGTGTGTGAGAGAGTGCATGTGTGTGTGTGTGAGAGAGAGTGCATGTGTGTGTGTGTGAGAGAGTGCATGTGTGTGTGTGAGAGAGAGAGTGCATGTGTGTGTGTGTGAGAGAGAGTGCATGTGTGTGTGTGAGAGAGAGAGTGCATGTGTGTGTGTGTGAGAGAGAGTGCATGTGTGTGTGTGTGAGAGAGAGTGCATGTGTGTGTGTGAGAGAGAGTGCATGTGTGTGTGTGAGAGAGAGTACATGTGTGTGTGTGAGAGAGAGTGCATGTGTGTGTGTGTGAGAGAGAGTGCATGTGTGTGTGTGTGAGAGAGAGTGCATGTGTGTGTGTGAGAGAGAGTGCATGTGTGTGTGTGTGTGAGAGAGTGCATGTGTGTGTGAGAGTGCATGTGTGTGAGAGAGAGAGTGCATGTGTGTGTGAGAGAGAGTGCATGTGTGTGTGTGTGAGAGAGAGTGCATGTGTGTGTGTGAGAGAGAGAGTGCATGTGTGTGTGTGAGAGAGTGCATGTGTGTGTGTGAGAGAGAGTGCATGTGTGTGTGTGTGAGAGAGTGCATGTGTGTGTGTGAGAGAGAGAGTGCATGTGTGTGTGTGTGAGAGAGAGTGCATGTGTGTGTGTGTGAGAGAGAGTGCATGTGTGTGTGTGAGAGAGAGTGCATGTGTGTGTGTGAGAGAGAGTGCATGTGTGTGTGTGTGAGAGAGTGCATGTGTGTGTGTGAGAGAGAGTGCATGTGTGTGTGTGAGAGAGAGTGCATGTGTGTGTGTGAGAGAGAGTGCATGTGTGTGTGTGAGAGAGAGTGCATGTGTGTGTGTGAGAGAGAGTGCATGTGTGTGTGTGAGAGAGAGTGCATGTGTGTGTGTGAGAGAGAGTGCATGTGTGTGTGTGAGAGAGAGTGCATGTGTGTGTGTGTGAGAGAGTGCATGTGTGTGTGTGAGAGAGAGTGCATGTGTGTGTGTGAGAGAGAGTGCATGTGTGTGTGTGTGAGAGAGAGTGCATGTGTGTGTGTGTGAGAGAGTGCATGTGTGTGTGTGTGAGAGAGAGTGCATGTGTGTGTGAGAGAGAGAGTGCATGTGTGTGTGTGTGAGAGAGAGTGCATGTGTGTGTGTGAGAGAGAGAGTGCATGTGTGTGTGTGAGAGAGAGTGCATGTGTGTGTGTGAGAGAGAGTGCATGTGTGTGTGTGAGAGAGAGAGTGCATGTGTGTGTGTGTGTGAGAGAGTGCATGTGTGTGTGTGAGAGAGAGTGCATGTGTGTGTGTGTGAGAGAGAGAGTGCATGTGTGTGTGTGTGAGAGAGAGTGCATGTGTGTGTGTGTGAGAGAGAGTGCATGTGTGTGTGTGAGAGAGTGCATGTGTGTGTGTGAGAGAGAGTGCATGTGTGTGTGTGTGAGAGAGAGTGCATGTGTGTGTGTGTGAGAGAGTGCATGTGTGTGTGTGAGAGAGAGAGTGCATGTGTGTGTGTGAGAGAGAGTGCATGTGTGTGTGTGAGAGAGAGTGCATGTGTGTGTGTGAGAGAGTGCATGTGTGTGTGTGTGAGAGAGAGTGCATGTGTGTGTGTGTGAGAGAGTGCATGTGTGTGTGTGTGAGAGAGAGTGCATGTGTGTGTGTGAGAGAGAGTGCATGTGTGTGTGTGAGAGAGAGTGCATGTGTGTGTGTGAGAGAGTGCATGTGTGTGTGTGTGAGAGAGTGCATGTGTGTGTGTGTGAGAGAGAGTGCATGTGTGTGTGTGTGAGAGAGAGTGCATGTGTGTGTGAGAGAGAGTGCATGTGTGTGTGTGAGAGAGAGTGCATGTGTGTGTGTGAGAGAGAGTGCATGTGTGTGTGTGAGAGAGAGTGCATGTGTGTGTGTGTGAGAGAGAGTGCATGTGTGAGATGCTTGTGTGTGAGAGAGTGCATGTGTGTGTGTGTGTGAGAGAGTGCATGTGTGTGTGTGAGAGAGAGTGCATGTGTGTGTGTGAGAGAGAGTGCATGTGTGTGTGTGTGAGAGAGAGTGCATGTGTGTGTGTGTGAGAGAGAGTGCATGTGTGTGTGTGAGAGAGTGCATGTGTGTGTGTGAGAGAGAGAGTGCATGTGTGTGTGTGAGAGAGAGTGCATGTGTGTGTGTGTGAGAGAGAGTGCATGTGTGTGTGTGTGTGAGAGAGTGCATGTGTGTGTGTGAGAGAGAGTGCATGTGTGTGTGTGAGAGAGTGCATGTGTGTGTGTGTGAGAGAGTGCATGTGTGTGTGTGTGAGAGAGAGTGCATGTGTGTGTGTGTGAGAGAGTGCATGTGTGTGTGTGAGAGAGAGTGCATGTGTGTGTGTGAGAGAGAGTGCATGTGTGTGTGTGTGAGAGAGTGCATGTGTGTGTGTGAGAGAGAGTGCATGTGTGTGTGTGAGAGAGAGTGCATGTGTGTGTGTGTGAGAGAGAGTGCATGTGTGTGTGTGAGAGAGAGTGCATGTGTGTGTGTGTGTGAGAGAGAGTGCATGTGTGTGTGTGTGAGAGAGAGTGCATGTGGTGTGTGTGAGAGAGAGTGCATGTGTGGTGTGTGAGAGAGTGCATGTGTGTGTGTGTGAGAGAGTGCATGTGTGTGTGTGAGAGAGAGTGCATGTGTGTGTGTGTGAGAGAGTTGCATGTGTGTGTGTGAGAGAGAGTGCATGTGTGTGTGTGTGAGAGAGTGCATGTGTGTGTGTGTGAGAGAGTGCATGTGTGTGTGTGTGAGAGAGTGCATGTGTGTGTGTGGAGAGAGTGCATGTGTGTGAGAGAGTGCATGTGTGTGTGTGAGAGAGAGTGCATGTGTGTGTGTGAGAGAGAGTGCATGTGTGTGTGTGAGAGAGTGCATGTGTGTGTGTGAGAGAGTGCATGTGTGTGTGAGAGAGAGTGCATGTGTGTGTGTGTGAGAGAGTGCATGTGTGTGTGTGTGAGAGAGTGCATGTGTGTGAGAGAGTGCATGTGTGTGTGAGAGAGTGCATGTGTGTGTGAGAGAGAGTGCATGTGTGTGTGTGTGAGAGAGTGCATGTGTGGTGTGTGAGAGAGTGCATGTGTGTGCATGTGTGTGAGAGAGTGCATGTGTGTGTGTGTGAGAGAGTGCATGTGTGTGTGTGAGAGAGAGTGCATGTGTGTGTGTGAGAGAGTGCATGTGTGTGTGTGAGAGAGTGCATGTGTGTGATGTGTGTGAGAGAGTGCATGTGTGTGTGTGTGAGAGAGTGCATGTGTGTGTGTGTGAGAGAGTGCATGTGTGTGTGTGTGAGAGAGTGCATGTGTGTGTGTGAGAGAGAGTGCATGTGTGTGTGTGAGAGAGTGCATGTGTGTGTGTGTGAGAGAGAGTGCATGTGTGTGTGTGTGAGAGAGTGCATGTGTGTGAGAGAGTGCATGTGTGTGTGAGAGAGTGCATGTGTGTGTGTGTGAGAGAGTGCATGTGTGTGTGTGTGAGAGAGTGCATGTGTGTGTGAGAGAGAGTGCATGTGTGTATGAGAGATAGTGCATGTGTGTGTGTGTGTGTGTGTGAGAGAGTGCATGTGTGTGTGTGTGAGAGAGTGCATGTGTGTGAGAGAGAGAGAGTGCATGTGTGTATGAGAGATAGTGCATGTGTGTGTGTGTGTGAGAGAGTGCATGTGTGTGTGAGAGAGAGAGTGCATGTGTGTGTGAGAGAGAGTGCATGTGTGTGTGTTTGTGTGAGAGTACAGGTTACTGAAAGTGTGGTCACAAAGATTGGTTTTAACAAGGTTTTTATAGAAGAATGAAATGAAGGGGCAAAAGGATTTCAGGACTGACTAAGACCGAGGCAGCTGAAAGCTTTGTCTCCAACGGTGGGGTGAACAGAGGGAAGATTCCGTTAAAGGAGAGAATCGGAGGGCGTTCATTTGTTGGTTTACGGACCTTGCGCGCATATTTCCTGCTACATTGACCGACAGGATACGAGTGACTGCTTGAAATGTAATTGGAGTGTGAATCATTGTGCGATATTAGGTGATGTACCTTGGTTACATGTTGTGTAATGTGCCGTGATATACCTTGTGGTCATCATTACCTCAACAAACTCATTTTCAATCGCCTTCATGGGACAATGGAAAGGAGAATGGGCCGAGGAGTGTAACGGGCGGCCGATCTGATGACGCCCGTTCCATGTCACCCCGAGCTGTGATTTGCCGAATATTGTTCCTTCTGGTTGGGGAGGCAGTGATGAAGGGGTTATCAATTTAAAACTGGATCTGTGAGCCTGAGGAGAGAGGTTAGGAGACATTCCTTGATTCAGGGAGCACGGAAAACCTTTGCAAAAGGCAGAGACTGAGGCAGAGACCATTGCATCTTTTAAAGGAAAATTTGATAAATGTTTGAATACGGGGAGAGCGCGGGGCAGCGGGATTAGTCCAGCAGAGAGCCAGCACAGACATGATGGGCTGAATGGCCTCCTTGTGTGCTGTAACTTGTACGGTTCTCGGGTCCTATGGACTTGGGGTTGGGAAGCAGCAGCCACGATCTCCAAACAAGATTTCTAGCCCAAAGAGTTCATTCACTACGTTCTTTCCATCACAATACCTCTGTGCTCGCTGACCTACATTGTCTCCCGGTCCGGCAACGCCTCAATTTTAAAATTCTCACCCTTGTTTTCAAATCCCTCCATGGCCCTCGCCCCCTCCCTATCTCTGTAACCAACTCCAGCCCTACAACCCATCGAGATATCTGCGCTCCTCCAACTCTGGCCTCTTGCACATCCCCGACTTTCATCGCTCCACCATTGGCAGCCGTGCCTTCTGTTGCCTGGGCCCTAAGCTCTGGAATTCCCTGTCTAAACCTCTCCGTCTCGCTACCTCTCTTTCCTCCTTTAAGACGCTCCTTAAAACCTACCTCTTTGGCCAAGCTTTTGGTCACCTGCCCTGATATCTCCTTATGTGGCTCGGTGTCAAATTTTGTTGGATAATCGCTCCCGTGATGCGCCTTGGGACGTTTTACTCAGTTAAAGGCGCTATGTCAATGCAAATTGTTGTCGCTCTTGACACCCACCAGAAATGGTAAAATCTTTGTTGGGGCTTTTGGACTAGTTTCTCTGCAGTTGGATCAAGAAAGTATTCGCCATCTATACCAGTTACGCACCAATTTAGCTTCCTCACAAGGGCGATGTTGACGAAAGTGTCCTTTCCCTGACACAAATGAATTTAGATTCAAATGGAGACTCTGGAAGATAAATTGTGCGCATCCTCCATTTTAATTTGGTTGTGCTCTTTTCTACAATGTTACAATAACTCTGTACTGGTGAAAAGAGCAAAAAATCTACCCTAGGGACAGACAAAAAGAAGCCTGGTAATTAGGCAACATTCTGGTGAAGTGGGCTCGTGATAGCTTCAGAATTTTAATTGGTTACAGAGGACTCTCTCCGAGGCAAAAACTCACCCCTCCCCACACCAATAGCTTACGAGAGCAGTGACCATATATAATTAACGTTCCCTTTCTCCTCTTATTAACTTTACCTTGTAAATAATTGATAGGTTTATGGAGAGAGCTGCGCTTCCATCTTCCAGTCCCGAGGATCGTAACTTTACAATTTCCAAACGGCAGACACCGCACTGAACCTCTGGAGGAATTTCAACTCGCAGCTGTCAGTTTTTAAATTCCGTGAATTATTTATAAAATAAAGAAGTAAATAGCTAGAGGGCTACAAGAGATGGCTAGGAGAAGAAAAACCTATCCATTTTTTAACTTTTAACTAACTGTATCCTCCAAGTTAAGCAGGGAGGTCAGGATAGTCCCATGAACCTGATAATAGGAACATAAGATCTTTTCTTAAGAACAGGAAAAAAGCCATTAGAACCGATATATTTTTATTATTCTTTCACTTCCCTATTAATGAGTGTCAGCCGTGGCTCAGTGGGCAGCACGCTCGCCTCTGAGTCAGAAGGTTGTGGGTTCAAGTCCCACTCCAGGGACTTTAGCATAAAAATCTAGGCTGACGCTCCCAGTGCAGTGCTGAGCGAGCGCTGCACTGTCAGAGGTGCCGTCTTTCAGCTGAGATGTTAAACCGAGGCCCCGTCTGCTCTCTCAGGTGGACGTAAAAGATCCCATGGCACTATTTCAAAGAAGAGCAGGAGAGTTATCCCCAGTGTCAATATTTATCCCTCAATTAACATAACAAAAACAGATTATCTGGCCATTATCACATTACTGATTGTGGGACCTTGATGTGTGCAAATTGACTGCCGCATTTCCCACATTACAACACTGACTACACTTCAAAAGTACTTCATTGGCTGTAAAGCGCTTTGGGACGTCCGCTGGTCCTGAAAGGCGCTACATAAACGCAAGTCTGTCTTTCTTTCTTTCTTCTACCCTCGCCTTCTGAAGGGATTGACTTCTGGATCTACAGGCACCAGTTGGCCTCCTGTGTCTCGCTCAAGTGCTCTTCCCTCGAGCATGAACCTTTGATGCTGAGTTGCCGGCAGCGTCGATCGGAAATCGAGAGGCACGTGGAAAAATCGTGAAGGGTTTTGGTAGAGTAAATCTGGGGAAACTGTCTCCAGTGGCAGAATGGGTCAGTAACTAGAGGACACAGAATCAAGGTGATTGGCAAAAGAACCAGTGGAGAAATGTATTTTTAACGCAGCGAGTTGTTGTGATCTGGAATGCGCTGCCTGAAAGGGCAATGGAATCAGGTTCAATAGTAACATTCAAAAGGGAATTGGATCAATACTTGAAGGTAAAATATTTACATGGGGAAAGAGCAGGGGAGTGGGATTAATTGGATAGCTGAACCAAATAGCCGGCACAGGCACGATGGGCCGAATGGCCGCCTTCTGTGCTGTACCATTCTATGATTCTATTTGAGAGACGCTGTGCCAGCTGAAGTTGTATTCAGATTCCATTTTGAATTAAAGACTCCATTTTGTGGGTAAAAGGCAGCTTCTCTGAGATTTGCTGAAAACAGGCAATGTCGGTAGAATGTCAAAAAATCTCTGAGGCTGTCACAGTGGTCACATAAAATAGCCTTGGATAGTTCTAATCTTCTCATGGATGCATCTGTAGGTTTATTGTTTTCTGCAAATAGGTAAGGTAGTTTATGTTCCGTTTAGCTTTTTACCCAGAGAGAGGTTAGAATGTGGAACTCGCGACCACAAAGGTTAGTTGAGGCGAATAGCGTGGGTGCCTTTAAGGGGAAGCTCGATAAGTACATGAGGGAGAAAGGAATAGAGGGTTATGCTGATGGGGTGAGATGAAGAGGGCTGGGAGGAGGCTCCTGTGGAGCACGGAGCAGTTGGGCCGAATGGCCTGTTTCTGTGCTGTAAAATTCTATGTAATATATCCCAAGACCGAGCTGTGGAGACTCTTTGAGCCTTTGATATGTTGAGCTCATGTAACCAAATTGAAAAGCAAGAGTGATGGTCATGGAGGAGGTGATGCAATGGCCTTTGCGCTGAATTTAAAAATTGAGATCATTGTAAGAAAGTTAGAAGAAGAAGCAGAAGGAGAGTAGATGCTGAGAGGTTGTTTCCCCTGGCTGGAGAGTCTAGAACTAGGGTGTATAGACTCAGGATAAGGGGTCGGCCGTTTAATACTGAGATGAGGAAGAATTTCTTCACTCAGAGGGTTGTGAATCTTTTGAATTCTCTACCCCAAAGGGCTGAATCGTTGAGTATATTCAAGGCTGAGATCGATAGATTTTTGGACTCCAGGGGAATCAAGGGATATGGAGATCAGGCGGGAAAGTGAGAAGAAATTTCTCCTCCTCTCAGTCCTAAATGTCCTACCCCGTATCCTGAGACTGTGACCCCCTCGTTCTAGACCCCCCCGGCCAGGGGAAACATCCTCCCTACATCCAGTCTGTCTAGCCCTGTCAGAATTTTATACGTTTCAATGAGATCCCCTCTCATTCTTCTAAACTCTAGTGAATACAGGTCAGTCGACCCAATCTCTTCTCATATGACAATATGTTCTGTCTAAATTATTCACGCAGATTGCGATTCCATTCATATTAACGGGTTGTGAAATATGATATCTGTTCACCTCTAGCCATTCTGCAGTGACAGGGTGTGGAATGGATGCTGACTTAGCTTTGTGTTAATTTATGAATGCTCTATGTTATTGATCACAGGTAGTAGCGCTGCACTCATTCACAAATTTAATGCTCACTAGCTGTCTAGTCAACACTATACGACACTAAGCTTATGGTCCTTTTATTGTTTTCCTTACAGTGTCTTATCCTGGCAGCTGTGGCTCAATGGGTAGCACTCTCGCCTCTGAGGCAGAAGGTTGTGGGTTCAAGTCCCACTCCAGAGACTTCAGCACTTAATGCTAGGCTGACACTCCAGTGCAGTGCTGAGGGAGTGCTACACTCACAGATGGTGCCGCCTTTCAGATGAGACGTTAAACCGAGGCCCTGTCTGCCCTCTCAGGTGGATGTGAAAGAGTCCATGGCACTATTTTGAAGAAGAGCAGGGGAAGTTCTCCCCGGTGTCCTGGCCAATATTTATCCCTCAACCAACATCGCTAAAACAAATTATCGGGTCATTTATTTCATTGCTGTTTGAGGGACCTTGCTGTGTTCAAAATGGCTGCTGCATTTTCTACATTACAACAATGACTACACTTCAAAGAGTACTTGATTGGCTGTCAAGCAATTTGGGGCATTCTGATGTCATGAAAATTGCGATATAAATGCAAGGCTTTCTTTTTTCTTTCTTATCAGCTAATCCTAATAGCTCAGAGGCAAAGTTTCAATTCCTGAACCACACTGGTTGGCTCGAGGTTAAATTCTCATTTCAGCTGGTCTGCTGCTAGAATTGTTGTGTTTGGCCACGGCCACAGGGAAAGGAAAAAATCCATCCACACTTCCCCTCCTGGTCCCTGTACGACAACCTCTACTGGATGTGCTTATGTGTAGACATGAGGTGAGGATGGGATTGGGTTCTGCTCTGAGGTACTCTACGGTCAGATAGGGTCTGATGTAACCAGTGTCAAAGCTCACACATGAATAACGATAGAAACATTGGAACAGGAGGAGGCCAACTCAGCCCCTCAAGCCTGCTTCACCGTCGAATTAGATCATGGCTGATCTGTATCTTAACTCCATCGACCTGCCTTTTCTCCAACTCCCTCGATACCCTTACCCAACAGTCTCAGTCTTGAAAGTTCCGATTGTCCCAGCATCCACAGCTTTTTGAGGGAGAGAGTTCCAGATTTCTACCACCCTTTCTGTGAAAGAAGTGCAACCTGATTTTGCTCCAATTTTATGATTATGCCCCTTTGGTTTTGGATTTGGATTTCCCCACCAGAGGAAATAGTTTCTCCGTATCTACACTATCAAATCCTTTTAACATTTTAAACACCTTGATCAGATCACCCCGTCAATCTTCTGTACTCAAGGGAATACAAGCCAAGTATACGAGCACTGGGCAAAGTATTGGAAGCTACTGCTATCAGTGGAACTGCATCTCCGGTAAAGGAATTCACATCTTCAGGGAAGGAGGCAAGGGGATGGAAATTGGAGGAAAGGAGGCAAGGGGATGGAAATTGGAGGAGAACATTTTGGAGAGAAAATAAAATGTCTTGTCTCTTTTCATGCTTCAATTGATCTTTTGTAAATCGCTGCTGTTATGGGCTGCTGAAGCGAGAACTCAATGGGACAACAGTTTGCACTTAAACCATCCCAAGACGCTTTGCAAAGAAGGGGCATCAAGCAGGAGGATTCGATGACCAAAGTAACAAGGAAGAGGTAGGTTTTGACAAGACTTTTTGTTTTTCAGTTTCCTTATTGGATTCTTAACAAAATATATTTACACACATACATATTTTATGAAGCCATTGTACATTTCAGTGCACATTTACAAGATAGAAAATATACAAATGAGGAAGGCCATTTGGCACACCCTAGATCGTCTAACCAGCGGAGCCCTGCAGTACCCCCATCACAGGTGTAAAGATTAATGTGATGACATTCCTCTATAGTGGACAGAGGGATGTCATAGGAGCTGATCTGAAAGCTGATGGCTTGCTGGTTTTTCTTTGACCCGAAGCTGGAAACCTATAACCGCCTGGTGCTAGCCAGCAAACCTCCCTCACCAACAATCAACCAACCTCAGAACCTACTTCATCCACTTACCCCAGGGAATATTAAGGGAATCAAGGGATATGGGGATAGTGCAGGAAAGTGGAGTTGAGGTAGAAGATCAGCCACGATCTTATTGAATGGCGGAGCAGGCTCGAGGGGCCGAATGGCCGACTCCTGCTCCTATTTCTTATGTTCTTATGTTACCCGAGCCTTGGACTTAAAAGGAAAAGTCAGGTTAGTGGCTAAACATTACAACAGGGAATTGGATCTATACTTGTAAAGGAAGAACCTGCAGGGCTATGGGGGAAGAGCAGGGGGGGAGTGGGACTAATTGGATAGCACGATGGACCGAATGGCCTCCGCCTGTGCTGTTTGATTCTATGAACCGTGCTCCAGAACTCAGATTACCCAGGAGCATAACCTCAGAAGATCAGCGAGTCTATTTTCAATCTTCCTCAGCTTAAGTTGCCCTGTGTGACCAACGGTGACCATGTATGGGTTATCCCTGTATTATTTCTGTTCAAGCGCTGTGCTATCTCTTCCGCCCAACAAATAAATTCAGATTGCCAGTTGTTCCGTTATTTTCTTTTCCAAACCTGTGAAACCTCTCTCTTCCAACCCAACCCCCCACGTCACTTCATTTTACCAATGCGGGCCAGAAACTCTGATTGAATTTTGCACCTGTTTCTATCTTGATAAGAGAAAATTGTGATGATGATTGAACCCAGTGACTGCTTCAATCAATATCCATTTTAGAATGAAACTGGAGACCAGTCAAGCATGAAAAGTATAAATTTTCCGAAAAGGAATTATACCAAAAACTCAGTGACCTGCAAAGCTAATATTGCAGTTCCAGGCGCACTTCATTTCGTCTCTAACAGCTAGATTTCGGGTTATTTTTATCTTGTTTCAAACGCATCTTACAACTTCGGTTGGTCTCAACAAGCCAAGTGTATGCTCTGTGGTGTTCATTCATCGCATGTCTGCTTTTTCAGAACCTCTCCACGAGATGACCACCAATGCACTCATGTCCAGCGTCTGCTACTGAATCCAAATTCTCCTTCAACCTCGACTGAGCTGGAAGTTGACGGGACAAGAGTTCTAAGGTTTTGGGCATGTGCAGAAATCCATCACCAAGCCTCAGAGTCTCTAATCCACCTAGCTGGAGTAGGATAGTGTAGTGGTTATGGGAACAGTAGTGTAGTGGTTATGGGAACGGTAGTGTAGAGGTTATGGGAACGGTAGTGTAGAGGTTATGGGAACGGTAGTGTAGAGGTTATGGAATCGGTAGTGTAGAGGTTATGGGAATGGTAGTGTAGAGGTTATGGGAACGGTAGTGTAGTGGTTATGGGAACGGTAGTTTAGAGGTTATGGGAACGGTAGTGTAGAGTTTATGGGAATGGTAGTGTAGAGGTTATGGGAACGGTAGTGTAGAGGTTATGGGAACGGTAGTGTAGTGGTTATGGGAACGGTAGTGTAGAGGTTATGGGAATGGTAGTGTAGAGGTTATGGAATCGGTAGTGTAGAGGTTATGGGAATGGTAGTGTAGAGGTTATGGGAACGGTAGTGTAGTGGTTATGGGAATGGTAGTTTAGAGGTTATGGGAACGGTAGTGTAGAGGTTATGGGAATGGTAGTGTAGAGGTTATGGGAACGGTAGTGTAGAGGTTATGGGAACGGTAGTGTAGTGGTTATGGGAACGGTAGTGTAGAGGTTATGGGAACGGTAGTGTAGCGGTTATGGGAACGGTAGTGTAGAGGTTATGGGAACGGTAGTGTAGTGGTTATGGGAACGGTAGTTTAGTGGTTATGGAATCGGTAGTGTAGTGGTTATGGGAACGGTAGTTTAGTGGTTATGGAATTGGTAGTGTAGAGGTTATGGGAACGGTAGTGTAGAGGTTATGGGATGGTAGTGTAGTGGTTATGGGAACGGTAGTGTAGAGGTTATGGAATCGGTAGTGTAGAGGTTATGGGAATGGTAGTGTAGAGGTTATGGGAACGGTAGTGTAGCGGTTATGGGAACGGTAGTGTAGCGGTTATGGGAACGGTAGTGTAGCGGTCATGGGAACGGTAGTGTTGCGGTTATGGGAACGGTAGTGTAGAAAAAAAGTCAAATCTAAGGGCACTATATCTGAATGTGTGAAACATTCACAACAAAATAGATGAATTAATAATAGCACAGATAGAAATTAATAGTTTTGATCTAATAGCCATTACGGAGACATGTTTGCAAAGTGACCAAGGTTGGGAACTAAATATTCCAGGATACTTGACTTTTGGAAGAGATAGGCAAAATGGAAAAGGAGGTGGGGTAGCTCTGATAGTTAAGGATGGGATAAAGACAGTAGAGAGAAAAGATCTTGATTCTGAAAATCAAGAAGTAAAATCATTTCGGGTGGAGCTAAGAAACAGCAAGGGGCAGAAAACATTGGTGGGAGTTGTTTATAGGCCCGCAAACAATAGTTGTAATGTAGGGCAGAGTATAAATCAGGAAATTAGTGGTGCATGTAACAAGGGTAATACAGTAATCATGGGGGACTTTAATCTACATATAGACTGGGCAAACCAAATTTGCAGTAATAGTGTGGAGGACGAATTCATGGAATGTATACAAGTTTTCTAGATCAGTATTTTGAGGAACCAACTAGGGAACAGGCTATTTTAGATCTAGTATTGTGCAATGAGAAAGGATTCATTAATAAACTTAAAGTAAAGGGACCTTTAGGGAAGAGTGACCATAATATGATAGAATTTTATATTGAGTTTGAAAGTGATTTAGTTAAATCTGAAGCTAGGGTCTTCAATCTAAACAAAGCAAACTACGTAGGTATGAGGGGTGAGTTGGCTAAGGTAGATTGGGGAAACTACATTCAAAGGTATGATGGTAGACAAGCAATGGCTAGCATTTAAAGAATTAATATATCATTTACAACAAATATACATTCCTTTAAGGCACAAAAACCCCACAGGAAAAGTGGCCCAACCGTGGCTAACAAGGGAAGTTAAAGATAGGATAAGATCAAAGGCTTATAATGTTGCCAAAAAGAGTAGGAAGCCCGAGGATTGGGAAGATTTTAGAAGCAAAGGAGGGCCATGAAATTGATAAGGAAAGAGAAAAAAGAATATGAGAGTAAATTAGCAAGAGACATAAAAGCAGATTGTAAATGTTTCTTTAGGTATGTAAATATGAAGAGATTAGTGAAAGTAAACATGGGCCCATTAGAGGCAGAGGCAGGAGAAAATATAACGGGCAATAAGGAAATGGCAGAGACATTAAACAATTGTATCTGTCTTCACGGTAGAAGACACAAAAAACATTCCGGAAATAATGCGGAACCAAGGGTCTAGAGAGAATGAGGAACTGAAAGAAATCAGTATAAGTAAAGACATAGTACTGGAGAAATTAATGGGACTAAGTGGCAACAAATCCCCTGGACCTGACAACCTGCATCCTAGGGTTTTAAAAGAGGTAGCTGCAGAGATAGCGGATGCATTGGTATTAATCTTCCAGAATTCCCTAGATTCTAGAACAGTCCCCAAGGATTGGAAAGTAGCAAACATAATCCTGCTACATAAGAAAGGAGGAAGAGAAAAAACAGGGAACTAAAGGCCAGTTAGCCTGACATCAGTAGTAGGCAAAATGCTAGAATCTATTATTAGGGATGTGGTAACAGGACACTTAGAAAATGATAATATGATTGGGCAGAGTCAACATGGTTTTATGAAAGGGAAATCGTGTTTGACAAATCTGTTAGAGTTTTTGAAGATGTAACTAACAGGATGGATAAGGGGGAAACAGTGGATGTAGTGTATTTGGATTTTCAAAAAGCACTCGATAAGGTGCCATACAAGAGGTTATTACACAAAATTAGGACTCATGGGATTGGGGGTAATATATTAGCATGGATTGAGGATTGGTTAATGGATAGAAAACAGAGTAGGAATAAACAGGACTTTTTCAGGTTGGCAGGCTGTAACTAGCAGGGTACCGCAAGGATCAGTGCTTGGGCTTCAGCTATTTATAATCTATATTAATGACTTGGATAAAGGGACTGAGTGAAACGCATCCAAGTTTGCTGATGATACAAAGTTAGGTGGATAGGTAAGCTGTGAAGAGGATGCAAAGAGGCTTCAGAGAGATACAGACAGGTTGACTGAATGGACAAGAACATGGCAAATGGAATATAATGTGGGGTAGTGTGAAGTTATCCACTTTGGTAGGAAAAACAAAAAAGCAGAATATTTTTTGAATGGTGAGAGACTGGGAAATGTTTGCACTCAGAGGGACCTGGGTATCCTTGTACATGAATCACAGAAAGTAAACATGCAATTAGGAAAGCAAATGGTATGTTAGCTTTTGTTACAAAGGGATTAGAGTATAAGAGTAAAGAAGTCTTACTACAATTATACAGGGCATTTGTGAGGCCACACCTGGAGTGCTGTGTACAGTTCTGGTCTCCTTACCTAAGGAAAGACATACTTGCCTTAGAGGGAGTGCAGCGAAGCTTCACTAGACTGTTTTCTGGGATGAGGGGATTGCCCTATGAGGAGAGATTGAGTAGTCTAGACCTATATTCCCTAGAGTTCAGAAGAATGAGAGGTGATCTCATTGAAACATATAAAATTCTTAAGGGGCTTGACAGGGTTAAAGCTGAGAAAATGTTTCCCCTAGCTGGGGAATCTAGAACACGGGGTCACAGTCACAGAATATGGGGTCGGCCATTTAGGACTGAGATGAGGAGAAATTTCTTCACTCAAAGGGTGGTGAATCTTTGGAATTCTCTACCCCAGAGAGCTGTGGATGCTCAGCTGTTGAGTGTATTCAAGACAGAGGACGATAAATTTTTGGAAACAAAGGGAATTAAGCGATATGGGGATAGTGCGGGAAGGTGGAGTTGAGGTAGAAGATCAGCCATGATCTTGTTGAATGGCGGAGCAGGCTCGAGGGGCCGAATGGCCAACTCCAGCTCCTATTTCTTATGTAGCAGTTATGAGAGTGGCAGTGTAGTGGCTATGGGAACAGTAGTGTAGCGGTTATGGGGATGGCAGTGTAGCAATTATGGGAACACTAGTCTAGCGGTTATGAGAGCAGTAGTGTAGCGGTTATGTCACTTATCTAGTAGTCCAGAGGCCTGGACTAATAATTCAGTAGAACCTGAGTGCAAATCCCACCATGGCAGTCTGAGAATTGAATTCAGTTTGAAACAAATCTGGTATCAGTAAAAGTGACCATGAAGCTGTCAGATTGTTGTAAAAACCCAACTGGTTCATGAATGACCTTTAAGAAAGGAAACCTGACGTCCTAGTCGGTCTGGCCTATATGTAACTCCGGTCCCACACCAATTTGGTTGACTCTTAACTGCCCTCTGAAGTGGCCTGGCAAGCCACTTGGCTGCATCAAACCTCAGGGAAACTCAGAATGGGCAATAAATGCTGGCCTTGCCAGCGATGCCCACATTCTGAGAATAGAGAAAAAACATGGACTTTCTTTTTGTCCAATACATTCTCTTCCCATAAGGATACATCTCACCTCAGCCCAATGGCTTTAGGCACTATTGACAAGAGTCACTGAGAGATTCCCCCTCCGAATGTGTGCAGGGGTACTGTTTTAGTTTAACCAGCTACCTATTAGCACATCATGATGTGGAGATTAGCACATCAGCATTTTAAAGGGGGTGGGTGGGACACTGAGAGAAAGTAAACAATCACTTCATGTTTTTCACAATATTCTTTCCTGGAGCAACGGCACACAAAGGGTCTTGCCTGTATAGGATAAGAAATGTGTACTAAGAAAGAAAGACTTGCATTTATATGGAGCCTTTAACGACCTCTCGACCACTTAACCTTATGGGCAAAGTAATTTCACCGTGTTAATAGGTACGTTAACACATGAACTAAAATAGAGAACAGAATCACTTACATGCGTAAGAAAGACTTGCATTTATATAGCATCTTTCACAACCTCTAGACATCCCAAAGCACTTTAAAGCCAATGAAGTACTTTTTGAATTGTCGTCACTGTTGTAATGTGGGAAACGCGGCAGCCAATTTGCGCACAGCAAGCTCCCACACACAGCAATGTGATAATGACCAGATAATCTGTTTTATTTAGTGATGTTGGTTGAGGGATAAACATTGGCCAGGACACCAGGGATAACACCCCTGCTCTTCTTCAAAATAGTACCATGGGATCTTTTACATCCACCTGAAAGGGCTTACTGGGCCTCGTTTTAACGTCTCATCCAAAAGACAGCACCTCTGACAGTGCAGCACTGGAGTGTCAGCCTAGATTATGTGCTCAAGTCTCATGGAGTGGGACTTGAGCCCTCAACCTTCTGACTCAGAGGTGAGGGTGCTACCCACTGAGCCATGACTGCGCAGATTGGACCAAAGGATGGCTACAAGACTGAGAGACCGCAGTTACTATGTTCCAGTCAGAGGAGGGAAGTTAAGGCGAGTGCATACTGGCAAGGCAAAAATCACGATTACAAATTACGGGTGTAATTCGCAATCAAATTCTGAGCTGAACAGCCATGGAGAATAGTTGTTCTGCGCTGTTCTTCATTACCCTGCTCTGAAGCATCAAATGGAACATCAATCGCACTGTGCCTGTGTATAAATCATTGAGATTTTGAGTGCAACAACAAAATCACTCCAAATATGCTTTTTAGCATCTCACAGATAAATTGCCCAAAGGCATTAAAGTGATGTTTACTTAAACAGCACTGGTGCTGCGGATGGTTTGACAATCAGTGAACACAGAGCGATGCAACATAAGCATTTTGGTAATTTAATATTTAATATTATAAAAGCAGTGATGGAAGAGATAAATTATCCTGCTGAACTTCCAGGAAGAGCTAGCTGGTCTTTCAAATCGTTGGCTCAGGCACCAAGCAACTGCTAAATGCTGTTCAACAGCTGAATACGTTCCCAAGCCCTGTTCTTTAATGAATGGCCTGATCAGGAAAGTGGGCAGAGTATGGGCTTCGATCAATCCAAATATTATTTGATTACAACTAGCAGACTGCCCGTGGCATTGCTGATGGTAGGTTAGAGTATATACTGTTTTAGAAAGAAAGAGCTTGCATTTACATAGCACCTTGCATATCCTCAGGAGCTCCTGCAGCACTTCATAAGCCAGTGAATTACATTTAAAGTGCAGTCACCTTTGTTATGTCGGAAAACATAGCGGCCAATTTGCACACAGCCAGGTCGCGCAAACAGCGATGAAATGAGTTACCAGTTCATCTGTTTTTTTTCTCGTGGTGTTGGTTTTGAAGCATTCGCAACAAGATAGATGAATTAATAGCGCAGATAGAAATTAACAGGTTTGATCTAATAGCCACAATGGAGGCGTGGTTGCAAAGTGGCCAAGGTTGGGAACTAAATATTCCAGGTTACATAACTTTTGGAAGGGATAGGCAAAATGGAAAAAGGAGGGGTAGCCCTGATAATAAAGGGTGGGATAAAGACAGTAGAGCGAAAGGATCTTAGGTCTGAAAATCAAGAAGTAGAATCATTTCAGGTGGAGCTAAGAAACAGCAAGGGGCAGAAAACATTGGTGGGAGTTGTTTATAGGCTCCCAAACAGTAGTTGTAATGTAGGGCAGAGTATAAATCAGGAAATTAGAGGCGCATGTAACAAGGATAATACAGTGATCATGGGGGACTTTAATCTATATATAGACTGGGCAAACCAAATTTGCAGTAATAGTGTGGAGGACGAATTGATGGAATGTGTGCAAGATAGTTTTCTAGATCAGTATGTTGAGGAACCAACTAGGGAACAGGTTATTTTAGATCTAGTATTGTGCAATGAGAACGGATTAATCAATAACCTTGTAGTAAAGGAGCCTTTAAGGAAGATTATGATAGAATTTTATATTGAGTTTGAAAGTGACTTAGTTAAATCCGAAACTAGGGTCTTCAATCTAAACAAAGCAAACTACATAGGTATGAGGGGCGAGTTGGCTAAGGTAGATTGGGGAACTACATTAAAAAGGTATGACAGCGGATGAGCAATGGCTAGCATTTAAAGAATTAATACATAATTTACAATAAATATACATTCCTTTAAGGCACAAAAACCCAACAGTAGAAGTGGTTCAACCGTGGCTAACAAGAGAAGTTAAAGATAGTATTAGATCAAAGGAAGAGGCTTATAATGCTGCCAAAAAGAGTAGCAAGCCTGAGGATTGAGAGGATTTTAGCATGTAGCAAAGGAGGACCAAGAAATTGATAAACAAAGGGAAAATAGAATATGAGAGTAAAGTAGCAAGAGACATAAAAACAGACTGTAAAAGCTTTTAAGGTATGTAAAAAGGAAAAGATTAGCGAAAGTAAATGTGGGTCCCTTGCAGGCTGAGACAGGAGAAATTATAATGGGGAATAAGGAAATGGCAGAGAAATTAAACAAATACTTTGTGTCTGTCTTCACAGAAGAAGATGCAAAAAACCTCCCGGAAATAGTGGACAACCAACGGTCTAGCGAGAATGAGGAACTGAAAGATATTAGTATTAGTAAAAAAGTAGTACTGAAGAAATTAATGGGACTGAAAGCCAGTAAATCTCCTGGACCTGATGGCCTACATCCTAGGGTTTTGAAAGAGTTGGCTATAGAGATAGTGGATGCATTGGTTGTCATTTTCCAAAATTCCATAGATTCTGGAACGGTTCCCGCAGATTGGAAGGTAGCAAATGTAACCCCACTATTTAAGAAAGGAGAGAGAGAGAAAATGGGGAACTACAGACCTGTTAGCCTGACATCAGTAGGAGGGAAAATGCTAGAATCTATTATTAAGGACGTGGAAACAGGGCACTTAGAAAGTAATAATAGGATTGGGCAGAGTCAACATGGATTTATGACAGGGAAATCATGTTTAACGAATCTGTTAGAGTTTTTTGAGGTGGTAACTAGCAGAATAGATGAGTGGGCACCAGTGGATGTGGTGCATTTGGATTTTCAAAAGGCATTCGATAAGGTGCCACACAAGAGGTTATTAAACAAAATTCGGGCTCATGGGTTTGGGGGTAATATACTAGCATGGATTGAGGATTGGTTAACGGACAGAAAACAGAGAGTAGGAATAAACGGGTCATTTTCGTGTTGGCAGGCTGTAACTAGTGGGGTACCGCAAGGATCAGTGCTTGGGCCTCAGCTATTCACAATCTATATCAATGATTTGGATGAGGGGACCAACTGTAATATATCCAAGTTTGCTGATGATACAAGGAGGCTTCAAGGGGATATAGACAGGCTAAGTGAGTGGGCAAGAACATGGCAAATGGAATATAATGTGGAGAAAGGTGAAGTTATCTACTTCAGCAGGAAAAATAGAAAAGCAGAGTATTTTTTAAATGGTGAGAGATTGGGAAATGTTGGTGTTCAGGGGGACCTGGGTGTCCCTGTACACGAATCACTGAAAGTTAACATGCAGGTACAGCAAGCAATTAGGAAAGCAAATGGTATGTTGACATTTATTACAAGAGGATTTGAGTATAAGAGTAAAGACGTCTTACTGCAATTATATAGGGCTCGGGCGGCTGTCCTTGGCGCCTGCGGTTTAATATTGCAGTCGGCAGAATTGAGTGGGGCGGAGGTGGAGGCCAGCGGGTATGTCGCCAGCTCTAATTTAATTGCACCACTCCCCCGCCCCCCCGCTCCACCCCCACCCCCCCTCACCCCCCCACACCCAGTTTCCACCAAGCGGGGTGAAGTAAAATCCACCCACACGTTTCAAGCATCTGAAAACAATGACACGGTAACTTTCCGCTATCTGTCAGTGGCTAATCACTTTTTCTTTTTATTGGGGACGATTTTAACGCTCAAGGATTTTTTTTTTTTAAATGGAGACGGCTAGATTAGCCGGCCCATTTATAAGTTTTATTTGCCTCCATTGTCTCCTTTTGTAATGAAATCACTCAAGAAACGATCGCTCTTAATTAAACAGGGGATTGCACGCTGGCAATTTTACGTTTGCCTGCAAAGGAAGGGACCGCAATGAGATTCAAATGGATAAGAACTGTAATAAGGTGTGAATGAAATTGCATTCAAATCTCATTTCTCATGTGCAGCACTGCCACATAATAATGAGGCATGAATGAGATATGAAATTCCATTTCATTTTGTATCAATTGGAATCATACAGGTCGGAAATCTGTATCTGCTGCAAATGATCTGGTTATACACTCGTTACATTTCTTTTGATCGACTGTAACATAAAACATTAAAATAAGACCCTACATTGCAAAAAGCCCTTTAAAATCCAGTACCTATTTAACTCATCTTGCTTGAAAGCTGTAATCATTACGTAACTTGCAATTTTTAAAAAATTTTTTGCTAAAATGAAATACAAACATGCAAAATTGTCAGGCGGGTAAAGACCAGCTGGTCCACCAAGCCTGCCCCATGATGGCTCATGATGACCGGAGCATCATGACTAGGCACTTCCCTATTCCCTCCACACCCCCGCCCCACTTCCCCACAGCCGTGTAAATCTCCTGGGAGAACGAAAAAATGAGAAAAAATCCGGGGCCAATAAGGAAAAAAAAATACTCAGGAATATCCCTCAGGCGATCAATACCAGTCCACCACTTTCTGCCCTCCGTAAACTTGAGGTCCTCCAAAACTCGGCTGCCCGTGTCCTAACTCGCACCAAGTCCCGTTCATCCATCACGCCTGTGCTTGCTGATATACATTGGCTCCTGGACCGGCAACGCCTCGATTTTAAAATGCTCATCCTTGTTTTCAAATCCCTCCATGGCTTCGCCCCTCCCTATCTCTGTAATCTCCTCCAGCCCCAGAACCTTACAAGATGTCTGCGCTCCTCTAATTCTGGCCTCTTGAGCATCGGCGATTTTAATCGCTGCACCATTGTTGGCCGTGCCTTCAGCTGCCTGGGCCCTAAGCTCTGGAATTCCCTCCCTAAACCTCTCCGCCTCTCTCTACATCTCTTGCATCCTTTAAGGCGCTTATTAAAACCTACTTCTTTGACCAAGCTTTTGGTCATCTGCCCTAATACCCCCTTATGTGGCTTGGTGTCAAATTTTGTTTTATGTAACGCTCCTGTGAAGCGCTTTGGGATGTTTTACGACGTTAAAGGCACTATATAAATGCAAGTTGTTGTTGTCTGGGAGATCACACGGAAAGACACTTATGATCGATATGATGCGATCTCTACACCAGTCAAGAACCAGTCCACTTCCTTCTCGAAGGCTGACAGAGAGTCTCCACCCAAATGAACCATGCCTTTTGATTATTTTTACTTTTTTTTGGAGAAAAACTAACGTAGCAACATTAGAAATATCAGAATTGAGATTGATAGATGTTTGTTAGGCAAGGGTATTAAGGGATGCAGATTTAAGTGGCAGCTGTGGCTCAGTGGGTGGCAAGCTTACCTCTGAGTCAGAAGGTTGTGGGTTCATAGTCCAACTCCAGAGACTTGAGCATGAAAATCTAGGCTGACACTCCAGTGCAGTGCTGAGGGAGTGCTGCACTGTCGGAGGTGCTGTCTTTCGGATGAGATGTTAAACCGAGGCTCCCGTCTGCTCTCTCAGGTGGATGTAAAGGACCCATGGCTACTATTTCATAGAAGAGCAGGCGAGTTATTCCTGGTGTCCGGGCCAATATTTATCCCTCAACCAACATAGCAAAAAACAGATTATCTCGTCATTATCTCATTGCTGTTTGTGGGAGCTTGCTGTGTGCAGATTGGCTGCCGCGCTTCCTACATTGCAGCAGTGACTCCACTTCAAAAGTACTTCATTGGCTGTAAAGCACTTTGCGACGTCCTGAGGTCGTGAAAGGCGCTATATAAACGCAAGTCTTTCTTTCAAGACGGGTAGATGGAGTTAAGATACAGATCAGCCATGATTGAATTGAATGGCGGAACAGGCTTGAGGGGCTCAATGGGCTACTCCCGTTCCTCTGGCATTCCTTGTGATTAACTGGATGATATTTTAGATAAGAGTCAGTAATGGAAATGGAATGGAAATAGGATGGGTTCCACAATGGGCGGGTGATCTGTTCTGCCAGTTTACTGCCAAGGGAGAGTGAAGAGAAGAAATTACCTTATTCTTTTATAATAACAGAAGTGTTATACCATGTAGTGCAAAATGTGTAACTGCAGAAGTAGGCCATTCAGTCATTCAATTAGATTATGGCTGATATCATTCCTGTATCACCCTTGTCTGTCTCTAATGGACCTGCATCTCCCTTAGCCACTCTCGTACTCTTAATTTATTTATATGAACTTTTACTATTAGCCAATTGAAATTGGATCACGTATTTCCCATGGTACAACTATGCACTAATGAGTTAGATGTTTGGCGCCAAAGACCGCACAATGTGGAGGAGAAGCATCCGGGAAGGCGCTGAACACCTCGAGTCTCTTTGCCGGGAGCAAGCGGAAGCCAAGCGCAGGCAGCGCAAGGAGCGCACGTCAACCCAAGCACCCCACCCACCCGCCCCTTCAACCACCGTCTGCCCCACCTGTGACAGAGACTGTAGGTCCCACATTGGACTCAGCAGTCACCTGAGAACTCATTTTTAGTGTGGAAGCAAGTCATCCTCGGTTACGAGGGACTGCCTAAGAAGAAGAATGAGTTAGATAACTAGATGGTGGAATATTGCTGCAGATCCGTGATTCTGCACCGGCGAATTCACGATCTCAGCCAGCCTGGGAGGAGATAGAGTAGAGTGGAAGTGAGGTGCTCCTGCACAGCAAGGAAAGATGAATCAGACAGTGAATCGAGCAGCACAGGTAAGTGTGTTTCCCCATTGATTCAATGGGTTCATACAATGACTACCTGAACCATACATGGTCCCAGGTTTTTTATTATTCATTCCCGGGATGTGGGCGTCGCTGGCAAGGCCAGCATTTATTGCCCATCCCTAATTACCCTTGAGAAAGTGGTGGTGAGCTGCCTTCTTGAATCACTGTAGTCTGTGTGGTGAAGGTACTCCCACAGTGATGTTAGGTAGGGAGATCCAGGAGGGAGATTCACTCGCCAAGGCTTCTTCGGCAGCACCTCCCAAACCCGCGACCTCTTCTACCTAGAAGGACAAGGGCAGCAGGCTCATGGGAACACCACCACCTCCAAGTTCCCCTCCAAGTCACACAGCATCCTGACTTAGAAGTATATCGCCGATCCTTCATCGTCGCTGGGCCAAAATCCTGGAACTCCCTCCCTAACAGCACTGTGGGAGTACCTTCACCACACAGACTGCAGTGGTTCAAGAAGGCGGCTCACCACTATCTTCTCAAGGGCAATTAGGGATGGGCAATAAATGATCGCCTTGCCAGCGACGCCCACATCCCATAAATGAATAAAAAAAAATCTTTGGCCCAGTGATGATGAAGGAACGGCGATATATTTCCCAGTCAGGATGATGTGCGACTTGGAGGGGAACTTGGAGGTGGTGGTGTTCCCATGCGCCTGTTGCCCTTGTCCTTCTAGGTAGTAAAGGTCGAGGGTCGAAGAAGCCTTGGTGAGTTGATCCCTGGTCTACACTGAGTCAAGTGATCTCAGCTACAGTGGTGGTAAGGGTACTACAATTGGCCTTCGTAACAGAAGTCTGGAAGGTGGGGGGGTGGAAATTAGTTAGAAATGATCTTCAATTGTCCCATCATAGGGAGAAAAGGATCACCTCCAAGAGTGAACCGGAAATTATAGCTTTGTCTTGAATTGACCCCCATTCAAGCGCAGGTCGTGTCCACTGGGTCTACAGTTCTGGACAAGGCAAAATAGTTTGTCATGGTCAACATTATCGAGGCTCTTTAGAATCCTAAAAGCAGCAATCAGATCACCTCCCAACCTTTTCAGTGAGAACATAACCAATCTACATAATCGCTCCTCATAGTCCAATCCCCGCATCCCCTCAATCATTCTGGTCACTCTATTCTGTTACCTCTCAATAGTTGTGTTTTGTAAGCAGTGTTTTGAAATGTAGACATGGGTGGACACGCACCAGATGAACCAGTAGAAGAAAAAATGAAAGATTTGAATTTCTATAGCTCCTTTCATGACCTCAGGACGTCCCAAAGTGCTGTACAGCCAATGAAGCACTTTTTGAAGTGTAGTCACTGTTGTAATGTCAGAAAAAGCAGCAGCTAATTTGTGCACAGCAAGCTCCCACAAACAGCAATGTGATAAATGATCAGATAATCCAATTTTTAGAATTCTCATCCTTGTTTTCGAATTGTTCCGTGGCCTCGCCCCCTCCCTATCTCTATAACATCCTCCAGCCCGACTACCCTGCGAGATATCTGCGTTCCTCCAATTCTGGCCGCTTGGGCAGCCCTGACTTTAATCGTTCCAACATTGGCGGCCGTGCCTTCAGCTGTCAAGGCTCTAAGCTCGGGAATTCTCTCCCTAAACCTCTTTATCTCTCTACCACTTGCTCCTCCTTTAAGACGCTCCTTAAAACCTACCGCTTTAACCAAGCTTTTGGTCACCTGTCCTAATATCTCTTTATGTGGCTCGTTGTCAAATTTTGTCTGATAACGCTCCTGTGAAGTTGTTGTTGTTAGTGATACTGGTTGAGGGATAAATATTGGCCAGAACACCCCTGCTCTTCTTCAAATAGTGCCGTGGGATCTTCCTCATCCACCTGAGAGGGCAGACGGAGCCTCGGTTTAAAGTCTCATATGAGAGGCGGCACCTCCAACAGCGCAGCGCTCCCTCAGCACTGTACTGGGAGTGTCAGCCTGGATTTTGTTCTCAAGTCTCTGGAGTGGGACTTGAACCCACAACCTTCTAACACAGAGGGCTACCAACTGAGCCGCTGCTAAAGTAGGGTAAAAGTGCCACGATCGACTGCTGTAGTGCTGTCACAGAATCACAGAATCCCCACAGTACAGATAGAGGCCATTTCGGCCCATCGAGCCTGCACCGACACATATCCCACCCTATCCCCGTAACCCCACATATTTACTCCCCCCTAACACTAAGGGTCAATTTATCATAGCCAATTCAACCTAACCCGCACATCTTTGGACTGTGGGAGGAAACCGGAGCACCCGGAGGAAACCCACGCAGTCACGGGGAGAATGTGCAAACTCCACACAGACAGTCACCCGAGGCCGGATTCGAACCCGGGTCCACTGGCGCTGTGAGGCAACAGTGCTAACCACTATGCCACCGTGTTGCCCTGCCACATCATCTGCTCATTCAAAACCTGCGCAATAGGAAAAAACAAACGTGGTTGCTTCTACAAAGCAGAGACGATACAGCAACACACTCTGTAAAGTGGTACACTGGGTCTCCCACTGGGAAGAAAATTGTTGGAATCTCTAACAACGGAGGGAAATTGTTTTTCTCCAATAACCGAGAGTGGTGTTCGCTGAGGAGGTCTCTGATCGAGCGACATAACACAGAGACGTTCGACCGAAGGCTTCTCAGCAAACTAGCAGGGAACCAGTCTTTGTGAAAGCAGCTACCAAAAAGCTATTGGCACAGGAGGCAGTGCTGTGGTATTGTTCTCCTCATTGAGTTGTAACAGCAGTTGTCCATTCTATATATTAGAATTAGGGAATTGGACTGCGCAAAATAAGAACAATCAGACAGAGCTGGAACATTAACACTTTGGTACTATTGCAAAATGACCAGAAACTGCCAAACTGACATATATTCACCAATAAATGGATGTGAACAGAAAGAGTGGGGGGAATTTTTCGGGGGGTTAGTGGGCGCGTTCGGTGGCGGGTCGGGTGGGAACATTTTTTTCTTGATAGCGGGTCGTAATTTTTTTGTTCTTTAGATTTGAGGTGAGGATCAGATCAGCCATGATCTTATTGAATGGCGGAGCAGGCTCGAAGGGCCGATTGGCCTACTCCTGCTCCTATTTCTTATGTTCTTATGTTCTTATGTAACCTCACTGTCAACCCACCGCCACGCGCCTTTCCCAGATGTCGGGTCTGTCAGGGCTGAACAGAACCGACACGCAGCGGCGGGGGAGGCAATTCAGGTCATTATGACCTTGTTAACAAAGCATTAAAAAGTATTTTGAGCTCACCTTACTATTTTATGAGGTTGCCCACGGGGTCCACGCTGCTCGGGGATCACGTCAGGTAAGGGGGTTGGGAGTTGTATGACCATGGAATCATCTCATTACTTGACAGCTGCAAATGTGCTATAAAAGCTCCCATCTCACAGCAGTTCACTTTCCAAGCTCAGAAGCTGTTGCTGACTGCATTTGGAAGACAGATTGAGCTTTCTGTAGGTTGCAAGTGTTTGGAGCAAACTCTCTATCCAGAGTCATCTCATTGGAACAACCTCTCACATCATTGACAGATCACTTCTGTCATTTCAAGTTCACCTGCCATCTATTACATCAGCATCAGTGCCCGTTGAAACTTTCTTACCTTGGTCCTCAGAATCCCACCATGATCAGCCCCAACACCAGCAGCACCAGGCACACCCACAGCACCAACATCCACACCAAACTTCTCCGCAATCAACTGATGCTGCACAGGACAGAGGGCATCAGCACCCGACCACATTGCTGCCCGGGACGCAAGGGATGGCCTCACCATAGTCAGATTTACTTCATTGACGCTGTACACCCTGGCTGCCACATGATGCACCAGGTTGGCACCACCCCACGCCAACACCATAAAGCATCCCCACAATGTCCAAACCATTCCTTTCACACTCATCACCATTGTGGGGGGGGGGGGGGGGGGGGGAAAGGGGGGACCGTTATGTTTCACCATTCATTGCAATTCACTAAACCAATTCCAAAGGTGCGCACAAATCTGTCCAAGAATGCAAAATGTTGAAAATAAAAATTTCAATGTTTGACACCACATTAACAGAAACTTTACATGAACATTGGCTAAAACACCCAAGTGCCTACCCTTGTGTGTTGTTAGTTGGCATGATTGGATTAGGATGAGGGTGAGTGTGAGGGGTGGCTAGTGAGATGGGGAAGTGATAATGTAGATAGAGAGGGATGGGTGGAGGTGCAAGGTAAGTTGGTGTGAGTAAGGATGTGCAGGAGTAGGGTAGGAAATGCAGAGTGATGGGGATGTGACGAGTGCCACAGCAGGATGAGGTTGAGTGTGGCTTTGCAATAACATTTCGTGATCTACTGAGATCATTGAAAGGTTTGCGCCACTGCAGCCTGGTCCTCCTGACGACATCCCTGCTTGTGTCCTCCTGTGCAATGTGCAACCAGGCTGCGTTGGTCTCCTGGGGAGGTCTCTTCCGCCCATTGTAAGGGAAGAGAACCTCCCTGCATGCTGAGATTCCCTCCATAAGCATATGGAGAGAGTCATGGGAGAGCCTGGGTGCAGAAGTGCACCTCTGTGCGGTGATTGTCAGTGTTTGCAGCACCTCAATGCTATAGAACACTGAAAGCACAAATGTCAAAATGAATTTGCGCATGGTCCCTTTAAGGAAACCGGCTGATGACCGGCTGAGGGACAGAATTAGTCTCCACTTAGAGAGGCAAAGATTAATCAAGGATAGTCAGCATGGCTTTGTCAGGGGGAGATCATGTCTGACCAATTTGATTGAATTTTTCGAGGGGGTGACTAGGTGTGTGGATGAGGGTAATGCAGTTGATGTAGTCTACATGGACTTCAGTAAGGCTTTTGACAAAGTCCCGATGGGAGACTGGTCAAGAAGGTAAGAGCCCATGGGATCCAGGGCAATTTGGCACATTGGATCCAAAATTGGCTTAGTGGCAGGAGGCAGAGGGTGATGGTCGAATGTTGTTTTTGTGACTGAAAGCCACTGTCCAGTGGTGTACCGCAGGGATCGGTGCTGGGTGTGAAGGAATAAGCCATATAACTTATTCAGAAAAATACACTATCTTTTGAAAGAATTCTGGCCTTATTAAAATATGACAAACTGGGTTTGGAAATCTAGAAACCTAACTATGTAAAAGCTATGATGTGGAGATGCCGGTGTTGGACTGGGGTGGACAAATGTGAGAAGTCACACAACACCAGGTTATAGTCCAACAGCTTTATTTGAAATCACAAGCTTTCGGAGTGCTGCTCCTTCATCAGGTGAAGTGAAGAGATGCATATAGGCACAGCATATATAGTCAGAGAACACTGCCAGAACATCTCGCTTTAAAGGGGCAAAGTGATTCTCGGCTTCAGAGGCAGCTCTGTAAGTCTCCAACTCTTTGTACCTCGGGGATCAAAGGTAATTGATTTTGGTGGATATCCTGAATAGAACTTTAAGAACTGTAAAACTGTAGCGAAGTTAAGATTTGAAAGTAAGGTTCTCTAATAATAGGATTGTAAGCTTTCTCTTTTTGGAACTGTTAATGTTGCGATTGACTCACCGACTGTAAACTGCATGTCGGTTCTTTAATAAATCTATATATTTTTCGAATTGTCTCACATAAGACTTCTGTATCAAACTTTGCGAACTCAATCTCTGTACACTCTTTGGTGAGGAGTTGCAGAATTCTGGGGGAGTTTTCTGGACCCTCATAACATCCGGAACGTTACAGTCTGGTTAAACTTATTAAAAGTGCTATCTAGAGGACGGTAACATTTTCAGGTTGTTCCTTTCCTTTAGGGAGAGATAGCCCGGGCCTTTAGACCCAATTAAGCGTCTTTAGGGTTCGGCTACATCAAACTTTAGTTGAAAGTGAACGTCTCAGGAATACGCCTGATCCAGGGTAGCCTTAAAGGGGCTAGGACTAGTAATAATCCCTTCAGGGTCCCTTGCTGTTTGTAGTGTACATTAATGATTTAGATATGAATGTAGGAGGTATGATCAGTAAGTTTGCAGATGACACGAAAATTGGTGGAGTGGTAAATAACGAGGAGGGAAGTCTTAGGCTACAGGACGATATAGATGGGTTGGTCAGATGGGCAGAACAGTGACAAATAGAATTTAACCCTAAAAAGTGTGAGGTGATGCATTTTGGGAGGACTAACAAGGCAAGGGAATACACAATGAATGGTAGGACCCTAGGAAGGACAGAGGATCAGAAAGACCTTGGTGTGCATGTACATAGATCCCTGAAGGCAGCAGGACAGGTAGATAAGGTGGTTAAGAAGGCATATGAGATACTTGCCTTCATTAGCCGAGGCATAGAATATAAGAGCAGGGAGGTTATGATGGAGCTGTACAAAACGCTAGTTAGGCCACAGCTGGAATACTGTGTGCAGTTCTGGTCGCCACACTATAGGAAGGATGTGATTGCATTGGAGAGGGTGCAGAGGAGATTCACCAGGATGTTACCTGGGCTGGAGCGTTTCAGCTATGAAGAGAGACTGGACAGGCTGGGGTTGTTTTCCTTAGAGCAGAGAAGGCTGAGGGGGGGCCTGATTGAGGTGTACAAAATATGAGGGGCATAGATAGGATAGATAGAAAGGAACTTTTCCCCTTAGTAGAGGGGTCAATAACCAGGGGGCATAGTTTCAAGGTAAGGGGCAGGAGGTTTAGAGGGGATTTGAGGAAAAACTTTTTCACCCAGAGGGTGGTTGGAATCTGGAACTCACTGCCTGAAAGGGTGGTAGAGGCAGGAACCCTCACAACATTCAAGAAGCATTTAGATGAGCACTTGAAACACCATAGCATACAAGGCTACGGACCAAGTGCTGGAAAATGAGATTAGAATAGACAGGGCTTGATGGCCGGCGCGGACACAATGGGCCGAAGGGCCTCTTTCTGTGCTGTATAACTCTATGACTCGATGACTATGACGTCATCAGGCCCGCTTCCTTCAATTGCCCGGGAAGCATGCTGGGCGGGCTTAACAATCCTAATCAGGAGAAAATCATTCTACACAGCGGGCTGGAGCCAGCAGCGGGGTCGGGACCCGCTACCAACGTCGCCCGCCATGGACCCGCCGAGGTAGGGGAAATAGCGGCCAGGAAAACAGATTTAGTAACATTACTGCATTTCTATTATATTTGTTGCATCCTTTTAAGAAGAGCAGGGGAGTTCTCCCCGGTGTCCTGGCCAATATAAAACTCTCAACCAACGTCGCTAAAAAAACAAATTAGCCGGACATTATCACAGTGCTGTTTGTGGGATCTTGCTGTGCACAAGCTGGCTACCGGGTTTCCTTCATTACAACACTTTAAAAGTACTTCTTTGGCTGTAAATCCAAGTCGAGGAAGAAACGGGGGACCCCTAAAAGTTAAGTTTTAAACTTTGTGCGGGGCCAGAAGGAGCTGGAATGCTTCTCCGGGCCTCAGTAGGAAAGTCTGGGACTCTTCTGCCCCAAGCTCCCGTCACACCCGCTCCCCACGAGTCTCTAACGATTGCCCCAAGTTTCCTACCCCTCCCAACCCACCTTCCCACCTGCGAGACTCTAACAAACGCCCATCCCTTCCCCGCCTCCCTCCCCCACCACCCACCCACGACCCCATGTAACATACCTGGGTGCCAGTGAGCAGCCTCTGGACTGCCCCAGCTTCACCTGCCGGCAGCCAGCCTGCTGCCTCTTCACCCCCTGTTTCGGACTGGCAGCTTGCCGGTGAGATGTTAATCAGGCCCGGCAGTTAATAGCGGTCTGGTCTCCCACAAGGCGGCACCTCCGACAGTGCATCGCTCCCTCAGTACTGCACAGAAGGAGGCCATTCGGCCCATCGTGCCTGTGCCGGCTCTTTGAAAGTGCTGTCCAATTAGTCCCACTCCCCCTGCTCTTTCCCCATAGCCCTGCAAATATTTCTTTTCAAGTGTATATTCAATTCACTTTTTAACATTACTATTGAATCTGCTTCCACCACCCTTTAGGCAGCGCATTCCAGATCATGACAACTCGCTGCTTAAAAAAAAATCTCCTCATCTCCCCTCCCCCGGTTCGTTTGCCAATTATTTAAATCTTGTCCTCTGGTTACCGACTCTCCCGCCAGTGGAAACCGTGTCTCATAGTTTACGTTTAGAGCGCTGAGTTGAGGAAAGATTGGAGAAACTTGGGTATTCTGCCCAGAAAGGTGATCTTATAAAGGGCTACAAGACAGTGAACAATCTTGAACAGGTAGTTCTAGAATACTACTTCAAGTTAAACGTTGACAGTGCGTCAAGGAGACACAGGTTCAAATTAGTGAAAAGGCAAATTTCGGACTGGGGGCAACATGATTGTCTTCAGACAGAGTGGTCAATGTAGAGAATGGACTTCTGGGTAGGCACTGTGACAATAACCTTGGAGTCACGTAAGAAATTATTTTATGCCATGTTGGAAGGACTGTAGGGCCTTTCTAAGATTGGCCAAGTGACTCTCCTCATCTTCTAAGAAATCCCTAAACAATCGGTACCCAACAATGTATCAATTAGACAACTGCGTCCCCTCTGGAGCACTGCATTCAGTTCTGGGCACCGCACCTGCGGAAGGATATACTGTATTGGGTTTGGAGGGGTTTGCAGCCCAGATTCCCCAGAGTGATACCGGGGTTTAAATGGTAAAATTATGAAGACAGGTTGCATAAATATCCCTTGCATTCCCTCGAGTTCAGCAGTTTGAGGGTGATTTAATTTGAAATTATTTAAAATGGTAAATTGATTCAATTGGGTAGATACAGAGTAATTATTTCCTCTGGGGGGAGAATCCAGAATAATGGCATGATCTTAAAATTAGAGTTAGATCAATCAGGAGTGAATTCAGGAAGCATTTTTTCACACAAAGTGTAGCGGAAATCTGGAGCGGTCTTCCCCAAAAGGGATGTTGGATCAAATTAACTTTCACGACTGAGATCGATAGATTTTTTGCTAGGTACGGATATCAAGAGATACGGAGCTAAGGCAGGTAAATGGAGTGGAGGTACAGATCAGCCACGATCTAACAGAATGACAGAATAGGCTCGATGGGCTGAATGGCCTATTGCTGTGCCTATGTTCCTATCAGACTATCCTAGAACATAATAACATAAGAATTAGGAGCAGGAGTAGACCATTTGGCCCCTCGAGCCTGCTCCGCCATTCAATATCATGGCTGATCTTTGACCTCACCTCACTTTCCCGCCCGATCCCCATATGCCTTGATTCCCCGAGAGTCCAAAAATCTATCTATCTCAGTCTTGAATATACTCAAAGACTCAGCATTCACAGCCCTCTGGGGCAGAGAATTCCAAAGATTCACAGGCCTCTGAGTGAAGAAATTCCTCCTCATCTCAGTCTCAAATGGCCGATCCCTTATCCTGAGGCTATGACCCCCTAGTTCTAGGCGCTCCAGCCAGGGGAAACAACCTCTCAGCATCTACCCTGTCAATCCCCCTCAGAATCGTACATGTTTCAATGAGATCCCCTCTCATTCTTCTAAACTCCAGAGAGTATCGGCCCAATCTACTCAATATCCCAGTCGGAATTGGAGTTTAAGAGCAGAGGCTGAGCTGCAGCATATTATATTATTTTTCAACCTGAATAAGATTACTCCTTTTCAATCAAACATGGATTACAAAATCAAGTTCATAACAAGAAAATAATGATAAATAGTGACATAAATGCACGCATTTTAGACAGGAAATTTTCAAACTGTAACAGTTATATTCACACTCTTTTTATCAACAGAGCTGGTGATGATTCTTCAATCGCTACACATTTCATATCTTCATGACAATATTTATGACTAAAAATAAATCCTGTTAGCTGTGTTAACTTTAGTTGCCTATCTATCTAATGAATTTAAGGCTTCATTCTATCGTTTCAGGGAAGGAAACAGAAACGCACTAACCACATTCGCAGCAGATAAGAGCTAGTCAAGGACTTTAAAAGTCTTCCTACTGCTTGTAGCAGAATTGTTTTCTGCATCCCTGCAGTGTTCAAAGAAGATGCTGAATATTATCATGTAGATTGGAGATTAATTAAGTAATTCATTTGCAGAGTTAATGGATAAATAAATGCAATTTAATTGAACTTCAAACACGATTGTTTCTCTTTGGTTGAGGGCACCCTATTTGGTCGATTCAATGACAACACAGCAAGAAGGGTTCGGACCCAACTTACAGAAAGTTAGGAGAACAGAATGATACCGGGGCTGAAAGGGTTAAATTATGAGGACATGTTGCATAGACCAGGCTTGAGTATAGGATGGCAGGACTGTCGTATGAGGAGAGATTGGGTCGACTAGGCCTGTATTCACTAGAGTTTAGAAGAATGAGAGGGGATCTCATTGAAACGTATAAAATTCTGACAGGGCGAGACAGACTGGATGCAGGGAGGATGTTTCCCCTGGCTAGGGGGCTCTAGAACGAGGGGTCACAGTCTCAGGATACGGGGTAGGACATTTAGGACTGAGATGAGGAGAAATGTCTTCACTCAGAGGGAGGTGAACCTGTGGAATTCTCTACCACAGAAGGCTGTGGAGGCCAAGTCACTGAATATATTTAAGAAGTAGATAGATTTCTACACACAAAAGGCGTCAAGGGGTATGGGGAGAGAGCGGGAATATGGTATTGAGATAGAGGATCAGCCAAGATCATATTGAATGGCGGAGCAGGCTCGAAGGGCCAAATGGCCTACTCCTGCTCCTATTTTTCTATGTTTCTATTAAGGGGTGATCTAACTGAGGTGTTTAAGATGATTAAAAGGAGTTGATAGGGTAGATAGAGAGAAACTATTTCCTCTGGTGGGGGGAGTCCAGAACAAGGGAGGCATAACATTAGAGCCAGGCCATTCAGGGCTGATGTCAGGAAGCACTTCTTCACACAAAGGGTAGTGGAAATCTGGAACTCTCTCCCCCCAAAAGCTGTTGAGACTGGGGCTCAATTGTGAAAATTCAAAATTTAGATCGATTTTTATTAGGCGAGGGTTTAAGGGATATGGAACCAAGGCGGGTAAATGGAGTTAACATGCAGATCAGACCGGATCTACTTGAATGGTGGAACAGGCTCGAGGGGCTGAATGACCTGCTCTGGTTCCTAATGTTCTGAACTTTTGTGGGGTTCTCCCGATCTCGCACTGTAACTTTGGTCATTGCTCCAGGAGTTCCGTCGATCTTTCCGCCGAAAAACTCCCGAGGAAATTTCAGGCAAAGGTGTTTGGTAAAGTTAAACGCTGGAGTTATTCCATGAGGAATAAAGGTGGCCATGTTATTGGAAGACTTGAAGAACATCACCAATATAGGAACTATGAATACTAAATCCCACACAATATCTAAGCAATAAATTCCACCATGTAACCTATATTATTTGAAGGTTAATGGAAGAATCTTCCTCCCATTTAACCAATATGTCCAGGTGGGAGAGTTATATTAGGATTTACCATTCCTGTTTCATAAGTAATGTCGAAATTAGTTCAGTTCGTACTGTCCCACATACTCCAGTGCAAAAAAATATAGATTGTTAGTCAAGCCAGGTCTGTTTATTACAAGAGGATTTGAGTATAAGAGTAAAGAAGTCTTACTGCAATTATATAGGGCCCTGGTGAGACCACACCTGGAGTATTGTGTACAGTTTTGGTCTCCTTACCTAAGGAAGGATATACTTGCCATAGAGGGAGTGCAATGAGGGTTCACCAGACTGATTCCTGGGATGGGGGATTGTCCTATGAGGAGAGATTGAGTAGACTAGGCCTATATTCTCTAGAGTTTAGAAGAATGAGAGGTGATCTCATTGAAACATACAAAATTCTTACAGGGCTTGACAGGGTAGATGCAGGGAGGATGTTTCCCCTGGCTGGGGAGTCTAGAACCAGGGGTCACAGTCTCAGGATAAGGGGTCGGCCATTTAGGACTGAGCTGAGGAGAAATTTCTTCACTCAGAGGGTGGTGAAACTTTGGAATTCTCTCCCCCAGAGGGCTGTGGAGGCTCAGTCGTTGAGTATATTCAAGACTGAGATTGATAGATTTTTTGATATTAAGGGAATCAAGGGATATGGGGACAGTGCAGGAAAGTGGGGTTGAAGTAGAAGATCAGCCATGATCTTATTGAATGGCTCGAAGGGCCAAATGGCCTACTCCTGCTCCTATTTCTTATGTTCTTAAGTTCTTACAGCGGAATCACAGTACAACATTGAGTGGAAAGTCATTTAGCATCTGCTTTGCCGGAGGCATCGAAGACTGAGTCAGGTGGATTAATTAACATTAATTTATTTAACTACAACTCCAATAACATGACTTGTTCAACCACAAGGTTATGTATTGCTGATTATAGTAAAACTACTTAATAACAGTCAACAGGGTAAATCATCTTTCTATAAGGAGAACAGTAAGTATATCTCAATATCTTACTTGTCACTGCGTTTCGATTATAGTGACAGTATACAGAGTTATATTCAGTGTCTCAACAGCAACTTGTATTTATACAGCACCTTTAACGTAGTAAAACGTCCCAAGGCGCTTCACAGGAGCATTATCAAACAAAATTTGAAACCGAGACACATAATGAGATATTAGGACAGGTAACCAAAACCTTGGTTAAAGAGGTAGGTTTTAAGGAGCATCTTAAAGGAGGAGAGAGAGGTAGAGAGGCGGAGAGGTTTTGGGAGGGTATTCCAGAGCTTCGGGCCTCGGCAGCTGAAGGCACGGCCGCCAATGGTGGAGTGAAGAAAATCGGGGATGCACAAGAGGCCAGATTGGAGGAGGGCAGAGATCGCTGAGGGCTGTAGGGCTGGTGGAGGTTGCAGAGGTCGGGAGGGGGGGCAAGGCCACAGAGGGATTTGAACACAAGGATGAGAATTTTAAAATCGATTTGTTGCTGGACCGGGAGCCAGTGTAGGTCAGCGAACACAGGGGTGATGGGTGAACGGGACTTTGGTGCGAGTTAGGATACGGGCATGAAGAGTTTTGGATGAGCTCAAGTTTAGGGAGGGTGGTAGATAGGAGGCCAGCTAGGAAAGCATTGGAATAGTTGAGTCTGGAGGTTACAATGGCATGGATTGGAGTTCCAGCAGCAGATGGGCTGAGGCACAGGTGGGATGGGCGATGTTAGCGAGTACAGTAGAGACATAGTAAGGTCAAGATCATATCTTAGTAAGGTCTGTCGTCAATGTTTCATTGATAGGTTTCTAGCGTTTAAGGATTGAGCATAAAATCATAAAATTTCTCTCACTGAATGAAAGGACCTTCCTCTGGGATGTTTGGGCTTCACCCCTGTGGCATGTCATCATCTGCGCTTGTCATCTTCTCTCTTTGTACCTCTTCCTAGCTTTAGTCAACCTTACCTGTACCATTGGCTCTTATGCTGCCCTTTTGCTCCATGCCTAGAAATGTAGGCTGTTAAACAGGCTGCTGTCATGCACCTCACCCTCTCTACTTCTATTTTTGATCTAAACACTTAAGGGGTGAATTGACACAGGGTGAGTTGCGCCACTGTTATGCCATTGGTGCAGTACTGAGGGAGTGCTGCGCTGTCGGAGGTGCTGTTTTTCGGACGATATGTTTAGACCGAATCTATCCTCTCAGGTGGACGTAAAAGATCCCATGGCACTATTTCAAAGAAGAGCAGGGGAGTTCTCCCCGGTGCCCTGCCCAACCTTTATCCCTCGACCAACATCACGAAAGCAGGCCATTGTCACATTGCTGTTTGTGGGAGCTTGCTGTGCATAAATTGGCTGCTGCGTTTTCTACATTCCAACAGTGACTACACTTCAAAAGTACTTCATTGGCTGTAAAATGCTTTGGGACATCTTGAGGTCATGAAAGGTGCTATAGAAATGCAAGCTCTTTCTTTGCATGTGTAAATGAGGGGCCTGACGCCTGTTTCAGGACCCCTGCAGTAAACTGGTGAGTGATGAGCGGAGCAGGCTCCAGGTCTGCTCTGCTCAGGATTCCTCAGCGGTGGCTGCGGCCTAACCCTAATCCTAACCCCCACCAAAAAGTAGTTTTTTTCCTCGGTGCGCCAGGAGGGGCCAGAGTGCTGCTCCCGGCCCCATATCATTCCTGAGGGATGCTGCCGGCTCACGATCGGCCCCCTTTGAAGGGATAATTACAAGTCCTAGCCCTTTTCGGGCTACCCCAGATCAGGCGTATTCCCCAGACCGTTCACCTTCAACTAAAGTTAGTGGTAGCCGAATCCTAGAGATGCTTAATTGAGTCTAAAGGTTCAGACTTTCTCTCCCTAAAGGAAAGGAACGGCCTGAAGATGTTAACGTCCTCCGGATAGCACTTTTAACAAGTTTAACTAGACTGTAACCTTCCAGACATTATGAAGGTCCGGAAAACCCCCCAGAATTCTGCAACTCCTCACTGAAGAGTGTACAGAAATTGAGATTGCGAGATTGATACAGAAATACTCTTTGAGACAATTCTAAAAATATATAGATTTATTAAAGAACCAACATTTAGTTAACAGCTGGTATGGCAATCACAACTTTAACCGTTCAAAATACAAATAGCTTCCATTTCTTATCAGAGATCCTTATTCTCAAATCTTAACTTCGTTACATTTCCATACTTCTACTTATTTCTTAATCCAGAATATCCACCAAAATCAAATGCCTTGATTACCCGAGACTCAGAGTTGAAAACTTACAGAGCGTGCCTGTGAAGTTGAGAAACGCTTGCCCTTCCAGCGACTTCTGACTCTCTATCTGAAAAGCTCTATTTTTATACCTTTTTTTAGTGGTATTTTCTTTGAAGTTTCTGCTGATGTAAGCTAATTATCTCTAGTGATTCTCTATTGAATTCATTTCTATTCTTATTGTTATTTCAGCTGCCAACTCTTAGAATTCTGTCTCTACCTTTAGGAGTTTCAAAAACTATCATAAAATGGTTATTACAGATTTATCTTTTTGATGCCATTCTTAGGAAGTCTTTCTATTGAATTCTTAATGTCACTTAACTGCTTGTAAGCCAGACGTCGTGACTCCGTGGTGTTCCAAGTTCAATACAAACACAATGTAATTGCTTGGTGTCATCTATTGATATTATATCTTCAAAGCCTCTCTGTAGTTATCTTTTACAATTTGTAAATTAAAAACACTTCTCTTAGGGTGTTTACTTGTTTTCTTGCTATCTCAATTGATTGCATATTTGATCATGTTTCCTGTTTCTAAGTTTAACATAAAACTATTTTACGGCAGGTATTTCTTTTACTTGATGTCATTTTTTCAAAGGCACTTGTTTTTTTTTAATGTTCTGTGCACCTGTTCGACGTGTTAGATTTTGACACTTTACTTGGGTCATTCCATTGTGTTTCTCCCAAACTCCAGACCTCTGGAAGCGCCAATGGTTTGCTTCAATAGGGGCATTGTTTTTGTGTTTACAACCATCTCCCATTTCAAAGCTTGTGGTGTTTTACAGCTTTTGTTAACACTTCACTTTATCTCAGAAGCCTGTATTGTGTTTGCAGCCTGTGTCGCCGAGGCTTTCCAGACTTTTAAACCCAGTATGTCTTGTATTAATAATATCAAAATCTTTTCATAGGATGATGTATTTCTTGGAATATGGCTTATTCCATTACACCTTCTCCCATTTCCTTTTCTTCCCCCTCTCCCGGGACTCACCTGAGGGTCGCTGGCTGAAGCAAGAGTACTACCAACTGAGCTAGACTGATACTTGCCTTTGACTTTTGGAAAATTTTGATGAGGCTCATGGAGTCATTACGGCACAGAAGGAGGCCATTCGGCCCATCGAGTCTGTGCTGGCTCTCTGTAGAGCAATCCAGTCAGTCCCATTCCCCCGCTCTATCCCCGTAGCCCTGCAAGTTTATTTCCCTCAAGTGCCTATCCAATTTCCTTTTGAAATCATTGCTCATCTCCGCTTCCACCACCCTCATCGGCAGTGAGTTCCAGGTCATCACCACTCGCTGCGTAAAAAAGTTCTTCCTCACATCCCCCCTGTATCTCTGACCCAAAGCCTTAAATCTGTGTCCCCTAGTCCTTGTACCATCAGCTAATGGGAAGAGCCTTTCTCTGTCTACCTTATCCAAACCCGTCATAATCTTGTATACCTCTATCAAATCATCCCTCAACCTCCTTTGCTCCAAGGAGAACAACCCCAGCTTCTCCAACCTAACCTTGTAGCTCCTTACAAGAAATGCAGCGAAAATGATAATTGATGTGAATGGGTTGAGCGTGCTTACAAAATGGCAGGTTGAGATCATAAGGAGGAATGAAATGAGGAAATCCGAGTTGGCCCATCAAGCCCACTGGCATGGACCTATTGCGCCAGATGGACTGTTTCTGTGCTGTAAATACTCTGTAAGTCTCTTCCTTCCACAGACCATGCACAATCTATCGCATCATGGATATTAAACAATCTTGTGGAAGTAGGGTTAGCAAAGTTTCTCTCTATCCCTAACCCTGGAATACCTGTCTAATCTTGTACCCTTTGTTATTTATTCCTGACCAATAGCTTTCCATAGCATGACCGTACTGCGATCTCAGAGAATCAAGAAGCACAATTTTCAACAGAGAATATTTGGCACTTTCTAACCGATCCTAATAACTCCCAATCCTGCCCGTGGCCAATCTTTTATTGAGCTCTTTAATTTTAAAGGAGTTAATTAACGTGCCATTGACTGCTTTTTGCTGGGAGTCAATTCTGCACCTTGAGTGTCCTGTAAAGAAAATAATCTGTAGCTTTGCTTTAGGCTTGTTAATTTTGGACTTGTATCCTCAGGTTCTACTTTCACACCCAAGTTCAATATCCAGCTTCAATCTAAATTATAGAAGCCTCTCAGTACTTTATATAACACAGATCCTGGATTCTAAATGAAAATAGGTTTAGCTCTTCATAAGTTAGAGCCTTAGGCCCCAGCATCAGCCCTGTCACTCTACTCTCAAAGATCGTCAATGCCTCAATCCCCTACCGGTAGAAGGCCTGGAACAGCCCTTTATCTAGGAGCATAGATACCATCGCTAGAAGTAACATTAAAAGCACCATCTACAGGATTTGCCTAACATCAGATTAGTAGGTAGTCACAAACTTTATTAAATCTACTCAATTATCAATAGGGTCATCAGCTAGTGTCTTGAGCCCAAAGAAACATCTCAGTACATAGATGGTGGGACTCATTGGGGTTGATTTTAACTTGTGTTGCCTGCCCTCTTGAGCATCCCTGATTATAATCGCTCCACCATTGGTGGCCGTGCCTTCTGTTGCCTAGGCCCTCAGCTCTGGAATTCCCTGCCTAAACCTCTCCGCCTCTCTACCTCTCTTTCCTCCTTTAAGACGCTCCTTAAAACCTACCTCTTTGACCAAGCTGTTGGTCACCTGCCCTAATTTCTCCTTAGGTGGCTCGGTGTCAAATTTATTTTCTTTTAACTCTCCTGTGAAGCGCCTTGAGACGTTTTACTACGTTAAAGGCGCTATATAAATACAAGTTGTTGTTGTGTTGACTGGCATTAACGGGGTGGTAATGGCCTCCAAATGGGGTAGGTAGCCTATTAACCTTGACGATGTGACCGGCAACATTTTGACAGGGGTTTACCACTGGATGCCCAAAGCTTGTTTCAGGCGGTAGACCCATTTCAATATGCAGTGCGGTGTCCAAGGACCCTGATTGCCACTTACAGTCGGAAATGATCGCAGCGTGCGTCGTTCTCCGATCACCTCCACGGGTGATGGAGCAGAGGCCCAGTACAGGTAAGATTGATGTTATTTTTGTGGAGCCAAACTGCTCCTCCAGACCCAACAGAAATAATTTGGCCTGCTGTCCGACTCTCCCCCCCCCACACCGCCCCTTCGTGACCACCACACACCCACCCCACCCCCACCTTCCGCCGGCCAGGGCAGCCCAATATTGATAGTCCTCAATCCTTCGAGTTGCATCGGGGCACCCGTTTGCTGCCCCACCGCCCGCCGGCCCGGTGTTAATGAGGCCGCGGCTCAGCATCATCGCCGTTTCGAGCGCGCGTCACCGCCGTGCTCCGCCGGGCAGTCGACCCAAAACTCAAAATCCACCCCATTCGGTCCATAGGCGGATTCATGTTGTTAAAGTTGCAGGGCTTTTCTGCCACTTCCCCAACAGAGTCGAATCTGTGGTCTTCCCTTTCAATGGTCCCTTAGGTTTGGAAGGTTCTAACTTCTAAGGAGATCAACTTCTTTACCCAGAGAGTGGTTAGAATGTGGAACTCGCTACCATAGGGAGTAGTTGAGGCCAATAGCAAAGATGCAGTCAAGGGAAAGCTAGATAATCACGTGAGCGAGAAAGGAATAGAAGGTTATGTTGATGGGGTGAGAGAAAGCTCGTGTAGAGCATAAAACACTGGCATGAATCTGTTGGGCCGATGGCCTGTTTCTGTGCTATAAATACTTTGTAATTCTTTGTAAAATGCTACAAGTGTGCAGTCCATGTACCAAGTCTTTGGTCACCTGTCCTGATGTCTTCTTCTTCTTAAAGGGCTTGGCAGGGTAGATGCTGGGAGGATGTTTCCCCCTGGCTGGGGAGTCTAGAACCAGGGGTCATAGTCTCAGAATAAGGGGTCGGCCATTTAAGACTGAGATGAGGAGAAATTTCTTCACTCAGAGGGTGGTGAATCTTTGGAATTCTCTACCCCAGAGAGCTCATCAGTCGCTGAGTAGATTCAAGACACGGATCGATAGATTTTTGGATACTAAGGGAGCCAAGGGATATGGGGATCGTGGAAACCAGAGGACACAGATTTAAGGTAATTGGCAAAAGAACCAGGGGGTAGATGAGGAGAATTTTTTTTTTACGCTGCGAGTTGTGATGATCTGGAATGCACTGGCTGAAATGGTGGTGGAAGCAGATTCAATAGTAACTCTCAAAAGAGAATACTTGAAAAGGAAAAAGAAATTGCAGAGCAGGGTGAGTGGGAGTAATTGGATAGATCTTTCAAAGAGCCGGCACAGACACGATGGACTGAGTGGCTTCTTTCTGTGCTGTTATGGTTCTATGATTCGATGTTTTCTTTAGTTCCAACCACAATAGAGGGTCAAGGTCAGTCAGTGCTAGCTGCTTTTGCAAGATACGGAAATAGACATTATGGTCCACCAAAGGCTATCATATACATCTGAGGCTTGGTTCCTGAAATGACTGAGTGCAGAGTCATCGGTGTCAATATGTTGAGTCGTGTCCTTTACAGTTGGCCAGACAACATATCGATTACCAGCCATCGCAGATCATACAAAGTGGATTGGAACAAACATTCCACATCCATCGACATCCTGGGGGGTCTCCTGAGGTAGTTTTGATTGACAGGTGCGCTTGCAGTTATCAGAGCTATGAAAAGGGGAGAGTCGATGGCTCTTTATAGTCACCTTGACGGGTAGCTCAGTGGCCAGGTCCTTCTGACTGTGGATTTATAGTAGTTTCCAAGGGCTCAGTCAGTCTGAAGTTAGCAGAGGCTGGTATAATCTGGCTGTATGGTAGTGTTCTGCCATGTAAACTTGAGCTCATCCAAAACTCTGCTGCCCGCATGCTAACTCGCACCAAGTCCCGTTCACCCATCACTTCTGTGCTCGCTGGCCTACTACATTGACTCCCGGTCCGACAAAGCTTCGGTTTTAAAATTCTCATCCTCCTCCAGCCCTACAACCCTCCGAGATCTCTGCGTTCCTCCAATTCTGACCAAGCTTTAGGTTACCTGTCCTAATGTCTCCTTATGTGGCTCGGTGTCAAATTTTGTTTGACAACACTACTGTGAAGCGACTTGGGATGTTTTACTAAGTTAAAGGCGCTATAAAAATGCAAGTTGTTGTTGTTATAAATGCCATCTTTGAACACTCCGTGCTATCATGTGGTTTTGGTATCTTTTGGCGAATAACAATAACAACAACAACAACGTGTATTTATATAGCACCTTTAACGTAGTAAAACATCCCAAGGCGCTTCACAGGAGAGTTCTAAAGCTTTTAATTATTGTAAAAATCCTAGGGTGGAATTTCCATGAGGTTCCCCTGTCTCCCACTGTAACTCTGCCTGGAGATCGGCAAAAGCCCCGGAGGAAATAATGTAAACAATCAACTATGTCATTTTTCCAGGGTCTTATCAAAGTTACAGTGGGAGATCAATTGAAATGTTCAAGACCGAGATGGATAGATTTTGGATAGGTAAGGGTATCAAGGGATATTGAGCAAAGGCGCGTTAATGGCGTTGAAGTGCAGAATAGCCATGAGCTAACTGAATGGTGGAGCAGGCTCGATGGGCTGAATAGTCTACTCCTGTTCTATGTTCCTATGCATTATATTATGGGGCAGGCTAAAAGGTGCTCTACTTCACCTGGGAGTGCTTGACACTAACTTTGGGTGTTGAAAATGGGACAGTGTTCAATTCAATTCAATTAGCACAAAGTGATCATTCAAAATATTTTTTTAAATACCAAAAATTTAATCGAAGGATATTCAAGACAATTACTCAGGAATGGGGGGGATGTTGAAAGAGATCTCCTGGGGCAGATTAAATATTTGTACCTGAACGTCGCTGATTAGTATCAGCAGTTCTCCCTTGCCAAACCTTGTCTAATTGGGGGTTTGAGCTACAGATCAGCTATGATCTAATTGAATGGTAAAACAGGCTTGAGGGGCTGAATGGCTTACTCCTGCTCCTGTGTTCCATGCACCTGGTATGGCTTTGACTTTGAAAGTAACAGTTGCATAATCACGCTATAAAGAACTCGGAATAATATGATATAAAACAAAAAGAAAGACTTGTATTTATATAACACCTTTCATGACCTCAGGAGGTCCTAAAACGCTTTACAGCCAATGAAGTACTTTTGAAGTGTAGTCACTGTTGTAATGTAGGAAACACGGCAGTCGATTTGTACACAGCAAGGTCCCACAAACAGCAATGAGATAATGACCAGATAATCTGTTTTAGAGATGTTGGTTGAGGAATAACTATTGGACAGGACATTGGGGAGAACTCCCCTGCTCTTCTTTGAACAGTTATCTAGTCAGATCATTAGCGACTGATTACAGTACTGTACATAAATATGTCCTATCGTCGGAGAAAGATTTTCTGTGCGAACAGTTAGCAGTGAAATCGTAAATGATTTTATAAAGAACACATTTATAATTTTGCTACAAGTGGCACACAGACAAAACCCTCTCCCATCGTTATGGAATGCATTCAAGTAGGCCAACTTATCTCTTCATGAAGTTTTGTTGTGTTCGTAGGCTTATTTATTTATTTTAGAACAGTTTAGTTCAACAAGGTTTCACTGAGCGTTGCTTAACTTTCAGAGACCATCAGCTCATCAGAGAGTAATCCTACCAGTTATTTTGCTTTGGCAAGATTCCACGCTTCAGGTGCTAGTCCGTGGAATTAAGTAGCAGATCTGTCACTGGTGAATCGGTCACTCTGACGCCATCAAATAAACTGGCCCTCAGGTCATCAATCTTAATGCAAAGAAATAGAAATAATTACCTTTCACGTCCTCCGGGCAACCCAAAGTTAATTGCGGCCAATGAATTAGTTATTTTTGAAGTGCAGTCACAATTGTTCGGGAGGAAAATGTAATTGATTTTCTAATAATTAGAAAAATGGATTGCCTTTAGTTAATTAAAGAAATACAAGTTTATTCAAGTATCTATCAGTAAATATCAGAACAAGGCAAAGTATGAAGAAATTATAGCATGGAAAGAGGCTGTTCGGCTGAACCAGCCCATGTCGGTGTCTATTCTCCACACGAGCGGTATTCCAAATCCCATGTGCCCACCTTATTCCCACAGGCCTTTATCCCTCCTTTTCTTCAATCATCAAGCAAACCTATTCCTAAATATCTTTGCTTCAATCACTTATTCTAGTGGTGCATTCCGCAATCTCAGCCTTGGCGTAACAGTTGCTCCTGTCCTCTGTCCTGAATCTCTTACCTTTAAACTTATTAGTGGAGACAAAGAAAGAAAAGAAAGACTTACATTTATATAGCGCCTTTCATGACCTCAGGATGCCCCAAAGCGCTTTACAGCCAATGAAGTACTTTTGAATTGTAGTCGCTGTTGTAATGTAGGAAACGTGGCAGCCAATTTGCGCACAGCAAGCTCCCCACAGCAATGTGATAATGACCAAATAATCTGAGAGAGCAGACGGGGGCCTCGGTTTAACGGCTCATCTGAAAGACGGCACCGCCGACAGTGCAGCACTCTCTCAGCACTGCACTGGGAGCGTCAGCCTGGATTTTTGTGCTCAAGTCCCAAGAAAGGTAGGGATTAAACATGTCGGTTTAACAGCTTATCTGAAAAACGGCACCTCCAACAATGCAGCACTCCCTCAGTACTGCACTGAAGAGCTGAAAGGATCTGGATCATGTACAAAGACCATCTCCGCCAAGCTGTGAAAGGGCATGAGAAAGATGTCCATTATTTCATTCGATGAATGGAACTATTTCCATTGATAAATACATAGGCTTGCAGTTGCTCTTTTAGAAAGGCTGCATATGGTGACACCACAAGTCCCGGCCAGTATGGAGATGATTGGTAATTCCCCCGTCAATCACTGCTGGAAGTGACTTGGATTGATTTTATGCACATAATTTGTATTATGTAACTATCCTCCACTCACTGCATTTTGCTGGAGAAATAAAAACTTTTATGGGGAGACTTTGTTTAGTTTCATAGAGACTCTTTTTAAATAGATGTAAAATTGCTGTAAAATAGACTGTTTGCTGTAAGAACTTGTATTTATTCATTCATGGAATGTGGGCGTCGCTGGCAAGACCAGCATTTATTGCCCATCTCTAATTGCCCTTGAGAAGGTGGTGGTGAGCCGCCTTCTTGAACCGCTGCAGTCCGTGTGGTGAAGGTGCTCCCACAGTGCTGTTAGGGAGGGAGTTCCAGGATTTTGACCCAGCGACGATGAAGGAACGGCAATATATTTCCAAATCAGGATGGTGTGTGACCAGGAGGGGAAGTTGGAGGTGGTGGTGTTCCCATGCGCCTGCTGCCCTTGTCCTTCTAGGTGGTGGAGGTCACGGGTTTGTGAGGTGCTGCCGAAGAAGCCTTGGCGAGTTGCTGCAAGTGCATCTTGTAGATGGTACACACCTGCCATAAGTCCCACCCCACCTCCATCTCATCGGCTGGCACAGTGGTGTTAATACTCACTGTGTTTTAACAATGACATTTTAGGTCCTTTTGACATCCAACAGAGTTCAATACTTTTCTCATCTTTGTTCTAAACCTGACAGAATCAAACTTAATGTTTTAAAATAATGCAATGTAATTGCATGATGCACGATATATACTTGAAAACCTTAGCACCAATCAAATGGAAACTGACAAGATTGAGGAAAGGTTAATCAATCTTGATTAGTTCGACCACAGTTCCTTTGCAATAAATAATTACTCTATGGGCGCCTTCAGAAGAAATATTACAAATAGACTCTTGAAGCATGTTAACTTGCCCTGTACTGTGCTGGGCACTTATGTGAATTCAGCAAAACCATTGATAAAAAAGCATTAATTACTTCACTTCACTGTTGAATAGGCGTTGCGTTGTGCACATCACTGGGGTCTGGGAATGGGGCGCAGTGTGCATGTGCTATTCTGATATGCTCATAATTAGTTCCCCTCCAACTTTCCTTCTCAGAGGCAAGCCTGAGTTAGTGTGTGTTAATTGGATTGAAGAAGGATAAGAAGGACCTATTTCCCTTAGCATAGAAACATAGAAACATAGAAGATAGGAGCAGGAGTAGGCCATTTGGCCCCTCGAGCCTGCTCCGCCATTCGATGAGATCATGGCTGATCATCCAAACTCAGTACCCTGTACCTGCCTTCTCCCCATATCCCTTGATACCTTTAGTTTTAAGAAATATATCTAACTCATTCTTGAATATATTTAATGACTTGGAATCAACTACCTTCTGTGGTAGAGAATTTCACAGGTTCACCACTCTCTGGGTGAAGAAATTCTTCCTCATTTCTGTCCTAAATGGCTTACCCCTTATCCTTAGATTATGACCCCTGGTTCTGGACTCTCCGACCATTGGGAACATTCTTCCTGCATCTAGTTTGTCCAGACCTGTCAGAATTTTATATGTTTCGATGAGATCCCCTCTCATTCTTCTATACTCCAGCGAGTATAAGCCCAATCGACCCAATCTCTCCTCATATGTCATTCCTGCCATCCCAGGTATCAGCCTTGTGAATCTTCGCTGAACTCCTTCCATGCCATGAACATCCTTCCTCAGATAAGGACATTCTTCCTCAGATAAGGGTCAATAACCAGGAGGCATAGATTTAAAGTAATTGGTCAGAGGTTTAGTGGGGATTTGAGGAGAAATATTTTCACCCAGAGGGTGGTGGGGGTCTGGAACTCACTGCCTGAAAGGGTGGTAGAGGCAGAGACCCTCATCACATTTAAAAAGTACTTGGATATGCATTTGAAGTGCCGTAACCTACAAGGCTACGGACCAAGTGCTGGAAAGTGGGATTAGGGGGGATAGCTCTTTGTCGCCGGCATGGACAAGATGAGCCGAATGTCCTCCTTCTGTGCTGTAAATTTCTATGATTCTATAATGATTCTATGATTGGAACTGGCACAACTGTGTGTAGAGCCGGAAGATGTAGGTGAGGTTTTAAATGAATATTTTGCATCTGTGTTCACTATGGAGAAGGACGATGTAGGCATAGAAATCAGGCAGGGGGATTGTGATATACTTGAACAAATTAGCATTGAGAGGGAGGAGGTACTAGCGGTTTTAGAGGGCTTAAAAGTGGATAAATCCCCAGGCCCAGACGAGATGTATCCCAGGCTGCTGTGTAAGGCAAGGGAGGAGATTGCAGGGGCTCTGACACAAAATTTCAGAACCTCCCTGGCCACAGGGGAGGTGCCAGAGGACTGGAGGACAGCTAACGTAGTACCATTATTCAAGAACGGTAGTAGGGATAAACCAGGGAATTACAGGCCAGTGAGCCTAACATCAGTGGTAGGGAAATTATTGGAAAAAATTCTGAGGGACAGAATTAGTCTCCACTTGGAGATGCAAGGATTAATCAGGGATAGTCAGCATGGGTTTGTCAGGGGGAGATCATGTCTAACCAATTTGATTGAATTTTTCGAGGGGGTGACTAGGTGTGTGGATGAGGGGAGTGCAGTTGATGCAGTCTACATGGACTTCAGTAAGGCTTTTGACAAAGTCCCGCATGGGAGACTGGTCAAGAAGGTAAGAGCCCATGGGATCCAGGGCATTTTGGCACATTGGATCCAAAATTGGCTTAGTGGCAGGAGGCAGAAGGTGATGGTCGAAAGGTTGTTTTTGTGACTGGAAACATGTGTCCAGTGGTGTACCGCAGGGATCGGTGCTGGGTCCTTTGCTGTTTGTAGTGTACATTAATGATTTAGATATGAATGTAGGAGGTATGATCAGTAAATTCGCAGATGACATGAAAATTGGTGGAGTGGTAAATAGCGAGGAGAGAAGCCTCAGGCTACAGGACGATAGCGACGGGATGGTTAGATGGGCAGAACAGTGGCAAATGGAATTTAACCCTGAAAAGTGTGAGGTGATGCATTTTGGGAGGACTAACAAGGCAAGGGAATGCACAATGAATGGTAGGACACTAGGAAGGACAGAGGATCAGAGGGACCTTGGTGTGCATGTACATAGATCCCTGAAGGCAGCAGGACATGTAGATAAGGTGTTTAAAAAGGCATATGGGATACTTGTGTTCATTAGCCGAGGCATAGAATATAAGAGCAGGGAGGTTATGATGGAGCAGTACAAAACGCTAGTTAGGCCACAGCTGGAATACTGTGTGCAGTTCTGGTCGCCACACTATAGGAAGGATGTGATTGCATTGGAGAGGGTGCAGAGGAGATTCACCAGGATGTTACCTGGGCTGGAGCGCTTCAGCTATGAAGAGAGACTCGACAGGCTGGAGTTGTTTTCCTTAGAGCAGAGAAGGCTGAGGGGGGACCTGATTGAGGTGTACAAAATTATGAGGGGCAGAGATAGGGTAGATGGAAATGAACTTTTCCCCTTCGTAGAGGGGTCAATAACCAGGGGGCATAGTTTCAAGGTAAGGGGCAGGAGGTTTAGAGGGGATTTGAGAAAAACAAATGTCACCCAGAGGGTGGTTGGAATCTGGAACTCACTGCCTGAAAGGGTGGTAGAGGCAGGAACCCTCACAACATTCAAGAAGCATTTAGATGAGCACTTGAAACGCCATAGCATACAAGGCTATGGACCAAGTGCTGGAAAATGGGATTAGAAGAGACAGGGCTTGATGGCCGGTGCAGACACGATGGGCCGAAGGGGCTCTTTCTGTGCTGTATGACTCTATGGGGTAAAAATTCAGTTGGTTGCGCCTCCCGTTAGCGCCTTAAGAGGGCGCTAATGGGGCGCAAAGCCGCTAGCGCCTGGGCGCGGCGATGTTTGCGCCGCTCGGGAACTTAACTAGACATTGTGCGGCGGCGCTAAACTTTACCGCCGCGACCACCTGCGCGCGCAGATTGTGACGTCATTCCATGGTGCAACGCCCTTGTGGCGCCCCGGAGCGGAAATTGAGTGGCGCCCCCTGCCTTACCGCCTGGCGCATCCAACGACCGGAAGACTGGAACGCTATCAATCGCTGTGGGGCTGGGGGGGGCGCTATTTAAAGGGGGCCTCTTCCTGTCTTTTTCTGTGGTTGACATTTTTGCACCACTCGTTCTGAGAGAGAGAGAGAGATTCGGAGAGAGAGAAAGAGAGACTTCTGCATTGAGTCAACGCTGTGTGAGGTAGTTTTGCCTACTGATCCTAACTTCGCTGCTACTTTGGTTGCTGTCCTTCATTACTTTGCTTGCAAAGAGACTATGGGGGCTGCACTGATTGGGGGCGTCGTCCTGCTCCAGCTGAATCGGAGGACACAGAGACGCAGAGAGAGAGTGGCAATGATGGCCAGACGGAGGAGGGCCAACAGGCGTATGTACAGGAGAGCTTACCCTCCCAGGGTATATCATGAACAGCTCTCCTACTTTCATATGTCTGAGGAGCTGTGTTTGCGAAGGCTGCGATTCAGCAAGGAGGTGGTCACTGAGCTCTGCCACCTGCTGCAGCCAGATCTGCAGCCTCAACTGAGGTCCAGGACGTCTCTGTCGGTGGCAGTGAAGGTCACAGTGGCTCTCAACTTCTATGCTATTGGCTCATTTCAAGCTGCTGCTGGGGACCTCGCCAATATCTCCCAGTTCGCGGTGCATTGCTGCATCCGGCAGGTCACAAATGCCCTCTTTAAAAGGAGACGAGAGTTCATCTCTTTCCCCATGACCCTAGACAAGCAGCGTGACCGCGCTCTGGGCTTTGCGAGGATAGCGGGCTTCCCCATGGTGCAGGGCGCCATTGACTGCACGCATGTGGCTTTGCGTGCTCCACATGAGAATGCCGAGGAATTCCGGAACAGAAAGGGGTTCCATTCCTTGAATGTTCAGTTGGTCTGTGACCACAGACAGCTGATACTCGCTGTCAATGCCCACTATCCTGGCAGCTGCCAAGATGCTTTCATCCTGCGCCAGACTACTGTGGCAGAACTTTTCGAGGCACCGCATCAGCCAGTTGGTTGGCTTCTCGGGGACAAGGGGTATCCATTGAGCACCTGGCTGATGACACCGCTCCGTACGCCCAACACCCCTGCTGAGCTGCGGTACAACGAGAGCCATCAAGCTACCAGGAACATCATTGAGCGCACAATCGGCGTGCTGAAGCAACGGTTCCGCTGTCTCGACCATTCTGGAGGAGCCCTGCAGTACTCGCCTGAGCGAGTATCCAACTTCGTAGTTGTGTGCTGCATGATGCATAACATGGCAATCGTCAGGACCCAGCCAATGCCACCAGGCCTTGGAGCACCACCAGAGGAGGAGGAGGAAGAGGAGGAAGAGGACGAGGAGGATGATCATCAGCAGCACCAAGGCGGGAGGGCAGCCCACAATGGTCAAACTGCAAGGGCCGTCCGTCAACGGCTGATAGCAAGCCGCTTCTAGGGCCCCTGCTGTGGAAATGGCTTCTGCCATTGCTAACAACATCAATGAACCCAGCACGCAACCCCTAAGCCGGCCAAGGCACCAATGATTCCAAACACCAAACATGTATATTTTGAATACAAAAACTTATTTATTTTACAAACTCTGTGTGTGTCATTTCCTCATGACAAACTCGTAGAAATAAACACAAAAAAACAGTCAATAACATAACTGGTTCTCACAACCTGGAGATAATGTCCAAAACACTAAACAAAAGTTGGACCACGAACCTCGGCCTTTAATAAAAAAATGACCAGCATTTTATCACACCTCCTACTTTTTGCCCTTCGAGGGTGATCTCCTTCCCTTGCGCACTTCCCCCCTTCTAACCCTACTGCTCCTCCGTAATGGGACCTCAGTGGCTGCAGCAAGGCTGGTGGAAGGCTGCTGATTGTCAGACCCTGACACTGCAGATGCCCCTGAAGGACGGCCTCGAACAGTTCTGGGCCTGGAGAGCCCGGCTGCAGACTGCACCAACTCTGCATGGGCGGCAGCAGTCTGTCCTACAGGCGGTGGCAAGTGCAGTGGAGAAGTGACAGTGTTGGCAGCAGGAATGCTGTCATCGTGAGAGAGGACAGCAACTCCCTGCTCGACCGACACACTGGCACTCCCACGGGGCAGTACTTCAGCATCCGGAGCAATCTGCTGGAGCACAGATTGCTGGCCTGCTGCGGCGCGGTGAGAGCCCCGGGGACATGTGAATGAACCATCGAGGTTGGCAGCAGTCAGTGCTCACGTGGCCTCAATCTGAGTCTGCATGAGAGCAGTCAGAGATGGGATCACGGCAGTCAGTGACTGAATTGCAGCACTAAGCTTTAGTGTGGCATCCGCCTGTGCTACAGCGAAGTGCTCCACACTCCTTGCCAGTGACTCAATGCATTCGGGCACCCTTCCCACTGCGCCCATAAGCTCAGTGTGCATGCCCACCGCCTGGGTGTTCATTTCTGCGATCAGCCGCTCCTCCTCTGCGTCCATTGCAGTAGGAGTCGCTGGCATACTCTCCCTCTGGGGAGAAGGCCCCCGTTCTTCCCTACGCCCATGGCGTTGCTGCAGCCCGCTGGGTCCTGGAGCTTCACCCTCATCAGACCCTTCCCCCCTGCTCCCCTCCAGGGAAGGCGTGTTCCCAGTGTAGGCATGGGCTTCCTCGGGAGAGGGTGGCACTGATGCTCCGGCTTCCTCTTCCTCCTCGGCTGCAGCTTCACTCCCAGTGGCAGCTTCAGGGCCCGTCTCCTCAGCTGGTGAATCACCATCTGAAAGCAGGGAGGTACAAGAGTGGCTTTAGCGTGAGGACAGGGTGGCAGTAAGGGAGGAATAAGTGCAGCGAGTTAGCAAGTTGGATTGAAAGTGTCAAAGGCTGGTGTTGTGAGGGACAAGTGGAAGGACAGAGGACAAAAAGGTGATGACCTTACCATTGCTGTCCAGAACGGGGTCGGCATCTCCAGTGGCGACGGGAGCGTCACCCGGCTTGCCACAATCCTGTGGACGCGCTCCTCAAGATCGCTGAGGGGTTGCAGCTGAGGCCGCCCTCCACCTGTCCGTTGCTGCTGTCTCCTATTATGCGCCAGCTTGGCCTGCAATAAAAAGGACAGCATCTGAGTAAATATACAGCCATGGTCTTGCCTGATGTGCCTCCCATAGGTGAATAACCCTTACTGTATGCAGCCATGGTCTTGCCTGATGTGCCTCCCATAGGTGAATAGCCCTTACTGTATGCAAAGTGTGGAATGTGTGTTTGTGTTTCATGAAAGGGCCATAGGTGTTGGATGAGTGTTGTGCATTGGGGTTTTAAGACCCTCTGGCCATAGAGTGAGGTTGAGATGGAGGGATGGAGAGGTATTGAGAAAAAGCCACTCACCCTGTCGACCCGAGTGAGGTCGTTGAACTTTTTGCGGCATTGAACATGGGTCCTGGGCACCATGCTCCTGGAGGAGACGCTCTGAGCCACCTCCCTCCACACTCTTCTGTACTCGCGTGGCAAAGGCCTCCTGCCACTCTCAGGGAAGAGTATACATCTTCTGCGCTCCACCGCGCCAACCAGATCATCCAAGGCCCGCTCGGTGAAGCGCTGAGCTCGTTCTCTCACCCTCTCCATCCTTGGCAGCAAAATGGATTCACAGGTCTCTCCAGGCCGAGATTCAAGGCTGCAATGAGCAGGGTGTGGCTGGGGAGCAAGTTGCCCCCCCCCCGCTTTAAGAACTGGCCGGCGCCAGTGTGTCTGTGTTCCCTCGCGAACTGGCAGCACCTGCGCTGCGCTCGCCCGCTGAGTTAGCGCCTCACTGCTCGGCCTTTGCGCCTTAAGACAGGTGTGCAGCGCCTGATTTAGCGCTCCACTCACCTCCCGGGGCGGTAAAAGTGAAGTTTCCAGTCAGTGGCGATAATTAGCGCCAGGCGCTAATATTTGCGTCCAGACGATATTTGCGCCCCAAACGGGGCGCGACCTAATTTTTCCCCCTATGACTCTATGGGGGAAAAATTAGGTCGCGCCCCATTTGGGGCGCAAATATCGTCTGGACGCAAATATTAGCGCCTGGCGCTAATTATCGCCACTGACTGGAAACTTCACTTTTACCGCCCCGGGAGATGAGTGGAGCGCTAAATCAGGTGCTGCACACCTGTCTTAAGGCGCAAAGGCCGAGCAGTGAGGCGCTAACTCAGCGCGCGAGCGCAGCGCAGGTGCTGCCAGTTAGCGAGGGAACACAGACACACTGGCGCCGGCCATTTCTTAAAGCGGGGGGGGGGCAACTTGCTCCCCAGCCACACCCTGCTCATTGCAGCCTTGAATCTCGGCCTGGAGAGACCTGTGAATCCATTTTGATGCCAAGAATGGAGAGGGTGAGAGAACGAGCTCAGCGCTTCACCTAGCGGGCCTTGGATGCTCTGGTTGGCGCGGTGGAGCGCAGAAGATGTATACTCTTCCCTGAGAGTGCCAGGAGGCCTTTGCCACGCGAGTACAGAAGAGTGTGGAGGGAGGTGGCTCAGAGCGTCTCCTCCAGGAGCATGGTGCCCAGGACCCATGTTCAATGCCGCAAAAAGTTCAACGACCTCACTCGGGTCGTCAGGGTGAGTGGCTTTTTCTCAATACCTCTCCATCCCTCCATCTCAACCTCACTCTATGGCCAGAGGGTCTTAAAACCCCAATGCACAACACTCATCCAACACCTATGGCCCTTTCATGAAACACACACACACATTCCACACTTTGCATACAGTAAGGGCTATTCACCTATGGGAGGCACATCAGGCAAGACCATGGCTGTATACAGTAAGGGCTATTCACCTATGGGAGGCACATCAGGCAAGACCATGGCTGTATACAGTTAGGGCTATTCACCTATGGGAGGCACATCAGGCAAGACCATGGCTGTATACAGTAAGGGCTATTCACCTATGGGAGGCACATCAGGCAAGACCATGGCTGTATATTTACTCAGATGCTGTCCTTTTTCTTGCAGGCCAAGCTGGCGCATAATAGGAGACAGCAGCAACGGACAGGTGGAGGGCGGCCTCAGCTACAACCCCTCAGCGATCTTGAGGAGCGCGTCCACAGGATTGTGGCAAGCGGGGTGATCGGTCCCGTCGCCACTGGAGACGCCGACCCCGTTCTGGACAGCAATGGTAAGGTCATCACCTTTTTGTCCTCTGTCCTTCCACTTGTCCCTCACAACACCAGCCTTTGACACTTTCATTCCAACTTGCTAACTCGCTGCACTTATTCCTCCCTTACTGCCACCCTGTCCTCACGCTAAAGCCACTCTTGTCCCTCCCTGCTTTCAGATGGTGATTCACCAGCTGAGGAGACGGGCCCTGAAGCTGCCACTGGGAGTGAAGCTGCAGCCGAGGAGGAATAGGAAGCCGGAGCATCAGTGCCACCTTCTCCCGAGGAAGCCCATGCCCACACTGGGAACACGCCTTCCCTGGAGGGGAGCAGGGGGGAAGGGTCTGATGAGGGTGAAGCTCCAGGACCCAGCGGGCTGCAGCAACGCCATGGGGGTAGGGAAGAACGGGGGCCTTCTCCCCAGAGGGAGAGTATGCCAGAGACTCCTACTGCAATGGACGCAGAGGAGGAGCGGCTGATCGCAGAAATGAACACCCAGGCGGTGGGCATGCACACTGAGCTCATGGGTGCAGTGGGAAGGGTGCCCGAATGCATTGAGTCACTGGCAAGGAGTGTGGAGCACTTCGCTGTAGCACAGGCGGATGCCACACTAACGCTTAGTGCTGCAATTCAGTCACTGACTGCCGTGATCCCATCTCTGACTGCTCTCATGCAGACTCAGATTGAGGCCACACGAGCACTGACTGCTGCCAACCTCGATGGTTCATTCACATGTCCCCGGGGCTCTCACCGCGCCGCAGCAGGCCAGCAATCTGTGCTCCAGCAGATTGCTCCGGATGCTGAAGTACTGCCCCGTGGGAGTGCCAGTGTGTCGGTCGAGCAGGGAGTTGCTGTCCTCTCTCACGATGACAGCATTCCTGCTGCCAACACTGTCACTTCTCCACTGCACTTGCCACCGCCTGTAGGACAGACTGCTGCCGCCCATGCAGAGTTGGTGCAGTCTGCAGCCGGGCTCTCCAGGCCCAGAACTGGTCGAGGCCGTCCTTCAGGGGCATCTGCAGTGTCAGGGTCTGACAATCAGCAGCCTTCCACCAGCCTTGCTGCAGCCACTGAGGTCCCATTACGGAGGAGCAGTAGGGTTAGAAGGGGGGAAGTGCGCAAGGGAAGGAGATCACCCTCGAAGGGCAAAAAGTAGGAGGTGTGACAAAATGCTGGTCATTTTTTTATTGAAGGCCGAGGTTCGTGGTCCAACTTTTGTCTAGTGTTTTGGACATTATCTCCAGGTTGTGAGAGCCAGTTATGTTAATGACTGTTTTTTTGTGTTTATTTCTATGAGTTTGTCATGAGGAAATGACACACACAGAGTTTGTAAAATAAATAAGTTTTTGTATTCAAAATATACATGTTTGGTGTTTGGAATCATTGGTGCCTTGGCCGGCTTAGGGGTTGCGTGCTGGGTTCATTGATGTTGTTAGCAATGGCAGAAGCCATTTCCACAGCAGGGGCCCTAGAAGCGGCTTGCTATCAGCCGTTGACGGACGGCCCTTGCAGTTTGACCATTGTGGGCCGCCCTCCCGCCTTGGTGCTGCTGATGATCATCCTCCTCGTCCTCTTCCTCCTCTTCCTCCTCCTCCTCTGGTGGTGCTCCAAGGCCTGGTGGCATTGGCTGGGTCCTGACGATTGCCATGTTATGCAACATGCAGCACACAACTACGAAGTTGGATACTCGCTCAGGCGAGTACTGCAGGGCTCCTCCAGAATGGTCGAGACAGCGGAACCGTTGCTTCAGCACGCCGATTGTGCGCTCAATGATGTTCCTGGTAGCTTGATGGCTCTCGTTGTACCGCAGCTCAGCAGGGGTGTTGGGCGTACGGAGCGGTGTCATCAGCCAGGTGCTCAATGGATACCCCTTGTCCCCGAGAAGCCAACCAACTGGCTGATGCGGTGCCTCGAAAGGTTCTGCCACAGTAGTCTGGCGCAGGATGAAAGCATCGTGGCAGCTGCCAGGATAGTGGGCATTGACAGCGAGTATCAGCTGTCTGTGGTCACAGACCAACTGAACATTCAAGGAATGGAACCCCTTTCTGTTCCGGAATTCCTCGGCATTCTCATGTGGAGCACGCAAAGCCACATGCGTGCAGTCAATGGCGCCCTGCACCATGGGGAAGCCCGCTATCCTCGCAAAGCCCAGAGCGGGGTCACGCTGCTTGTCTGGTGTCATGGGGAAAGAGATGAACTCTCGTCTCCTTTTAAAAAGGGCATTTGTGACCTGCCGGATGCAGCAATGCACCGCGAACTGGGAGATATTGGCGAGGTCCCCAGCAGCAGCTTGAAATGAGCCAGTAGCATAGAAGTTGAGAGCCACTGTGACCTTCACTGCCACCGACAGAGACGTCCTGGACCTCAGTTGAGGCTGCAGATCTGGCTGCAGCAGGTGGCAGAGCTCAGTGACCACCTCCTTGCTGAATCGCAGCCTTCGCAAACACAGCTCCTCAGACATATGAATGTAGGAGAGCTGTTCACGATATACCCTGGGAGGTTAAGCTCTCCTGTACATACGCCTGTTGGCCCTCCTCCGTCTGGCCATCATTGCCACTCTCTCTCTGCGTCTCTGTGTCCTCCGATTCAGCTGGAGCAGGACGACGCCCCCAATCAGTGCAGCCCCCATAGTCTCTTTGCAAGCAAAGTTATGAAGGACAGCAACCAAAATAGCAGCGAAGTTAGGATCAGTAGGCAAAACTACCTCACAAAGCATTGACTCAATGCAGAAGTCTCTCTTTCTCTCTCTCCGAATCTCTCTCTCTCTCTCAGAACGAGTGGTGCAAAAATGTCAACCACAGAAAAAGACAGGAAGAGGCCCCCTTTAAATAGCGCCGCCCCCAGCCCCACAGCGATTGATAGCGTTCCAGTCTTCCGGTCGTTGGATGCGCCAGGCGGTAAGGCAGGGGGCGCCACTCAATTTCCACTCCGGGGTGCCACAAGAGCGTTGCACCATGGAATGACGTCACAATCTGCGCGCGCAGGTGGTCGCAGCGGTAAGGTTTAGCGCCGCCGCACAATGTCTAGTTAAGTTCCTGAGCGGCGCAAACATCGCCGCGCCCGGGCGCTAGCGGCTTTGTGCCCCATTAGCGCCCTCTTAAGGCGCTAACGGGAGGCGCAACCAACTGAATTTTTACCCCTATGACTCTATGAACCCCAGAGGTTGACACTAGTTACACTTTTGTTCTCTCTCTCTCTCTCTCTCTCTCTCTCTATATATATATATATATATATATTTATATATATACAGTACATAATTTGTACTTGGGCATTAGGAGCACTATGACATCAAATTTGGCCAATAATGAGGAGGATATAAAAGACTGACGCACCATGGCTCCAGTGTATACTATCTGCAGGATGCACTGCTGAAAATTGCCAAGGCTTCTTCGACAGCAGCTCCTAAACCCGCAACCTCCACCACCTAGAAGGACGAGGACAGCAGGTGCATGGGAGCATCATCATCTGCAAGTTCCTCTCCAAATCATTCATCATCCTTCATTGCTGCTGAGTCAAAATCCTGGAACTCCCTACCTGGAAGCATTGTGACAGTACCAGCACCTACATGGGCTGCAGCAGTTCATAAGAACATAAGAATTAGGAGCAGGAGTAGTCCATACGGCCCCTCGAGCCTGCTCTGCCATTCAATAAGATCATGGCTGATCATCGACCTCAACTCCACTTTCCCGCCCGATCTCCATATCCCTTGATTCCCCTTGGTTCAAGAAAAAGGTCCACCACCCACTTCTCAAGGGCAACTAGAGATTGGTAATAAAGGGCAGTCTTGCTAGCGACAGCCACATCCCGAAGAATGATGGAAAAAAAGAACTCTATCTTACTCATTTTAGCATCCTAGGTGTATTTGAAAACCTCAAATTCTTACTCTCCACTACCCTGCCTGTCAGATTATTCCAAAGAGCTTCATGACCAATTTACTTCTCCCAATTTCCATTTATCTCCTCAGCTTCTACTTTCTTGGTGTACTGTGAGGTGAGAAAGAAAGAAAGACTTGCATTTCTATAGCGCCTTTCACGACCACCGGACGTCCTAAAGCGATTTGCAGCCAATGAAGTAATTTTGAAGTGTCGTCACTGTTGCACTGTAAGAAACACGGCAGCCCCGTTGCGCACAGCAAGATCCCACCACCAGCCAAGTGATAATGACAGTCTGGGTTTTTTTTTTAGTGATGTTGGTTGAAGGTTAAATATTTGGAAGAACTTCCTCTGCTCTTCATCTCCAATCTTTCCTCATTTGATTAGTGTTACATATTTTTGTTAAAAACTCCAAGGGCTTAGTTGGGAAGTGTGTTGCTCAGTGAGGACCTGAGCCAGACAGCTCAGGAGGGCTTGGGGCTCAGTCTCTGGTTTCTGTTGCGTTGGCATCCCCTGTGATGAGCGAACTCTTCGAATCTGGAGCCCGCCTGACTTCCGTGGCTTGGATCCACGCTGAGCAGGAACAATTATCATCTCAGCTTAAATAAAATCTTGCAGCTGGTACATAGCATTCACACCAGCTCTTCGCTGGCGTTAGAGCAGAGCAACTAACCATTTTTCGCTATTGTACCAAGGAAAAGTCAGGGGGGGTTCCAATATAAATAGTTCGAGCCCTCTGCCAACTGGCCCATCTCCTTACAATGCAAACAAAAGCTCCCTGCAGCTGCCATTACGGGGAATTCAAAAATAGCATCTCCGTCTGCTTTGCAGCAAACTCTCTGCTGCTCAGACGGGAACGTTGCCCCGTCTGCATTACAGCTGCCTCCTGAAGGCCACCTGATATGTAAGAGACCTGCTTAAAACTGCCAGGCTCTTCACACACAGTGGACAGGGAGCACCCCTGACTGCGCAGCGTCTGCTCGCTCAGGCGGACATAAGAGATTCCACGGCACTATTTCGAAGAAGAGCAGGGGAGATCTCTCCGGTGTCCTGGCCAATATTTACCCCTCAACCAACATCACTAAAGCGATGATCTGGTCATTATCTTGTTTGTTTGTGGGAGCTTGCTGTGAGCAATTTGGCTGATGTGTTTCTTACATGACAACAGTGGCTACACTTCAAAAATACCTTGTTCGCTGTCAAGCACTTTGGGCGTCCAGAGGTCATGAAAGGCGCTCTAGAAATGCAAGTCTTTCTTTTTCTTTTTTGCAAACACATTAGTACAAGTTCCTTCACTTACTTTTAACCCTGTGAATGCATTATTGCATCGAAGAACTAAATAGCAATTACAACATGGCAACAGGTCTTTCAGGTCCAACCAGTCTGTGTTGGTGTTTGCAGAGCCCACCCGATTCTCTCCTGCTGATTTCAATAGGATGAAAATGGGACGCGTTCTACAAAAGATGGATGATCCAATCTGCCAGATTATCGCCCAAATTTACCCCATGGTCTCTGCTTCGATCGCTAACTCCAGCAGTGTGAAATTAAATGGTGAAAAGCTAAAAATTAAATGGTAAAAAGTTAAAAACAGTGGAGGTCCAAAGATACTTCGGGGGGGTTCAGGTACATAGATCATTAAAATGTCATGAATAGGTACAGAAAATAATCAAAATGGCTAATGGAATGCTGGCCTTTATATCTAGAGAACTAGAGTACAAGGGGGTAGAAGTTATGCTGCAGCTATACAAAACCCTGGTTAGACCACACCGGGAGTACTGAGAGCAGTTCTGGGCACCTTAGGAAGGATACATTGGCCTTGGAGGGAGTGCAGCGTAGGTTTACCAGAATGATACCCGGAGTCCAAGGGTTAAGTTATGAGGCGAGATTACACAAATTAGGTTTGTATTCCCTAGAATTTAGAAGGTTAAGGGGTGATTTGATTGAAGTTTTCAAGATATTAAGGGGAACAGATAGGGTAGATAGAGAGAAACTATTTCCGCTGGTTGGGGAGTCTAGGACTAGGGGGCATAGTCTAAAAATTAGAGCCAGGCCTTTCAGGAGTGAAATTCGGAAACACTTCTAATTTTAAATCGGATATTGATAGCTTTTTGTTAACCAAAGGTATTAAGAGATATGGGCCAAAGGCGGGTATATGGAGTTAGGTCGCAGATCAGCTGTGATCTCATTGAATGGTGGAACAGGCTCGAGGGCCTGAATGACCTACTCTTGTTCCTACGTGTGTCCCACCGCCATACGAAACCTCGGTGAAAAAAGATTTCTCCTGCTCTATGATCTCTGATCTCTGCGCTCCTCGAATTCTGGCCTCTTGAGCATCCCCAATTTACATCGCTTCACCATTGGTGGCCGTGCCTTCAGCTGCCTGGGCCCTAAGCTCTGGAATTCCCTCTCTAAACCTCTCCGCCTCTCGCTACCTCTCTCTCCACCTTTAAGAAGCTCTTTAAAACCTACCTCTGTCCTAATATCTCCTTATATGGCTCGGTGTCAAATTTTCTTTGCTAACACTCCTGTGAAGCACCTTGGGACGTTTTACTACGTTAAAGGCGCTATATAAATACAAGTTGTTGTTGCTCACTGTCCTAAGTCTCTTAAATACAATGTTATATCTGTGTCCCCTCTTGCTCATACACTTCAGCTCTCTCACCCATAGGTGGTTGCAGCACAGAAAGAGGCCATACGGCAGATCGTGTCTGCACTGGCTCTCTGCTAGAATGGACTCCTTTCCTATTCTATGGCGGAAGTAACTGAAATGGGCAGCAGTGAAGAAACTTTATCACTATAAATCCCCTGTTATGCTTTCCTGTGTTGCTTGTCCGTTGCAGAGAAACAATTCGAACAAGCTGATCTATTGACAAAAGAAGCTATTACCTGGTTAATACACCAGCGCTTGGGAGACTGGCTGATGGTTGAGATGCGCCCTGCAGGAGTTTGACATTAGTTTACAGACAATAATCCTCAGTGCAATGCACATTGACTGTGGTGTTGATGCTCTAAATCTCTGTCTAACTCTGGCAGACGCTCAAGATGCTTCTGGTTATTCAGTCTGTATTGAATGAAGACACAGGAAGCGAGAATGGGCTGAATGCGTTGCAGCAAGAGGCTGTGTCTTTTATTAACCATTTCTTTCCCGCTAGGCCTTGGCCGAGAAGCCTTCAGCTACTGCACGTTGGAATAAAATTTGTGCCTGTTATTTTAACAGACACGCTAATGGTCTTATTTTAATGGTGTTTATTTAACAGTGGCACTGTTTTGAAGAAGAGCGGGGGAGTTTTCTCCTGTGTCCTGGCCAATATTTATCTCTCAACCAACACTTAAAAAACAAATTTATCTGGTGATTATCATATTTTATATTTATTTGTTCATGGGATGTGGGCGTCGCTGGCAAGGCCAGCATTTATTGTCCATCCCTATTCACCCTCGAGAAGGTGGTGGTGAGCCGCCTCCTTGAACCGCTGCAGTCCGTGTGGTGAAGGTACTCCCACAGCGCTGTTAGGGAGGGAGTGTCAGGATTTTGACTCAGCGATGATGAAGGAATGACGATATACTTCTAAGTCAGGATAGTGTGTGATTTGGAGGGGAACTTAGAGGTGGTGGTGTTCCCATGTGTCTGCTGCCCTTGTCCTTCTAGGTGGAAGAGGTCGCAAGTTTGGGAGGTGCTGCCGAAGAAGCCTTGGCGAGTTACTGCAGTGCATCTTGTAGATGGTATACACTGCAGCCACGGTACGCTGGTGGTGGAGGGAGTGAATGTTTAAAGTGGTGGATGGGGTGCCAATCAAACGGGCTGCTTTGTCCTGGATGATGTCGAGCTTCTTGAGTGTTGTTGGAGCTGCACTCATCCAGGCAAGTGGAGCGTATTCCATCAAACTCCTTACTTGTGCCTTGTAGATGGTGGAAAGGCTTTGGGGAGTCAGGAGGTGAGACACTCGCCGCAGAATACCTAGCCTCTGACCTGCTCTTGTCGCCACAGTATTTATGTGGCTGGTCCATGGCTGCTCCCACATTGCTGTTTGTACTGTGGAGGAGGAATTCCTAGAATCTTTACGGGATGGTTTTCTGGAACAATATGTCGAGGAACCAACCAGAGATCAGGCCATCTTAGACTGGGTATTATGTAACGAGAAAGGATTAATTAGCAATCTTGTTGTACGAGGCCCCTTGGGTCAGAGTGATCATAATATGATAGAATTCTTCATTAGGACGGAGAGTAAAGTAGTTGAATCAGAGACTAGGGTCCTGAATTTAAATAAAGGAAACTACGATGGTATGAGGCGCGAATTGGGTAGGATTGATTGGGGAATGTCAATCAAAGGGTTGATGGAGGATAGGCAATGGCAAACAATCAAAGACTGAATGGATGAACTACAGAATTTGTTCATCCCAGTGTGGCATAAGAATAAAACAAAAAGGGTGACTCAACCGTGGCTAACAAGGGAAATTTGGGATAGCATAAGATCCAAGGAGAGGGCATATAAATTGGCCAGAAAAAGCGGTAACCCTGAGGATTGGGAGCAGTTTAGGATTCAACAAAGGAGGACAAAGGGATTAATTAAGAAGGGGAAAATAGAATATGAAAGTAAGCTTGCTGGGAACATAAAAACTGACTGTAAGAGCTTTTATAGATATGTGAAGAGAAAAAGATTAGTGAAATCAAGTGTAGCTCCCTTGCAGTCAGAAGCGGGGGAAGTTATAATGGGGAACAAAGAAATGGCTGACCAATTAAATGCATATTTTGGTTCTGTCTTCACAAAGGAGGACACAAATAACCTCCCAGAGATGTTGGAGAACATAGGGTCTGATGAAAGGGAGGAACTGAAAGAAATCAGTATTTGTAGGGAAATGGTGTTGGGGAAATTGACGGGATTGAAGGCCGATAAATCCCCAGGGCCTGATAATCTACATCCTAGGGTACTGAAGGAAGTGGCCCTAGAAATAGTAGATGCATTGCTGATCATCTTCCAACATTCGATGGAATCTGGAACTGTACCCATGGATTGGAGGGTAGCTAATGTTACCCCACTATTCAAAAAGGGTGGTAGAGAGAAAGCGGGGAATTACAGACCGGTAAGCCTGACATCGATAGTGGGGAAAATGCTAGAGTCCATTATAAAGGATGTAATAGCTGAGCACTTGAAAAACAGTGACAGGATCGGACAAAGTCAACATGGATTTACAAAAGGTAAATCATGCTTGACTAATCTACTGGAATTTTTTGAGGATGTAACTGGGAAAATAGATAAGGGAGAACCAGTAGATGTGGTGTATTTGGACTTTCAAAAGGCTTTCGATAAGGTCCCGCATAAGAGATTACCGTGTAAAGTTAAGGCACATGGGATTGGGGGCAAGGTATTGACTTGGATAGAGAACTGGTTGGCGGACAGAAAGCAGAGAGTAGGAATTAATGGGTGTTTTTCCAAGTGGCAAGCAGTGACTAGTGGGGTACCGCAGGGATCAGTCCTTGGACCCCAGCCATTCACAATATACATTAATGATCTAGATAAGGGAAATAAATGTAATATCTCCAAGTTTGCAGATGACACAAAGCTGGGTGGGAGTGTGTGCTGCGAGGAGGATCCCGAGAAACTCCAGGATGATTTGGACAGGTTGGGTGAGTGGGCAGAAGCGTAGCAGATGCAATATAACGTGGATAAATGCGAGGTTATCCACTTTGGTGTCAAAAACAGAAAGGCAGACTATTATCTGAATGGCAATAGATTGGGAGAAGGGGAAGTGCAACGAGACCTGGGTGTCCTTGTGCACCAGTCGCTGAAGGTAAGCATGCAGGTGCAGCAGGCGGTGAAGAAGGCAAATGGTATGTTGGCATTCATAGCGAAAGGCTTTGAGTATCGGAACAGGGATGTCTTGCTGCAGTTGTACAGGGCCTTGGTGAGACCACACCTTGAGTACTGTGTGCAGTTTTGGTCGCCTTATCTGAGGAAGGATGTTCTTGCCATGGAAGGAGTTCAGCGAAGATTCACAAGGCTGATACCTGGGATGGCAGGAATGACATATGAGGAGAGATTGGGTCGACTGGGCTTATACTCGCCGGAGCATAGAAGAATGAGAGGGGATCTCATCGAAACATATAAAATTCTGACAGGTCTGGACAAACTAGATGCAGGAAGAATGTTCCCTATGGTCGGAGAGTCCAGAACCAGGGGTCATAATCTAAGGATAAGGGGTAAGCCATTTAGGACAGAAATGAGGAAGAATTTCTTCACCCAGAGAGTGGTGAACCTGTGGAATTCTCTACCACAGAAGGTAGTTGAGGCCAAGTCATTAAATATATTCAAGAATGAGTTAGATATATTTCTTAAAACTAAAGGTATCAAGGGATATGGGAGAAGGCAGGTACAGGGTACTGAGTTTGGATGATCAGCCATGATCTCATTGAATGGCGGAGCAGGCTCGAGGGGCCGAATGGCCTACTCCTGCTCCTATCTTCTATGTTTCTATGTTTCTATGTGGGATCTTTCTGTGCACAAATTGGTTGCCGCGTTTTCCACATTACAACAGTGACTACACTTCAAAAGTACTTCATTAGCTGTAAAGCGCTTTAGGACGTCCTGAAGTCATGAAAGGCGCTATATAAATGCAAGTCTTTCTTTCTTGTTGATTGTGTCAAAATGACGCAAATAGGAATTTCATGCAAGCATTTTAAACAGCAGGTCGTCAGAGTAAATTAATCCCCTAAGTGAATTTGGATGCTTTGATTAAACGATCACGTGGGATAGAGTTTGCTGCCGCCTCATGCACACAAGTCAGCATGATAGAAATCTATCAGAGTATTGGCGTCAGAACTGAGCAACGAGTGAGTAAAGGCTTAAATGCTAATTACACCAGAGAAAGGCGCTGTAACTGCCAACAAGGGACAGAGTTAAGATAATCACAAAAAGAGAAGTTGAAGGCATGTTAGAAAGAAAGCTTCCTCATACAGACGCTGGTTAGTATGTGGAATTCTCTGCCCCAAACTATTGTTGAAGCAAATACTTTTAAAAGGGAACTTGACTGTTCCTTGGAAAAGGGAATATTAAAGGGCATGTGGCACATGAAGGAGAGTGGAATTAGTCTAAGTGGCTCATGTGGAGCAAGACACTAGCATAGACCTACCTGATTGGTTGAATGGCCTGTTTTTGTGGTGTTGGAAATGCTATGGTTCTCTGAGCACGCCCCCTGAATGGCAACAAAAGAGTACAACTTGAAATTTTCGCAATCACATTCATCAATTAATGGTGGGAGGGTACCCATTCTAACAAAGACTGTTACAGCAAAAATACATCTGATAAACAAAAGTTTGATGTAAAATTGTTTCTCGCAGGCAAGGAAAACTAGCAAAGGGATTGTTAATTTTTTTTTTAATGCATTCATGGGATGTGGGCATCGCTGGCTAGGCCAGTATTTGTTGCCCATCCCTAATTGCCCTTAAGTGGCTTGCAAGGCCATTTCTGAGGGCAGTTAAGAGTCAACCACATTGCTGTGGGTCTGGAGTCACATATCGGCCAGACCAGGTAAGGACGGCAGATTTCCTTCCCTAAAAGACATTAGTGAACCAGATGGGTTTTTATGACAAATCTGGAAGTTTCATGCTCACCATTACTGATACTAGCTTTTTATTCCAGATTTATTTAATTAACTGAATTTAAATTCTCCAGCTGCCATGGTGGGATTTGAGCTTACTGTCTCCAGATTATTAGTCTTGGCCTCTGGATTATTAGTCCAGTAACATAACCGCTATGATACCGTGCCCCTAATTACACCACCCAGAGAAGGACAGATCATGATAGCAGCTTGATCATAGCAACAGTAACTCCGCCCTGGGTCGGCTGGAGATCATCTGAACACCTGCCTACTTAACTTGATTACATCAGCGACACCGAGAGAAAACAAATAAAGTGTCAGTCAGCCTCGGAGTTGTGCTAGAAGAAGCCTTTTGTTAACAAGCCACCACCCTGGCGGTGTGGTTCAAAGTTACACAAAGACTTTTATCGAGCCGAGCAGAGGTTAGTTTGGGCGAGTCACTGGTCCACCGCTTCACTGGTCCACCTCGCCTCTCCTTTCCTGATGGAGCCACCTCACCTGGCTTCATGACTGCTCGCCACCTCCCAGCTTTGTGTCTTGAGGCAGACGTACAGGTGGCTTCTGAACCAGACTACAAGAGAAAGCCATGCTGTGCTACAACCGTGTCCTTCAAGATATTCAGAGAATCTTCTCGACAAGTCTGAGCCAACCCTAAGTATATAAAATTTCGTTAAAGGGTCAGTCTAAGACAGATATTTGCTTTCCTAAAGGTTATGCATTTTGGGCATTCAGAAGATGCTGCTTTCTTGTTGTCGTTAAAACAATTCTGAAAGATGCTTGAACCTAAGATGTTGTTTAATTCTAACGTTGATTTGTCCAGTTGTATAATAAATGATTGTTTTCTTTGTAAAGCCATGGCTCGTGCCTAACGTTTCTTTAGGAAAAAGGGCCCATTAATTTAAATATGAAGTGTAAAATCACTTTGTGCCTTTTTGCTCCTACACTGGGCCTGAATTTGCGATCGGAGGCTTCCCGCGGGCAGAGATCGACGCATTTACCTGGTGGTCTGGGAGATACGGAGGCTTGCGATCCTGGGCCTCTCCTGGTAGAAATGCGTAGAGGCCCGCGTATCCCAGGAGAGGCCCAGGATCACAAGCGCATCTCGGATCACATGGGCTGGCCCAACCAATGAAAGAAGGGACATAAGAAATAGAAGCAGCAATAGGCCACTTGGCCCCTCGAGCCTGCTCCGCCATTCAATAAGATCATGGCTCATCTTGGGCTCAAAGCCACCTCCCCTGCCCGCTCCCCATAGCCCGTACGTACGGAACTGTCAAAAGTATGAATGGGGATGACTTAAAAAATACAAGAACACACGAAATAATTTTTTTTTAATTACATATATAAAATTAATTAAAATGGCATTAAATTAAATATTTTAAACAAAAATATAATTTTTGGGAAAAAAATTTATATGTTTTAACGGGGCTAAAAATAAACTTACCTTATTGGACAGGGTTTTTAATGCATAAATGAGTGATAAAATTTTATTTTTCTGTTTTTTAAAACTCTTACGTTTTTACCAGGCGTAAGAATTCCACGGCCTTTCAGCGGGTCGAAGTTGGGCAAATAGCGCAACTCTCTGCCCGCGGAGGCCCTTCTCCCGGTGATGCGGAGGATCTGTCAAGAGGATTCTTGACAGATCGCAAGTGCTGGGTTTCAGCGTGTGCGCATCGCACGCCCAAACCCGGCACTTGCGCGGCCCCGACGGGCGCCTGCGCACCTCGTACGCAACCGCAGGGCGGGGGGGGGGGGGGTCGCAAAATACGACCCAGTGTGTGTTTTTGAAACGTTCTCCAGCTGGATACTTTGCTAGTGCTAGGCTTCCCTCTGTTATTACAGACTGCACTTCCAACAGCTGATGATTTCAAGAGAATTCAGTGTGATTTACTTTGACAGCTAACGTGGGACACGCGTTAACATTCTGTCCACAATGGGCACAAGCCCACATTAACATCTCATTTTTTGCAAGCGCGGGAGCACGACTACGCTGAGCGATCGTCCTGGTATTGAACCCACTGCAATTGCAAGGCAAATGATGGTGTGCATTCAAGGGTATTGGAGCGGAAACTGTATGGCCAATATCATCAATGTAAACCAGGGAATTCGGGGATACGTTCTGGAGTCTGTTTTACAAGGAAAGTGTTTATTTACAGATGATAACCTTGATTTCTGAAAGCTAAAGATCTTGAAGGTCTTTTTATAAACGCCATCGTTGAGAGGCGTGTGATGGATATAGGCAGAGTAGAAATAAGAAGGTCTTAACTGCTTTTCTTGTGTCACGTTCCCAGAGTCACAGGTGCTAACTGCCCTTTACCAGATTTTCCCATGCTTCCCTACCCCCACTGCTATACTGCTCGAACCATTTAACAACAACAACAACTTGTATTTATATAGTGCCTTTAACGTAGTAAAATGTCCCAAGGCGCTTCACAGGAGTATTAGGGGGAGAAATTCAGTATCGCCCCATTTGGGGCGCAATTATCGGCCGGGCGCAAAGATTAGTGCCTGGCGCTAATTATCACCACCGACTGCAAACTTGACTTTTATCGCCCCTGGAGGTGATTGCAGCGCTAAATCAGGCGCTTCACACCTGTCTTAAGGTGCAAAGGCCGAGGAACGAGGCGCTACCTCAGAGCGCTGGCGAAGCTCATGTGATGTCAGTCAGCAACGGAGCACACACACAATGGCACGGGCCAGTTCTTAAAGGGGATGGTTGATCTTGCTTTCCATCCACATCCTGCTCATTGCAGCCTTGAATCTCGGCCTGGAGAGACCTGCACATCAAATCTGCTGGAAAGAACAATGGAGAGTACCAGGGAAAGAGCTCAGAGTGCAGCCCCCACAGTCTCTTCTAAATCGATATAAGGAATGGCAAATCAAAATGAACCTGCAAAGTGCTGCTCAGTACCCAAAACTCCTTCACACAGTGTTGAATCTCTCCAGAAGACTCTCTCCCTCTCTCTCAGAATGTATGGTTCAAAAATGGCACCAACAATAAAAGGCAGGAAGCGGTCGCCTTTAAATAGCGCTCCCCCAGTCCCTTCATGACTGCAACACGCTCTCCTCAACATGTCGTTGCTAGCGTCAGGCGGTAAGGCAGGGGGCGCCACTCAATATCCTGCTCCGGGGCGATACCGGGGCGTTGCGCACTCGACTGACGTCACGATCTGCTGGCGCAGGAGATCGTGGCGGTAGTGTTTAGCACCGCCGCAAAGTGTCTAGTTAATTTCGCGAGCGTCGCAAACATCGCCACGCCTGGGCGCTAGATGATTTGCATCCCATTAGCGCCCTCTTAAGGCACTAACGGGAGGTGCAACCAACTGAATTTTTCCCCAAATTGTTTTTAGGAACAGAGGAACACAGGAACAGGAGTCGGCCATTCAGCCCCTCGAGCCTGTTCCACCATTCAATGAGATCATGGCTGATCTGGGACCTAACTCTATATACCCGCCTTTGGCCCATATCCCTTAATACCTTTAGTTAACAGAAAGCTATCAGTCTTCAATTTAAAATTAACAATTGACCTAGCATCAGTTGCTGTTTGTGGAAGAGAGTTCCAAACTTCTACCACCCTTTGTGTGTAGAAGTATTTCCCTATTTTCACCCCTGAAAGGTCTGGCTCTAATTTTTAGACTATGCCCTCTAGTATAATACCTCCTCTGACCTATCTTTTGTTTCTATATTTGTCCCATTATAGCCCCCTTCTTGCCTTGCACCATCACCCCTTTTGTCATTTACTCGCTCCTGCCCTACACCCTATCACAGACCTTCCCCTTTCGTTTCCCCCTGCCTCTCTCTCCCATGGCTCTGCACCTTCTTAGAAACATAGAAACATAGAAAATAGGTACAGGAGTAGACCATTCGGTCCTTCGAGCCTGCACCGCCATTCAATGCATTCATGGCTGAACATGCTACCTCAGTACCCCATTCCTGCTTTCTCGCCATACCCCTTGATCCCCCTAGTTGTGAGTGTCATATCTAACTCCCTTTTGAATATATTTAGCGAACTGGCCTCAACAACCTTCTGTGGAAGAGAATTCCATAGATTCACCACTCTCTGGGTGAAGAAGTTCCTCCTCAGCTCAGTCTTAAATGGCTTCCCCTTAATCCTTAGACTGTGACCCCTGGTTCTAGTTTTCCCTAACATTGGGAACATTCTGCCCGCATCTAATTTGTCTAAACCAGTCAGGATTTTAAATGTCTCTATAAGATCCCCCCTCATTCTTCTGAACTCCAGAGGATACAAGTTCAGTTGACCCAATCTTTCTTGATATGTCAGTCCGGCCATCCCAGGAATCAATCTAGTGAACCTTCGCTGCACTCCCTCAATAGCAAGAATGTCCTTCCTTAAGTTAGGAGACCAAAACTGTGCACAATACTCCAGGTGTGGCCTCACCAAGGCCCTGTACAACTGTAGCATCACCTCCCTACTCCTGTACTCAAATCCCCTTACTATGAAGGCCATCATTCCGTTTGCTTTCTTGACTGCCTGCTGCACTTGCATTCCCACCTTCAGTGACTGATGTACCATGACGCCCAGGTCTCGTTGCACCTCCCCTTTCCCTAATCTGCCACCATTCAGGTAATAGTCCGCCTCTCTATTTTTACCACCAAAGTGGATAACCTCACATTTATCCACATTGTACTTCATCTGCCATACATTTGCCCATTCACCCAACCTCTCCAAGTCACTCTGTAGCCTCCTAGCATCCTCCTCATTGTTCACACTGCCTCCCAATTTAGTGTCATCCGCAAATTTGGAGATATTACATTTAATCCCTTCGTCCAAATCATTAATATATAATGTAAACAGCTGGCGTCCCAGCACCGAACCCTGCGGTACCCCGCTGGTCACTGCCTGCCATTCTGAAAAGTACCCATTTACTCCTACTCTTTGTTTCCTGTGTGCCAACTAGTTCTCAATCCACGTCAACACATTACCCCCAATCCCATGTGCTTTAACTTTGCTCACCAATCTCTTGTGTGGGACCTTGTCGAAGGCCTTCTGAAAGTCCAAATACACCACATCTACTGGTTCCCCCCTGTCCACCCTATTGGAAACATCCTCAAAAAATTCCAGAAGATTTGTCAAGCATGATTTCCCTTTCACAAATCTATGCTGACTTGGACCTATCATGTCGCCACTTTCCAAATGGTCTGTTATGACATCTTTAATAATTGCTTCCATCATTTTACCACGACTGATGTCAGGCTGACCGGTCTATAATTCCCTGCTTTCTCCCTCCCTCCTTTTTAAAAAGAGGGGTTACATTGGCCACCCTCCACTCCATCGGAACTGATCCAGAGTCTAAGGAATGTTGGAAAATGATCGTCAATGCATCCACTATTTCCAAGGCCACCTCCTTAAGTACTCTGGGATGCAGACCATCAGGCCCCGGGGATTTTTCAGCCTTCAGTCCCATCAATTTCCCCAATACCTTTTCCGACTAATAAGGATTTACCTCAGCTCCTCCCTCTTACCAGATCCTCTGACCCCTTTTATTTCCGGCAGGTTGTGTGTGTCCTCCACAGTAAACACCGAACCAAAGTACTTGTTCAATTGATCTGCCATTTCTTTGTTCCCCATTACGACTTCCCCTGTTTCCGACTGCAGGGGACCTACGTTTGTTTTTACTAACCTCTTTCTTTTTACATATTTATAGAAGCTTTTGCAGTCCATTTTAATGTTCTCTGCAAGCTTCCTTTCATATTTTATTTTCCCTGCCCTAATCAAACCCTTCGTCCTCCTCTGCTGAGTTTTGAAGTTCTCCCAGTCCCCGGGTTTGCTGCTACTTCTGGCCAATTTGTATGCAACTTCCTTGGTTTTAATACTATCCCTGATTTCCCTTGTTAGCCATGGTTGAGCCACCTTCCCTTTTTTATTTTTACGCCAGACCGGGATGTACAATTGTTGTAGTTCATCCATGCGATCTCTAAATGTCTGCCATTGCCCTTCCACTGATAGCCCCTTAAATATCGCTTGCCAATTTAACCTCGCCAATTCACGCCTCATACCCTCAAAGTTGCCCTTATTTAAGTTCTGGACCATGGTCTCTGACTTAACTGTTTCCTTCTCCATCCTAATGTAGAACTCCACCATACTATGGTCACTCTTCCCCAGGGGGCCTCGTACCACAAGATTGCTGATTAGTCCTTCCTCATTACACAACACCCAGTCCAGGATGGCCTCCCCTCGAGTTGGTTCCTCAACATATTGGTTTAGGAAACCATCCCTTCAACACTCCAGGAAATCCTCCTCCACCGTATTGCTTCCAGTTTGAGTAGCCCAATCTATATGCATATTAAAGTCACCCATGATAACTGCCGTGCCTTTTTTGCACGCACCTCTGATTTCCTGTTTCATACCCTCCCCCACCTCACTACTGCTGTTTGGAGGTCTGTACACAACTCCCACTAACGTTTTCTGCCCTTTGGTGTTCTGCAGCTCAACCCATATTGATTCCACATCCTCCAAGCTGATGTCCTTCCTAGCTATTGCATTAATCTCCTCTTTAACCAGCAATGCTACCCCAGCCCCTTTTCCTTTTATTCTATCCTTTCTGAATGTTGAATACCCCTGGATGTTCAGTTCCCAGCCTTGATTGTTCTGGAGCCATGTCTCTGTAATCCCAATCACATCGTATCCGTTAACATCTATTTGCACAGTCAATTCATTCACCTTATTACGGATACCCCTTGCATTAAGACACAGAGCCTTTCGGCTTGTTTTATTAACATCCTTTGTCCTTTTAGACTTATGATTTAGTGTAGGCCCTTTGTGTTTCTTGCCTTTGTTTACTCAGGCCTTCCCCTATTGTTTCTCACCCTTCTAACATTTGTTTCTGACTGCATATTACTTCCCCCTGTTTCGCTACATAGGTTCCCATTCCCCTGCCATATTAGTTTAAATCCTCCCGAACTGCTTTAGCAAATATTACCCCGACGACATCGGTTCCAGTCCTGCCCAAGTGCAGACCGTCCCTTTTGTACAGGTCCCACTTCCCCCAGAACTAGTTCCAATGCCTCAGGAATTTGAATCCCTCCCTCCTGCACCACTGCTCAAGCCACGTATTCAATCTCACTATCCTGTTCTCTCTATTCTGATTAGCACGTGGCCCTGGTAGCAATCCAGAGATTACTACCATAGAGGTCCTACTTTTTAATTTAGTTCCTAGCTCCCTAAATTCTGCTTGTAGGACCTCTTCCCGCTTTTTACCTATATCGTTGGTACCTACATGCACCACGACAGCTGACTGTTCACCCTCCCTCTTCAGAATGTTCTGCAGCCGCTCCGAGACATCCTTGACCCTTGCACCAGGGAGGCAACATACCATCCTGGAATCTCGGTTGCGGCCACAGAAACTCCTGTCTATTCCCCTTACAATTGAGTCCCCTATCACTATAGCCCTAGCACTCTTTTTCCCACCCTGCTGTGCAGCAGAGCCAGCCATGGTGCCATGAACCTGGCTGCTGGTGCCTTCCCCTGGTAGGCCATCTCCCCCAACAGTATCCAAAGCGGCATACCTGTTTTGGAGGGAGATGACCACAGGGGACTCCTGCACTACCTTCCTGATATTGCCCTGCTTCTTGGTCACCCATTCACTGTCTGTCCTAGCCTTTACCTGCGGTGTGGACAACTCACTAAATGAGCGATTCACCGAGTTCTCGGCATCGTGCATGCTCCAGAGTGAGTCCACCCGCAGCTCCAGCACCGCCATGCAGGCTGTCAGGAGCTGCAGCTGGACACACTTCCCGCACACGTGGTTGTCAGGGACACTGGAAGTGTCCCTGGTTTCCCACATGGCACAGGAGGAGCATGAAACGGGTCCGAGACTTCCTGTCATGACTTAACCCTTATGTTACTTTATTACTAAAATTTAAACTTATTTATCTTAGGTCCAGGAGTTAAGTCCCTGAAAACAAAATATAAAATTGAACCTACCTTTTAAATTCCCTCTACCCCTAAAGGTTAGAGGAGGTGGGAGGGTGGGAGTCACTACTAGTGTAGTGTCTCGGGTTTAGCAACCGCTCCACCTATATACGGGTACCAATGAATTGGCCCCGCCCCCTGCCTTTGAAAAAGCCCGCGAAGCTCTTTCCCCGCTGGGGAAAAAGGCCACGTAGGTGAGTTTAATGACTCACCTCAGGCCTCCGCCGCTCCAACCAGGTCCGCTCCTCCTTCCCCGCTGCCGACCGCTCTGTGGGAGAGAGAAAGAAACGGCTCCTCCTCCCCCGCTGTCGACGCTGGTCTTTCTTAAAAGCTATTCATCTCTAACATCTTCCAGTTCTGATGAAAGGTCAACAACAACAACTTGCACTTATATAGCACCTTTAACATAGTAAAACGCCCTAAGGCGTTTCACAGGAGCGATTATCAGACAAAATGTTGACACCGAACCACATTAGGAGATATTAGGACAGGGGACCAAAAGCTTGGTTAAAGAGATAGGTTTTAAGGAGCGTCTTAAAGGAGGAGACAGAGGCGGAGAGGTTTAAGGAGGGAATTCCAGAGCTTGGGGCCGAGGCAGCTGAAGGCACGGCCGCCAATGGTAGAGCGAAGGAAATAGGGTATGCACCAGAGGCCAGAATTGGAGGAGCGCAGAGATCTCGGACGATTGTAACGACGGTGGTGGTGACAGCGAAACCCTATGTTTCTCTCTCCACAGGCGCTGCCTGACCCGCTGCGTGTTTTCAAGCATTTTATGCTTTGATTGCAGTTTTCTAGCGTCCGCAGTATTCTGCCTCAGTGGAAATAAGGAAGGGTTTTCCACGGGTGATGCCTCGGGTAGGGATTGTAGTGATCTGACTGTGATTCATAAGGTAGTCGTCTCAATGACTTCCTCACGTGACTTTACACATGAGAAGTATATACGGGTCACAAAAGTCAGCGGCTGATTTAATTTCAGCTTGGAAATCTTGTGACCAGTCTTTCTGCTCAACCTATGAAATATCAAACCTGACATTTAATTTTTTTTAAATGAAAAGATGCAATAACCTTCTTTATGCAGCGAACACTGAGGCAAGACAAAACAATTCCCCATGAGTGACTGTACCACAAGCTGTTTATATCATTTCTTTTCCCGTTTCTGAAGTGGAAAGGTGCCTGATTAAGTGAGTCATGCTCAGTAGGAATTTAAAAAAAGATGGGCTTAAATTTTGGCAGTGAAAAGTGGAGACTTATAGGAGGAGAGGAAAGTGGAAATCAACATATGATCACAGGAACAGGAGTAACCCGTTCAGCCCCTCGAGCCTGTTCCGCCATTCAATTCGATCGTGGCTGATCTGTATCTTAACTCCATCTACCCACCTTGGTTCTGTAATCCTTAATACCCTTGCCTAACAAAAATCCATCAATCTCAGTTTTGCCATTTTCAATTGACCCCCACCAGCCTCAACAGCTTTTTGGTGAGAGAGTTCCAGATTTCCACTACCCCTTGTGCATACGAGAGCATGGGCCTTACACTAAACATCTGCAAGACAAAGGTCCTCTACCAACCTGCCCCCGCCACACAGTACTGACATCGCCCTGAATGGCCTAGCTTTAATTTTAACGTTGTGCCCCCTTGTTCTAGATTCCTCCACCTTGGAAATAGTTTCTCTCTATCTACCCTTCTTCTTCTTCTTAGGCAGTCCCTCGGAACCGAGGATGACTTGCTTCTACATTAAAAATGAGTTCTCAGGTGACTGATGAGTCCAATGCAGGACCTACAGTCTCTGTCACAGGTGGGGCAGACGGTGGTTGAAGGGGCGGGTGGGTGGGGTGCTTGGGTTGACTTGCGCTCCTTGCGCTGCTTGCGCTTGGCTTCCGCTTGCTCCCGGCGAAGAGACTTGAGGTGTTTGGCGCCTTCCCGGGTGCTTCTCCTCCACTTTGTGCGGTCTTGGGCCAGGGATTCCCAGGTGTCGGTGGGGATGTTACACTTTTTCAAGGAGGCTTTGAGGGTGTCCTTGAAGCGTTTCCTCTGCCCACCTGGGGCTCTCTTACCGTGTCAGAGCTCCAAGTAGAGTGCTTGTTTTGGGAGTCTCGTATCGGGTATGCAGATGATGTTACCTGTCCATCGGAGCTAATCGAGCATGGTCAAGGCTTCACCAAAGCGTACGAGAGCATGGGCCTTACACTAAACATCTGTAAGAAAAAGGTCCTCTACCAACCTGCCCCTGCCACACAGTACTGCTCCCCGATTATCAAAATCCATGACGAGGCCTTGGACAACGTGAACCACTTTCCATACCTCGGGAGCCTACTGTCAACAAGGGCAGACGGCGATGACGAAGTTCAACACCGCCTTCAGTGTGCCAGTGCAGCCTTCGGTCACCTGAGGAAGAGAGTGTTTGAAGACCAGGACCTCAAACCCAGCACCAAGCTCATGGCCTACAGAGCAGTAGTGATACCCGCCCTCCTGTATGCTTCAGAGACATGGACCATGTACAGCAGGCACCTCAAAGCACTGGAGAGGTACCACCAACGCTGCCTCCGCAAGATCCTGCAAATCCATTGGCAGGATAGGCGCACCAACGTCAGTGTTCTCGCTCAGACCAACATCCCCAGCGTCGAAGCTTTGACCACGCTCTATCTACCCTATCAACTCTTTAAATCATCTTAAACACCTCAGTTAGATCAAAGCTTAATCTTCTGTATTCAAGGGAATACCAGCCTAGTCTATGTCCTCATAATTTAACCCTTTCAGCCCCTTTATGTGAGGTATTACATTTTGGTAGGAAGAATAGGGAGGTCACTTATTACTTGGAGGGTGCGAGTCTGGGTGGGGTAGAGAAACAAAGGGATCTCGGAGTACAAATACACAAATCACTAAAAGTAGCGACACAGGTTAACAAGGCCATATAAGAAGCAAACCAAGCAATCGGCTTTATTTCTATAGAGGGCTAGAATTGAAAAGTAGAGAAGTAGAAAAGTATCGAACCTTGGTTAGACCACACTTGGAGTACTGCATACAATTCTGGTTGCCATATTATAAAAAGGATATAGAGGCACTGGAGAGGGTGCAGAGAAGATTTACAAGGATGATACCAGAAATGCGAGGGTGCACCTATCAGGAAAGGATGAACAGGCTGGGTCTCTTTTCTCTTGAAAAGAGAAGGCTGAGGGGTGACCTAATAGAGGTCTTTAAAATTATGAAAGGTTTTGATAGAGTAGATACAGAGAGTTTCCACTTGTGGGGAAGAGCATAACTAGAGGCCATCGACATAAGCTAGTCACCAAGAAATCCAATAGGGAATTCAGAAGAAACTTCTTTACCCAAAGAGTGGTGAGAATGTGGAACTCGCTACCACAGGGAGTGGTTGAAGTGAATAGTATAGATGCATTTAAGGGGAGGCTAGACATATGCGGGAGAAGGGAATAGAGGGTTATGCTGATAGATTTAGAGATGAGGAAAGACGGGAGGAGGCTCGAGTGGAGCATAAACGCCGGCATGGACTAGTTGGGCCGAATGGCCTGTTTCTGTGCCGTATATCCTATGTAATCCTATGTATCATTTTGTTCTCCCATCTTTCTGTAAACTGGGTCTGAACCCTTCTTGCTCTGCAAATTAGTTACCGAATTACATGTTAATCTACCCTATCAAGAAGGTCAACCAGATTGTGCAATGGGCAGGGTTTCAAGAGAAGACTTGCCATTTTAGTTGCCAACCTCTGAATTTGACATGAAACCTGAGTCGAAATCTGGCCTAGTGGAGACCAGAGTGGGAAAATGTAAAGCCTGCCAGTTTGTAAGCAGCATGTGCTCTGTGTTGTAGTTATTGGCTCGCTCCCTTTGGTTAATGGTCTGCTCAGAAACCTTTGCACCCTCTCTCTAGTTACATTTGCATTTGAACAAATTACTTACTCCGCTCTGCCAATGTTTTAATCATGGCTTGAATTTCATTTTATTTTGGTTCGGGCACCACTGACACGAATGGTCCATTCAGGCTAAAATACATGCAATTAAATCCTTCATCAATGATACAGTTGATGTCCAGCGGAGTTGACCGGTCACGGGAGGCTTCAACTGGGAGAACTGCTTTTACCATTTGTGGGAAGGAAGAAAGAAGGAAAGATCAAAAGAAATAAAGAGGAAAAGAAAGGAAGATAAAGATAGAAAGAAAGAAAGAAAGAAAGAAAGAAAGAAAGAAAGAAAGAAAGAAAGAAAGAAAGAAAGAAAGAAGGAAAGAAAGAAAGAAATAAGGAAAGAAAGAAAGACTTGCATTTATATAGCGCCTTTCACGACCTCAGGACCAAAGCACTTCCTAGCTAATGAAGTATATTTTTGAAGTGTAATCACTATTATAATGTAGGAAACAAGGCAGACAATTTGCATGCAGCAAGGTCCCACAAACAACAATTAGTACATGCATGGATAATTCTGGAATATTAATTGGTGTTATGATTAGGCCATGTTTTTGTTGTAATTTGATGTGGTGCAGGAGAGGTATTGTAGTACCCTAGTTCATAAGACGGTGGCATAGTGGTTAGCACTGGTGCCTCACAGCGCCAGGGACCCGGGTTCGAATCTGACCTCGGGTGACTGTCTGTGTGGAGTTTGCACATTCTCCCCGTGTCTGCGTGGGTTTCCTCCGGGTGCTCCGGTTTCCTCCCACAGTCCAAAAATGTGCGGGTTAGGTTGATTTGGCTATGATAAATTGACCCTTAGTGTTAGGGGGGGATTAAATATGTGGGGTTATGGGGATAGGATGGGATATGTTAGGGGGAATTAAATACGTGGGGTTACGGGGGTAGGGTGGGATATGTGTATTGTGGGGATTAAAGCAGGGACAGGGTACTGGATTTGAATGATCAGCCATGATCGTATTGAATGGTGGAGCAGGGGTAGAGATTCCAAAGATTCACGCTATAAAATTGATGATATGCGTATGGTACTCCCACCTCTGGGACATAAAGAAGTAAAACTGCATTTACCTGACGGCATCTGGGACCTGACTTGGTGGTGTTAAGTATGGAAAACATGGGTCTTTCCCCACAAGGGTTGCCAACCCTCCCGATTGTCTTGCAGTCTCCAGGAATTAAGGATTCGTTTCCGAGATACTGCTGCGCGCAACTTGGGAGAAACATCATGCTGGCTTTCAAAAGATTGTGCATTTAAAAAAAAAATGTCATTGACCAACAACAGCCTGCATTTATTTAGCGCCTCTAATGTACTAAAACGTCCCAAGGCGCTTCACAGGAGTGTAATGAGATTAAAATTGACACCGAGCCAAAGAAGGAGACATTAGGACAGCTTCGTCAAAGAGGTAGATTTTAAGGAGCCTCTTAAAGTAGGAGAGAGAGGTGGGAGAGGTTCAGGGAGGGAATTAGGCCCTAGATGGCTGAAGGCACGGCCGCCAATGGTGGGGCGAAGGGAGTTGAACTCCTTCATTTATGAATTGTAAAATGATTGGAGATGGGGAGAAAAGGCTGTTTAACTGGGTGGTTGGAGGCGGGAGGTCATGTGATGAAAGCTCCAGGAATACATCCAATCAGAGTTGGCGACTCTATTCCCTACTGGCCCGTGGACTGAGAGCAGTGGACACACAGGTGCACTCGGCAAGGGAGGATGCCACGCAGAGGTTGCAGGCCTCTGCTCTGCCAGAGTCCTGGCACCAAATAATGACAGTGCCTTTAATTAAGCAGGGAAACCCCGAGTTTCAAGGGAAAGAGCAGCCCTCTTGTTTAATCCATGATACGGTTTGGTCTGTTTGAAGAGCAGTATAGAAGGAAGATCAGATCAAGCAAGGGGGGGGGGCATCTATAATTTCACCAGATCAAGTATCAGGAAGGACTGAACAAGGCTGGGGCTCTTTTCTCTAGAAAAGAGCAGACTGAGGGGTGACCTGACCGAGGGCTTTAAAATTATGAAGGACTTCAATAGGGTAGACATAGTGGCTGGAATTTTCCCGCTGCCGTGCTTGTGGGTTTGGAGACGGGTCGGCAGTAAAAGTTGCAGAAAATGGGAGCGCGTCGGGAACGCGGCATCATCCCGCCTCCTCGGGCGCGTTTGCCAGCGCGGCGCGGACCTGAACGGCAGAGGCGGGCGACCTAATTAAGCTCATTGAATCCTTGTGGTGAGACCCTTAACATGGATTTTAACCAGACCTTTTGATTTTTACTGGATGACCGCGGGAGTCACGCAGCTCGGGAACCACGTCTGTCAACCTGAGGCAGAAGCTCAGTGGCCATTGATTGAGGCCATTAATGCAGAGCATGGAAAGCACAATAAATACTCCCACATGACACCTGCACAGATTTAGGTCTTCAGATTTTGCAAGTCTTTTCTGCAACCTCTGAGGCCACTCCCACCACATTGCTACTAACTATCACACCATTGACAAATGGCTCCTCTGATCTCTACTTGACCTGCCGACCATTACATCAGCATGGGTGCCGCTTATACTGTCTCACCTTGGTCCTCAGAATCGGACCACGATGAGCCCCAACCAGCAGCAGCAACAACAACACCACCAACCTTCTCCTCAACCACCTGATGCTCCACAGGAGAGAGGGCCTTAGTGCAGGGCTGCACCACACCAGAGGCGATACCCCCCAACACAGGGTCTACAGGCAGAGGATGAGCTTCCTCAACATGACTGAGCAGCAGTGCCAAAGGAGGCTCAGGCTATCGCGCCAGGTCACCGCAGACATTTGCAGCTTGCTGGGACGAAACCTGCAGCCCAGAGGAGCGGGTGAACACGCCTTACCAGTGGCTGTCAAAGTCACCAGCGTCCTCGACTTCTTCACCTCAGGCTCCTTCCAGGGATCTGCAGCAGACATTTGCGGCATCTCGCAGCCGGCCGCCCACAGATGCATCACACAGGTCGCTGATGCCCTGTGTGACAAGTCAGCCAATGATATCAACTTTGCCACTGATGAAGCCAGTGTTACTGAGCGTGATCTCAGCTTTGCCACACTGGCTGGCTTCCCACAGGTGCAGGGCATCATCGACTGCACGCATGTGGCCATCAGGGCACCCCCACATCACCCCAGAGTGTTTTTGAACCACAAGGTCTTCCACTCCCTCAATGTGCAACCATAGGAAGATCATCATGCATGTGTGCTCCAAATTTCCTGGCAGCTGCCATGACTCTTCTGTTCTGCACCAGTCCACCCTCCCTCAGCTCTTTGCACTGCCAAACATACATATTGGCTGGCTGCTTGGAGACAGGGGCTATCCACTGAAGACGTGGCTCATGACATGCTTGAGGAGGCCAAGCAATGAGGCTGAGGAGCGCTATAATGAAAGCCACATGTCCACCAGATAAGCCATAGTGCAAACAATAGGCATGCTGAAGATGCGCTTCAGATGCCTTGACAGATTTTCACTATGCACCAGCCAGGGTCTCTAGAATTGTTGTCATCTGCAGCACCCTGCACAGCAAAGCGAGGATTAGCGCTGCATGAGGAGCAAGGCACTGAGCGCACAGCCTCTTCAGAGGAGGAGGAGGAGCATCAGCTGGAAGATGAGGAGGAGGAGGAGGAGGAACCTGAGGTGGAGATGGCACCAGCAATGGAGCACATTGCTGCCCGGGAGGCCAGGGGTGGCCTCATCATGGCCAGATTTACTTATCTTCCTACATTGCACCCATATGGCTGCCACATGCTGTGCCAAGTTTCCCACCGCCTCCCCCCAAAAAAAACCCCACCATAAAGCATCCCTACAATGAACAAGCCATTCCTTTCATACTGACCCCCATTGTTGGAGGTAACGTTATGTCTCACCATTCATTCCAACTCACAAAGCCACTTTCAAAGTAGCAGACAAAAATGGGCATGACTGGAAGTGGTGAAAATAAATAGATTTGTAAGTGTGATAACAGTAACGGAACCTTAACAATAACACTTCTTTATATACCCATGTGCTTACCCTTGTGCATCTACTTCTGTGTCATTTTTCTTTTACGTGTGCTTCTGCGAGGTGCACCCCCCTGTGGCTTCAGCAGAGGTAGAGGCAGACTGCTCACTTCCCTGCTGCGACTGCTTAGATGCTTTTGGCGGACGTCCTCTGGGTTTTGGAGCCTCTGATGGCCCCGCCAATGTCTGCTCCTCCTGCGACTGTGCAAGGGCAGGCTCGGCCATCGCTGTCAGAGGAGGCATCTGGGGCTCTGAGTGAGGGGGTGTGGCAATGGGGGAGAAGTGTGAGCACTTTGAGAGGAGCCCCCACTTCCATGTCCCCTCTCACCATCATCCCTCTCATGGGCCACCCGCACTTCCCTGCTAGCAAGGAGCTGGAGAACACCTTGCTGCACATCAGTGGGGCCACGAGGACCCAAGTCTACGTTTACATCCCTCCTAGAGAGGCGGTCTATGAGCCTCTGTCATCTGTTGTCCTGAGCTAGCATGTGCTCATGTGAGAGGCACATCAGCTGCTCCATGCAGGTGGCCACCCTATCCATGGAAGAGCCTACAGTCGCCATCGCCTGTGATATGGTGGTGCTCATGTTGGAGATGGACTCCTCCATTCTCTGCACAGTTGCAGACATCACGGTCGCAAAATCTGTCAGAGTCTCCTGCATTTCTTGCTGCCCCTCCAGGATCGCCCTCTTTCTGGATGGCCCCTGAGGCTCAGCGTCTGCATGCAGCTGAGCAGAGCTGGGAGCGTCCTGCACCCTCCGGCGAGGAGCCTCCACTGCTGTTCCTGTCAACACCATCTGCTCTTGCTGACTTGTGAGTTGTGAGACACCAGGTGACAACACTACTCTATCTCGCGTGCGACCCACCGAGGTGTGCGTATCTGCACTGGTGCTGGCTGTGCATGGGTCTGCTGAAGGTGCACCCTCAGAGGCTGGAGGCTCCTCTGAGGAGTCGTCTTCCTACTCCAACTAGACAGTGCTGGGGGGGGGGGAGGCGGTGCGGCCCTTGATGGACTTGTTGGAGAGTAAAGAGATGATTTAGAAATGTTATATTAAGAATGGGTAACGATTCAGATGATGAACATTATGCACATGATGAACATTCACTGGCTGCTGACATCAGTCACCATATGAGTGACTGCTGTATGCCATGTGATTGTATGAGATGTGATTCTGTCACCAGGTTGCTGAGAGGTCCCCCTCTCTCCATCTCCCACCGCCAGCAGCTCTGCAACTCTCGACACCTCCAGGGCCACCTCCTCTGCTGGAGTTAAAGTGGCGAAGGATGGAGGGCCACCTCTGGTGCTCTCCCTCTCCCTGTTGTTGTGCGCTCTCTTCTCCTGCAAGGAGGGAAAGAAGAGAAATTTGAGTGAGAGTGTAAGGAATGTGTGGGTTACATCTGTAGAGGGTGACTATGAGGGAGTGTGGTGCCAATGCCAAATGGCCTCTTTCTGTGGTGTTACTTGGTATGACTGCATTAGGATGAGAGTGAGTGTGCGGGGTGGTTAGTCAAAGGGGGATGTGAGTATGTACATAGAGAGAGAGGGATGAGTGGATATGCGAGGTATGTTGGTGTGAGTAATGATGTGCAGGAGTAGGCTTGGGAAGGCAGAGTGATGGGGATGTGGTGACAGGCAAAGCAGGATGGGTGAGTGTGGCTTTGCACTCACCTTTCCTGATCTCATCAGGTCAGTGAAGCGCTTCTGGCACTGCACCCAGGTCCGCCTCACCACATCCCTGCTGTTCACAGAAACATAGAAACATAGAAAATAGGTACAGGAGTAGACCATTCGGTCCTTCGAGCCTGCACCGCCATTCAATGCGTTCATGGCTGAACATGCTACCTCACTACCCCATTCCTGCTTTCTCGCCATACCCCTTGATCCCCCTAGTTGTGAGTGTTATATCTAACTCCCTTTTGAATATATTTAGCGAACTGGCCTCAACAACCTTCTGTGGAAGAGAATTCCATAGATTCACCACTCTCTGGGTGAAGAAGTTCCTCCTCAGCTCAGTCTTAAATGGCTTCCCCTTAATCCTTAGACTGTGACCCCTGGTTCTAGTTTTCCCTAACATTGGGAACATTCTGCCCGCATCTAATTTGTCTAAACCAGTCAGGATTTTAAATGTCTCTATAAGATCCCCCCTCATTCTTCTGAACTCCAGAGGATACAAGTTCAGTTGACCCAATCTTTCTTGATATGTCAGTCCGGCCATCCCAGGAATCAATCTAGTGAACCTTCGCTGCACTCCCTCAATAGCAAGAATGTCCTTCCTTAAGTTAGGAGACCAAAACTGCGCACAATACTCCAGGTGTGGCCTCACCAAGGCCCTGTACAACTGCAGCATCACCTCCCTACTCCTGTACTCAAATCCCCTTACTATGAAGGCCATCATTCCGTTTGCTTTCTTGACTGCCTGCTGCACTTGCATTCCCACCTTCAGTGACTGATGTACCATGACGCCCAGGTCTCGTTGCACCTCCCCTTTCCCTAATCTGCCACCATTCAGGTAATAGTCCGCCTCTCTATTTTTACCACCAAAGTGGATAACCTCACATTTATCCACATTGTACTTCATCTGCCATACATTTGCCCATTCACCCAACCTGTCCAAGTCACTCTGTAGCCTCCTAGCATCCTCCTCATTGTTCACACTGCCTCCCAATTTAGTGTCATCCGCAAATTTGGAGATATTACATTTAATCCCTTCGTCCAAATCATTAATATATAACGTAAACAGCTGGGGTCCCAGCACCGAACCCTGCGGTACCCCGCTGGTCACTGCCTGCCATTCTGAAAAGTACCCATTTACTCCTACTCTTTGTTTCCTGTGTGCCAACCAGTTCTCAATCCACGTCAACACATTACCCCCAATCCCATGTGCTTTAACTTTGCTCACCAATCTCTTGTGTGGGACCTTGTCGAAGGCCTTCTGAAAGTCCAAATATACCACATCTACTGGTTCCCCCCTGTCCACCCTATTGGAAACATCCTCAAAAAATTCCAGAAGATTTGTCAAGCATGATTTCCCTTTCACAAATCCATGCTGACTTGGACCTATCATGTCGCCACTTTCCAAATGGTCTGTTATGACATCTTTAATAATTGCTTCCATCATTTTACCCACGACCGATGTCAGGCTGACCGGTCTATAATTCCCTGCTTTCTCCCTCCCTCCTTTTTTAAAAAGAGGGGTTACATTGGCCACCCTCCACTCCATCGGAACTGATCCAGAGTCTAAGGAATGTTGGAAAATGATCGTCAATGCATCCACTATTTCCAAGGCCACCTCCTTAAGTACTCTGTGATGCAGACCATCAGGCCCCGGGGATTTTTCAGTCTTCAGTCCCATCAATTTCCCCAATACCTTTTCCCGACTAATAAGGATTTCCCTCAGCTCCTCCCTCTTACCAGATCCTCTGACCCCTTTTATTTCCGGCAGGTTGTGTGTGTCCTCCACAGTAAACACCAAACCAAAGTACTTGTTCAATTGATTCGCCATTTCCTTGCTCCCCATTACGACTTCCCCTGTTTCCGACTGCAGGGGACCTACGTTTGTTTTTACTAACCTCTTTCTTTTTACATATTTATAGAAGCTTTTGCAGTCCATTTTAATGTTCTGTGCAAGCTTCCTTTCATATTTTATTTTCCCTGCCCTAATCAAACCCTTCGTCCTCCTCTGCTGAGTTTTGAAGTTCTCCCAGTCCCCGGGTTTGCTGCTACTTCTGGCCAATTTGTATGCAACTTCCTTGGTTTTAATACTATCCCTGATTTCCCTTGTTAGCCATGGTTGAGCCACCTTCCCTTTTTTATTTTTACGCCAGACCGGGATGTACAATTGTTGTAGTTCATCCATGCGATCTCTAAATGTCTGCCATTGCCCTTCCACTGATAGCCCCTTAAATATCGCTTGCCTATTTAACCTCGCCAATTCATGCCTCATACCCTCAAAGTTGCCCTTATTTAAGTTCTGGACCATGGTCTCTGACTTAACTGTTTCCTTCTCCATCCTAATGTAGAACTCCACCATATTATGGTCACTCTTCCCCAGGGGGCCTCGTACCACAAGATTGCTGATTAGTCCTTCCTCATTACACAACACCCAGTCCAGGATGGCCTCCCCTCGAGTTGGTTCCTCAACATATTGGTTTAGGAAACCGTCCCTTAATCACTCCAGGAAATCCTCCTCCACCGTATTGCTTCCAGTTTGAGTAGCCCAATCTATATGCATATTAAAGTCACCCATGATAACTGCCGTGCCTTTTTTGCACGCACCTCTGATTTCCTGTTTCATACCCTCCCCCACCTCACTACTGCTGTTTGGAGGTCTGTACACAACTCCTCAGCTATTTGGAGCCAGGCTGTTCTTTTCTCTTGGGGAGTTCTCTTCCGCCCATCAGCAGGGAAGAGGACCTCCCTGCGTGCTCTGACTCCCTCACAAGAATATGTAGGGAGTCATCAGAAAACCGGGGTGCAACCCTCTGTCTTTGCGAAGTCCTGGTGAGAAATCTCAGCCATAACAGCATCCTCCAATATCCTCCCTCCGCACTCCTAGATGAACCTTCGAATGCGATGTGGCCAATATATCCCCACTGAAAATGAGTAGGAATTAATGGGTCTTTTTCCGAGTGGCAGGCAGTGACTAGTGGGGTACCGCAGGGATCGGTCCTTGGACCCCAGCTATTCACAATATACATTAATGATCTAGATAAGGGAACTAAATGTAATATCTCCAAGTTTGCAGATGACACAAAGCTGGGTGGGCGTGTGTGCTGCGAGGAGGGTACCGAGAAACTCCAGGATGATTTGGACAGGTTGGGTGAGTGGGCAGAAGCATGGCAGATGCAATATAATGTGGATAAATGCAAGGTTATCCACTTGGTGTCAAAAACAGAAAGGCAGACTATTATCTGAATGGCAATAGATTGGGAGAAGGGGAAGTGCAACGAGACCTGGGTGTCTTTGTGCACCAGTCGCTGAAGGTAAGCATGCAGGTGCAGCAGGCGGTGAAGAAGGCAAATGGTATGTTGGCCTTCATAGCGAAAGGCTTTGAGTATAGGAACAGGGATGTCCTGCTGCAGTTGTACAGGGCCTTGGTGAGACCACACCTTGAGTACTGTGTGCAGTTTTGGTCGCCTTATCTGAGGAAGGATGTTCTTGCCATGGAAGGAGTTCAGCGAAGATTCACAAGGCTGATACCTGGGATGGCAGGAATGACATATGAGGAGAGATTGGGTCGATTGGGCTTATACTCGCTGGAGTATAGAAGAATGAGAGGGGATCTCATCGAAACATATAAAATTCTGACAGGTCTGGACAAACTAGATGCAGGAAGAATGTTCCGATGGTCGGAGAGTCCAGAACCAGGGGTCATAATCTAAGGATAAGGGGTAAGCCATACAGGACAGAAATGAGGAAGAATTTCTTCACCCAGAGAGTGGTGAACCTGTGGAATTCTCTACCACAGAAGGTAGTTGAGGCCAAGTCATTAAATATATTCAAGGATGAGTTAGATATATTTCTTAAAGCTAAAGGTGTCAAGGGATATGGGGAGAAGGCAGGTACAGGGTACTGAGTTTGGATCATCAGCCATGATCTCATCGAATGGCGGAACAAGCTCGAGGGGCTGAATGGCCTACTCCTGCTCCTATCTTCTATGTTTCTAGAGTCATCGATGACATCATCAGACCCACACCATTTAATAGGGCCGGGAAATGGGCGTTGCTGCTCAATAGGGGCCATTACGCTAAAGTCGCTCTGAGGAGCGGGCTGATCAATACACCGCGGTACCGACCCACCACGCGGCCCGCACACACCTGACCTGACTCGGTAAGAAACTTCCGGCCAGAGAAGATATTTCCACTTTTCGAGGAGTCCAAAATTAGGATCCATAAATATAAGGTTGTTGCTAATAAATCCAGTAGGCATTCAGGAGAAACTTCTTTCCTCAGAGAATGGTTAGAATGTGGAACTTGTGGCACTGTGGTACCCAGAGTCCTAACCAGTATTTTATAAAGGTTTAGCATAACTTCCTTGTTTTTGCACTCTATTCCTCTATTAATAAAGCCAAGGATCCCATATGCTTTTTTTAACAGCCTTTTCAACTTGTCCTGCCACCTTCAAGGGTTTGTGTACATACACCCCGAGGTCTCTCTGTTCCGGCGCCCCCTTTAAGATTGCACCATTTAGTTCACGTTGCCTCTCCTCATTCTTCTTCCAAAATGTACCGCTTCACACTTGTCTTTGGCCCCTCAACTACTTCATCTCACTCCGGTGCAATAACACGAGGGAGAAAGGAATAGAAGGATATGGTGATAGGTTGAGATGAAGTAAATAGAGTGAGAGGAGGCTTGTGGGGAGCGTAAACACCGATAGAGACCGGTTGGGCCGAATGGCCTGTTTCTGGGCTGTAAAGTCTACGTAATTCAATGTAACTCTGAACACTGCTTCAGTCAGTCCAACCGTTCTATCTTCAGCAGCGAGCATTACCGCTGTCTTGAATTCTTTTCAATTCTGCATTCTTCCAGGCTCTTGGGGGGGGGGGGAAGCCCATGTTGGCATCGCTAGCAACACGATGTCAAATTATATCCAGTAACTGCCTGAAGCACTCATTGCATGTTCCTCCTGTATCAATCATCGAGATAACATGCCCTCTCACATTCTGGGCCTCTACATCAACCACAAGGAACTTCACTCCTTCAGCAGAAAGGTAATTGTGTGCGGCACTGGTTATAATACTCATTACATCAAAATGCCCTGGATCGATGTGTGTTTTTCTTTCTTTTATATTAGACACGTGTAGCTATGTTTCCTGAGCTGACCACCAGGGGTTTGACTGGTCTTACTAACGTATCCTGGAGTATGTCAGTAGTTTCCTGTGTCGGATTGAAAGTGTCAAACAATGAAAGTTTACTAATAAGGATTTTCCAGGGGAAAAAAAGTAACATTTTTACTTTTGTCGAATTTACTTCCAACTTGATAAAGGCTCCTTTGCAGAATTTGCTCAATTAAATAAAGGATATGCAATTAGAGACACAGGAACAATACCACAAACACATTTCTTGCGTTTCTATAGCACTGCACTGTGTCAAAATGCGTCAGACAACAACAACACTAACAACTACTTTTATTTATTTGGCGCCTTTAACATAGTAAAACGTCCCAAGGCGTTTCACAGGAGCGATTATCAAACAAAATTTGACACAGAATCATAGAATCATAGAATGGTTACAGCACAGAAGAAGGCTATTCGGCCCGTCGAGCCCATGCTGGCTCTCTGCAAGAGCACTTCAGCTAGTCCCACTCCCCCCACTCTTTCCCTGTAGCCCTACCATTTTTTTTCCCTCAGATACTTATCCAATTCACTTTCAAAAACCACGATTGAATCTGCCTCCACCACCCTCTCAGGCAGTGCATTCCAGATCCGAACCACTCGCTGCGTAAAAAAGTTTTCCCTCATGTTGCCTTTGGTTCTTCTGCCAATCACCTTAAATCTGTGTCCTTTGGTTCTCAACCCTTCCGCCAACGGGAACAGTTTCTCGCTCTCTACTCTGTCCAGACCCCTCATGATTTTGAACATCTCTATCAAATCTCCTCTCAACCTTCTCTGCTCTAAGGAGAACAACCCCAGCTTCTCCAGTCTATCCATGTAACTGAAGTCCCTCATCCCTGAAACCATTTTTGTAAATCTTTTCTGCACCCTCTCTAAGGCCTTCACATCCTTCCTAAAGTGCGGTGCCCAGAATTGGACACAATACTCCAGTTGAAGCCGAACCAGTGTTTTATAATGGTTCATTATATCTTCCTTGCTTTTGTACTCTATGCCTCTGTTTATGAAGCCCAGGATCCCGTATGCTTTTTTATCCACTTTCTCAACCTGCCCTGCCACCTTCAACGATTTGTGCACATATACCCCCAGGTCTCTCTGCTCATGCACCCCCTTTAGAATTGTACCCTTTAGTTTATACTGCCTCTCTTCGTTCTTCCAACCGAAATGTATCACTTCATTAAATTTCATCTGCCACGTTTCTGCTAATTCCACCAGCCTGTCTATATCCTCTTGAAGTCTATCACTATCCTCCTTACTGTTCACTATACTTCCAAGTTTTGTGTCATCAAGCCTATTATGTGGCACTTTATCAAACGCCTTTTGGAAGTCCATGTACACCACATCAACCACATTGCCCTCATCAACCCTCTCTGTCACCTCATCAAAAAACTCAATCAAATTAGTTAAACACGATTTGTCTTTCACAAATCCGTGCTGGCTTTCCTTAATTAATCCACACTTGTCCGAGTGACTGTTAATTTTGTCCCTGATTATCATTTCTAAAAGCTTCCCCACTACCGAGATTAAACTGACTGGCCTGTAGTTTCTGAGTTTATCCTTACACCCTTTTTTGAACAAGTGTGTAACATTTGCAATTGTCCAATCCACTGGCACCACCCCCGTATCTAAGGAGGATTGGAAGATTATGGCCAGTACCTCCGCAATTTCCACCTTTACTTCCCTCAGCGTCCTAGAATGCATTTCATCCGGTGACTTATCTACTTTAAGTACAGCCAGCCTTTCTAGTAGCTCCTCTTTATCATTTTTTATCCGATCCAGTATCTCAACTACCTCCTCTTTCACTATAACTTTGGCAGCATCTTCTTCCTTGGTAAAGACAGATGCAAAGTATTAATTTAGTACCTCAGCCATGCCCTCTGCCTCCATGCGTAGGTCTCCATTTTGGTCCCTAATCAGCCCCACCCTTCCTCTTACTACACAATTACTATTTATATACCTATAGAAGACTTTTGGATTTCCTTTTATGTTAGCTGCCAATCTATTCTCATACCCTCTCTTTGCCACTATTATTTCCTTTTCACTTCCCCTTTGAACTTTCTATATTTAGCCTGATTCTCACTTGTATCCTCAACCTGACATCTGTCATACGTGCTCTTTTTCTGCTTTATCTTACTCTCTATCTCTTTCGTCATCCAGGGAGCTCTGGCTTTGGTTGTCCTGCCTTTCCCCCTTGTGGGAATGTACCTTGACTGTACCCGAACCATTACCTCTTCAAAGGCAGCCCATTGTTCAATTACAGTTTTGCCTGCCAATCTTTGATTTTAATTTACCCGGGCCAGATCCATTCTCCACCCATTGAAATTGGTCTTCCTCCAATTAAGTATTTTTACTCTAGATTGCTCCCTGTCCTTTTCCATAGTTAATCTAAACCTTATGATACTATGATCACTGTTCCCTAAATACTCACCTACTGACACTTGCTCCAGTTGACTTTGCTCATTCCCCAGAACCAGATCCAGCAATGCCTCCTCCCCCATCAGGCCGGAAACATACTGATCAAGAAAGTTTTCCTGAACACACTTCAGAAATTCTTCCCCCTCTTTGCCCTTTACACTATTATTATCCCAGTCTATATTAGGATAGTTGAAGTCCCCCATTATCACTAATCTATAGTTCTTGCACCTCTATGTAATTTCCCTGCAAATTTGTTCCTCTATATCCTTCCCACTAGTTGGTGGCTAATAGAATACACCTAGTAGTGTAATGGCACCTCGAATGTTTCTTAACTGTGTCCTTGATCCCTCCAGGACATCCTCTCTTTCCAGTACTGTAATATTCTCCTTAATCAATACTGCCACCCCACCTCCTTTCTTTCCTTCCCGATCTTTCTTGAACACCTTATAAGGAATATTTAAAACCAATCCTGCCCTTTTTTGATCCAGGTCTCCGTTACCGCCATGACATCATATTCCCACGTGGCTATTTGCGCCTGTAAGTCGCCATCCTTATTTACCACACTTCATGCATTTACACACATGCACGGTAAACCTCTCTTAGACCTTCTTGTATTCTCTTTTAGTCTGACCCCACCTAATACCGTACTATTTCTTACTCTAGAACTATCTGTCTTCTCTTGGTCAAAGAGGTAGTTTTTAAGGAGCGTCTTAAAGGAGGAAAGAGAGGCGGAGAGGCGGAGAGGTTTAGGGAGGGAATTTCAGAGCCTTAGGGCCCAGGCAGCTGAAGGCACGGCCGCCGATGGTGGGGCGATGAAAATTGTGGATGCTCAAGAGGCCAGAATTGGAGGAGCGCAGAGATCTCGGAGGGTTGTCGGGCTGGAGGAGGTTACAGAGATAGGGAGTGGGCGAGGCCATGGAGGGATTTGAACACAAGGATGAGAATTTTAAAGTTGAGGTGTTGCTCAACCAGGAGCCAATGTAGGTCAGCGAGCACAGGGGGTGATTGTGAACGAGACTTAGTGCGAGTTAGGACACAAATAATTACTTTTGATGTGCAGCATCTGTTGCTATGTAGGCAAACAGGGAAGATATTTAATGTAGCCTTGAGATTATTTTTGGTGTTGGTTGTAATGGCCATCACACTGAAATGCCCAGAATTATGAGCATTTTCTTCATTTTACATAAGTGTGGCTATGTTATTTAAGTCGTTCACTACAAAGAAAAGAAAAAAAGAACTTGCATTTATATAGTGCCTTTCACAACCTCAGGACATCCCAAAGCGCTCTACAGCCAATGAAGCACTTTTAAAGTGTAATCACTGTTCTAATTTAGGAAAAGCAGTAGCCAATTTGCGCACAGCAAGGTCCCACAGCAATGAGATGAATGATCAGATAATCTGTTTTAGTGATGTTGGTTGAGGGATGAATATTGGTCAGGATGCTGTAAGAACTCCCCATGTTTTTCTTCGAAATAGTGCCGTGGGATCTTTTACACCTGCCTGAGAGGGCAGACAGGGCCTTCGTTTAACGTCTCATTCGAAAGAAGGCACATCCGACACTGCAGCGCCCCCCTCAGTACTGCACTGGGAGTGTCAGTCTAGATTAGGTGCTCAAGTAACATTCACGCCACACAAGTGCCAGGCAATGACTATCTCCAACAAAAATGAGAAGTCGCACAACACCAGGTTATAGTCCAACAGTTTTATTTGAAATCACAAGCTTTAAAACTGTTGGACTATAACCTGGTGTTGTGCGACTTCTCATTTTTGTCCACCCCAGTCCAACACCGGCATCTCCGCATCATGACCACTATCTCCAACAAGCGAGAGTCTAACCACCGCCCCATGACATTCAACGGCATTACCATCGCCAAATCCCCCATCATCAAAATCCTGGGGGCCACCATTGACCAGAAACTTAACTGGACCAGGCACATAAATACTGTGGCAACAAGAGCAGGTCAGAGGTCAGGCATTCTGCGGCGAGTGTCTCACCTCCTGACTCCCCAAAGCCTTTCTAACATCTACAATGTGTAAAATTCGCAAATTATCACGATTTCCATATTTTTCGTAAACCAGTGGCAGGACAACGGGAAAGGGATGAGGTGGGATGTCAGCACCAGGGGGTGCGGAGCTCCATACTCTCCGATCCCGGTAAACGCCACTGAACTCATCACGCGCCCACGCAAAGCTCCGCCCACAATTCCGGTGGTTTTGGCTCAGGAGGAAGGGTGCCCTAAAACTACGAAGGGGCCCGGGAACGGTTTGGTATTGGTCCCTACAGACCAGATACTATTTCAGGGGGTACAATACGCGGTGGCCTCGGTGATTTTAAATCTCACCGAGGTGCGGTTGCCAGAGTGGTGCCCCAAAGAGGCAGAACAGTTGTACCAGGTCCTGTTGACAAACATGTTTAGACAATTCTACGAGTTTGATTTTGCAGAGATTGACAAAACGAGCTTGTATACCACACCACACAAAGTTTTGGGTCAGGTGGGGAGACAACGAAGGGGTGTTGTGAACGACATGTTCACTGCTTTCAATACAGGGACATCTGTGGTCAACGCTCTAGACAACGTGGAGCTGCAGACCCAGATCAATGGTTTAAAAACACAATTAAAGAACATCCTCACAAGTGAAAATAAGGTTAGTGGGGTCCGAATTACACGAGGACCAGGCCATGACGCTACACTTAAAGGAAATTATAGCTGAGCTGGAGAAACACGCGCGTACGGTAAATGCCCTGATCAGGGAAGATCGGAATGCGTCCGATCAGGCTGCGCAAAACGAGGTGTGCGTGCTTTACGGGGCGTGGTTACTGGGCGAGGGCCGCAGTAATTTGGAGGATTTAAAACAAGGTTTGGTCCCGTCCTGGATAAGTAACAAACACCTGCAGGCGCTCCACCCTTTTCAGAACGCATTAAGCCCGTGCCAGCTCAGGCTAGCTTCAGAAGCATACCCAGTCCCCGTGGACTGCGGACGATCAAACCATACCATTATGGGTATAGTTTTACGTATGCCGGTTTTGGGCGACACAGCAAAGCCCGCCCCGGTGTATCGAGTAGAGAACATTGGTGTCATTCAGGGGGGAGCCCACATTCGCTACGCAGCGGTCCCACCTTACGTCATCCGCTGGGAGCAAACGATGACAGGTACCGATCTCTCTGGTTGTCGTGGCCGGGGAGCACACATAATCCTGTGTCCCCAGCACTTGAATGCCTTTTTATCACCACAGTGCGGGTCCAGAACGGCTGGCACCAAGCCCATGAATTGCACCATGGAGGCAATGGCACAAGATCATGTGCCTCCGCAGGTAGCATACATCGGGGGTGGAACGTATTGTGTTACCACTGCAGCGCAACACTACCAGCATGGAAACCGTAGTCGGTGTCCGGTGAGTGACAGCAGTTTCTGTTTTAAACCCAGGGCTGAAGTTCAAGTGGCACAGCAGCGAATTGTCCCGATCCATGAACCATCCACTGTTCATCTAACAGTAAAAGAGAATTTTACCGACTTGCAGCGATTCGTCGCGCATTTCGGATACCTCATTCCCCCTCTCCCTGAACACCTCACCAAGCTTTTGAAAGCCGTTGCGGTTTCGCAGAAACATTTTTATACCCTTGAGCAAAAGACTGTCGAGATAGGGTCAGAGATCCTAGACATAGTAATCCCACCGTGGTGGGATCTGTTCACCAACATTGAAGTGCCCTCCTGGATTAGAATAGCCTCCCACATTTCAGTTGTATGCCAGGTAATAATTGTAGTGTACCTATTGGTCGTGCATTGCAAGAGGGGCAAGCGCCTCACCAAGCAGGAAAACACAGGAGAGTGGCGAGAGCGTTACGTGCGCGTGCACGAAGAAAGCGCCGCGTAAACGGCCAGAGTGGCACCACTCCAGTTTTTCCATGTGTGTCTCGTAATTGTTTATTGATTGTTATTTTCCTAGAACATGTAACCAAGTTTGGAACTCTATATTTTAAGAGTTGTTTTGATTATTTTAAATTTTGTGTTGTTAAAATAGTTGTTTGATTGTTTTGTTTTGTTTTCCTTGAATAATAAAAAACATGCATATGCAGGTGGTGCGAGAGGCATCGGCCTGTTACACCTGGAAGACATACACGTGGTGTAAGTTAAAGGCAAATGCTGCCTACGGTTTCGTAAAATGTAATTTTTCCCTGGGAAATAAGGACGACATGGAGACCCTAGATAGTTTTAAGTCAAGGGAGTATTTGGATATGGAGAATCGAGATAATGTTGCTCACCACCATTTTTAATTGATACGATAAGCGGAGTTATTCGCATCAACAGGAGGGACTGTAAAATTTGCAAATTATCGCGATTTCGAAATAACGAGAAAGAGAGATACAGGTTCGTTAAAACAGTTTTATTTCAGCAAAATGCTGTCATGTTTCAAAACGAACACAAGAAGCCTGTAAAATGGCCGCCGCACCTCGTGGCAGAAGTTTCCAGAATTTTCAGTAGGCAGACAAGATGGCGTTCGAATAAACATTTCAGTAAGATTGGATAATACTCAGCAAACATTGGTAAAGACAGGACGCGACCGATCTGCATTCGACACAATAGCAAGAGACATAAGTGCTGGAATCGTTTTTCCATGCACAAGCAAGGACTATTGTACTGGGCAATCAGAGGCCCATCCAAAGACATCAATACGCAAATTCCCCGCAGCTCTACCATGAGAGAGCCATTCGCGGGTACTTACACAAATATTTCGGAGGCCCCCAAAACCCCGCCAGGGAGGCTCCCAGCCGGTTCCACACTGGGAGAAACATTAACGGGTATTTGGCCAGTTACAAGTGTCACCGAAACCCATTACAAACAAGAATCACCCCATACTGAGAAGTTTTAGCGCCAAGATTTTACAAAAGATGAACATTAAGATTGGGCGGGAGATAAGGGAACCGAGTACTATAACTATAGACAACAAACGTCCATCACTCTCTTATCCTTTCATTCGCTTGGAATCGACTCTCGGCTCTTATCCCGGACGACCGTTATTCTCTCTTGTTCCGCTGATCCTTTTGGGGTCGACCTCGTGGCATGCTGCGAAATCGGGTGCACCATCCCGAAGGTCGGTAAACGGTGTCTGGACCCGAAGGCCCGAGGAGATGAGATGAGATGAGAAGAGAAGAAGACGACTACACGTGCCGCCGCGGTCAGTAAACCCCGACCGCGCCCGAAAATATATAGACCATTTTTGAACTCTATAGGTTACTGCACGAACTGGCACAAGAAGACTTTTCTTCGAGTTCTACCGACAACCGGTGTCGGCACAGGAAGACTCTTCTTCGAATTTTACAAGGTGTCCGAGGTCCACACAGATCTTCATGACAGCAGACGATCCAGCCTGCTAGCCGGAGCAGAGCAAATAAACAAGTGGGGTACAGAGACCCCTGGTCAACACGTGGATAGTCAGGTGTTGCAGCGAAAACAGCCGAGTACCGTTTTTTTTTAAATTCTCCGAGGTATCACGAGTGGTGAGCATGTTTCTCGATCCTACAGATCTAGATTAGAGCAGGCATTGATAGGGGAGGGTGACTTCATTAAGGATAATTATAATGTGTGTCCCCTTTTTCGATGTGTCGTGCGCGCCTCGTTTCCCTAAACCTAGTTTTATAAATGTATGTAAGCTTGTACTGTCATTAATCTGTGCTTATGACATGTATTTCGTAATTTTGAACAATATGCAATAAAGATTTCCATTTCGTACTATTCAACCGGGCCTACCTGAGTTTTCTCTGCATTACTGCTCTCGCACCTAAGTCCAGTGTCAGAATCGTAAGGGCGAGTGGGTCGAACCACTCACAGGTGTTTAGTGCTACAAGACTGGCTGGAGACCAGAACAGGCAATAAGGCCTAACCCCGCACTAGCACCCAGGCACAGCACAGAGCCGCAGACCCCTTACAAATGCACAAGTAAGGAGTGTGATGGAATACTCTCCACTTGCCTGGATGAGTGCAGCTCCAACAACACTCAAGAAACTTGGCACCATCCAGGACAAAGCAGCCCGCTTGATTGGCACCCCATTCACCACCTTAAACATTCACTCCCTCCACCATCGGCGTACCGTGTCTGCAGTGTGTACCATCTACAAGATGCACTGCAGCAACTCGCCAAAGCTCCTTCGGCAGCACCTCCCAAACCTGTGACCTCTTCCACCTAGAAGGACAAGGGCAGCAGGCGCATGGGAACACCACCACCTCCAAGTTCCCCTTCAAGTCACACACCATCCTGACTTAGAAGTATATCGCCGTTCCTTCATCGCCGCTGGGTCAAAATCATAGAACTCCCTGCCTAACAGCGCTGTGGGAGCACCTTCACCACACGGACTGCAGTGGTTCAAGAAGGCGGCTCACCACCACCTTCGCAAGGGCACTTAAGGATGGGCAATAAAGGCCGGCCTTGCCAGCGAAGCCCACATCCCAGGAACAAATATTTAAAAAGTCTCTGGGGTGGGAAACCCGGCAGCTAAAGGGAGGCGAGGACTGCTGGATCCAGGAGGTAAGTGCCTTTCAATTACCTGCTGGATCGGACCCCCGGCCAACCATACCGATCCCCTCACCCCGACCCTTCCAATCTCCCCACCCTCCACCCCCCTGAGGCCTCTGATCGCCTCCACCACTGATTCTTCCAATCTCCCTCCAACGAGGCCCGGTGCTGCTGGTGTTGGGGCTGATCATGGTCAGATTCTGAGGACCAAACTGAGACAGTATAAACCGTACCGATTCTGATGTAACAGATGGCAGGTGAACTTGAGATGACAGAAGCGATCTGTCAATGGTGAGAGAGGTTGTTCCAATGAGGTGACACTGGAGAGAGAGTTTGCTCCAAACACTTGCAACCTGCATAAAAGCTCAATCTGTCTTCCAAATGCAGTAAGTAACAGCTTCTGAGCTTGGAAAGTGAACAGCTGTGAGATGGGAGCTTTTATAGCACATTTGCAGCTGTCAAGTAATAAGATGATTCCATGGTCATACAACTCCTGCCCTGCTTACCTGATGTGATCCCCGAGCAGCGTGGACCCCGTGGGCGACCTGGTAAACTCCGAAGGTGAGCTGACAATAGTTCTTAATGGGCTGTTAACAAGGTCATAATAAAATTAATTGCCTCCCCCGCCGCTGTGTATCGGGTCTGCTCAGCGCTAACAGACCCGACATTTGGGAAAGATGCGTGGCGGCGGGTTGACAGCGGGGTCATGACCCGCTGTCAAAAAAAAATTCTCACCCGACCTGCCACCAATCATGCCCGCTGACCTCCCGGAAAATTCCCCCCATCTTCTGTACGTCTAACCTATCAAAACCTTTCATTATCTTAAAAATGTCTATCAGGTCACACCTCAGACTTCTCTTTTCTCGAGAAATCTGCTTAGTTATATTCAATACTAAATTTGATAGAGCATCTTTCTTGTTGATGTTGTCAAATGGGATACATTTGGAAGTCTGCACTGGAATTCAGTCTTCTAGCAGAAGCAGTTCATGTGGTTAATTATTTTCCAATCCTTGCACATACATACAGTGAACACACAAGCATGATTAGAATGTAGAAGAGGAACTGAAATATTCATGCCACGCACTTAGTACTGAAATATTATCTGAGAATCACAAAACTGTTAAGTTGAATGAATAGTGTGTCAAAACCATCCGTTATTATTATTATTTAGTGTGTGCAGACTCGGCAAATAATTCCAGTCTTCCTACAGCAAAGCATGCCAAACACCAGATAGTTAATGTATCAGCTGTGGCTCAGTGGGCAGCAGTCTGAGTGAGAAAGTTCAAGTTCCACTGCAGAGATTTAAGCACAAAATCTAGGCTGACGCTTCAGTGCAGTGCTAAGAACGTAAGGACCCTGGAGCAGAAGTAGTCCACATGGCCCCCGAGCCTGCTTCACCCTATTACATAGAAACATAGAAGATAGGAGCAGGAGTAGGCCATTCGGCCCCTCGAGCCTGCTCCGCCATTTAATGAGATCATGACTGATCTGCCAAACTCAGTACCCTGTCCCTGCCTTCTCCCATATCCCTTGATCCCTTTAGCCTTAAAAAATATATCAAACACCTTCTTGAATATATTTAATGAATTGGCCTCAACTGCCTTCTGTGGTAGAGAATTCCACAGGTTCACCACTCTCTGGGTGAAGAAATTCCTCCTCATCTCAGTCCTAAATGGCTTACCACTTATCCTTAGACTGTGACCCCTAGTTCTGGACTCCCCCACCATCGGGAACATCCTTCCTGCATCTAGTCTGTCTAGTCCTGTTAGAATTTTATAAGTTTCGATGAGATCCCCTCTCATTCTTCTAAACTCTAGCGGATATAAGCCTAATCGACCCAATCTCTCTTCATACGTCATTCCTGCCAACCCAGGTATCGGTCTGGTGAATCTTTGCTGCACTCCCTCCATGGCAAGAACATCCTTCCTCAGATAAGGCGACCAAACCTGCACACAATACTCAAGGTGTGGTCTCACCAAGGACCTGTACAACTGCAGCAAGACATCCTTGCTCCTGTACTCGAATCCTCTCGCTATGAAGGCCAACATACCATTTGCCTTCTTAACCGCCTGCTGCACCTGCATGCTTACCTTCAACGACTGGTGCACAAGGACTCCCAGGTCTTCCCCTTCTCCCAATCTATTGCCGTTCAGATAATAATCTGCCTTCCTGTTTTTGCCACCAAAGTAGATAACCTCGCATTTATCCACATTATACTGCGTCTGCCATGCATCTGCCCAATCACCCAGCCTGTCCAAATCATACTGGAGTTTCTCTGCATCCTCCTCACAGCACACACACCCACCCAGCTTTGTGTTGTCTGCAAACTTGGAGATATTACATCTAGTTCCCTCGTCTAGATCATTAATATATATTGTGAATAGCTGGGGTCCCAGCACCGATCCCTGCGGTACCCCACTAGTCACTGCCTGCCACCCGGAAAAAGACTCGTTTATTGCAACTCTTTGCTTCCTGTCTGCCAACCAAATACACCACATCCACTGGTTCTCCCTTATCTATTCTACCAGTTACATCCTCAAAAAATTGCAGTAGATTAGTCAAGCATGATTTACCTTTTGTAAATCATGTTGACTTTGTCTGATCCTGTCATTGTTTTCCAAGTGCTCTGCTATTACATCTTTTATAATGGACTCTAGCATTTTCCCCACTACCGATGTCAGGCTTACCGGTCTTTAATTACCCGTTTTCTCTCTACCACCTTTTTTAAATAGTGGGGTTACATTAGCTATCCTCCAATCCATGGGAACTGTGCCAGAGTCTATGAAATTTTGGAAGATGACCAGCAATGCATCTACTATTTCTAGGGCCACTTCCTTAAGTACCCTAGGATGTAGATTATCAGGCCCTGGGGATTTATCGGCCTTCAATCCCATCAATTTCCCTAACACCATTTCCGTACAAATACTGATTTCATTCAGTTCCTCCCTCTCATTAGACCCTATGTTCTCCGACATTTCTGGGAGATTATTTGTGTCCTCCTTTGTGAAGACAGAACCAAATTATGTATTTAATTGGTCAGCCATTTCTTTGTTCCCCATTATAAATTCCCCTGATTCTGACTGCAAGGGACCTACGCTTGACTTCACCAATCTTTTTCTCTTCACATATCCATTTTCCTGATTCCCTAGTGCCCAAACATCTATCAATCTCTGTCTTGAATATAATCATTGACTGAGCATCCACAGCCCACTGGGGTAGAGAAAATTCCAAAGATTAACAACTTTCTTAGTAAAGAAATTTCTCCTCATCTCTGTCCTAAATGGCCAACCCCTTATTCTGAGACTGTGACCCCTGGTTCTAGACTCCCCAGCCAGGGGAAACATCCACCCTGCATCTACCCTGTCAAGCCCTGTAAGAATGTTTCAATGAGATCACCTCTCATTCTTCTAAACTCTAGAGAATATAGGCCTAGTGTACTCAATCTGTCCCCATAGGACAATCCCCCATCTCAGGAATCAGTCTGGTGAACCTTCGTTGCACTCCCTCTATGGCAAGTATATCCTTCCTTAGGTAAGGAGACCAAAACTGTACACAATACTCCAGGTGTGGTCTCACCAAGGCCCTGTATAATTGCAATAAGACGTCTTTACTCTTATATTCAAGCTTGGCCCGCGGTGGCACTGCCCGTTTTCGGGCTTAATCGAAATGCTAGGCCTTGCTCTCCTTACCTAAGGAAGGATATACTTGCCTTGGAGGCGGTGCAACGAATTTTCACTCGATTGATTCCTGGGAATGAGAGGACTGTCCTATGAGGAGAGATTGAGTAGATTGGGCCTGTACTCACTGGGGTTTGGAAGAATGAGAGGTGATCTCACTGAAACGTCTAAAAATTCTTCGAGGGCTTGACAGGGTTTGCTGCCTGCTGATTTAAATGGGCGCAGCACAGAACCTCCCGTGCAACACGCTCTTTCAGGCGGTAAGATCAGCAGGAGGCCGAAGGTCGGGCCTAACGTGTCTGTGCAGCGTTATCAGGAAATCGCGATGGATGAAAGTGAAGTGCAATGTTTCTGGTTATGTTTCTCGGTCGACAGAGAGGGTGTGCAAGATAAATGAAAGCCTAAAAATACACTAATCTGTCATATCTTAAAGAATGCAAACAATATTTCCGATTCTGCTCCCTAGTATACAAATAAAAGTAATTTGTTCTTTTCAATACACATACATAGCGAATAAGCTTTGTTATTACAGAGGCTTTTCACTGTAAATCCTTTTCTCTCTAGAAAGTACCCGGATAAGCATTTTGAAAGGGCAATGGTGCCCTGGAATTGGGAGATTTGTTTGCAGTGCTGGATGTCAGAGCCGGCACAGGTGATCCATGATTCCTGCCTGAATAGACCAAGAGAAGCGAAAAAGTTTACATAAGAACATAAGAAATAGGAGCAGGAGTCGGCCATTCGGCCCCTCGAGCCTGCTCCGCCATTCAATACGATCATGGCTGATCTTCTACCTCAACTCCACTTTCCCGCCCGATCCCCATATCCCTGGATACCCTGAACACCTGAATATCGATGCGAGTGATTGCAGATGTACAAATTCCTGAGGAAACAGGAAAAAGTCGTTCGGTCTCCTTTAATTGAAAATGTAGCAATCACACGCCTGTTACTTCAGAGGAACAGGATGCATATTCAACACAGATGTTCGTAACAATAACACTAAACATTCACAAAGCCCAAATATCACATAATTTCCAGTTTACTGACACACTGCAAGCGCTTATTAGTAAGATTTCAAAATCTGGTGTACAATGGTAGGTCTTGCATTACACAACTGACCGGCAGTAATGGATGCAGTACAAGTCCCCCCAGACTATTTGTAACCATATGCTGCTCCGTACACATTGCGTGCCAGCACTCCCTGAGCTGCTCTGATTGAGTGCTGGCGACTAACGTGTATAGAACAGGCATTCAATCCGCTGATATGTTTCTGCAGCAAGCACCATGAGCCATCTCACTGGACTGGACATACGCTGCAGGGTTGTCGAAGACTTTGGCGGAGATCCCTATAGGTCTCCGCCGCTTTCTCTCAGCTCTACGCGCTGGCGACGGCTGCACACACGGGCGTGCTTTGGAGAGGGCGGTGACGTCGAAAATCGTTCAGCGCGCGTCAATTCGACGTCACGCTCCTGATCATTCAAATATTTGAGGCAAGCGCAGGCCACTGCCGACCTGCCCAATATGGCGGCCGCTGCGTTCCGTGCCGGAAGTGGGCGGAAGCGAGGCAGCTGCTATTTTCTCTTCAAATTCGGCCTTAAAGGCCAGCGCTAAAGGTTCCAATTTGTAGGCCCAAAACTGTACATAATACTCCAGGTGTGGTCGCACCAAAGCCCTATATAATTGCAGCAAGACTTCCTTGCTGTTATACTCTAACTCCTTGTAATAAAGGCTAACATACCATTTGCCTTCCTAATTGCTTGCTGTATCTGCATGTTAACTTTCTGTGTTTTGTGTACAAGACACCCAGGTCCCTCTGAATATCAACATTTAAGTGGATAATTTAACACTTCTCCACATTATACTCCATCTGCCACCTTCTTGCCCAATCACTTAACCAGTCTATATCCCTATGTAGCCTCCTTATGTCCTCCTCACAACTTGCTTTCCCACCTAGCTTTGTATCGTCAGCAAATTTGGATATATTACACTGGGTCTCCTCATCTAAGTCATTGATATAGATTGTAAATAGCTGAGGCCCAAGCACTGATCCTTGCGGTACCCCACTAGTTACAGTCTGCCAACCTAAAAATGACCCATTTATTCCTACTCTCTGTTTTCTGTCTTTAACCAATCCTCTATCCATGCTAACATATTACCCCCAATCCCATGTGTCCTTATCTTGTGTAATAACCTCTTGTGTGGCACCTTATTGAATTCTTTCTGAAAATTCAAATATACTACATCCACTAGTTCCCCCTTATCTACCCTGCTAGTTACACTTTCAAAAAACTCTAATCGATTTGTCAAACACAATTTCCCTTTAATAAAACCCTTTCAACGCTGTCTAATTATAATGAGGAACAAAATTTATGGATTGCAAGGTGCTTGCAAGATTTTGGCCTGCTCTGGCTAATGTTTCCATTATTCTGGTCATCAGTTACATGGGCAGAGACACAGATATCTATTGCGAGGGAGCACTGGGCAGAGGATGTGGTGTGAAAACACTCCGCCTGGTTGTGCCAGATGGTGAAGCAGAGAAGGCCCCAAAAGGCAAGTACAGAAGCATTTTTTTGTGGGGCCAGGAGGAGCCTTTGCCAACCGGGCTTCCCACCCCCCCTCCACCCTGCTCCGCAATCGGTTCCCCCTCCCTTCCCCTTCCCCTTCCCCCCCCCCCCACCAATTTATCTGGCTCAGGCACCGAGCCGCCCGATATTGCGCTGGCCCGGAGCCGGTGGGCTCCAGCGGGAGCGCGGGTTACCGGCTTCATGGTAATGCAGCCCCCGGCCCGCCGCTACCAGGAGGACAGCTGGCTCGCGAGTGAGATTCTCCCTCTACGTCTTCTGACCGGGGGTGGGGGCGGAGGAGGTCAGCAGTCAGGGTTATCAATTTAAAAGTGTGAGGAGAGACGTAAGGCCGAAATCTCTTTATACAGAGGGTTGTTGAAGTATGGAATGCTTTGTCACGGAAAACAGTTGGGGCAGCTGTCAAGGGACGATCCGATGAAGTGGATAAATATTTGAAGCAGAGGAAGTTACTGTACGAACACTGGGATCAATATCCTGACAAGAATACTCATCAAGGGCACTAGAAGACTTCTTAACCTCTTCACCTTAACTGCTTGTCAACAAACCATCTGGGCTTTACCACTCAGTCCATGCCCAGGAGTTAACGATACCTAAAATTCGACTCTCCAATTCTCTTATATTAACCAGTTCAGATTATATTAGCAGTTACATATTGCCATGATCTTATTAAATGGAGGAGCAGCCTCCAAGGGCCAAATTGCCTACTCCTGCTCCTATTTCTTACACCACCAACCACCCATCAGATTCTACACAAGCTACTGAGTGAATGAATGAACCCTTTCTTGCCAATCATCAAAGAGTTTTTTTTTGCATTGCCTGAAAGGGCGGCGGAAGCAGATAAATTGGTAACTTTCAAAAGGGCGACACCCGCACCCCTGCCATCTTAACCCCCTTCCTACATTGTTAATGCCGGGTGGGAGGCTTAAAGTCTAGCCCCTTGGATAGCTGATAAGTTAACAGCATTGGATAGCCAGTCTATTGAATAGATTATGGTCTATACCCTTCTAGTTGGGCCAGAAATTCGGGTCTCCGCGGGTGAGTACGCGCTGGGTACTCACCCGTAGATCCAACGAAAGTGCCGGTTTCGCGCATGCGCTGGAAACCGGAACTTCCGTTCCCCTGAAGGAAGAGTTCAGAGGTCGAACGCGTGTGCAGGAGAGGCAGCGCGCACGCAGCGAACTTCGGTTTTTTTTCAGGTTTCTCCGTGAGGGTAAGTATGGAGAAGCTGCGCAGGAAAAAAGGAGGCGCAAGGCCTGCTTTCAACAAGGTAAGTGGTGAATTAAGTACAATTTAAACATTTTTTCAACAGGTTTATCTTTTTTACATACTTTAAAGAAAGGTAAGTTTATTTTTAGCACCGTTAAAAAGTGTAATCAATTTTTTCAAAAATTAAATTTTTTGTTAAAAGTAGTTAATTTATGTAATTTATAGTTATTTTAAAAATGAGATTTTTTTTTTTTAATTTATTTGAAGTTTTAGTGAGGTTTTGGGGCCAATCTCTATTCATAGATTTGACAGGTCTTCCTGTCAAAATCTATGAATGGAGATTCCCTGCTCCGATTGGCTCTCCATGGCCCACGTGATCCCAGGGGAGGCTTTGAACTAACTGCGCCCCTGGGATACGCAAGCACAGCGCGCCAGCAGCTGCAGGAGGCCCAGGAGCCGACTTCCACGCGGGCCCGAAACACAACGGCAGGCGCGGTATGTAAGTACGCGCGCGATTCTTGCACCCGCAGGAAGCCGGAGAGCCGAATTTCTGGCCCATTAATGTCTTCAGAACTTATGAGTTGGGGCGAACTGGTGCCTCACCTAGTCTACTGAGACTTCAGTGTGCTGAAGTCTGTCTATAGGCATACTATCCTTTCCTCCTAGATCCTATTTGCCTTTATGTTTTAATGGAATGAAATTCAGCCAAGTTCTATAATTGACGGGTCATTTGCCTCACCAGATTACAGCCCGGGTAAAGAAGACATAGGCCCGTAATTTCCGATAGGAGGCTTCCTGCGTGCGGAGACCTCCTATTGGAAAAAAATCTACGCTCTTATCTGAGGGCTCCCGAGGTCCGGACACTTCCGCTCCTGGGGCCTCTCCACAGTCGAAATGCGCAGGGCCCACGTATCCCAGGGGCGCATGCAGTTCGCAAGCGTCCCTGGGATCACGTGGGCCAGGCCACCCAATAGGAGAAGGGAATCTTCCTTCATACTTTTGACAGATAGACCCGTCAAATATATGAATGGAGATCACCCCAAAAACACACTAAAACATTAAATAAATGTAAAAAAAAATCACGTTTTTAAAATGAGTTAAAATTACAATAAATTAAATATTTTAAACAAAAATTTAATTTTTTGAAAAAAATATTTAAAGTTTTTTTACGGGGCTAAAAATAAACTATCCTTTTTAAAAAGTATTTTTAAATTATAAATGAGTGAAAAAAAATTTAAAAAACTTTTTTCAACTCTTATGCTGGTAAAAGCAGGCCTTACGCCTGCTTTTACCAGGCGTAAGATTTCTAAGGGTTTTCTGCGGGCGGAGGTCCTGCAGAAAGCGGAACTCTCCACCCGCAGAGGCCCTTCTCCAGGGCAGGCATCCGATCTGTCAAGAGGCTTCGCATGTCTGAAACCGGCATTTCTGTTGTCCCTACGGGTGTGTACACAGCCCGTACACACCTGTAGGCATCGGAAAATACGGGCCATAATCTTCCCAACAGTGACCAGAGCACCCATTCCACCTCCAAGCACCCCACCCGCCCACCGCCCCCCTATCCCCGCACACAGTTGTCTTTAGTGCAAAGGTGCCCGAGCTTTTGTTTTCATGGATTGCAAGGTTTATATTCACGTTGCTGTTAACTTGTATATCTCTCGAGTGGGAAATGCTAACAAATCGTGACGTTCTCACTTATAATCTATCCACCAATTGAAGCAACAGGACTAAGAACCTCCAACATTTAAACCAGGCAAAGAAATGTAAGCTTTGGAAAAGTGTGTAGCACACTTGCCCTTGAGCCATGAAGGTTGTGGGTTCAAGTCCCACTCCAGAGACTTGAGTGCACAAAGCTAGGCTGACACTCCCAGTGCAGTACTGAGGGAGTGCTGCACTGTCGGAGGTGCCGTCTTTCGGATGAGACATTGAATCAAATGGACATTAAAAAATCCCACGGCACTATTTCAATAGAAGCGCTGGAGAGTTCTCCCCGGTGTTCCTGGGCCAATATTTATCTCTCAACCAAGACCACAAAAACAGATTATCTGGTCATTATCTCATTGCTGCTTGTGTGAGCTTGCTGTGCGCAAATTGGCTGCCGCGTTTCCCACATCACAACAGTGACTTCAAAAAAGTTCTTAATTGGCTGCAAAGTGCATTGGGACGCCGTGACAGGCGCTATAGAAATGCAAGTCTTTCTTTTGGGTTGTCCGGGCTTAGAGGGGCCGTATCGTCCTCGGGTCAGAGGTCAGACACTCCTGTTTCAGAACACCTCTGGTTTTGCGCGGGTAGAACGCCAAGAAGAAAGAAAAACCCAGCTGTTCTTTTTTTTAATTACAGTAAACAAGTCCATTAAGAGTAAATCTTGCGCACGCATTTATTTTCCCTCTGACCGATAAGGTCTGCACCGCTCAGCCAAGTGAGTTTTCACGTTACCACAGGACCGCAATCGCTCAGCATTTCTCCGCGCGTTCAGTACATTACCCGAGCAGTTTCAATTAACTCCTAGCAGCATTTCTGACAGCATAATTTGCGTGCACACACTTGCTCGTAATTTCCAGGATCAATACAAGTACTGTTCTGTTACTGCTGTGAGAGGGCCTGCATAACTCTTCGGTGTCCCTCTCCAGGTGACACAACACAAATTAGCCACGTGCATCAATCAATGGGGAATTCTACTGTACTTCACCCTATTTCTGCTGCCGTTCAGACTCTTATGGTCGTGATCTATGCTTTCTATAAACAGCTTGTGAAGCTTTCACGCCCAGCAGGCATGTTAGAGCGCAGCAATGTATTTTGTGGCAGTCACCAGACAAGGTGATTTACAGTTCCGCTGTGAAGGAAAACTATTTATATCCCTTTTAACAGATTTTTCTGGCCTCCATTTTGAGGAGGACTCAATAAGCCACATCAGTCACCGAGTCAAAAAGACTCAAATGCAAAGTAGCTGATAAACATTTAACTTGTGGTTGCTCCTACTCACGGCTTATCGCTTTCCAGAGGTTCGCGGCAGTGCCTGGGAAAAGTTACTGACTGTTTTCTCAATGTGTGGAGAGTGACACAATTGGCTTGGCTGTGCACCTGCATCCCAGATGGAGAGCATTCTTGCAGCAGCTCAGCGTACAGTCAAGGTATGGAGGCCACTCGGTAGCAATGTTCCCTCTAAATTTCCTTTGTACCGGGGCAGGCGACAAACTCCTCTGAGCACTACTTTTTTTCGTCCGTGGGCAGTTTACATTACCCGGCGCCGCACGCCACGACAAAGTTGTGAGCGGCCTGTTTATTTCGATGCGTGGTGCATTCCAGAGCTCTTCAGTACAGCCCTGACCGTGTGCCCAGATTTGCACTTGTCTGCTGCATGCTGCACAACTTTTCAACAATGATGGGCGACCCTTTACCACTACCTGGGCAGCAAGAAGTGGAGGGTGTGGAGGAAGAGCAGGAACAACATCGACCACCAGTGTCCCTAGCTGTCTGAGCTCTTGGGAAGCAGCTCATCCAAGATTGCTTTACATGAACAATCATCTCTCCCATCTCCAATACAATCCTTATCCCCATCGACCTTACGACCACCGTCCAATTACCTTCCTTCGGTCCATCCTTATGGGTCTTGCCCTCACTTCACTACAAATATATTGACATGGCAGTGCAGGCTAAAGTCCAATTCCACAGAAGCAGGCTCAACCATATCTATTGACATTCTCCACAAGTTAAACTTGGGTGTGCATTGGCTCTGACAGTTCAATACTGCAAGAATGTGTGCTTTGTATTTCTCAAGTATATGTCTGATTTCAGATGCTATAGAAATGTTAATATTTCCTTCCGAAGTGCACTGCTCACAAACTGATGTCTTGCCCCAAATTGTTATATTTAAGTATTCTCTGCTGTAATTGTGATTCCCTGAAGCAAAGTGTTTCAGCCTTTGCATGTTAAAATTGGGGAACATAGTGAATGCCCCCAAAACTGGTGTCAAATCAAACGGTTGATCCAAAGCATTTGAGCCTTAAACAAAGGGTAGCAGTTATATTTTGGGGTAAGTACTGCAGAATCATTGGCATCACTGGCACAACAGTTGTTTTTGAAGGGCCTATCGGCTCCCTTGTAAAGGGGGACTGATTTTCTGGTAATGCTTGCATTTTTGGCTAGGACCCATGCCTGGACCCTCTGGCTAATGGCTGGTTAATGCAGACATAGAATCATAGGAACATAGAATGGTTACAGCACAGGAGGAGGCCATTCGGCCCATCGAGCCCGTACCGGCTCTCTGCAAGAGCACTTCAGCTAGTCCCACTCTCCCGCCCTTGCCCCATAGCCCTGCAAACTATTTTCCTTCAGGTACTTACCCCATTCCCTTTTGAAAGCCATGATTGAGTCTGCCTCCACCACCCTCTCAGGCAGTGCATTCCAGATCCTAATCACTTGCTGCGTAAAAAAGTTTTTCCTCATGTCGCCTTAGGTTCTTTTGCCAATCACCTTGAATCTGTGTCCTCTGGTTCTCGACTCTTCTCCAATGGGAACAGTTTCTCTCTATCCACTTGGTCCAGACCCCTCATGATTTTTGAACACCTCTATCAAATCTCCTCTCAACCTTCTCCGCTCTAAGGAGAACAACCCCAGCCTCTTTAGTCTATCCACATAACTGAAGTCCCTCAGCCCTGGAACCATTCTAGTAAATCTCCTCTGCACCCTCTCTAAGGCCTTCACATCCTTCCTAAAGTGCGGTGCCCAGAATTGGACACAATACTCCAGTTGGGGCCGAACTACTGTTTTATAAAGGTTCATCATTACTTCCTTGCTTTTGTACTCTATACCTCTATTTATGAAGCACAGTATCCCGTAAGCTTTTTTAACCGCTGTCTCAACCTGCCCTGCCACCTTCAATGATTTGTGCACATATACCCCCAGGTCTCCCTGTCCATGCACCCACTTTAAGATTGTACCCTTTAGTTGAAATTGCCTCTCCTCATTCTTCCTACCTAAATATATCACTTCGCACTTTTCTGCGTTAAATTTCATCTGCCATGTGTCCGCCCATTCCACCAGCCTGTCTATGTCCTCTTGAAATCTATCACTATCCTCCTCACTGTTCACTATATTTCCAAGTGTTGTGCCATCTGCAAATTTTGAAATTGTGCCCTGTACTTCCAAGCCCAAGTCATTAATATATATCAAGAAAAGCAGTGGTCCCAGTACTGACCCCTGGGGAACACCACTGGGGAACACCTTCCTCCAGTTAGACAAACAACCTTTCACCACTACTCTCTGTTTCCTGTCACTTAGCCAATTTTGTATCCATGCTGCCACTGTCCCTTTTATTCCATGAGCTTCAACTTTTTTGGCAAGCCTATTATGTGGCACTTTATCAAACGCCTTTTTAAAGTTCATATACACCACATCAACCACATTGCCCTCATCAACCCTCTCTGTTACCTCATCAAAAAACTCAATCAAGTTAGTTAAACATGATTTTCCTTTAACAAATCCGTGCTGGCGTTCCTTAATTAATCTACACTTGTCCAAGTGACTGTTAACTTTGTCCCTGATTATTGTTTCCAAAAGCTGGGCACTTAGAAACTAATAGCAAGATTGGGCAGAGTCAACATGGATTTATGAAAGGGAAATCCTGCTTGACAAACATATTGGAGTTCTTTGAGGATGTAACTAGTGGAGTAGACAAAGGGGAACCGGTAGATGTAGTGTATTTCGATTTTCAGAAGGCCTTCGATAAGGTCCCACACAAGAGGTTGGTGAACAAAATTAGGGCACATGGAATTGATGGTAATATACTACCATGGATTGAGAATTGATTAACAGACAGAAAACAAAGAGTAGGGATAAACGGGTCTTTTTCAGGATGGCAGGCTGTGACTAGTGGGGTACCGCAAGGATCGGTGCTTGGGCCCCAGCTATTCACAATCTATATCAATGATTTGGATGAGGGGACTAAATGTAACATTTCCAAATTTGCTGATGATACAAAGCTAGGTGGCAGTGTCAGTTGCAAAGAGGATGTGAAGAGGCTTCAAGGGGATCTTGAAAGGCTCAGTGAGAGGGAATATAATGTGGATAAATGTGAAGTTATCCACTTTGGTAGAAAAAACAGAAAGGCAGAGTATTTCCTAAATGGTGAAAGATTGGGGAATGCAGATGCTCAAAGGGACCTGGGTGTTCTTGTACACGAGTCACTGAAAGTGAATGTGCAGGTGCAGCAAGCCATTAGGAAAGCAAATGGTATGCTGCCCTTCATTACAAGAGGATTTGAGTACAGGAGTAAAGAAGTCTTACTCCAATTATATAGGGCCTTGGTGAGACCACACCTGGAGTACTGTGTACAATTTTGGTCTCCTTACCTAAGGAAGGATATACTTGCCATAGAGGGAGTGCAACGAAGGTTCACGAGATTGATTCCTGGGATGGCGTGACTGTCGTATGAGAAGAGATTGAGTAAACTAGGCCTGTATTCTCTTGAATTCAGAAGAATGAGAGGGGATCTCATTGAAGCATACAAAATTATTACAGGGCTTGATAGGGTGGATGCTGGGAGAATATTTCCATTGGCTGGGGAGTCTAGAACAAGGGTTTAACATTTGCAATTCTCCAGTCCTCTGGCCCCTCCCCCGTATCTAAGGAGGATTGGAAAATTATGGCGAGTACCTCTGTAATTTCCACCTTTACTTCCCTCAGGATCCTAGGATGCATCCCATCTGGTCCTGGTGACTTATCAAATCTAAGTTCAGACAGCCATTCTAGTACCTTCTTTTTATCAATTCTTATCTCATCCAGTATCTCCACTACCTCCTCTTTCACTCCTTCTTCTCTTAGGCAGTCCCTCGGAACCAAGGATGACTTGCTTCCACATTAAAAATGAGTTCGCAGGTGACTGATGAGTCCAATGCGGGACCTACAGTTTCTGTCACAGATGGGGCAGACGGTGGTTGAAGGGGCAGGTGGGTGGGGTGCTTGGGTTGACGTGCGCTCCTTGCGCTGCCTGCGCTTGGCTTCCGCTTGTTCCCGGCGAAGAGACTCGAGGTATTCGGTGCCTTCCCGGATGCTTCTCCTCCACTTTGAGCGGTCTTGGGCCACGGATTCCCAGGTGTTGGTGGAGATGTTACACTTTTTCAAGAAGGCTTTGAGGGTGTCCTTGAAGCGTTTCCTCTGCCCACCTGGGGCTCTCTTGCCGTGCTGGAGCTCCGAGTAGAGCGCTTGTTTTGGGAGTCTCGTATCGGGCATGCGGACAATGTGACCCGTCCATCGGAGCTGATCGAGCGTGGTCAAAGCTTCGATGCTGAGGATGTTGGCCTGAGCAAGAACACTGATGTTGGTGCGCCTATCCTGCCAATGGATTTGCAGGATCTTGCGGAGGCAGCGTTGCTGGTACCTCTCCAGTGCTTTGAGGTGCCTGCTGTACATGATCCATGTTACTGAGGCATACAGCAGGGCGGGTATCACTGCTGCTCTGTAGACCATGAGATTGGTGCCGGGTTTGAGGTCCTGGTCTTCAAACACTCTCTTCCTCAGACGACCGAAGGCTGCACTGGCACACTGAAGGCGGTGTTGGACTTTGTCGTTGACGTCTGCCCTTGTTGACAGTAGGCTCCCGAGGTATGGAAAGTGGTCCACGTTGTCCAAGGCCTCATCGTGGATTTTGATAATTGGGGGCAGTACTGTGTGGCGGGGGCAGGTTGGTAGAGGATCTTTGTCTTACGGATGTTTAGTGTAAGGCCCATGCTCTCGTACGCTTCGGTGAAGGTGTTGACGATGGTTTCGAGTTCGACCTCCGAGTGTGCGCAGACGCAAGCATCGTCTGCATACTGTAATTCGACGACAGAGGATGGGACGACCTTGAATCTGGACTGGAGGCGACGGAGGTTGAACAGTTTCCCGTTTGTTCTGTAAATTAGCTCCACTCCAGCGGGGAGCTTACTGAGGGTGAGATGGAGCATTGCAGCAAGGAAGATCGAGAAGAGCATTGGTGCGATGACACAGCCTTGCTTGACCCCGGTTCGTACGTGAATTGGGTCTGTGGTGGAACCATTGGTCAGGATCATGGCTTGCATGTCGTCGTGAAGCAGGCGGAGGATAGCGACAAACTTTTGAGGGCAGCCGAATTTGCGGAGGACACTCCATAATCTCTCACGGTTGACAGTGTCGAAGGCCTTTGTGAGATCAAAGAAAGCCATGTACAGCAGTGGTGCTATTCCCTGCATTTCTCTTGTAATTGACGTGCGGTGAAGATCATGTCCATTGTGCCCCTTAGTGGGCGGAATCTTCATTGCGACTCTGGGAGGAGCTCTTCGGCCACTGGGAGAACTTTCTACTGGCCACTTTCACTATGACTTTGGCAGCATCTTCGTCCTAGGTGAAGTCAGATGCAAAGTACTCATTTAGTACCTCAGCCATACCCTGTGCCTCCATGCGTAGGTCTCCTTTTTGGTCGCTAATCGGCCCCACCCTCCTCTTACTACCCTTTTCCTATTTATACGCCTATAGAAGACTTTTGGTTACCTTTTATGTTGGCTGCCAATCTATTCTCATACTCTCTCTTTGCCCCTCTTATTTTCTTTTTCACTTCACCTCTGAACTTTCTATATTCAACCTGATTCTCACTTGTATTCGCAACCTGACATCTGTCATAGGCGCCCTTTTTCTGCTTCATCTTACTGTCTATCTCTTTCGCCATCTAGGGCGCACGAGGCCAGAATTGGAGGAACGCAATGATTTCGGAGGGTTGTAGGCCTGGAAGAGATTACAGAGATTGGATGGGGGCGAGGCCATGGAGGGATTTGAAAACAAGGATGAGAATTTTAAAATCAAGGCCTTGTTGGACCGGGAACCAATTTAGGTCAGCGAGCTCAGGGGTGAATGGGACTTGGTGCGAGTTAGGATATGGGCAGCAGAATATTTCTCTGGACTAAAAGACCGAAGGCAACCAATTGCATGGGGTGGAGGGTGTGTGGGGTTCTCCCTTCTTCTGCTCATCCACAAACTAGTCTCAGGCCAGATTTTCTTTTTTTTTTGCTTCCCCATTGATCCAAGCTGCAGCTGTTCTGTTCCGCGCCACCGACATAAGACTCCAGTTACTCTTTCTGCATTACAAGCTCCTGATACTCAAAATTAAAAAATGGAAAATGCTGCAAATGCACAGCAGCTTTGGTCTGTCTGAACTGCATATATCAATATATTATCTGTTTTTCCAAGAGAGCAGTGAGCCTCTGGAATACATTGTCGGCTGGTGCAGTTGGTGCTGACTCTCTGTCTGCCTTTAAAAGAGAGCTGGACCAGTTCCTGACTGGGGCAGAGATCCCATCATGTAGAAGGCAAGTGTCTTTACAGAAACATTGGGTCCGTGTGATCTCCTGGACTGGTTTCGATCACCTGAGGGGGTCGGAAGGGAATTTTCCTGAGTACTTTTCGCCTTATATTGGCCCTGAGGTTTTTCTCTAGTTTACAAGCAAGTACAGAGACAGGGGAAAGAGGGCAGGAGAAAACGAAAAGGGAGCGGTCTGTGATAGGGTGGAGGGCAGGAGTGATTAAACAACAAAAGAGATGATAGGAACATAGGGACAGGAGGAGGTCATTTAGCCCCTCGAGCCTGTTCACCATTCAATGAGATCATGGCTGATCTATGACCTAACTCCATGTACCTGCCTTTGCCCCATATCCCTTAATATCTTCGGTTAACAAAAATCTATTAATCTCAGATTTAAAATTAACAATTGATCTCGCATCATCTGCCGTTTGCGGAAGAGAATTCCAAACTTCGACCACCCTTTGTGTGTAGAAGTGTTTCCTAACTTCACTCCTGAAAGGCCTGGCTCTAATTTTTAGACTATGCCCCCTAGATGATGGCGTAAGGCAAAAGTGGGTGATAATATACCGTGGCTACAAGAGCAGGTCAGAGGCTGGGTATTCTGTGGCGAGTGTCTCACCTCCTGACTCCCCAAAGCCTTTCCACTATCTACAAGGCACAAGTCAGGAGTGTGATGGAATACTCTCCACGTGCCTGGATGAGTGCAGCTCCAACAACACTCAAGAAGCTCGACACCAACCAGGACAAAGCAGCCCGCTTGATTGGCACCCCATCCACCACCTTAAACATTCACTCCCTCCACCACCGGCGTACCGTGGCTGCAATGTGTACCATCTACAAGATACACTGCAGCAACTCGCCAAGGCTTCTTCAATAGCACCTCCCGAACCCGCGACCTCTACCACCTTGAGGAACAAGGGCAGCAGGCACATGGGAACACCACCACCTCCAAGTTTCCCTCCAAGTCACACACCATCCTGACTTGGAAATATATCGCCGATCCTTCATCGTCGCTGGGTCAAAATCCTGGAACTCCCTCCCTAACAGCACTGTGGGAGTACCTTCACCACAGGGACTGCAGAGGTTCAAGAAGGCGGCTCACCACCACCTTCTCAAGGGCAATTAGGGATGGGCAATAATTGCTGGTCTTGCCAGTGACATCCACATCCCATGAACAAATTTTTAAAAATGGGACAAGTAAAGAAACAAAAGATAGGTACAGAGAAATTGTAAATGCTACATACAGTTTTTATTTCAGATTTCCAGTATCTGCAGCATTTTCCTTTTTGCATTATTTAATATGTTGTTAGATTAGTAATCTCTTGCAGAATCATGAATATGAATGTATTTACACTGGAATCTACTGTTTGGCATATTAAAACTCCTCATTTTCTCTGCTTACGTGAATCGCAATTCAAAACTCGAGCCGGGTGATAGACAAACCACAAGCTAATCCCTGACCGTAGATGGAGTGGGTCATCTCAACGATGCCTCGAAATGGAAACTAAAATCGAACGTAGTGTAAAACGGCAACCCGACCCGATGCAGACAGTTTCCTGGCAGGCGGATTCGGCTAAAATTACTCCCAGTGGATTTACGACGGAGAAGATCATACAAACATTCAAACGTTTGGCTCAATCTGCCAAACAAGGTACTGAAATGAAACGGGGAGAAATGGCAGGGTGCAATATTGGTTTCCTCAGTGTGTTGTATCAGTATATGCACTGGGCGATATCAGCGTCAGCCGTGGCTCAGTTGGTAGCACTCTCAACCTTCTCTTTCATGAAGGTTGCGGGTTCAAATCACCACCCTCCATGAGACTGGAGCACAAACATCTAGGCTGACACTCCCAGTGCAGCGCTGCACTGTTGGTGCCGTCTTTCAGATGAAATGATTAAACCGAGGCCCTGTCTGCATTGCTCAGGTGAATGTAAAAGATCCCGTGGGCACTATTTCAAAGTTAAGAGCTGGGGAGTTACCCCAGTGTCCTAGCCAATATCTGTCCCTCAATCAACACAGTTATCTGGTCATTATCACATTGGTGTGGGAGCTTGCTGTGTGCAAATTGGCTGCTGCGTTTCCTACAGTGACTACTCTTCGAAATAGTACTTCATTGGCTGTAAAGTGCTTTGGGATACCCAGTGGTCATGAAAGGTGCTATAGAAATGCAAGTCTTTCTTTTTTTTCCAATTACTTACCTTTAACAACAGTATCTGTTGCTGATTTTAAAACCCGGTCCTTGTGAGGTATTTTTTTTTAAAACTGGGAGAAATTTAGGGGAAAGGTATTTCGGGCGGAAAAAAAATTCAGAGAAGATCTGTAAAAATCACTCTTGAACATCACGAAACCTCAAGAAAACAAACAAACGACTAACAAGGCAGAATGAAGCTGAAAGACAACCAGCGATTGTTTACACTACCCACAGACACCACCTTTATCAGCATCAACAGCAGTTCCAAAAGTAATAATGTAATATGTGTTTGCATGATCACAAGATATGGTCAAACTATTTTAGAAGCAAAATACATTCAAGGTATCTGTGAATGGTCTCGGCACCGCAAATTATTGCCTACTAAAATGAATAATTTGACACAGCCCATCACGCCCAAGACTGACAGTCATTTACGGGGCAATTATATGACAGTTCTACTATCGCGAAGCACAAAACAAATAAGTCTGACTGAAAGATGGAACGTTTGATGCTAACGTCTCATTTTGCAGTGTGTGCTGTAGATTGTAATCATGTTCTGCAGTGTATCCATTTTGTTAATAACTTTGCTGTAACCATTATCAAGAGTCTTCGCCCTAACATTGTGGGTACAGTGAGCACGTATCGCCGCACCTCAATATTGGTAGGGAAAAAATGGGAAATTTCAGTGATTTTTTTTCCCTCAAAGTCCTAGGAGGAAATCATTTTTTTAAATCAATTCACCACCCGAGAGAAATCCAGGAATTTACCAGTGGAAATCAGCCAAGACTGATTTTAAAGGTCCCAAATATCAGTTTGCACACTATCCAATATGAGTATACACAATGTGCAATATTAAAATCATAGAATAGTACAGCACAGAAGGAGGCCATTCGGCCCATCGAGTCTGCGCCGGCTCTTTCGAAGAGCGATCCAGTCAGGCTATCTAACAGAAAGCAAAGAGTTGGGATAAATGGTTCATTCTCAGACTGGCAATCAGTAACTAGTGGTGTTCCACAGGGGTCAGTGCTGGGTCCCCAACTCTTCACAATCTATATTAACGATTTGGAGGAGGGGACCAGGTGTAACATATCAAAATTTGCAGATGATACAAAGATGGGAGGGAAAGTAGTGAGTGAGGAGGACATAAAAAACCTGCAAGGGGACATAGACAGGCTAAGTAAGTGGGCAGAGATTTGGCAGATGGAATACAACACTGGAAAGTGTGAGGTGATGCACTTTGGCAGGAAAAATCCTAGAGCAATTTATTATCTTAATGGCAAGAAACTGGAGAGTACTGAAGTGCAAAGGGATCTGGGGGTCCTGGTGCACGAAACTCAAAAGGTTAGTATGCAGGTGCAGCAAGTGATTAAGAAGGCAAATGGAATGTTGGCTTTCATTGCTAGGGGGATAGAATATAAAAATAGGGAGGTATTGCTTCATTTGTACAAGGTATTGGTGAGACCGCACCTGGAATACTGCATACAGTTTTGGTGTCCTTACTTAAGGAAAGACATCCTTGCTCTCGAGGCAGTGCAAAAAAGGTTCACTCGGTTAATCCCGGGGATGAGGGGGTGGTCATATGAGGAGAGGTTGGGTAGATTGGGACTCTACTCATTGGAGTTCAGAAGAATGAGAGGCGATCTTATTGAAACATATAAGATTGTGAAGGGGTTGGATCGGGTGGATGCGGGGAGGATGTTCCCGATGACGGGTGAGACGAGAACTAGGGGACATAGTCTTAGAATAAGGGGCTGCTCTTTCAAAACTGAGATGAGGAGGAACTACTTCACTCAGAGGGTGGTAGGTCCATGGAATATGCTGCCACAAAAAGCTGTAGAAGCTACAACATTAATTAAATTTAAAACAGAAATAGACAGTTTCCTAGAAGTAAAGGGCATTAAGGGTTACGGGGAGCGGGCAGGAATTTGGACATGAGTCTAGGTTCGGATCGGTCATGGCCCTGTGGGTAGTGGAGCGGGCCCAGGGACTGTGTAGCCTGATTCTGCTCCTATTTCGTGTGTGCAATTCTGTTAGATGCAGGAGATGGTTCTGTGATAGATAGTAGATTGGCGGTTAGGATCAGATCAGCCATGATCTTATTGAATGGCGGAGCAGGCTCGAGGGGCCGATTGGCCTACTCCTGCTCCTATTTCTTATGTTCTTATGTCCCACTCCCCCCGCTCTTTCCCCATATCCCTGCAATTTTTTCTCCTTCAAGTATTTATCCAATTCCCTTTTGAAGGCTACTATTGAATCTGTATCCACCACCCTATCAGACACTGTATTCCAAATCCTAACCACTTTTGCCCATCACCTTAAATCTGTGCCCTCTGGTTACTGACCCTTCAGCCATTGGAAACAGTTTCTCTTTATTTACTCTATCTAAACCCTTCATGATCTTAAACACCTCTATCAAATCTCCTGTTAACATTCTCTGCTCCAAGGAGAATTTTATATTATTATGTTAGTATACACACTGTGCAATATGGGTTAATAAATTAAAACCAGTACGGATTTGTTGACTAACTTGATTGAGTTCTTTGATGAAGTATCGGAGAGGGTTGATAAGGGTACTGCGGTTGATGTCGCGTATATAGACTTTCAAAAGGCGTTTGACAAAGTACCACATATTTGCTGAAAAGGACAGTGGCAGCATGGATACAAAATTGGCTAAGAGACAGAAAGAAGAGAGTAGTGGTGAACGGTTGTTTTTCTGTCTGGAGGGAAGTGTGCAGTGGTATCCCCCAGGGGTCAGTGTTGGGGCCACTGCTATTGTTGATATATATTAATGACCTGGAGTTTGATATACAGGGCATAATTTCAAAGTTTGCAGATGACACAAAACTGTAAATCTAGCAAACAGTGAGGAGGATAGTAACAGACTTCAGTAGAACATATCAATTCTATGGTGAAATGGGCAGAAATTTGGCAGATGCAATTTAACGCAATGAAGTGTGAAGTGATACATTTTGGTAGGAAGAATGAGGAGAGGCAATATAAACGAAATGGTATGATTTTAAAGAGGGTGCAGGAACAGAGAGAGCTGGGTGTCTAGTATACAAATCTTTGAAGATGGCAGGACAAGTTGAGAAGGCTGTTAAAAAGGCAGACAGGATCCTTGGCTTTATAAATAGAGGAATAGAGTACAAAAGCAAGGAAGTTATGCTAAATCTTTATAAGTCACTGGTTAGGCACCAGCTGGAGTATTGTGGCCAATCCTGGGCACCGCACTTCAGGAAGAATGTCAAGGCCTTGGAGAGGGTGCAGAGGAGATTTACTAGAATGGTACCAGGGATGAGGGGCTTCAGTTACGTGGTGAGAGTAGAGAAACTCGGGTTCTTCTCCTTAGAGCAGAGAATGCTAACAGGAGATTTGATAGAGGTGTTCAAAATCACGAACGGTTTTGTTACAGTAAATAAGAAGAAACTGTTTCCAGTGGCAGAAGGGTCAGTAACTCGCCAAGGCTTCTTCGGCAGCACCTCCCAAACCCGTGACCTCTTCCACCTAGAAGGGCAAGGGCAGCAGGCGCATGGGAACACCACCACCTCCAAGTTTCCCTCCAAGTCACACACCATCCTGACTTTTAAATATATCGCCGATCCTTCATCGTCGCTGGGTCAAAATCCTGGAACTCCCTACCCTAACAGCACTGTGGGAGTACCTTCACCACACGGACTGCAGCGGTTCAAGGAGGCGGCTCACCACCACCTTCTCAAGGGCAATTAGGGATGGGCAATAAATGCTGGCCTTGCCAGCGATGTCCACATCCCATAAACAAATCAAAAAAAACAAAGGACACTGATTTAAGGTGATTAGCAAAAGAACCAGAGGCAACATAAGGAAACATTTTTTTAGTGAGTTGTTATGATATGTAATGCATTACCTGAAAGAGTGGTGGAAGCAGATTCAATAATAACTTTCAAAAGGGAATTGGATGAATACTTGCAGGAGAAAAAATGGCAGGGATATGGGGAAAATTCAAGGAAGTGGGACTAATTGGACAACTCTTTCAAAAAGGTTAATGCCACCTTTAAAATAGCAGACAAGAAAATTTCATACAAATGGGTTAAAGTATCGATATGCTAACATTGCGCAGAACAATTTCACTGGAGAAGCAGTTGGATATTAGGCGAGGGGAGTTCGAGTACTACAGGGCAGCGCATTGATGCAATAGATCTCAGCCCATTTCTCCAATCGGTTACGCCCACTTTCATAACGCATAAATCAGCTGCAACCAACTGGGAAATCAACTTATTAAATCCAGATCTCTTGCAGTTTGAAAACCTTGCAAGAATTTGGACCTCAGCCTTGCATCAAGGCAACTGTACTTTAAAGATGTGAAAGTGCCTTCTGTACACATCACTGCGTTGCTAGGTAATTAGACCATAAATAGACTGCCGGGGAATTGGATACATATTACCATGTCTTTCAGAGAGTTGAAAACAGGCCACTATAAGCCTGTCAGAGACGTGGAAAAAGCACCATGATTGCCAGTAATTTATGGCACAGTTATACAGCCTCTTTTCCGCAGATGGAAAGCAGCACATAGAATTGCATCGAATTTACAGCACAGAAACAAGCCATTCGGCCCAACTGGTCCACGCCGGTGTTTGTGCACCACTCTCCCACCCTCTTCATGTCACCGTATCAGCAAATCCTTCTATTCCTATCTCCCTCATGTGTTTATCTAGCTTTCCAGCTTAAATACGTCTATGCTATTCGCCTCAACTACCGCGAGTTCCACATTCTAACCACTCTCTGGGTAAAGAAGTTTCTCCTGAACATAAAAGAACACAAGAAATAGGAGCAGGAGTAGGCCATTCGGCCCTTCGAGCCTGCTCCGCCATTCAATGAGATCATGGCTGATCTTCTACCTCATCTCCACTTTCCTGCACTATCCCCATATCCCTTGATTCCCTTAATATTCAAAAATCTATCGATCTCTGTCTTGAATATACTCAACGACTGAGCCTCCACAGCCCTCTGGGGTAGAGAATAACAAAGATTCACCACCCTCTGAGTGAAGAAATTTCTCCTCATCTCAGTCCTAAATGGCCAACCCCTTATTCTGAGACTGTGACCCCTGGTTCTAGACTCCCCAGCCAGTGGAAACATCCTCCCTGCATCTACCCTGTCAAGCCCTGTAAGAATTTAGTATGTTTCAATGAGATCACCTCTCATTCTTCTAAACTCTAGAGAATATAGGCCTAGTCTACTCAATCTGTCCTCATGGGACAATCCCCCCATCCCAGGAATCAGTCTGGTGAACCTTCGTTGCACTCCCTCTATGGCAATTAATTCCCTATTGGATTTATTAGAGACTATCTTAGATTTATGGCCCCTATTTTTTGACTGCCCCACAAGTGGAAACATCTTCTCTATGTCTACCCAGCAAACCATTTCATAATCTTAAAGACCTAGACAGGAAGCCTAGAGTCCATCTGCCAATATGACTGAAGACGACACTAAAGGCAAGCAGTCACATACTGCCGGGCTTCACCCTAGGCGCAGTCCAGTTTGAAGCCTTTTGAAAGTTAATTATGAATATTTCTCACTGGGGAAACCGACTGGACTATCTGCGCTCTCCCAACATGCAATTTTAACCAGCATTTGGACAGCTGGCGAAAGAGGCGCAGGAGTGTGACTAAAGTCTGCTCACCCTGGTCACCTGCGGCTCAGTTGGTCGCATGCTTGCCTCTGAGTCAAAAAGCTGTTGGTTCAAAAGTCCCACTCCAGAGAACTAAGCACATAATCTCGGCTGACACTCCATAGAACATAGAACATAGAACAGTACAGCACAGTACAGGCCCTTCGGCCCTCGATGTTGTGCCGAGCATTGTCCGAGACCAAGATCAAGCTATCACACTCCCTATCACTCTGGTGTGCTCCATGTGCTTATCCAATAACCGCTTGAAAGTTCCTAAAGTGTCCGACTCCACTATCACAGCAGGCAGTCCATTCCACACCCCAACCACTCTCTGAGTAAAGAATCTACCTCGGACATCCCTTCTATATCTCCCCCCATGCACCTTATAGTTATGCCCCCTTGTAACAGCTGCCTCTACCCGAGGAAATAGTCTCTGAACATCCACTCTATCTATCCCCCTCATCATCTTATAAACCTCTATTAAGTCGCCTCTCATCCTCCTCCGCTCTAAAGAGAAAAGCCCCAACTCCCTCAATCTTTCCTCATAAGACCTCCCCCCCAAACCAGGCAGCATCCTGGTAAATCTCCTTTGCACTCTTTCCAATGCTTCCACGTCCTTCCTATAGTGAGGTGACCAGAACTGCACACAATATTCCAAATGTGGTCTCACCAAGGTCCTGTACAGTTGCAGCATAACCTCACGGTTCTTAAACTCAAACCCTCTGTTAATAAACGCCAACACACTATAGGCCTTCTTTACTGCTCTATCCACTTGAGTGGCAACCTTCAGAGATCTGTGGATATGAACCCCCAGATCCCTCTGCTCCTCCACGTTCCTCAGAACCCTGCCGTTGACCCTGTAATCCTTATTCACATTTGCCCTACCAAAATGAATCACCTCGCACTTATCAGGGTTAAATTCCATCTGCCATTTTTCGGCCCAGCTCTGCATCCTATCAATGTCTCTATGCAGCCTACAACTGCCCTCCACCTCATCCACTACTCCACCAATCTTGGTGTCATCAGCAAATTTACTGATCCACCCTTCAGTCCCCTCCTCCAAGTCATTGATAAAAATCACAAACAGCAGAGGACCCAGCACCGACCCCTGTGGCACACCGCTGGTAACTGGTCTCCAGTCCGAAAATGTTCCATCCACCACCACCCTCTGCCTTCTATGAGATAGCCAGTTACTTATCCAATCGGCCAAATTTCCCTCTATCCCACAACTCCTTACTTTCTTCATGAGACGACCATGGGGAACCTTATCAAACGCCTTACTAAAATCCATGTATACGACATCAACTGCTCTACCTTCATCTACACACTTAGTTACCTCCTCAAAGAATTCAATCAAATTTGTTAGGCAAGACTTACCCTTCACGAATCCGTGTTGACTATCCCTGATTAAGTTGCCCCTTTCCAAATGGTCATAAATCCTATCCCTCAGGACCTTTTCCATTATCTTACCAACCACCGAAGTAAGACTAACCGGCCTATAATTACCAGGGTCATTCCTATTTCCTTTCTTGAAGAGAGGAACAACATTTGCCACTCTCCAGTCCTCTGGCACCATCCCCGTGGACAGTGAGGACTCAAAGATCAAAGCCAGAGGCTCTGCAATCTCCTCCCTTGCCTCCCAAAGAATCCTAGGATATATCCCATCTGGCCCAGGGGACTTATCGACCCTCAGGTTCTTCAAAATTGCTAAAACATCTTCCCTCAGAACATCTACCACCTCCATCCTATCCACCTTTATCACACTCTCATCCTCAAGAACATGGCCCCTCTCCTCGGTGAACACTGACGAAAAGTATTCATTCATCACCTCTCCTATCTCTTCTGACTCCATGCACAAGTTCCCACTACTGTCCTTGACCGGCCCTACCCTCACCCTGGTCATTCTTTTATTTCTCACATAAGAGTAAAAAGCCTTGGGGTTTTTCTTGATCCGACCCGCCAAGGACTTCTCATGCCCCCTCCTAGCTCTCCTAAGCTCTTTTTTTAGCTCATTCCTTGCTACCTTGTACCCCTCAATCGACCCAACTGAACCTTGTTTTCTCATCCTTACATACGCTTCCTTTTTCCTCTTGACTAGACATTCAACCTCTTTTGTGAACCATGGTTCTCTCACTCGGCCATTTCCTCCCTGCCTGACAGGGACATACCTATCAAGGACACGCAGTAATTGCTCCATGAAAAAGCTCCACTTTTCGTTTGTGCCTTTCCCTGATAGTTTCTGTTCCCATCTTATACTCCCTAATTCTTGCCTAATCGCATCATAATTACCCCTCCCCCAATTATAAACCCTGCCCTGCCGTATGGCCCTATCCCTCTCCATTGCAATAGTGAAAGTTACCGAATTGTGGTCACTATCTCCAAAGTGCTCTCCCACATACAAATCAAACACTTGGCCCGGTTCATTACCCAGTACCAAATCCAACGTGGCCCCACCTCTTGTCGGCCTATCCACATATTGTGTCAGGAAACCCTCCTGCACACACTGTGCAAAAACTATCACATCCGAACTGTTTGACCTATAAAGGTTCCAATCAATATTTGGAAAGTTGAAGTCACCCATGACAACTACTCTGTGACCTCCACACCTATTCATAATCTGCTTTGCAATTTCTTCCTCCACATCTTTATTACTATTTGGGGGCCTGTAGAAAACTCCTAACAACGTGACCGCTCCTTTCCTATTTCTAACTTCAGCCCATATTACCTCAGACGGCAGATCCCCCTCGAACTGCCTTTCTGCCGCTGTTAAACTATCCTTGATTAACAATGCTACTCCTCCACCTTTCTTACCAACTTCCCTACTCTTACTGAAACATCTATACCCCGGAACCTCCAACAACCATTCCTGTCCCTGTTCTAACCATGTCTCCGTAATGGCCACCACATCGTAGTCCCAAGTACCAATCCACGCTCCAAGTTCTCCTACCTTATTCCGGATGCTCCTTGCATTGAAGTAGACACACTTCAAGCCATCTTCCTGTCTGCCGGTACATTCCTGCGACCTTGATACCCTCCTCAGTACCTCCCTACACTCACCACTGGCTCGTGGACTACAGCCCTTTTTCCCATCCCCTGACAAATTAGTTTAAACCCCCCCGAAGAGCCGTAGCAAATTTCCCTCCCAGGATATTGGTGCCCCTCTGGTTCAGGTGCAAACCGTCCTGTTTGTACAGGTCCCACCTTCCCCAGAATGTGCTCCAATTATCCACATAACTGAAACCCTCCCCCCTACACCATCCCTGCAGCCACGTGTTTATCTGCACTCTCTCCCTGTTCCTCAACTCGCTAGCACGTGGCACCGGCAACAAACCAGAAATTACAACATGGTTTGTACTGGGTCTCAGCTTCCAACCTAGCTCCCTAAATTCCTGTTTTAAATCCCCGTCCCTTCTCCTACCTATGTCGTTGGTACCGATGTGTACCACGACTTGTGATTGTTCCCCTTCCCCTTTGAGGATTCTGAAAACACGGTCCGAGACGTCACGGACCCTGGCACCCGGGAGGCAACATACCATCCGTGAGTCTCTTTTGCTGCCACAGAACCTCCTATCTGTCCCTCTGACTATTGAGTCCCCAATAACTATTGCTCTCCTGCTCTCCCCCCTTCCCTTCTGAGCCACAGGGACCGACCCAGCGCCGGAGATCCGGTCACCGTGGCTTACCACTGGTAAGTCGTCCCCCTCAACAGTTACTGAGGGGAACGACCACAGAGGATCCCTGCACTGACTGCTTCCTCCTAGCCCCTCTCACCGTCACCCATCTATCTTCATGCTTTGGAGTAATTACATCCCTGAAGCTTCTAGCTATGACCTTCTCTGCCTCCCGAATGATCCGAAGTTCATCCAGCTCCAGCTCCAGTTCCCTAACACGGTTTTCGAGGAGCTGGAGATGGGTGCACTTCCCACAGATGTAATCAGCAGGGACACCTACGGCGTCCCTCACCTCAAACATTCTGCAGGAGGAACATTTCACTGCCTCCCCTGCCTTCCCCTCCAGCTAACTTGCAGATTAAGCTAGAACAAAAAAGAGCTTACCTGATAGTCACTCACCTCCTTTAGGTTAGAGGAGGAGGAAGGGTGGGGGACACTACAAGTGTAGTGTCTCGGGTTTAGGAACAGTACTGAGGGAATGTTGCACTGTCGGCGGTGCCGTCTTTCGGAGGCCCTGCCTGCCCTCTCAGGTGGACGTAAAAGATCCCGTGGCACTATTTCGAAGAAGAGCAGGGGAGTTCTCCCTGGTGTCCTGACCAATATTTATCCTTCAACCAAGACCTAAAACAGATCTTCCGGTCATTTAGCTGTTTGAGGGACCTTGCTGTGCGCAAATTGGTTGCCACATTACAACAGTGCCTGCACTTCAAAAATACTTCATTGTCTGTAAAGCACTTTGGGACGTCCTGAGGTTGTGAAAGGTGCTATAGAAATGTCAGTTCGTCCTTTCCTTTTCTTGAATGTTCTTTCCTTGAATTTTCTTTCCTTTCCTTTTTTTTCATTCTTTCCAGGCACCTCCCTTGCTGGCTGTGTCTGCACCAATGGAAATCATATATTCAATGATTTGTAAAAATTAACATTCTTTGCTTTTGATTCTATTTTCTCGCCCTCCCCTCAAAGTACCCAGCCCTTCCCTTCTGCCTCTCACAGCTGAAAAGAAACCCGGTACTCTCCACTCAACGCCGACCCCTAATACATAAGAAATAGGAGCAGGAATAGGCCACTTGGCCCCTCGAGCCTGCTCCGCCATTCAATAAGATCATGGCTGATCTTGGGCTCAAAGCCACTTCTCTGCCCGCTCCCCATAACCCTTCACTCCCTTATCTTGCAAAAATTTGTCTATCTCCACCTTAAATGTATTTAATGACCCAGCCTCCACAGCTCTCTGGGGCAGAGAATTCCACAGATTTACGACCCTCTGAGAGAAGAAATTCCTCCTCATCTCAGTTCTAAAAGGGTGACCCTTTATTCTGAAACTGTGCCCCCGAGTTCTAGATTTCCCCACGAGGGGAAACATCCTCTCTGCATCTACCTTGTCGAGCCCCCCTCAGTATCTTATATGTTTCAATAAGATCACCTCTCATTCTTCTAAATGTGGAATGATAGAAAAGATGCGCATCTTCTAAATAAAAAGTAATTAAAACATTTTGGTCAATAAGTTATTATCAATAAGCTATAAAAATAAGCACTTGCTACTGCAAATCTATTGACCATTTAATAAGCTTAATCAGCAGCTCCAGTGATTCAAATCAGAGGGTGATTCATATCTGATTAATGAATGGATAAGGAGCTAATTCGAATCTTGACAAATAAGGAACAGCTCTAATGGCTCTCTACTATTTTTCTGCTTGAATCGATGATAAATGCACCGCTTTCTAAATGCTCTACAAAAGCGATGCATTTATGTGGCACTCAGCCCTAGTGTAAACACTTTAGAAATCTGAATGTTGTCTATTTTTAAGTAAAAGATAAACTTCAGCCATTTGGCATTTTGTTGTTCAGTCCGGAAATTCTGCCTTTATTAGCTGGTTGCAACATGCCCAGGTTCAATTCCCAGATTGTGTTGGGTTTGCCTGGTTAGGGACGCAATGACTGGACTCGTAGCCCCCTGAGCTGGCGTGGTGGAAATGCCAGTCAGGATTCCCAGTCCTGATCAGTTGTCCGGTGACCCCTGTCGTTTCCCTTTAAGGGGTTAATGTATCCATTAAAATAGCAGTCAGAGGAGCAACACACAGACAAATTAATCAAATAATCAAAATAGTTTCTTTGTTTAAATTGTTATACTTATCATGTCTGACCAACCTGATTGAGTTCTTTGATGAAGTAACAGAGAGGGTTGATGAAGGTAATGCAGAAGATGTGGTTCATATGGACTTTCAAAAGGCATTTGATAAAGTACCGCATAACAGACTTACTCGGAAAATAGAAGCACGTGGTATTAAAGGGACGGTGATAACTTGGGTATGAAATTGGCTAAGGGAGGCTGTGAGTAGTGGTGAACGGAGGTTTTTCTGACTGGAGGAAAGTATGCAGTGGGGTCCCCCAGGGGTCGGTATTGGGACCATTGCTTTTCTTGTTATATATAAATGGCCAGGACTTAGGTATAGGGAGTACAATTTTGAAGTTTGCAGATGATACAAAACTTGGCAACGTAGTAAATAGTAAACAGGATTTTAGCAGACTTCAGGAGAATGTAAACAGACTGGTGAAATGGGCAGACACATGGCAGATGCATTTTAATGCGGGTAAGTGTTAAATGTTGCACTTTGGAAGAAACAACATGGAGGGGCAGTATAATCCCTTCCCTTCCTCGACTTCTCGATCTCTATTTCTGGGATAGGCTGTCGACCAATATCTATCATAAGTCTCCCACAGCTACCTTGACTATACTTCTTCCCACCTTGCTTCCTGTAAGGACTCTATTCCATTCTCCCAGTTTCTCCATCTCCGTCGCATCTGCTCTGACAATGCCACCTACCATACCAGTACTTCCGATATGTCTTCCTTTTTCCTCAACCGAGGATTCCCCTCTACCGTGGTTGACACAGCCCTCGACTGTCCCATTTCCCGCACTTCTGCTCTCACCCCTTCGCCTCCCTCCCGGAACCACGATAGGGTTCCCCTTGTCCTCACCTTCCACCCCACCAGCCTTCACATTCAACGGATCATCCTCTGCCATTTCTGCCACCTTCAGCGTGATGTCAGAGTTAACGTTCCAGGTCGAGGACCTTTCGTCAGAACTGGAAAAAGTTAGAGATGTAACAGGTTTTAAGCAAGTGCAGAGGCAGGGAAAGGGGGCAGGGGAGGAAAGAACAAAAGGGAAGGTCTGTGATAGTGTGGAAGGCAGAAGAGATTAAATGACAAAAGGGATGATGGTGCAAGGCAAAAGGGGGTGGTAATGGGAGAAGTTAAGAAACAAAGGTTGGGTCCAGAGGAGGTGAGTATCTCCAGCATTTTCTCTTTTTATTTCAGATTTCCAGCATTCACAGTATTTTGCTTCTGATTCTCAATCCCCTGACACCTGATCAGCTGGCCTGCTTCCACATGCACCTTCTGTTTCCTGAGCACGGGACGAATTTTAACAAGTACATAACACGTCTTTATAAGCTACGAAAAAGGCCTATGCTAGATAAAAGTATTAGCTCGGTAGCTCTCTCATTCCTATAAATCTCCTGTAAATAACAAAGCGGTTTGAGGTAAAAACTGACACCATAATATGTTGTAGCTGGAGGAAATAATTAAAGTAGGATCTTGGGATTTGATAGTAGAGTTACAATTGCTCATGTAAGCCTGGATGACCCTCAATTGGGAATATCTGGATTCCATATGATCCCCTTGCCAGACCGTCTCTCCAAAAGAATTTTTATTAATAATTATAAACTCCATCTTCCCACAATGAAGGAACTCTGCGTGATTTAAATAAGCAACATTGATATTTTGTACTCTCGAGTGACATCTCCAAAACAATTGCTAGGAACTACTTATCCTTCTATCTGACAATGCGGTACAGAAGTAACGGCTAACGGCTGACATGCATAACTGCTTAATTGGTTCCCATGGAAGGCCAAAAGCACAAGTAAATGTTGACCAAGTTTAGTTTCTAAAAATTGCTTGTAGAGTTTGGTCAAGGAACTGCATGTGTAAATTGTCTAGACAGTGCAGAATAGGGGTAATTTATGCTTCCGTGGAGCCCCTCGAGATCTTCTTCCTCGTTAAAGGTGCTATATAAAGGCAAGTTGTGGTTGTCGCAAAAAATGGAAGCATAAGAATGAAGAACAAAGCCAATTCATGAGAGAAGTCAATGTGCTGCAAGCCCCAAAGACTCCAATGACCAGAAACCGCAACCCTTCCTACGCACACGCATACGCAAGCACGTATGCACGTGCACACGCACAGTCATATGCACACGGTAGCCAATTTATCCCACAAATAGCAACGCGATAATCATCATGTAATCTGTTTTAGTGATGTTGATTGAGGGATAAATATTGGCCAGGACACCAGGGAGAACTCCCCTGTTCTTCAGCGAAATAGTGGCCGTGGGATCTTTGACTTCCACCTGAGAGAGCAGACGGGGCCTTGGTTTAACGTCTCATCTGAAAGACGGCACCTCTGACAGTGCAGCACTCCCTCAGCACTGCACTGGAGTGACAAGCTAGTTTTTATATTCAAGTTGAGATGCACACACACGCACACACATACACGTATGTGCACACATGCACACATACACACACACACACGCACACACATACACATATGCACACACATACACAAGCACAGGCACATGCATACACATAGGCACACACGCATGGAAAAGAAAATCAGGCAAGGTATAAAATGGGCTGTTGTCATGCCGACTGTGCGGGGTGAGGTATAAAAGAACCCTACACAACATCTGCCCCAGCGGTGCCAGTGGCCACAGCTTCCCCTCTGCCCCTTCCCATAATGGCCAGCACGCTCTCTTCAAGGGGGGAGAGGGTGTGCAGGTGCACTCTTCCTCCTCCGATAGCAGGCTTTCGCCTGGTGTTGTGCGCAACCTTCTCCTGGAAGAAAGAAGGAAATACAGTGAGAGTATCATGATGTGTTTGTAGACTGTGGCTCTCATGATAGAATAGCTGACAGTGTGTGTGTGAGATGTGAGTTGTGGGTAAGTGAGGGTTGTAATAGTGGTGAGTATGTGAGCATGAGGAGAAGGAGGTACAGGGTAGTGGGGGATGGCAGTGTTGTGAGTAATCAGGATGTGAGTGGTGCAGCTTTGATTAAAAAGTATGGGCGTATGTCTTCTTACCTTAAGAGTGATAGGGAGTGTGATAGCTTGATCTTGGTCTCGGACAATGCTCGGCACAACATCGAGGGCCGAAGGGCCTGTACTGTGCTGTACTGTTCTATGTTCTATGTTCTAACTCTAGTTAGATCATTGATTTTTTTTTCTGGCATTGCAGCCCTATTCTTGGCATTGATCTACCCAGCACTCTTTTCCAATGCCTCCTGAGCAGATGCCCGGAGGGACCCTTAGAGGAAAAAGGATGTCCCTCTTCCTCTCCACTGCCTGCGCCAAGGCCTTGAGGGCGGCATTGGTGATCTTTGGTGCCCGCTGTCTCTCTCCTTCAGCCATTTGTTGTTCCTCAAGTTGTTCCACAGTCTCTGCAGCCAGAATGCAGATGATATCGGGCCCCTTTGATAGGCAGGGAGCCAATGAAAAGCACGGATATTGCACGCTGACTGCATTCACATTAACGGGCACGGGCAGTCTGTGCTCCCCCCCCCCCCCCCGCCCCCCCAGCGCCGCCAATTTCAGGCGCGATCCAATTTGTAGGCCTGCGAGCCAATCAGCCTCTGAAAAAGGAAGGTAGGTCAATGTTTCAGTGTGACAAGTTCTGATGAAAGGTCTCACTCTAAATGTGGTGGAAGCAGGGTTTAATAAGAACTTTTAAAAGGGAATTGGATAAATATTTGAAGGGGAAATATTTGCAGGGCTTTTGGGAAAGAGCAGGGGAGTGGATCTAATTGGCGAGCTCTTTCAAAGAGCCGGCGCAGGCATGATATACTGAATGGCCTCCTTCTGTGCTGCATCATTCAATGATTCCATGCTGACTGATCTGCTGCATGTTTCGGGCTCATTAGAACATGGGGAGACTTTAGCACAAGCATCGACTCAGCGAGAGACCGTAACATCATATAAAAGAGAATTGGATAAATATTTGAAAAGGAAGACTAGGAAATGATTCAGGAAAAAGCCAGGGAAATGGGATTTGAGCAGATAGCTCCAGTTGAACTTCGAGCACTGGCACAGGCCTCATAAAAGGAAAAAAAGGCTTGAATTTATATACTGTTGTAATGTAGGCAACGTGCCAGCTAATTTGCGCACAGCAATCTCCCACCAATAGCATTGTTATAATGACCAGATAATCTGCTTTAGTGATGTTGGTTGAGGGATAAATATTGGTCAGGACACCGGGGGATAACTCCCCTCCTCTTCTTCGAAATAGTGCCATGGGATCTTTTACGTCCACCCGAGGGGGCAGACGGCGCCTCGGTTTAACGTCTCACCCAAAAGACGGCACCCCCGACAGTGCAGCGCTCCCTCAGCACTGCATTGGAGGATCAGCCGAGACTTTGTGCGCAAGTCCCGGGAGTGGAACACAGCCTTCTGACTCCGAGGCAAGAGTGCTACCAACTGAGCCATAGCTGACACCTCGCAATGGAGGCCGTGGATTGAATGGTGATATAATTTGTATAATTTTCTGTTCTTTTCTAATTTCAGATTTCCTGCATATCTACATTTTGTTCAACAGCACCGAAGGCACCCAATGTTGATCAAACGCTTTCAACGTCTGGCCCATGACTTCTTTTTCCATTAACCAGTCTCTCATATGGCAGAATGAATCAGCGGATTTCGCTAACACAATTAATTCTTCTTTTTCCCACCTTAGGTAGTAAGCAAATGAAAGCTCAGTCACAAATTGATTGACACCACAGCCAGGCAGTGTGGTCTGTGACGGGGAATGCTGATCAATGAGAAAATTACCTTCGGTATTTTAGATCTGACTGCACAGCATTTCTTTCAATAAATGTAAGTTTTCACAAATGTAATTTATTTCAAAACAGCACCTCATACATCACTATTGTGCTGATGATTTCTTTACTTACAGGGATATGGTTCAATGGGCACTGGTCACCTTCTAGTATCTCGTTCCAGTCGCATAGAATCATGGAATGATACAGCACAGAAGGAGGCCGTTCGGCCCATCGGGCCTATGCCGGCTCTTTGAAAGAGCAGTCCAATTAGTCCCACTCCCCCTTCTCTTCTCTTTCCCCACAGCCGTGCAAATATTTCCATTTCAAGTGTATATCCAATTCTCTTTTGAAAGTTACAATTGAATCTGCTTCCACCGCCCTTTCAGGTAGTGCATTCCAGATCATAACAACTCACTTTGTAAAATAATTTCTCCTCATCCACCCCGGTTCTTTTGCCAATTATCTTAAAATCTGTGTCATAAGAACATAAGAAATAAGAGCAGGAGTCGGCAATATGACCCCTCGAGCCTGCTCCGCCATTCAATAAGATCATGACTGATCATCGACCTCAACTCTGGTTATTGACCCTCCTGCCAGTGGAAACAGTTTTTGTCTATTTACTCTATCAAAACCTTTCATCATTTTGAACACCTCTATTAAATCTCCCTTTAACTTTCTCTTATCAAAGGAGAACAATCTCTCCACGTAACTGAAGTCCTTCATCCCTAGTATCATTCTAGTAAATCTTCTCTGCACCCTCTCCAAGGCCTTGACATCCTTCCTAAAGTTTGGTGCTCAGAATTAGACACAATACTCCAGCTGAGGCCTAACCAGCGACTTATAAAGGGTTACATAGGAACAGGAGTAGGCCATTTAGCACTTTGAGCCAGTTCTGCCATTCCATTAGATCATGGCTGATCTGTACCTCAACCTCATTTACCTGCCTTTGACGCAAATTCCTTGACACCCTTACAATGGGATCCAAGCCGTGGGAAGCGGGGATGGGGCTGGTAGCCTACTTGACTTTTGGAGGTAGCCTGCTCTTGCACTCATCGGGCATCCACAAATGGACCACCCATCAAGGGGTCATTGGGTCACAGGTAAGGACTGGGAATGCTAGTCCACTGAGGGGAATTCCAGCTCACCCGAACCCTACTGCCCCCTCAACCGAGATCAGCTAAGTCAGGACAAGCTAAGGATTTAAATATGCAATCTTCCTGCTCTGTATGGCTCAACTAGTGGAGCCATTGGGAAGTTTGAAGGTGACCATCAATTGCAGCTACAATTATTTACTGTTGAGAATATACAGTCCTGTGAAGGATTGGTTTATCCACAATACTTTTACCTGTGCAATTCACATGGGAGGCAGGCAACAGGACCTCTCAGGGCCTGAAAGTTGACGCGCGACACAAACGTTAATCTCCTTTTCACTGCCTGGGGCGGATCTTGTCTCTGTGCGATAGCGTAAGAATGGGCGATAGCGAATCAATCGAAATAAAAATCGGGAGAGGCGTACTAGTTAGACCACAGCTGGAATATTGTGTGCAATTCTGAAATGGCCACTTGAAACGCCATAGCATACAAGGCTACGGACCAAGTGCTGGAAAAGGGATTAGAATAGATAGGGCTTGATGGCCGGCGCGGACACGATGGGCCGAAGGGCCTCTTTCTGTGCTGTATAACTCTACGGCTATGACTCTAAAACGGGCCGCTGGCTCTCTAATCCCTGACCTTTTCCCGTGCTCTTCATTTGCGTGTCATCGTTTGATGTTGCGTTCGGTTCAACGTTTAAAAGATGGGGAAATTCCGTCGCTGAGGTTCCAGCAACCGACAGGGAGGACCCCGGAGGAAATTCCCGGAGTTTACTGTGGTTAGAACTCTCATTAGATTGCCTTTTTTCTTTCTCCAGAGCTCCTGGAGATATATTAAGTGAAGCGTTTGAACTCTGTGCAAAATGATTACGTTTCCTCATCATTCAGATGAACGGACTTATGCATTTGGGATTTTATTTTAGACTTTGCGTTTGGGATTTTATTTTATTCAGGTGCAGGTGGCTAAATATCATCACCAGAAGTGCATCCAAAGACACAGGCTACGCAGCCAGAAGGGGGGTTGCGGCAGCTCGGTCCGGTTGGTTGCTAATCTTGACTCTTGGTCGAAAGGCTGAGAGTTGGAGCCTCATTGGCAGCCGTTCCAATGCAGGACCAAGGGACATCGCTCATTGTTGGGACATGCGCTCCTCCATTAAGCCGCGGGACAGACATTAGACATCTTCGTTAAAGAATAGCAGTGAATTTTCGTGTTGCCCTGGCCACCATCATTTCCTCAGCCCCCCCGCCCCCCCCCGCCATATCAACTGGTCATTCATCCCATTGCTGTTTGTGGGAGCATATTAAGGCACTTCAGAAATTGATCACGAGATAGTTACGGAGGAGGAAGACCCTTCAGCCCATCATTCATCCAGAGAACTCCTACAACCTCCCCAATTCTAGCATTCAGTTGTTTGTTACACGATTCCAGGGTATTCACCCTTTGCTAATCTATCTGGAATCCCATTAGAGATGTTGCTCACTCATTGCGGGGGCGGGGCGAGCAATTTTAACTTCAACCTGCTGGCGAGAAGCTGACGGGATCGTTTGCAATGCCGTTGTGACACCCCGGCCAATTTTACTCTCCTTTACATAGAATTTACAGCACAGAAACAGGCCATTCAGCCCAACTGGTCGGTGCCGGTGTTTATGCTCCACACGAGCCTCCTCCCACCCTACTTCATCTAACCCGATTAGCGTATCCTTCTATAAAACAAAAGCAAAATACTGCGGATGCTGGAAATCTGAAATAAAAAAAGAAAATGCTGGAAATACTCAGCGGGTCAGGCAGCAACTGTGGAGAGAGAAACAGAGTTCACGTTTCAGGTCGATGACCCTTTGTCAGTTCTAACTGTAAGACGTCTTTACTCTTATACTCAAATCCTCTTTTAATAAAGGCCAACATACCATTTGCTTTCCTAATTGCTTGCTGTACCTGCAGATTAACTTTCAGTGATTCGTGTACAAGGACAACCAGGTCCCTCTGAACACCAACATTTCCCAATCTCTCACCATTTAAAAAATACTCTGCTTTTCTATTTTTCCTACCAAAGTGGATAACTTCACATTTCTCCACATTATATTTCATTTGCCATGTTCTTGCCCACTCACTTAGCCTGTCTATATCCTCTTGCAGCCTCATTGCATCCTCCTCACACCCAGCTTTGTATCATCAGCAAACTTGGATATATTACATTTGGTCCCCTCATCCAAATCATTGATGTAGATTGTGAATAGCTGAGGTCTAAGCACTGATCCTTGCGGTACCCCACTAGTTAAAGACTGCCAACCCGAAAATGACCCATTTATTCCTACTCTCTGTTTTCTGTCCGTTAACCAATCCTCAATCCATGCTAGTATATTACCCCAATCCTATGAGCCCTAATTTTGTTTAATAACCTCTTGTGTGGCACCTTATCAGATGTCTTCTGAAAATTCAAATACACTACATCCACTGGTTCCCCCTTATCTATCCTGCTAGTTACAACCTCAAGAAACTCTAACAGATTTGTCAAACACAATTTCCCTTTCATAAATCCGTGTTAACTCTGTCCAAACCTATTATTACTTTCTAAGTGCCCTGTTACCACGTCCTTAATAATAGATTCTAGCATTTTCCCTATTACTGATGTCAGGCTAACTGGTCTATAGTTCTCCGTTTTCTCTCTCCCTCCTTTCTTAAATAGTGGGGTTACATTTGCTACCTTCCAATCCTAGGGAACCGTTTCAGAAACCATGGAATTTTGGAAGATGACAACCAATGCATCCACTATCTCTATAGCCACCTCTTTCAAAACCCTAGGATGTCGGCCATCAGGTCCAGGGGATTTATTGGCTTTCAGTCCCATTAATTTCTCCAGTACTATTTCCTTACTAATACTAATTTCTTTCAGTTCCTCATTCACACTAGACCCTTGGTTCTCCACTATTTCCGGGAAGTGTTTTGCGTCTTCTTCGTGAAGACAGACACAAAGTTTTTAATTGATTTGGACAGTTGTGTTCTACAGCATTGAGGTGCTGCAAACACTGACAAGCACTGCACAGAGATGCAGGGCTGCACCCAGGCTCTCCCATGACTCCCTCCATATGCTTATGGAGGGAGACACAGCATGCAGTGAGGTTCTCTTCCCTTACAATGGGCAAAAGAGACCTCCCCAGGAGACCAACGCGGCCTGGTTGCACATTGCACAGGAGGACACAAGCAGGGATGTCGTCAGGAGGACCAGGCTACAGTGGCGCAAGCCTTTCAATGATCTCAGTAGATCACGAAACATTACTGTAAAACCATTGAACACAGTGCTCCAGTTGGGGTCGAACTAGTGTTTTGATGTTAGACTGGTGAATACAGATTCAATAGCAGCCTTCAGCAGGGAATTGGATAAATACTTGAAGGAGAAAAAGTTGCAGGGATATGGGAAAATGTGGGAGAGTGGGATTAACTAGATTGCTCTTCCAAAGAGCTAGCGCAGACTCGATGGGCCGAATGGCTTCCTTCTGTGCTGTACTATTGTATGATTCAACCTCATCCTGCTGTGCCACTCATCACATCCCCATCACTCTGCATTCCCTACCCTACTCTTGCACATCCTTACTCACACCAACTTACCTTGCACCTCCACCCATCCCTCTCTACCTACATTATCACTTCCCCATCTCACTAGCCACCCCTCACACTCACCCTCATTCTAGTCCAATCATACGAACTAACAACACACCAGGGTGGGCACTTGGGTGTTTTAGCCAATGTTCATGTAAAGTTTCTGTTAATGTGGTGTCAAACATTGAAACCTTTATTTTCAACACTTTACGTTCTTGGACAGTATTGTGTGCACCTTTGGAAGTGGCTAAGTGAGTTGCAGTGAATGGTGATAAATAACGGTACCCCCCACAATGGTGATGAGTGTGAAAGGAATGGCTTGGGCATTGTAGGGATGCTTTATGGTGTTTGTGTGGGGTGGTGCCAACCTGGCACATCATGTGGCAGCCAGGGTGTACAGCGTCAAGTGAAGTAAATGTGGCCATGGTGAGTCCATCCCTGGCCTCCGGGGCAGCAATGTGGTCGGGTGCTGATGCCCTGTGTCCTGTGCAGCACCAGTGGATTGCGGAGAAGGTTGGTGGTGTTGTTGTTGGTGCTGCTGGTGTGCCCGGTGATGCTAGTGTTGGGGCTGATCGTGGTGGGATTCTGAGGAACAAGGTGAGATTTTTTCAAGGGCACCGATGCTGATGTAATAGATGGCAGGTGAGGTTGAGATGACAGAAGTGATCTGTCAATGGTGAGAGAGGTTGTTCCAATGAAGTGATACTGGATATGGAGTTTGCTCCAAACACTTGCAAGCTGCATAAAGCTCAATCTGTCTTCCAAATGCAGTAAGTAACAGCGTCTAACCTTGCAAATTGAAGACCTATGAAATGGGAGCTTTTATAGACCATTTGCAGCTGTCAACTTTAGAAATCATCACATGCTGACACAACACCCGACCTCCTTACCTGACGAGATCCCCGAGCAGCAGGGAAGCTGTTGGCGAACTCAACAATCTAAAGGTGGGCATAAACTACTATTTAAGTGCCTCTTAACAATCCAGCTAAAGATGTAAATTGCCTCCCCCGCCGCTTGGTGTCGGGTCTGTTCTGCGATGGCAGACCCGACACCTGGGAGACTAGCGTGGAGGCGGGATGACAGCGGGTTCCCGACCCGCTGTCAAAGGAAAACATTTTCCCAGCCGACCCGCCACCAAACGCGTCCCCTGACCCACCCCCCCCCCCACCCCCACCGAAAAATTCCAGCCCAAGTTCCTCTCCAATCGCGACGAGATATCCCTAACCCTGGCACCGGGCAGGCAACACAACCTTTGGAACTGCCGGTCGCGACTGCAGAGAACAGTATCTATCCCCCTGACTATACTGTCCCCTACCACAACTACATTCCCTTTCACTCCCCAACACTTGAATGGCCTCCTGCACCATGGTGCCATGGTCAGTTTGCTCATCCACCCTGCAGTCCTTGTTCTCATCCACACAGGTAGCATTTATTGCCCATCCCTAGTTCCCCCTCGAGAAGGTGGTGGTGGGTCTTTGTTCTTGATATACTTCTTATACTCATGTCTTATTTTTATTTTCATCACCCTACATTTTAAAATCGCTGCGCATTATAATTTGGAACAAAAATGTACAGCCCGTTATGATAGCGCAGGCATTGCAAATTAATCTCAAACCCTTTAAATCACACCGTCATCTTCACAGGAACTAACATGTGACAGGTTTCCCTTAAGCAACAGCGACTGTTATCAAATATAGCAGCTTCAGTCGCACAGCCAAAAAAAGGAACCTTTGTAGCTTGACACACGCTGTCTTGTTAAATGTCCCACTTAGCAAAGAACTCAACTTTAATTTATCGCAGAGTTTCAGCAACTATATCAGACGGCATTGATTTTTATCGATTTAACTTTGCTGATAATGAAAGTCAAGTTTAACACAGCTTGCCAACTGCCAAATAAGAAGTCAGGCTTGCGTTTCGCTGCCAAACCGGCGTTGTCTTTATCTTTAGCTTTTACATTTCGAACTTGTGCCATTTTTGGAGCCTTGCTGACAATCGACTTACTTTTAGTTGTTTTTCTCCATGTCTTGCTTTATGAGCTGTCCTGGTTCTATTCGGAGTACTTCGGGTGAAATTCCTTTTGAAGGTGGCAGACAAAGCAATTCAGCCAACTCAGGGTGCAATCGTGCTTCGCATTCCTCTCGATTCAAAGTGATTTTCATGGAATCATAGGCTCTTACAGCACAGGAGGAGGCCGTTCAGCCCATCGTGCCTGTGCCGGCTCTTTGAAAGAGCTGTCCAATTAGTCCCACTCCCCCTGCGCTTGCCCCTTAGCCCTGCAAATTTTTACTTTTCATGTTCCAATTCCAATCCAATTCCTTTTCAAAAGTTACCATTGAATCTGCTTCCACCATCCTTTCAGGCAGCGCATTCCATGGCACAACATCCCATTGCGAAAAAATAATTCTCCTCGTCTTCCCCCTGGTTCTTCTGCCAATTATCTTAAATCTGTGTCCTCTGGTTACTGACCCTCCTGCCAGTGGAAACAGTTTCTCCCTATCTACTCTATCAAAACCCCACCATGGCACATTGTATTTATCCAATAAGGAATGCATCAACACAAAAAGTGGCCGCACAATCTGATCCAAAATCTGGTAGCTGAGGCCCCAGAATCACACGGTACGAGATTCTCTCCATTAAGCTGTCTCACATCGGTTTGTGTTTGTTCCAGCTTAGATGTAGCTCCAATCCACTGCTAAAACCACGTTAGAAAAGAAAAGAAAGAACTCAGATTTATATAGGAACTTTCGCAACTTCAGGATGTCCCAAAGCGCATCACAGCCAATGAAGTATAAGGATTCCATGGCGGCTTTTAGACCTTGGAGTGGAATCATTTCAATGTTAGAAGAGAATACATACAAAATCCAGGCCGACACTCCAGTGTAGTGCTGAGGGAGTGCTGCACTGTCGGAGGTGCCGTCTTTTCGGATGAGACGTTAAACCGAGGCCCCGTCTGCTCTCTCAGGTGGACGTAAAAGATCCCACGGCCACTATTTTGAAGAAGAGCAGGGGAGTTATCCCCGGTGTCCTGGTCAATATTTATCCCTCAACCAACATCACTAAAAACACAGATTATCTGGTCCTTATCCCGTTGCTGTTTGTGGGAGCTTGCTGTGCTCAAATTGGCTGCCGCTTTTCCCTACATTACAACAGAGACTACACCTCAAAAAAGTACTTCATTGGCTGTGAAGCGCTTTGGGACGTGCTGAGGTGGGGAAAGGCGCTATAGAAATGCAAGTTCTTTCTTTCTCCACCTGCTACCCACGGACAAAATCTTACAATGGAGGAGAGGTCTGTGCATGAACCCGTCGACACTAAGCTTGGAGCAGATCCTTCATCGTCGCTGGGTCAAAATCCTGGAACTCCCTCCCTAACAGCACTGTGGGAGTACCTTCACCACACGGACTGCAGTGGTTCAAGAAGGCGGCTCACCACCACCTTCTCAAGGGCAACTAGAGATGGGCAATAAATGCTGGGCCTTGCCAACGATGCCCACATCCCATGAACGAATAAAAAAAAAGTCAGTCTGCAGTGTACCGATTCAACACAAGTACCACTCTTCCATTGGTAGCTGCAATGTCAATGCAGCCCTGGTTGCCCTGTATTAATATGCTATCAGCAGATACATTAATTTAAGAAAAATAAATGACTGGTTCAACAGTAAGTTAACAACAACTTTTATTTCTATAGTGTCTTTAACGTAGTAAAACGTCCCAAGGCGCTTCACAGGAGCGTTATCAAACAACATTTGACACCAAGCCATGTAAGGAGATATTAGGGCAGATGACAAAAAGCTTGGTCAGAGAGATTTAAGGAGCATCTTAAAGGAGGTAAGAGAGGTAGAGAGGTGGAGAGGTTTAGGGAGGGTATTCCAGAGCTTAGGGCCTCGGCAGCTGAAGGCACGGCCGCCAATGGTTGAGCGATTAAAATCGGGGATGCTCAAGAACCAGAGTTAGAGGAGCGCAGATATCTCAGTGGGTTGTAAGGCTGGAGGAGATTACAGAGATAGGGAAGGGCGAGGCCATGGAGGGATTTGAAAACAAGGACGGGAATTTTAAAATCGAGGCATTGCTTAACCGGGAACCAATGTAGGTCAGCGAGCACAGAGGTGATGGGTGAACTGGACTTGGAGTGAGTTAGGACACCGGCAGCAGAGTTTTATCCAGAATAAAGTCCTTGGTGGGAAAAATTCGGTTGGTTTGCGCCTTCCATTAGCGCCTTAAGAGGGCGCTAATGTGGCGCAAAGCAACTAGTGCCCGTGCACGGCGATGTTTGCGCCGCTCATGAAATTGACTAGACATTTTACGGCAGTGCTAAACACTACCGCCACGATCTCCTGTGCCCACAGGTCGTGACGTCAGTCGAGCGTGCAACGCCCCGGTAGCGCCCCAGACCGGATATTGAGTGGCGCCCCCTGTCTTACCACCTGCCGCTAGCAACGACAGGTTGAGGGGAGCGTTTTGCAAGTCAGGAAGGGACTGGGGGAGCGCTATTTAAAGGCGACCGCTTCCTGCTTTTTTTTGCCGGCAAAATTTTTTCACCACACATTCTGAGTGAGAGAGAGAGACTGCAGGAGATATTCAAAGCTATGTTGAGGAGTTTTGGGTACTGAGCAGCACTTTGCAGGTTCTTTTTTATTTGATCTTCCTTGCATCGATTTAGAAGAGACTTAGGGGGCTGCACTCTGAGCTCTTTCCTGGGCCTCTCCATTGTTCTTTCCAACAGATTTGATGTACAGGTCTCTCCAGGCCTAGATTCAAGGCTGCAATGAGCAGGGTGTGGATGGAGAGCAAGATCGACCCAATCCCCTTTAAGAACTGGCCGGCGCCAGTGTGTCTGTGTTCCATCACTGACTGACATCACATGAGCTTCGCCAGCGCTCTGAGTTAGCGTCTCGCTCCTCAGCCTTTGCGCCTTAAGACAGGTGTGCAGCGCCTGATTTAGTGCTCCAATCACCTCCAGGGGCAATAAAAGCCAAGTTTGCAGTCGCAAGCGATAATTAGCGCCAGGCGTTAAACTTTGCGCCCGGCCGATAATCGCGCCCCAAACGGGGCGATACTGAATTTCTCCCCCCTTGAATATCCAGTACCACTGAGGTTATACCCATTAATGGCTATGGATGATCCACAGGTTCTCTGCTAAAAGGGGGATTTCAAGCTAATTACAGCAAGGGTAATTGCGACTTTGGGCGATAGTGTCAAAAGAGCAAAATGGATTTAGCCGCCCGTTACACACCTCTCCCGATTTTTATTACCATTGAGGTCAATTGAAAAGAAAATGGGGAGAGGTTTATAACGAGCAGTTGATCCGATATCGCGTGTTTGACACTGTCACCCAAAGTCAAGATTACCACCTCAGCTACTCGCTCATGGTTTGATCACTTCTTGCCCCCACTCCACTGTCGGACCCACTAGATCCTTCCAATGAATTATAGCCTTGACTAACTGTCGCAAACAAATTCTTGCTCTTAATTTGGCTCTTCACAGTTCTAATTTGCTGCATTATGACAAGAGAATGTATTGCATTGTCACAGAGCAGTGGGGACAGACGGCGGCGAGATATAAAGAGTGAATGTTATTTAATGCCGTTGGTTTAATGACCATTTGGGGCCTGATAGCTTGTGTGCCAAATACATTGACACTGAAGGACTGGCTCAATTCCCCAGGCTGTGATTATTTCTTGTTTGTCGACATTGTTTGTAGTGAACAGAGATGCAGCATTATTACCTGACTGATTTCATCAGTGCAGGAAGGAGTTGTACAGACAGCCTGACTCACCCTAATCAAAGAGCTATAGACTAGCTCATTCACTCTAAGTAATGAAATTGAAAACTGTGGTCTATCAGCGATCACAGCCATTACTTATCTAAAAGCTAACAACAGATATTCTGATGGACTGCGCAAGGAAGTCAATCACAGGTGCCGGTGCAGTTTTAAAACAGATCTGACATTAGGAAGAGCATGTACTGATACTGGCGACAGCAATCAATAGGCACTCATCTCATAGCCAAGAGATGAGTCAGGGGGTGGAAACTCTGTTGTGAGAGTTACAAATTATGATCAAATCACTCGTTCCATCACTGAAGAGCCCCTTGATTGCAGAGCTGAGCGGTACTGTAGCAATGTAGAGTTAGAATCATAGAATGACACAGCAAAGAAGGAGGCCATTCGGCCCATCGTGCCTGTGCCAGCTCATTGAAAAAGCTCTCCAATTACCCCTGCTCTTTCCCCATAGCCCTGCAATTTTTTCCCCTTCGAGTATTTATCCAATTCTCTTTTGAAAGATTATATTGAATCTGCTTCCGCCACCCTTTCAGGCAGTGCATTCCAGATCTCAACAACTCGCTGTGTAAAAAAATTCTCTTCACCTCGCCTCTAGTTCTTTAACCAATTATCTTAAATCTGTGTCCTCTGGTTACTGACACTTCTGTCACTGGAAACAGTTTCTCCTTATTTACTCTATCAAAACCCTTCATGATTTTGAACACCTCTATCAAATCTACCCTTAACCTTCTCTGCTCTAAGGAGACCTGTCCCAGCTTCTTTAATCTCTCCACATCACTGAAATCCTCATTCCTGGGCCCATTCTGTTAAATCTCCTCTGCACCCTCTATTACTCTCCTTATTGCTCTGAACTGGTGGAGAAATACTGCATCGACAGACCTTGTAGTTCAGGCTAAAGTATATATTAGAATTTATTGTGAGGCAAATTCTTACAGAAGCCAGAATAAATCAGCAAATTAGAATAATTTAATGGCAGGTCTCCCTATTCCTGCAGCTGGGGCATATTGAATTCACCATGGGACACTAAATGCTGCTCTTACCAGCGACACCCACATCCCGTGAATTAATAATAATAAAAAAGAATTGCCTGGGTGCATGAAATACAGGAAAATCGGATGTAGAGGGACACAAGCTAATGAGGAAATGCCGTTAAGATCACAGGGTCTCCGTGTCTAGGTCTTAGGACTCTTCGGCCATTTTCGGCCTACCCGCGCCCTCCTTGGCTCGCCGTAAGTAATGTTACACCGGAAATGCTAACACAATTACTTTTGTACAAACATGGGCTCCCTTTTGTTGGTCAGTCATCGGTCAGTGGGTAGCACTCTTGCCTCTGAGTCAGCAGGTCGTGGGTTCAAGTTCCAGTCCAGAGACTCGAGCACGAGACTAGTGGATGAGACAGTAAACCGGAGGCCCCCCCACTGCCCTCTCTAGGTGGACGTAAAAGATCCCATGGCACTATTTCAAAGAACAGCAGAGGAATTCTGCCTGGTGTCCTGGGGCCAATATTTATCCCTCAATCAACATCATTGAAGAACATAAGAGCAGGAGTAGACCATACGGCCCCTCGAGCCTGCTCCGCCATTCAATAAGATCATGGCTGATCATCGACCTCAACTCCACTTTCCTGCCCGATCTCCATATCCCTTGATTTCCCCAGAGTCCAAAAATCTATCTATTAAAAAACAGATTATCTGGTCGTTTATCTGGTCATGTTTGTGGGAGCTTGCTGTGCACAATCTGGCTGCCGCGTTTGCCGACAGTACAACAGTGAACACACCTCAAAAGAACTTCATCGTTATGTAATGCGTTTTGGGACACCCTAGGGTTGCGTAAGTCATTATATAAATGCAAGTCTTTCTTTCTGTTTCCTTAATTGCGAGATCAAACAATTTGGCCTGCTTCATCTGGCACAACATGAGCCCATTCTCCTCAGGTGACCTGTAGCCAGTTAACAGCTCACGGGTGCATCAAGAGGTCACCGATGCTCTTGCGGAATGAAAGGCGATTACAGAGAACTCATTTACGGGCCTCGTGCAGATTCAATTTGCAATGAAATTAAAAGTTTCAATTAAGAAAATATCTAGCTAGCACTTTACTCCGCAGGAACCCAATGCAAATCCTAATCTAAGGCTACATAAAATATTAATAACACACACAGCTTTTCCAGTGGTTGGCGAGCACGCAGAATTAAATTATAGTTGTCTGCAAATGTTCTGGGCATGTCCCAAGTTAAATATCACTTTGGAAAGAAATAAAAATAAATTTTGCTGTAATGCCCACATGAAATTGTTTTCTTAAACCTTCCCAAAGGATAGTGAAGGTTGAAATGTTGCATTAAATATGTCAGCAATTTAAGTACATACAGTACCTAAGAGGGAACCTGAAACCACATCCAATGTCAATTAGCAGGTGAGGGCTGGCATGCCAAATTTCTGCCAAACTAGCTAACCTCGTCATTTCAGTCTTCTCGCTGTGCGTGCTTTCCATGGGCAGAGAGGCAGGCCCATATTTTGGTTGGATGGGCCAGCAGCTCTTAAAGGGCTGGTGCTTGCCATTGAAGGGCAATTTTCTATCTTACTGCCTCACACTAAGAAAGAATTTGCATTGATGTAACATCGTTCATGACCTCATGATGTCCACTTACAGCCAAGAAAGTGCTATTTTGAGGTGTAGTCACTGTTGTATTGTAGGAAATGTGGCAGCCAATTGGCACACAGCAAGATCCCACAAACAGCAATGTTATAAATGTTTTAGTGATGTTGGTTGAGGGAAAAATATTGGCCAGGACACCATGGAGATCTCCCCTGCTCTTCTTCGAAATAGTGCCATGGGATCTTTTACGTCCACCTGAAAAGGGCAGATGGGGCCCTTGGTTTAACATCTCATCCGAAAGACGGCACCTCCAACAGTGCAGAACTCCCTCAGTACTGCATTGGAATGTTAGCCTAGATTATCTGCTGAAGTCTCTGGAGTGGGATTTGAACCCACAACTTTCATGATTGAGAGATGAGAGTGCTGCCCACTGAGCCACGGCTGACACTTGAAGGAAAGCTTCCTATTTTCCTGCCTCACACTGAAGGAGATGTGGAATGTTTACAATGAGAGCAACACCTAAGACTTCCTGATTTAGTAAAGCTTGGTCGGAGGTCTTGCTACAGGAGATGCAGCGAAGGATGGCATCAGTCTTTTGGTGTTGAAGTTTCCACCCCCCCCTCCTCGGATATCAAATCCAAGGTGAAAGTGGCAATGATCAAAGCAGCCACACGAGTGTTGAAGTGTCAGCCTAGATTTTGTGCTCAGGTCTCTGGCGAGCGATTTGAACCCACAACCTTCTGACTAAGAGACAAGAACGCTACTATTGAGCTGAACACTGTAAGCGATGGACACCTAACAGCTATGGAGAAACAGTGGGTCAGAGGGAAAGAAAGAGTGTGACCATCCCTGGGGGGCAGAAAGGGAGGACTAATGTAGCAGTGCAGGAAATTCTTAGCAGCCTGAAGTTATTTGATAAATATACAGTACAGACAAGGATGGTGATACAGAACATGGAAATCATAAGCGCCACTGCACCATGCTGTAAGTAGGAAGAAGTGATCTGGAATGCATTGCCTGAAAGGGTGGTGGAAGCAGATTTCTTTCAAAAGAGAATTGGATAAATACTTGAAGGGAAAAAATTTACCGGGCTATGGGGAAAGAGCAGAGGTGTGGAATTAGTTGGATAGCTCAACCACAGACACAGCAGGCCAAATGGCCTCCTTCTGTGCTGTATCATTCTATGATTCTAAGTGATACGGTTCAGTAAAGGTTAGGGGCAGTTTTGGGGGATTCTAGCATCTGAGTAGACAAATAGCCTTTTCTATAGCTGTGACCAGGACTCTTTAATTGCCTTTTGCCTCCCAGGTGCCCAGGGTAAGGGGCTTAATGGACCAGATGGAGATGATTCTGGAAAGAAAAGTGAACAGCCAGAAGCTTTGACCCTGGGCGCTGTCTTGAAATGTTATTCCATTTAAGCTGTAGTTAGTTTTTGCAAGACTACAATCAACAGCAGAGCTGCAACGCATACAGCCCTAGGCATCACTGCCACACGGACAGCTTGATTCCCTTGCCAGACTTTTAAAGTGCATTCGGTATAATTCATTGTGTCAAAGTATCAGCTGTGGCTCGAAGGGTAGCACACTTGCCTCTGAGTCAGAAAGTTGTGGGTTTAAGTCCCACTCATGTGACATGAGCACAAAAATCTAGGCAGTCACTCCCAGGGCAGTACTGAAGGAGTGCTGCACTGTTGGAGATGCCATTTTTCCAATAAGACATTAATCAGAGTCCTTGTCTGCTTTCTCAGGTGGATGTAAAAGATTCCAAGACACTATTTCGAAGAAGAGCAGGGGAGTTAGTCCTGACCAATATTTATCCCTCAACCAACATCACACAAAAACCAGATTATTTGGTCATTACTCATTGCTGTTTGTAGGACCTTGCTGTGTGCAAATTGGCGGCTGCGTTTCCCCGACATTACAAAAGGACTTCACTGGCTGTAAAGTACTTTGGGATGTCCGGAGGTCGTGAAAGGTGCTATAGAAATTCACGTTCGTTCTTTTTCATTAGATGTACTTCATTAATGTACTAGGTCTGCCTTGTTAATCCATTTGGTATTGTTCATTCATGTATTAGGTGTACTTCAGTAATACATTAGAGATACCTTCTACTTTATTAATGTGTTAGGAATGCTTGATTAACACATTGGTTGGAGTCCCTATTGACACACTGTGTCAGCCAATGAGTTGGAGGCGAGGCGGGACTTACGGCAGGACTCACAGGAAACAGTCTATTTTACAGCAAACAACTTTTATTTACTCAGCAAACAGCAAAGCAAACAAAGTCTATTTACAGAGTCTATTTACAAAGAGTCTCTATGAACTGCAGCAAACTGAACTCATGACCAAAACTACAGCAACTCCTCCCGATAAAAGCAGGGTGATTTCTCCAGCAAGATGCAGTCAGTGGAGGATAGTTACACAATACAAATTATGTGCGTAAAATTAATCCCAGTCACTTACAGCAGTCACTTACTCCAGGGATGATTAATGGGGGAATTACCCAATCATCTCGGGAATAGTGGTGTCACTATGTGCAGGCTACACTGGGGTGTAATTTTTTAACTTAGTGCCAGAGTGTAAATCTGGCATTGTGGGTCGGGCGCCAATTATAAAAGCAGGTAAATTTTTAATAGGCATATCATACACTTCCTAGTGTCAACCGTGGCTCAGTGGGTCGCACTCTCACCTCTGAGTCAGAATAGTTGTGGGTTCAAGTTTCACTCCAGAGACTTGAGCACAAAAATCTAGGCTCACACTTCCAGTGCAGTGCTGAGGGAGTGCTGCAGTGTCGGAGGTGCCGTCTTTCGGATGAGACGTTAAACCGAGGCCCCGTCTGCTCTCTCAGGTGGATGTAAAAGATCCCACGGCACTACTTCGAAGAAGAGCAGGGGAGTTATCCCCGGAGTCCTGGCCAATATTTATCCCTCAATCAACATCATTGCAAACAGATTATCACGTTGCTGTTTGTGGGAGCTTCCTGTGCGCAGTTTGGCTGCCACGATTCCTATATTGCAACAGTGACTACACTTCAAAAAATTACTTCATTGGCTGTAAAGCGCTTTGAGATGTCCTGAGGCCGTGAAAGGCGCTATATAAATGCAAGTCTTTCTTTTTCATCAATGTATTAGCTGTGCTTTTTGTTAATAGATTGAGGATACCCTGTACTTCATGAATATACTACGTGCACTTGGTTAGTGCATTAGGTGCACCCTGAGATTGATTAAGGCATGAGGTATACTCTACAGTACATTTGGTATACTTAGTTCTTCACTAATGCATTAGGGACGCCTTATTTATGCATCAGATGCACTTCATTAATATATTAAATGTACTTTAGGGTCAATTTTCTCAGTGCTTACTGCTAGCAGGGAACATGAGCTGCCGGCCATGGATATCAGGGTGTCACCTGCCATTTTCTAACGACAGAAAATATCTGTTATATTTATTTAACACTAGAACAAGTCTAGTAAACGTTTATTTTTTTGCCCACATAAACAGAAGCAAAGTTTGAAATAGGAACATAGGAACAGGAGTGGGCCATTCAGCCCCTCGAGCCTGTTCTGCCATTCAGTGAGATCATGGCTGGTCTGTGACCTAACTCCATGTACCCGCCTTTGCCCCATATCTCTTAATGCCTTTGCGTGTAAAAGTGTTTCCTAGCTTCACTCCTGAAAGACCTGGCTCTAAGTTTTAGGCTATTTAGGTTTTAGGCACCTCATCTTTCGTTTAGGCACCCTACAGCCCTCTGGACTCAACATCGAGTTCAACAATTTTAGATCATAACCTCGGCCCCTATCACATTTATATTTTATTTTTTCATCCACCCTTTTGTTTGGCCCCCCCACTTTTTTTTCCTCCCAGAAGCTGGCAGCTGTCCTTCATTCTGCCAGTGCATTTCACACTTCATTTAGCCTCAACCTGTTACATCAACACCTCCTCTTGCCTTGATTATCTCTTAATGTCTCTCAATGTCTCTTAATATCTCCATTTGTTCTTTCATCCCCTCCCCCTTTTCCCAGCTTTATCCTTGCCTTAAATCTATTTCCTTTCCTGCTATTTCCAGTTCTGACGAAAGGTCTTCGACCTGAAACGTTAACTCTGTTTCTCTCTCCACGGATGCTGCCTGGCCTGCTGAGTTTTTCCAGCGTTTTCTGTTGTTATTTCATAGTTTGTGTAATCTCGCCTCGTAACTTAACCCTTGGAGTCCAGGTATCATGTTTTGAGATTTTTTTGATAAAGTGGTAAGATACTGATGATTAAAGGATTTGATAGGGTAGATAGAGAGAGCAACTACATCCTCTGGTTGGGGGAATCAAGAACAAGGGGTCATAACCTCAAAATTAGAGCTAGGCCGTTCAGGGATGATGTCAGGAAGCACAAAGGGTAGCGGAAATATGGAGCTCTCTCCCTAAAATGCTGTTGAGGCTGGTTGGGGGGGAGGGGGGGGGGTCAATAGAAAATTCAAAACTGAGATTGATAGCTTTTTGTTAAGCAAATATGTTAAGGGTTATGAAACCAAGGTGGGTAGATGGAGTTAAGATACAGATCAGCCATAATCTAATTGAGAAGTCGCACAACACCAGGTTATAGTCCAACAGATTTATTTAATTTTACAAGCTTTCGGAACAGTTCGCTCCTTCGTCAGGTAAGTTTAGCAGTGAGAGAATCTCCCAGAATTCACAATTTAAACACAGACAAAATATATTCAAATCTTTCCCTACATCAAAGAGCATAGCCAAGACAATGAGATGTGTCCCAGGGGGTCCAACGTGTCAAACCACCTGCTGGCTGCATATCCTGTCAATCTGTGTAGGTTCTTGTGTTAGCCTTTTTAAAAAAAAAACACCTGGGAAGACCGGCCATGATGTCAAGTCACGTTCTGTATCGTGACATGAACCCGATATCGCGATTGAGGCCATCCTCATGAGTGCGGAACTTGGCTATCAGTTTCTGCTCTATGATTTTGCGCTGTCGTGTATCTCGAAGGCCGCCTTGGAGAACGCTTACCCGCATATCCGAGGCTGAATGCCTCCACATCATAATCTAATTGGATTGCGGAACAGGCTCGAGGGGCTAAATGGACTACTCTTGTTCCTATGCTGTAATCAAAGAGGGAAATTTAACTTTACCAGAGTCCATTTTCCACCACTGCCATAGTTGAATTCCACCCCCACAGACTATTCGGAGGGTTAATTGTGTGATCCTATATTCCCAAGGGAAGCTGTGTTTGCAAGGAAGGTGGGATAAAGAATCGGAGCCACAGCACTGCATCTTTCTCTTTGACCCAATGCTTGAAGAGGAAAAATTTGCATGGCTGTGGTGGAAGAGCAGGGGCGTAGGGGCTAATTGGAGAGCTCTTTCTAAGAGCTGGTGCAGGCCCGATGGGCCGAATGGCCTCCTTCCGTCTTGTATGATTCTATGATTCTATGAATGAGATTGTACAACGATATTGGGGTTCACCACCATTAATTGGTGGACACCACACATGCCTGAATTTTCAACCTGTGCTCCCGATGGATGAGGCTCCCCATTGGGAGGGTGAGGTCAGAAAATGATCCCCACATTGCTTTTATGAAGCTCAACGGTCTCGAAGCATCTTTGGTGTGCGGCTGCGGTAATTGGCAACCAGGAGAATTCACACAAACAGCATTGAGGTCAATGACCAGTTCATCTGTTATTTTTTTGGTGGTACTTTGTTGAGGGAGGACTTTTGGCCAGGACACCAGAGAACTCGCCAGATGCAGACACAATGATGCAATTCATGTAAAATACATTTACGTAGAATTTACAGCATAATTTCGGCCCAACTGGTCCATGCCAGTGTTTATGTTCCACATGAGCCTCTCCCACCCCTCTTCATCGAACCCTATCAACATAACCTTCTATTCCTTTCTTCCTCATGTGTTTATTCCCCTTAAAAGCATCTATACTCCTCGCCTCAACTACTCCTTGTTTTTTTTTAATTCATTCGGGGGCCAACATTTATTGCCCATCCCTAATTGCCACCATTTCAGAGAGCAGTTAAGAGTCAACCACAGTGCTGTGGGTCATAAGAACATAATAAATAGGAGCAGAAGTCGGCCATTCGACCCCTCGAGCCTGCTCCGCCATTCAATAAGATCATGGCTGAGCTGATCTTGGCCTCAACTCCACTTTCCCGCCCGCTCCCCACAACACTTGACTTCCCTGTTTTTCAAAAATCTGTCTAACTCTGCCTTGAATATATTCAAAGACTCCGCCTCCACAGCTCTCTGGAGTAGAGAATTCCAAAGATTCACGACCCTCTGAGAGAAGAAATTCCTCCTCATCTCCATTTTAAATGGGCGACCCCTTATTCTGAAACTATGCCCCCGAGTTCTAGATTTCCCCACGAGGGGAAACATCCTCCCAGCATCTAACCTTGTCGAGCCCCCTCAGCATCTTATATGTTTCAATAAGATCACCTCTCATTCATCTAAACTCCAATGAGTATAGGCCCAACCTGCTCAACCTTTGGAGTCTGGAGTCACATATCGGTCAGACCGGGTAAGGGCGACAGATTTCCTTCCCTAAAGGATGTTAGTGAACCAGATGGGTTTTTACAACAATCCAGTCATTTCAGGGTCACAATACCAGCTTTTTTTCATTCCAGATTTATTGAATTAACTTAATTTAAGGTTCACCCAGCTGCCGTGGTGGGATTTGAACTGCATGATCATTAGACCAGGCCTCTGGATTATTAGTCCAGTAGCATAACCGCTATGCTACCGCACCCATACCGCTAGCGCGTTCCACATTCTAACCGCTCTCTGGGCAAAGAACGTTCTCCTGAATTCCCTACTGGATTTATTAATGGTTGTTAGAATGGTTATGTCACAAAAAACAACATTGCCCAAAACTCTGCAATATTTTGAGAGCAAGGATGGGGCAGGTCGAAATAGAAGGCTGGAAATTAACGCGAAAGTCAGATAACCCCTCCCAAGTTGCATTTGTTCGAAAATATGCGTTAAACTCCAGTGGAACCGGGCACTGGCAAAAGACGGGCCCCCCCCCCCCCACCCCCAAAATGGGTGCCGGCACGTAAATAACAGGGTAATGAGGGCATAACCTCCTTTCCCAGAAATGTCACCATTTACACCAGACTTGCCCTTGATTTAAGCTGAGCCTGTAGAAAAGAATGGCAAGTTACCTGAATAACTCATCAAATCGAGGAGTGGTTAAGTTCAAAATAAAAACAGAAAATGCTGGAAGTACTCCGCAGCAAGGCTCACTTTAAGCTGCGCGGTCCCGTGCAGCTGTCTCGAGGTCCCGTGCAGCTGTCTCGAGGTCCCGTGCAGCTGGTGAGCCGGCTTCCCAACGCAACAAACCGCACACGCACGGAAGTTTGAATGGGCCGCACCGCCCGTTAAAGGGGCCACGCGGCCCGAAACATATTTAGGGGGAACCTTGCTCACCGGGTCAGGCAGCATCTTGTGGAGAGAGAAACAGAGTTAATGTTTCAGCTCGATGACCCTTCGTCAGAACTGGAAAAAGTTGGAGATGGAGCAGGTTTTTAAGTAAGGTTTTAGGCAGGGAAAGGGGGGAGGGGGAGGAAAGAACAAAAGGAAAGGTCTGTGATAGGGTTGAAGGCAGGAGAGATTAAAAGACAAAAGGGCATTTCCAGCATTTTCTGTTTTTATTTCAGATTTCCAGGAGGACATGCAGTATTTTGCTTTTGTATTAGTGGTTAAGTTCACAGCCTCTGAAATGTCTACAAGATTTGACTGAAGCGATTAGAATAAATCTTTCCTCAGCTGTGCAACAAGAAAAGGATTCAGCAAATACTGCCTTTCAGCAGTTTCAAGCTAATGGAAATCTTCTGCCTCTCACTCTTTTGTCATGGAGCCCTTACCATGTGGTGTATTCCCATATGGTAGATGGTGCCTTTCCACCATCTACAAGGCACAAGTCAGGAGTGTGATGGAATACTCTCCACTTGCCTGGATGAGTGCAGCTCCAGCAACACTCAAGAAGCTCGACACCATCCAGGACAAAGCAGGCCGCTTGATTGGCACCCCATCCACCACCTTAAACATTCACTCCCTCCACCACTGGCGCACCGTGGCTGCAGTGTGTACCATCTACAAGATGCACTGCAGCAACTCGCCAAGGCTTCTCCAGCAGCACCTCCCAAACCCGCGACCTCTTCCACCTAGAAGGACAAGGGCAGCAGGCGCATGGGAACACCACCATCTCAAAGTTCCCCTCCAAGTCACACACCATCCTGATTTGGAAGTATATCGCCAATCCTTCATCGTCGCTGGGTCAAAATCCTGGAACTCCCTCCCTAACAGCACTGTGGGAGTACCTTCACCACACGGACTGCAGCGGTTCAAGAAGGCGGCTCACCACCACCTTCTCAAGGGCAACTAGGGATGGGCAATAAATGCCGGCCTTGCCAACGACGCCCACATCCCATGAACAAAAATTTAAAAAAAAATATATATATATATATATATGTCATAAGAACATAAGAACATAAGAAATAGGAGCAGGAGTAGGCCAATCGGCCCCTCGAGCCTGCTCCGCCATTCAATAAGATCATGGCTGATCTGATCCTAACCGCCAATCTACTATCTATCACAGAACCATCTCCTGCATCTAACAGAATTGCACACACGAAATAGGAGCAGAATCAGGCTACACAGTCCCTAGGCCCGCTCCACTACCCACAGGGCCATGACCGATCCGAACCTAGACTCATGTCCAAATTCCTGCCCGCTCCCCGTAACCCTTAATGCCCTTTACTTCTAGGAAACTGTCTATTTCTGTTTTAAATTTAATTAATGTTGTAGCTTCTACAGCTTTTTGTGGCAGCATATTCCATGGACCTACCACCCTCTGAGTGAAGTAGTTCCTCCTCATCTCAGTTTTGAAAGAGCAGCCCCTTATTCTAAGACTATGTCCCCTAGTTCTAGTCTCACCCGTCATCGGGAACATCCTCCCCGCATCCACCCGATCCAACCCCTTCACAATCTTATATGTTTCAATAAGATCGCCTCTCATTCTTCTGAACTCCAATGAGTAGAGTCCCAATCTACCCAACCTCTCCTCATATGACCACCCCCTCATCCCCGGGATTAACTGAGTGAACCTTTTTTGCACTGCCTCGAGAGCAAGGATGTCTTTCCTTAAGTAAGGACACCAAAACTGTATGCAGTATTCCAGGTGCGGTCTCACCAATACCTTGTACAACTGAAGCAATACCTCCCTATTTTTATATTCTATCCCCCTAGCAATGAAAGCCAACATTCCATTTGCCTTCTTAATCACTTGCTGCACCTGCATACTAACCTTTTGAGTTTCGTGCACCAGGACCCCCAGATCCCTTTGCACTTCAGTACTCTCCAGTTTCTTGCCATTAAGATAATAAATTGCTCTAGGATTTTTCCTGCCAAAGTGCATCACCTCACACTTTCCAGTGTTGTATTCCATCTGCCAAATCTCTGCCCACTTACTTAGCCTGTCTATGTCCCCTTGCAGGTTTTTTATGTCCTCCTCACTCACTACTTTCCCTCCCATCTTTGTATCTTATAACAAAGGCAGAACAGGAGCATAAGGAAGAGTAAATTAAGAGGCACAACAACAACTTGCATTTATATAGCACCTTTAACATGGTAACCATCCCAAGGCACTTCACAGGAGCGTAATCAGGCAAAATTTGACACCGAGCCACATAAGGAGATATTCGGACAGGTGACCATGCTCTTGGTTGAAGAGGTAGGTTTTAAGGAGCGTCTGAAAGGAGGAGAGAGAGTCGGGAAGTTTTAGGGAGGAAATTCCAGAGGTATTCCAGGAAATTCCAGAGATATGAAATATTAGGAAATGAAGGATCCAAAGTCACAGTTGAAGAGATAGTTTTTTTTTTAATGAGGCTTTTGAAGAAAGGGGAGAGAGTTAGCTGTTCATACAATGTACCCTATAATTCTGCCCTGCATCAATGGAATAAATTTGCTTGTTTTGCAAAATAGTGCAGTAAAATCACTTTTCAGATATCTCGCTATTTATCCTTTCTCGTATTAGGGAGACATATGGCTATGTACAACCATCTTAACATGTTCAGTCATGGCAGCAAGTCTCCTGACATCGATGAGCGTGAGATGAATTGGTTATGAAGTAAACTCGGACAGACTACCTTGGCCGCAAAATCCGGCTCCTTTGTGCCTGCCGCTAGCGCAGCACGCCACCCATCAGAGGCCCTGCAGAGTGCACAGTGCCCCCCTCCCCTTTAACGGAAGGGGAAGGGTGCTGAAATGTGACCGCGCTTTGCGCCCCCCGACACCGCCCCAAGAGGAAGTGGAGCGCCCTTATCTTTAAAAGTATTTTCTCTCCAAAGATGAATAGGAACAATACAGAATACAGATGAGTTCCCTTGTCACCATTTGTAGCGTCTGAGACAACACATTGTCAGAAGTGTTTCTTGTTACAATGAAATGTATGTAAACTATTGTATTCCTCTACATTGTGAAAAGTCGCACAACACCAGGTTATAGTCCAACAGTTTTATTTGAAATCACAAGCTTTCGGAGCGCTGCTCCTTCGTCAGGTGACTTCACCTGACGAAGGAGCAGCGCTCCGAAAGCTTGTGATTTCAAATAAAACTGTTGGACTATAACCTGGTGTTGTGCGACTTCTCACATTTGTCCACCCCAGTCCAACACCGGCATCTCCACATCATGTCCTGTACATTGGCCAGTGAAATAGGTCCTGATATAATCTCCAGTCTAATGTGCAGAGATTAGAAAAGCTGGGATTGTTCTCCTTAGAGTGGAGAAGGTTAAGAGGAGATTTAATGGAGGTGCTCAAAATTATGAGGGGTTTTGATAGAGTAGACAGGGAGAAACTGTTTCCACTGTCAGGAGAGTCAGTAACCAGAGGACACAGATTTAAGATGATTGGCAAAAAACCAGAGAGGTGATGAGGAGAATTTTCTTTTTAAACACAGCGAGTTGTGATGACCTGGAATGCGCTGCCTGAAAGGGCGGTGGAAGCAGATTCAATAGTAACTTTCAAAAGGGAATTGGATAGATAGTTGAAAAGGAAAAATTTGCTGGCCTGTGGGGAAAGAGCGGGGGAGTGGGACTAATAGGCTAACTCTTTCAAAGAGCCGGCACAGGCACGATGGGCCGAATGGCCTCCTTCTGTGCTGTATCATTCTATGATTCTATGAAATCAGCACACACAAGGAATTGAAGATGGGCCCTTCCTTGCTGGCCCATGCTACTCAGTGTCTAAACCCACTAAACCATTAACCCACTCCACATGGGTTTCTATGCGACTCCATGAGTGATTCTTCCTGATTAAAAAATCTTAACATAGAAAGTTACTCGTGTATCTGCTACGACCCTGAGGCTCCCAAGTGTAATGAGCTTGCAATTGCTTTTCAGGACTACTGGAGCTAAGCAACAGCTGTGAACTTGTTCACCTTAGCACCTAATGAAATATGACAGGAAGTACCTGGCTTAAAAATACTTCTAGCATAAAATCCTGTTCATTAACATGATTGAATTACCAATTAAGCATAAAAAAGGAAAATTAGATCGCACGGTATGCACCATTGGACCACTAATGCAGTGAGGCTTTACTGGACAAATGGTTCGGAATAAGTAACATTAACCTTCGACGAGGAGAAATTTAGCATTGCCAATAATGAGCAAACTCAGAGCGCATTTTACATAAGCACTCATTAGATATTCTAGTACAACCCTAAGCATGTTCAATAATAATGTAGATAATGAATGCAATTGAAAACTCAGGTTGCGCATTACTTGATGTGCAGTGAGAGAATCATAGAATGATACGGCGCAGCTGGAGGCCATTCGGCCCATTGTGCCTGTGCCGGCTCTTTGAAAGAGATCTCCAATTAGTCATGCTCTCCCACTCTTTCCCCATAGTCCAACAGATTTTTCCAAGTATTTATCCAATTCCCTTTTGCAAGTTACTATTGAATCTGCTTCCTCCACCCTTTCAGGCAGTGCCTTCCAGATCATAACAACTCGCTGCAGAAGTTTTTTTTTCATCATGTTCTTCATCTGGTTCTTTTGCCAATTACCTTAAATCTGTGTCCTCCGGTTACAGACGCTTCTGCCACTGGAAACAGTTTCTCCTTATTTACTCTATCAAAACCCTTCATGATTTTAAACACCTCTATCATATCTCCTCTTAACCTTCTCTGCTCCAAGCAGAACAACCCCAGCTTCTCTAGTTTCTCCCCATAACTGAAGTCCCACATCAACTGGTACTATTCTGGTAAATCTCCTCTGCACCCTCTCTAAGACCTTCACATTCCTCCTATAGTGTGGTGCCCAGGATTGGCCATAATACTCCAGATGGGGCCTAACCAGTATTTTATAAAGATTTGGCGTAACTTCCTTGCTTTTGTACTCTATGCCTCTGTTTATAAAAATGAGAAGTCGCACAACACCAGGTTATAGTCCAACAGTTTTATTTGAAATCACAAGCTTTCGGAGCTATCGATCGCCCCTTCCTCAGGTGAAGTAAAGAGATACAGAATCGCCAAAGCATATATAGATAGAGAACAATGCATGTGTTACTTACAAAAGCAGACGACTACATTTAAATCACCCTGACTGTTTATCTGCCGAGGTGTGACAAAAGGCAATCAGGTCACATCAAAGACATAGCAAGATACAACTGAGACAATGAGGTGGAGCCACAGGGGGTCCAATGTGTCAAAAGCCGCAGTATGGGAAACGATAAACTTTAAAAAATTTTACTTTTTTACTGGGAATCACATCTGTTAACAAGCCAACGACGACTCGAGTCTGGATCACGTCATGTATCGTGACATAAACCCAAGATCCCGGTTGAGGCCGTCCTCATGAGTGCAAAACTTGGCTATCAGTTTCTGCTCGATGATTTTGCGTTGTCGTGTGTTTCTAAGTCCGCCTTGGAGAACGCTTACCCGCAGATCCGAGGCTGAATGTCCTTGACTGCTGAAGTGTTCCCCGACTGGAAGGGAACACTCCTGCCTGGTGATTGTTGCGCGGTGTCCGTTCATACGTTGTCTCAGTGTCTGCATGATCTCGCCGATGTACCATGCCGCGGTGCATTCTTTCCTGCAACGTATGAGGTAGACAACGTTAGCCGAGTCACATGAGTATGTACCATGTACCTGGTGGGTAGTGTCCTCACGTGTGATGATGGTATCTGTGTTGATGATCTGGCATGTCTTGCAGAGGTTGCCGTGGCAGGGTTGTGTGGTGTCGTGGTCGCTGTTATCCTGAAAGCCTGGTAATTTGCTGCGAACGATGGTACTTCTGAGGTTAGGCGGCTGTTTGAAGGCAAGTAGTGGAGGCGTGGGGATGGCCTTAGCGAGGTGTTCGTCGTCATCGATGACATGTTGGAGGCTGTGAAGAACATGGCGTAGTTTCTCCGCTCCGGGGAAGTGCTGGACGACGTAGGGTACCCTGTTGGTTGTGTCCCGTGTTTGCCTTCTGAGGAGGTCTATGCGATTTTTCGCTGTGGCCCGTCGGAACTGTCGATCGATTAGTCGAGCGTCATATCCCGTTCTTACGAGGGCATTTTTCAGCGTCCGTAGGTGTCCATCGCGTTCCTCCTCGTCTGAGCAGATCCTGTGTATTCGCAGGGCTTGTCCATAGGGGATGGCTTTTTTAACGTGGTTAGGGTGGAAGCTGGAGAAGTGGAGCATCGTGAGGTTGTCCGTGGGCTTGCGGTAGAGTGAAGTGCTGAGGTGTCCGTCTTTGATGGAGATTCGTGTGTCCAGGAATGAAACCGATTCTGAGGAGTAGTCCATGGTGAGTTTGATGGTGGGATGGAACTTGTTTATGTTATCGTGTAGTCTTTTCAGTGATCCTTCACCATGGGTCCAAAGGAAGAAAATGTCGTTGATGTATCTGGTGTACAGCGTTGGCTGGAGGTCCTGTGCAGCGAAGAAGTCTTGCTCGAACTTGTGCATGAAGATGTTGACGTATTGGGGTGCGAATTTGGTCCCCATGGCTGTTCCGTGTGTTTGGGTAAAAAAATGTTTGTCGAAGGTGAAGACATTGTGGTTAAGGATGAAGCGGATGAGTTGTAGGATGGCGTCTGGAGATTGGCTGTTGTTGGTGTTGAGTACTGAGGCTGTCGCAGCGATGCCGTCATCATGGGGGATACTGGTGTAGAGTGCCGATACGTCCATCGTGGCGAGGAGTGTTCCTGGTTCAACTGGTCCGTGGGTGCTGAGTTTCTGTAAGAAGTCTGTGGTATCACGGCAGAATCTGGGGGTTCCCTGTACGATGGGTTTCAGGATGCCCTCGACGTATCCAGAGAGGTTCTCACACAGGGTTCCGTTGCCTGATACGATAGGACGTCCGGGTGTGTTGGCTTTGTGTATCTTTGGGAGGCAGTAGAAGTCTCCCACGCGGGGAGTACGTGGGATGAGAGCGCGTAGGATGCTTTGAAGGTCTGGATCGAAGGTCTTGATCAGTCTATTGAGTTGGCGGGTGTGTTCTTTGGTCGGATCTGCGGGTAACTGTCTGTAGTGTTCCAGGTTGTATAAAGCCAAGGATCCTATATGCTTTTTTCACAGCCTTCTCAACTTGTCCTACCACCTTCAAAGATTTGTGTAGATACACCCCCAGGTCTCTCTCTTCCTGCACCCTCTTTAAAAGTATACCATTCAGTTTATATTGCCTCTCCTCATTCATCCTACAAAAATGAATCACTTCATACTTTTCTGCGTTGTTTCAGCTACCTTGTGTCTGCCCATTTTACCACGCTGTCTCTGTACTGCTGAAGTCTGTTACTATCCTCCTCACTGTTTTGCTACATTTCCGAGTTTGTGTCATCTGCAAACTTTGAAATTATGCCCTGTGTACCCAAAGTCCAGGTCATCCACATACAGTATATCAAAAAGAGCAGTGGTCCCATCACCGACCCCTGGGGGTCACCACTGCACACTTCCCTCCAGTCTGAGAAAACAACCGTTCACCACTACTCTCTGCTTTCTGCCAATTTTGTATCCACGCAGCTACTGCCCCTGTAATCCGGTGGGCTTTAATTTTGCTAACAAGTCTATTTTATCAAACGCCTTCGAAAGTCCATATGCACAACATCAACCGCATTACCCTCATCATCCCCCTCCATTACTTTCCGACATCAGCTGTGGCTCATTGGGTTAGTTTCGCTTTCACTTTACACAGCAGCAAAGCAGGATATGGAATAAATGGTTTGTACCTTGAGGGGTGTTCAGTGAATTGGAAGAGGAGTTGCTCTTTTTTTGGCACCATCCTTTATGAGGCGTGATGTTCCATTTTCTTTCCTTATGATTTATTCCCCCATCTTCTCTCCGGCAGGTACTGACTCTTGCAAGGCTTTAGTTCCACAGTTGTCGACAGTTTTCCAGTGTGTTGGTCGGCTATATGACCATCTAGCCAAGCCTGATCGCTTCCTCAACTGATGTTCGCACTCATGCACCTCCAGTTGGGATTGCTATATATCAACCAGTAAAGGAACTGACATGAATCTTGTATGAAGTAATACTGGGCGGCCTGCTGGTGGCACTGTCCAGGGAGAGTATAAATACTCGGGCATAGGCCCAGCTTGCTTAGGACATTCCTCAACAGGAACTAGTGAAGGACACAACTAGATCTTACATGTTGTACAACAGTTGATTAAAGCTTTGTTTAACGCTTAGACCAAGTGCCTAGTAGTTTTCTTACATCAGGAACTCTGGTTGGATTTTTTCTTCCTCCCTAATCCAGGGGCACTCAAGCCAATTGCAGGGACACTACTGCTGTTCCCAAGTGAGATCAGCAAACTCGACACAGACCATGGATTGGGTGTGGTAGCCTAGTGGATCTGTAAATGGACTAGAAAACTAGACATTGATCTCACCATGTCCTTGCTTTATTAGGCCAGAGCTAACTGAATATGCTCATACTAAACCATGTGACAAACCATGTGATAATACATTACACTGCTTTCCCAACACGCCTTGGCATCCAGCGGAGGCGGGGGTCCCCAATGGAGGGCTCTCTGCGCGGGAGTCCTCCCTTTATCTATTGGGGACTTGGCCTGGAGGGTGTTGCATGGAGCAGCCCCGTGCAATAAGGTTTTAAGTCGGTTCACGGACTCCCAGGCCGCCTGCCTTTTCTGCGGCCTGGAGGTGTCCGTGTTCCATGTATATGTTGAATGTGAGAGGTTGCAGCCCCTCTTCCCTTATTTGAAGGGGCTGCTCCTCGATTTTTGGCTGCACTTCAGTCCCACGCTCCTGATTTTTGGTCACCCGGTGCGGAGGGGAGCAGGCAGATCGGGGGACCTCCTCGTGGGACTGCTCCTGGGCCTGGCCAAAGTGGCCATCAACTGGTCCAGGCAGTGGGCGGTCGAGGGGGTCGTTCGGCCCGACTGCCTGCCTCTCTTCCGCAGCCACGTTCGCGCCCGGGTGGCCCTGGAGACGGAGCACGCGCTGTCCGCCGGCACGCTCGAGGCCTTCCGCGACCGGTGGGCACCGCAGGGACTGGAGAGCATCATCACCCCCGGCAACCAAATTTCAATTTAATTTGCTAAGTTTCATTTAATGTATTTTTAAGTTACAGTTTATTTGTTTATGGGTTGCTCAAAAGAGTACACTGCTTTCCCCTTAAAAAAACATACATGTTCCCCTCTCAAATACAGCAAAACTATGGTCCCACTCTTCCCTGCATTACATGTACCTCATAACAAAAACTCCTGGCTTTTCTCTTTTAAATGAATTACAAATGCTACAAATGAACTACAAATCCAGTTTAATTACAGGTTTGCGGAGCCTTCCTGATCTCCTTACAGAAGGTTTTGGTGTTGAACCAATTTTCGGGCTGTTTTATTTTGGTTCTGAACTCAGAGATGATCCTGTTTCTTTCTCAGGCTTGTTTGAACCTGGTACTTTGGTTACTGAAGTCTGAACTGAGTCAAACTCATGTCTGAATTCATGATCAAGTGGTTCAAGATCACGGTCCAATCCCAGGCCAGTAAACAAAGCTTCTTGCAATTGCTTTCGTACTGACGATCCCTGGATGTTCAGTATGAAGTTCGGCCAGAATTCTATCTCTCAAAGAAGTAGGTGCCACCACTCTGTTTCCCCACTTCCTGGTTATTGTTTCGGTCTGAACCAGACTGTTTGCAACCTCAGCATCCCTATTTGACCCTGAGCTGAGCTTCCGACCCCATATGGTCTCCATCATCCAGACTGCTTACCTCTACCTCCGTAACATCACCCGTCTCTGCCCCTGTCTCAACTTATCTGCTGCTGAAACTCTTATCCATGCTATTGTAACCTTCAGACTCGACTATTCCAAAGCTCTCTTGGCCGGCCTCCCACCTTCCACCCTCCATAAACTTGAGTTCATTTAAAACTGCTACCCGTATTCTAATCTGCAGCAGTATATATTTCTACATGATTTATGCCCTAAAATAGTTTTAACTGTTTGGGTGGATCCATCATTCAAAGGATCGTGCGCAGACTTGGACTCTGGATCAGGGGACACCTCGGTCGCAAGGAAATTGGATCCTTTCCCAGGAGCCTGTGCTGAAGGCTGCCAGAGGATTGAGGAATGTTGTAACGCCAACATCCCAGCTCTGAGAGGAAGAAGGTTTCTAAAGAGAACCATTCCTTGTTCATACACGGATAGGTAGTACTATCATAATGGTCGATATTGCTCTGTGCAATATAAGCAAGAAACTCCTTCTTATTTCATTCTTGGGATGTGGGCGTCGCTGGCACAGCCAGCATTTATTGCCCATCCCCAGTTGCCCTTGAGAAGGTGGTGGTGAGCCGCCTTCTTGAACCGCTGCAGTCCGTGCGGTGAAGGTACTCCCACAGTGCTGTTAGGGAGGGAGTTCCAGGATTTTGACACAGCGACGATGAAGGAACGGCGATATATTTCCAAGTCGGGATGGTGTGTGACTTGGAGGGGAACTTGGAGGTGGTGGTTTTCCCATGCGCCTGCTGCCCTTGTCCTTCCAGGTGGCAGAGGTCGCAGATTTGGGAGGTGCTGTCAAAATATTTGTATGCAATTCCTCAGTCCACTATTTTAACAAATATGCTCGAAACAAGATACTATAGTGCATAGCCCATGAAGTAGAACATAAATTCCAAGGGTATAAAACTGAGGCAAGTAGTCAACCCAGAGGGCACTCATGTCCCTGCAGAGCTGCACCACAACACGGTCAAGTGAAAAGGTAGGATTTTTTTTTCTTTTCCTTATCTTTATTAACTTTCAAATTTTAACCAAAGTATAAATTTGAAAGCACACTTTATTCACTTTTAAAAACTTAGAACAAAATTAGGAAGGAAGGACAGATGGCTCCTTAAATGGATTATAGCCCCTTGTACCTAATTAAAGTTAATCCTGGGAAAGCTGTTGCAGTTCCTCTTCAAACATTAAATAGTTATGTTTAACTAATCTCTCCATCGATCAAGCCCACTCCAATTCTCTCTGAGGCTCATCGCTCTCCTGAAATATCTAATGCTTCAGCCTCTCTAATCCTTTCAGGTCTTTTTTTTTATTCGTTCCTGGGATGCGGTCAAGGCCAGCATTTATTGCCCATCCCTAATTGCCCTTGAGAAGGTGGTGGTGAGCCGCCTTCTTGAACCGCTGCAGTCCGTGTGGTGAAGGTACTCCCACAGTGCTGTTCGGCCGGGGTTTCCAGGATTTTGGCCCAGCGACGATGAAGGAACGGCGATATATTTCCAAGTCAGGATGGTGCGTGACTTGGAGGGGAACTTGGAGGTGGTGGTGTTCCCATGCGCCTGCTGCCCTTGTCCTTCTAGGTGGGAGAGGTCGCGGGTTTGGGAGGTGCTGTTGAAGAAGCCTTGGCGAGTTGCTGCGGTGCATCTTGTAGATGGTACACACTGCAGCCACGGTATGCCGGTGGTGGAGGGAGTGAATGTTTAAGGTGGTGGATGGGGTGCCGATCAAGCGGGCTGCTTTGTCCTGGATGGTGCCGAGCTTCTTGAGCGTTGTTGGAGCTGCACTCATCCAGGCAAGTGGATTTGCAGCCGTACAGTTCTTTTGAGAGTTATTTTGTCCAAAGGGTGAAAACGATTGCTAAATGGGTGCCATGTAAATAAGACTAGCCTGTTTGAAAGTCTGGATTGAGCAAACAGTTTTGGTCCTAATTGCTGATTACCATAATTTGAACTTGCCTGGAGGCTTAACCAGAACCCTGCAGGTTTAACACTCAAGTGCTGATTAGATGCAATTTTCGTGGAGCGGTGTATGTGGGCTCCTCGCACCCACTTCCACTGAAGGTGCGGAATGCTCTGGCTGGCTCACACACAGCGGCACGTTGCAGTATGGCTCTGGAGCCAAGGGAGAGGACGCACAGGTTCTCGGACGCGGCACTGGAGGTCCTGGTGGAGGATGTCCAGAGGAGGAGGGATGTCCTCTACCCGCAGGGGGGAAGGGCGCCACCTCGTCCTCCTGTCCCTCTCACCTGCAGCAGCTGGGGCTGCACTGCATCTCCTCCTCCCATTCCTCGTCCAAACCAAGGGAGACCCCTTAGCAAGATACCCATGACCAAGCACTCCCTTTCCCTTGGTGACTCCTACAAAGTCGCCAATAAGGTAGAGTAGCACTCACTCTTTTTAGGTGACGCCCTCAGAGAATTTGTGGAATAAATGTTGTTTGAGTGATGGTGAAGTCTTGACAAAGTGTCCCAGAAAGTCTCCCGATGTGTTTCAGAGGTGCTCTTCACAGCTCCAGCAGCACGTGAACATGAAAAGGTGATTATCCCTTTAAGTAGCGCTTGAAATCGACATCAACGCCGTGTTTACTGCCAATCAGCTGGTCGCTGTTAGGAGAGGACAAGCGCTAGCCACAAAATGCCGTGCAGCCTCCTTAATGAGCATTTTAAGTGGCAGTCAGTCCCTTAATGAGCCTCCGGGCAGCCGTTCCTTGCGCACGCTTCAAGTCCTTTACCAAGATGGCACCTTGCGCTTAACGCGGGCTAATCCGGCATTTCATCTCAAGGCCCCATCTTGGCCACTTCAGATGATCGTTAGTGCCTGAATGCGCTGTCGAAAATCGCCCCCTTAGTGTCTGTTTGATACCTGGTCGAGGTCTGAGGTATTTAAAATATCTGAGCTACCTTGTTGATTAACAATGTAATTTTTTTTAAACACACCGGAATAGTTTGATTTCTCAATCTACTGCTTTGGGCTCCCAATTGTTTACATCGGGTCCCTGCCATATTCTAGTTTCTGATTCGACTCGTATGGGGCAGAGGTTCCGCCCTCCGTAACAAGAAAGACAGACTTGCATTTCTATAGCGCCTTTCACAATCTCAGGATGTCCCAAAGCACTTTACAACCAATGAAGTACTTTGAAGTGTAGTAACTGTTTTAATGTAGGAAATGCGGCAGCCAATTTGCACACAGCAAGCTCCCACAAACAGCAATGTGATAATGACCAGATAATCTGTTTTAGTAATGTTGATTGAGGTATAAATATTAGCCCAGGACACCGGGGAGAACTCACCTGCTCTTCTTAGAATAGTGACATGGGATCTTTTACCTTTACCTGAGTGGGCAGACAAGGTCTTGGTTTAACACCTCATCTGAAAGACGGCACTTCTGACAGTGCAGCACTCCCTCAGCACCGCACTGGAGTGTCAGCCTGGATTGTTGTGCTTGAGTCTCTGGGGTGGGAATTGAACCCATAACCATTCATGCCTCAAAGGCAAGAATGCTACCCACTTTATTTTTGTATATTATTTATTAAACATTAAAAACATTTACAACATCGTGATCGTTCCATTGTATCATACAAATCCATTCCGCCGCTCTGCACAGCCATTCCTCCACCACATATTAACATCAAATCCTGAAGTTTAATTTGTCTCCCATAACATATACTAATCTATTGTACTTTAAAAATTGATCAGTTATCATGGCTCCGAATAAGGGAAGTGTGCCTGATAATCCCCCCATCATTTAATCTCCAGCCCTTCCCTCCTCTCACGCTCCTTCCCAACTTTTCGGGCAGCTGTTGCTTTCTCCTGCAGCCTCCGGCTCTTTTTCACCTCCTGTTTGAAACTTCTCTGCAGTTTCAGCCTCTTCCTTACATTAGGTTTGGGCCGAGGAGCAGCCCCTTCTCCCTCCTTCTGCCCCTCACTAACCTTTCCCTTTCCACACGATGCCACCCCACCCCCCACCCCCTACTTCCATGTCTCTGTCCCCCTCTGACTCCTCACTCTCGAGCTCTTCTGTAACCTCCCGTCCCTGCTCCCTGTCAGATACATAGGGCTGGATTTTGTCAATGGGGACGTGATGGAGGCGGTACTCCCACTTTTTGGGTTGTAGTCCCGCCTCCATCGACTTGTGGCCAACCCACTCGATTTTCCCTTGATTGACCTTGTTGAGCCCGCCCAGCGGGCTCAGCAGGCCAATTAAGGGCCACCCGGCAACAGGTGATGTCACAGATTGACATTTCATCTGTCAAGAGCTTTTGACAGATGAAATATCAGCGTTTGACAGCTCCTTGAAGCTGTCAAACACTGACAATCTGTCCTCTAAGTTAATCCCTTCCTCTCAGGCTGATTTAGAGATCTCTGCAGAACAAAAAGCAGAGGCTGCAGCTTTTGACAGCTCAACGGACATTCTGCTTTCTGTGCCGGTGAGATTTCTGACTCCCGAGACCTGAAGGGCTGACACCTACAGGAGGAAGTTAAGGTAAGTAAAACTTTTTTCCACACTTTACACTTACCTTACACATTTACCTCTGCACACATGCACCCATCACTCACCTGCCCACCGGACATCTCGACCCCTCCAAGCCCTCCAGACCCACGGTCCGCCTCGCTAAATCGGTGTGATTCGGACGTGTCGGGAAGCCCACACTTCAGGGCTAAAAATAGGGATAAGGCAAAAAACTGCCCGTTAACTACCTGTTAACAGGCAGTTAATTGTCACTAATCCCCTTCCCGCCTTGGGAAGGCGAGTCCCAGCACAGGTCGGGTACCCGCCTCCTGTGAAACTGGCATGGAGGCGGGTTGGGGGCGGGAATCTGCAATTTTAACCCCCCACACGCCTCCAAACCCGCCTCCACAGGCCGGTGAAAATTCTGCCCATAATCTCCCTTAGAGAGTCTTCCTGCTATCATGCTTTCTCCAACAGTGCCACTCCCTTCGGTCTCATCTCCACCACTGACCCTTGCTCCCCATTTCTTCTCTTTTGGACAATGACGTATCTGCACCTATATTGTTCCCTTTTGACGTCTTTGTCTCCCCGCTCCTGTCCTGCTGCCCCTTTAAGGCTCCTGCCTATTGCACCATTTCCTTGTCTTGCCCCCTCCTGCTGCCCGAGATGTCCGACTCCCCATCTTTCTTTAGAGTACTTACATTTACCACGCACCCCGCTCCTGCCTCATCTCCCCCCGCGGACATCAGATTCTTTAGGGAGAGCCGAGCCGTATTATGGCTCGATTCTGCCCTCGACCCGTGCTGCCCTCTGCTGTCTTTGTCCTTTTCCACCGTACTTGGTGTGTTTTCCACCATCTCCATCCTGTTCTCTGCTCTGCAATTTTCTGCCTCTTCCTGCACTCTTTTCTCCTTCCATTCACCAGCTGTGTCCTCCGCCACCTCCGCTCTTCTAGCCGTTCCACTCACACCTCCTTCTCCTTCTCCCATCTCCTCGTCACTCAAGGGGCTTCCTTCTGCCACACAGTCACAGAGCGTGGGGCCTTTGTGACACACCCCACAGCTCTCTGCCTTGCAGCTCTGAGCGATGTGTCCAGACTCGCCGCAACTATAACAGTACAAGTCTGGACAGCTTTGTACAAGATGGTCATGTCCAAGACAATAATAACAAACCTTCACTTGGTTATCATGCAGTACCCAGAAGTACTGCACTCCTTCCATTGTCTCAAATTTCATGCTATACGGCAATGACTTCACCCCCTCTGGGAACCTCACCTTTACGTAACGGGTTCCATCTGTTACCCGTGTTCCTGGATAGTATCTCCTCTTTATTGCCTGAGCAAATTTTAATGTCCCACGATTCCAACTTTTTTATTAGGACATCGTCCTCAATATAAACTGGCAGCTTTAAGAATGAGACCACCACCTCTTCCAAATATAGAAGAGATACCTCCAAGAACTTATCTCCAAACTTCAAACATAGTAAAAGGGCTGGATTTTGTCTTGGGGTCGGGTTGGGGTCGTGTTACCCGCATTTTGTGTTGTTCCCCCGACTCCAGATTAATGTGGATGACTGACGCAATTTTCACTTAATTGGGCAATTGAGTTCCAGCATGTGGGAACCCATGAACCAATTAGTGGTTTCAGTGGGAAAGTCGCCTCTGATGATGTCATCATTGCAGGCTGCCTGGTCTCAGAGATTGCATGGCCTTTGCTGTGAGTGAACCTGTCTGGCTTTTGCTGTGAGGTGGACCTGGATGCAAAGTATATAAAAAAGAGAGAGAGAGAGAGAGAGAGATTTTTTTTGCATCCAAGTCCTCTCACAGCAAAGGCCATGCAGTCTCTGATGACATGCAGCAGCATCAGAGGCGACTTTCAGACCTACTACTACCTTCATCACATCTCCGTTGTAATAGCGGACCTGCAGCTGATAGTCAGCTATTCACTTGTGCTCCCGCCAGGTTTCACTGGAGTGTTTCACATCGGGCGTACTTCACGTCGGAAAAGAGTTAAACTAGCTAAAACGTTTCAAAATGGCATTACAGAGCCAATTTAGGGATAGTTAAGGGCTTTAATGGCCTCTCCTGCCTCTTGGAGGCGGGACGGAGTCGGGAACCCCGCGACTGATTTTGTCAAAATTGCGTGGAGGCGGGATGGGGTCGCGTTGGGTTCGGGACCCCCGACCCCGCAAATTTAACCCCCCACACGCCTCCAAACCCGACTCCATGGGTCATTCAAAATCCAGCCCAATGTCTTTCCACCTCCTCTCGGCCACTGACCGTCACCTCGAACCCAACATTTAGCTTTGGTCGGCAGGCAAAGCAGCTTCCCTCGCCGCAGTCTTCATGTACCGCCTGGATATCTCCTTATCCTCACACTGCACCACCTCCGTGTTTTCTTTTCCAAACCTCCTGGGATCCCAGCCCAAATCTTTGGTCCTTTTTTTCTCCCTTCCCCCAACATTTTCTCCCCTGACTAAATTCATCCTGGGAACATCTGGCTGCTGTTTGAGGACCAAAAAGACCCTAAAACCTGGAAAAAAAAACACCACCACCAACTTTTTACAAACTCACTGCAACTCTCTGGAGTAATCAAGCACTCAGCAGCACCTGCTCACTGCTAGCCCCTCCCACCTAGAGACTGCTACCCACTGAGCCACGGCTGACACTCGGTAAAGGCCAACCAGGCAAAGGACAAGGTCAGGGATGGGCCCAGGTTCAGGTACTCTCTAAGTCGGGAAGTTCTCACTCCTGGCCCTGGATGGGGCCCAGCACGTCAGCGGTTAAAAAAATGTTTAGAGAAAAATAATAGCAAAAGCATTAGTTGATATTAGGGATTGTTCTCCTCAGAGCAGAGATGATTAAGGGGAGATTTAATAGAGGTGTTTAAAATTATGAAATGTTCTGATAGAGTAGTTGGGGAGAAACTGTTTCCACTGTCAGGAGCATCGGTAACCAGAGGACACAGATTTAAGATAATTGGCAAAAGAACCAGAGGGAAGATGAGGAGAATTTTATTTATGCACCGAGTTGTTGTGATCTGGAATGCACTGCCTGAAAGAGTGGTGGAAGCAGATTTAATAGTAACTTTTGAAAGGGAATTGTATAAATACTTGAAAAGGAGAAATTTGCAGGGCAATGGGGAAAGAGCAGGGGGAGTGGGACTAATTGGATAGCTCTTTCAAAGAGGCATGATGGGCCAAATGGCCTCCTTCTGTGTTGTATGATTCTATGGTAAGTAACCCTGGGAATTTCCTCGTGGTTTAATTCATTTGAACTGCAGTCTGATGAGACGGTCACGGACCGCCCTTCCAGAAGGCCGATTGAGTGGCTGCATCCTCCCTTGCTCCTGTTCCTCCTCCTCCTCATCTTCCTTCTCTTCTTCCTCTTCCTCCTCATCCTCCTCCTCCTCCTGCTCTCCCTTTGCCTCCTCCTGAGGTGGTCCCGCAATCCCTGGTGGCAAGGGCCTCATGATGGCCAAGTTGTGGAACATGCAGCAGACTACCATGAAATGGGACACCTGCTCAGCCGAGTACTGGAGGGCTCCTCCCGAGCGGTCAAGGCAGCGGAACCGTTTCTTCAGCAGGCTGATGGTCTGCTCGATGATGTTCCTGGTGGCAGCATGGCTGTCATTATATGAGTGCTGGGCAGGAGTGTTGGGGTTGCAGAGGGGAGACATGAGCCAGGTGGAGAGCAGATAGCCCTTGTCTCTGAACATAGAACATAAGAAACAGGAGCAGGAGTAGGCCAGTCGGCCCCTCGAGCCTGCTCCACCATTCAATAAGATCATGGCTGATCCAATCTTGGCCTCAACACCATTTTCCCGCTCTCTCCCCATAACCCTTGACTCCCTTGTACTTCAAATGTCTGTCAATCTCCGCCTTGAATATATTCAATGACTCCGCCTCCACAGCTCTCTGGGGTAGAGAATTCCAAAGATTCACGACCCTCAGAGAAGAAATTCCTCCTCATCTCCGTCTGAAATGGGTGACCCCTTATTCTGAAATTATGCCCCTTAGTTCTAGATACCCCCACTAGGGGAAACATCCTCTCAGCATCCACCCTGTCAATCCCCCTCAGAATCTTATGGGGTAAAAATTGGGTAGCGCCACCTTGGCGCTACCTTCGCCAGCGTCCCGAAAAAGTTAGCGCCCCCGCGGCCGATTTTCCCAGGTAGCGCCCCAAGAGGGAGGAGGGGTGCTACTGGAAGCGTCCCGCATCCCTCTTGGGGCGCTGCGAGCGAATATTGCTGCGCTACGTGCTGCAGTGCCACAAGCTGCGGCATGTCGCGCTGCGGTACTGCAGGCCTTCCTCCCCTTTTGAAAGGGGAGGGGCCTGGCGCAGCGCGTCCTGGTGCCCAGCTGGGCCACCAGGGATCGGGAGTGCCAGCAAAAGAGCCCGGCACTCAAGAGGAGTACCAGGCTCACGGAGAGCAGCCGGCAGCCCGCAGGGGGGCTTCACGGGGGCCGGGGACAGCAATGGGGGCAGGTGCTGGCAGGCGGCCAGCAACAAAAATGGCCGCCCGCCACCTCCCTTTTAACTAGCGCTGCCCCGGCCGCAGGTAGGCCCCCCTGACCCCGGCGGACATAGCGTGCGGCGGTAAGTCGGGGGGCACCACCCAATATTACAGCTGGGGCACGAGCAGGGTGCTGCGCACAGCGATGACGTCATCGCCGGCGGCACAGCGCCACCGCTAACCTCACGCTGAATTTCGCGGGAGGCGTTAACGGCACCGCGCCCAGGCACTAGTTGATTTGCGCCCCTCTTAGGGCACTAACGGGAGGCGCAAATCAACCGAATTTAGGCCCCCTAGATGTTTCAATAAGATCACCTCTCATTCTTCTAAACTCCAATGAGTATAGGCCCAACCTGCTCAACCTTTTGTCATACGTCACCCTCTTCATCCCATGAATTAACCTAGTGAACCTTCTCTGAACTGCCTCCAATGCAAATATATCCTTCCTTAAATATGGAGACCAAAACTGTACGCAGTACTCCAGGTGCGGTCTCACCAGCGCCCTGTAAAGTGGCATCAAAACTTCCCTACCTTTATACTCTATACCCCTTGCAATAAAGGCCTACATTGCATTAACCTTCCAAATTACGTGCTGTACCTGCATGCTAACTTTTTGTGTTTCATGTACTAGGACCCCCAGATCCCTCTGTACCACAGCATTTTGTAGTCTCACTCCATTTAAATAATAATTTGCTTTATCATTCTTCCTTCCAAAGTGGATAACCTCACATTTTCCCACATTATACTCCATCTGCCAAATTTTTGCCCACTCACTTAACCTATCTATATCGCTTTGCAGACTCTTTGTGTCCTCCTCACAACTTGCTAACCCACCTATCTTTGTATCATCAGCAAATTTGGCTACATTACACTCAGTCCCTTCATTCAAGTCATTAATATAGATTGTAAATAGCTAGGGCCCAGCACTGATCCCTGTGGCACCTCACTAGTTACTGATTGCCAACCGGAAAATGACTCATTTATCCCGACTCTCTGTTTTATGTTAGTTAGCCAATATCTATCCATGCCAATATATTACCCCCAACCCCGTGTGCTCTTATCTTGTGCAGTAAACTTTTATGCCTTCTGGAAATCCAAATACATGACATCTACTGGTTCCCCTTTATCCACCCTGTTAGTTACATCCTCAAAGAACTCTAGCAAATTTGTCAAACACGATTTCCCTTTCAGAAAACCATATTGACTCTGCTTGATTTTATTATGATTTTCTAAAAGTCCTGCTATTACCTCCTTAATAATGGATTCCAGCATTTTCCCAATGACAGATGTTATGCTAACTGGCCTATAATTTCCTGCTTTATGTTTCCCTCCTTTGTTGAATAGTGACGTTACATTTGCAGTTTTCCAATCCGCTGGGACCTCTCCAGAATCCAGGGAATTTTGGTAGGTTGCAACCAACGCATCCACTATCTCTGCAGCCACTTTTAAGACCCTAGGATGCAGGCCATCTGGTCCAGGGGACATGTCGGCCTTTAGCCCCATTAGTTTGCCTAGTACTTTTTCTCTAGTGATAGAGATTGTTTTAAGTTCCTCCCTCTCTATAGCCCCTTGATTATCTATTATCATTGGGATGTTTTTAGTGTCTCCTACTGTGAAGACCGATCCAAAATAATTGTTTCGAGACTGCCATTTCTCTATTTACCATTATCAATTCCCCAGTCTCATCCTCTAAGGGACCAACGTTTACTTTAGTTACTCTCTTCCTTTTTAAATACCTGTAGAAGCTCTTACTGTCTGTTTTTATATTATTTGCTAGTTTACTCTCATACTCTGTCTTCTCCCTCTTTATAATTTTTTTAGTCATTCTTTGCTGGTTTCTAAAAATTTCCCAATCCTCTGGCCTACCACTAATCTTCGCAACATTGTATGCCTTTTCTTTCAATTTGATACCATCCTTAACTTCCTTAGTTAGCCATGGATGGTCCATCCTTCTCATAGAGCCTTTCTTTCTCACTGGAATACACCTTTGCTGAGATTTATGCTCTTGTGTCTCCTTACAAAAGGGATTGTCGATATGAAGGGGGGCATACTCCTACTCGCTCTGATAGGAATGAGCGCTGGGAGGCGAGGTGACGTGGAGGACTCCCACATTTTTGGGTGCTCAGGAGAGAGGGCACCGGTGGTGACTGCGGGCGGCAGCAAGCGAGGCGTGAAGGAGCTCGCTACCTATTCCCACGTGGGAAGATGGCCAGGGTGGCTGGGATCTAACTCCACCCAATACTCCAGTCAGACCGGGCTCACCTACGGGGGAGGCCTCCCTCCCCTGTCCCAGCATACAGGTTGTAGCCACTGGGGTCGGGGTCACTGAGGGGAAACGCGTGTGCCTGACCTGCAGAGGACAGATTCCCCTGGGAAGGTGGTGGTGGCTCAGGAAGCTGAGCAGAGACATGGGGGACCGTACAGCTGACTGGGAGCGACTGGGGAATGACACCCATCGCACCATTACGGGGGACCATAGGGGGGTGAGCGTGTGCTGGGACAAGTGGTGGAAATCGGAACAGGGGATTTATGTCTGCATGTGGGGGTCGCGGAAGGCCTGCCCCACGGGCATATCCATTATCTTTTCCGCAGCATGGCTGGATAAGGGGAAGGGGGTGGAATGGGATTCCCACCTACACACTTGCATAGTCCCGCCCTCTCCAGCCCCAGTCAAGGCCACTGAACTCGTGGCACACGCCCGTAAGCCCCTGCCCACGACCCAGTCAGCAAGGACACACACAGAGACGTGCCCTACCACCACTAAGGGACCAGGGAATGGGCTGGTACTAGTGCCAACCGAAAAGGTGCTATACCAGGGGGTACACTACACGGTAGCTTCCGTGATCCTAAACCTCACGGAGGTAGGTACACTTGCCTGAGTGGTGCCCCAAAGAGACGGAACAGCTATACCAGGCCCTGTTCAGAGAAATGTTCAGGAAGTTCTACGAGTTCGATTTCGCAAACGTAGACAAAGCAGAACTGTACACTGCACACACTGAGTATTTTAGCAATACGAGGAGACAAAGGAGGGGAGCCTGGAATGATATTTTTACAGCGTATAATACAGGGTCCTCTGTCATCAACAGTCTGGATGACATAGAATTGCAGACACAAATAAACGGTTTAAAAACACAATTGCGCAAAATCTTAATGGATGAAAATACAGTATTGGGCTCAGAGTTACACGAGGACCAAGCTATGGCGGTCCATTTAAAAGAAATCATTGCTGAGCTGGAAAGGCACGCAAAGACGGTAAATGCACTCATATGGGAGGACAGGAATGCATCAGACCAGGCTGCACAGAACGAGGTATGCGTATGGGGCATGGTTGCTAGGCGAGGGCCGGAGTAACCTGGAGGATTTAAAGCAAGGTTTAGTCCCCTCCTGGATCAGCAACAAGCACCTCGCAGCCCTCCACCCATTTGAGAATTCACTAAGCCCGTGTCAGCTCCGTCTAGCCTCTGAAGCCTACCCCGTACCAGTAGATTGTGGGTGTTCCAATCACACTATCATGGGGATAGTGGTGAGGATGCCGGTTATGGGTGGGACCGCCCGACCCGCACCGGTATACAGGGTGGAGAACATTGGAGTCATTCAAGGGGGTGCACACATCCGTTTCACAGCGGTCCCACCTTATGTCATAAAGTGGGAGCACGGTATGACAGGTACTGACCTCTCCGGGTGCCAGAGCCGGGGTTCACACATAATACTGTGTCCCCAGCACTTGAACGCCTCTTCTAAACCACAGTGTGGGTTTAAAGCTGCGGGCACATGACCTATAAATTGTACCATGGAAGCCATGGCACAAGACCATGTTCCCCCACAGGTAACATATATAGGAGGTGCGACATATTGTGTCACCACCAGCGCGCCTCACTACCAGTATGGACAGCATACCTGGTGTCCGGTAAGTGACAGCAGTTTCTGCTTTAAACCCAAGGCAGAAGTTCAAGTGGCCCAGGAACGGATTGTCCCCATTCCTGAACCCACCACTGTTCACCTCACTGTAACACAAAATTTCACCAACCTGCAAAAATATGTAGCACAATTTGGCTACGAAATTCCCCCTCTACCAGAACGCCTCACCAAGTTACTAAAAGCTGTAGAGCTCTCTCAAAAACATTTCTACACTTTAGAACAGAATACACACGAGATAGAGAGAGAGATTCAAGGTATCACAGTCCCACCCTGGTGGGACATCTTTGAAAACATAGAGGTCCCTTCATGGGTCAGAATGGCTTCCCACCTCCTCATAGTTTGCCAACTGGGAATAGTATTGTACCTGGTGTGCATTCAGTGCAAGGGGAAGGGCAGAATACTACAGTTCCAAAATGAAAGGACTTGGAAGAAGCATTATGCTGAGGTGGAGAGAGATACACCTGTTTGAATTTTTTTATTCTGTGTTCCTGAATAAAGATTGTTGTTTTTTTGTGTTTTGTTCTTTTTAATAAAGATATGTGTTTTCCCAAGCAGTGCAGGGGTGTCGGACCTTCTCCGTGCTTGGTTGTGAAATAAAGATTTTCTTACCTGTATGTACCTAAAACACCACATTTAAAGGGGAATGTATGTTTGGGGTTTTTAAGTTTAGGTAATACAGGGGAAGGTTGGTTTTCGGGGATCAGGAATTTTGTCTACCCAGGACGATACTCTAGTGAACTGAAGTATCGCAGGAGGGACTGTAAGATTTCCAAAATTTGCAGATCCCCAAAAATATATCGAAAGGAAAAAAATAAGGACTTTGGAACTTTAAAGGAAACATGTCTGGACATGTCCGGCACGTGGATGGTCTGGGAATTCAAAGACCAGCAAACATTAACATTTGGACAATAGGCCCTGGGAAAAGGCCGCCCCACCCAAAACACAGAGCCCATAGGAATGCTAGGCCCAGCAAGGAACCCAAAGCAGGAGAACAATGCAAGCTTCCATGGAACAACAGCGCAACAGGATGTAAGCCATTTGATTTGGTTTAGCATAGTTGAAAGCCCATCAAAATTTTAACAAAGACAATGAACAGGCCTCACCTGAAAACTCACTGCATTACAAAACCAGTTTTTCGTGAGGAGTTTTGTGGGGGGTGGGGGGCAAAAAGGACTATATCTGTAGCAGGACCCAAGAGCTCTCTCTCTTTTGACTCGCCGACTACGCTGGCACAAGGCTCTCTCTCAGCTCTGCCCAGAAGCCACATGGCAAAGGAAGACATTCGATGACCAGAATCACCATCGACTTACCTGGCTGGATTTCGTACTGTTAATACCCCTGTTTGGTGAGCATTATCCCTGATCTCCTGAAACCGAAACCTAGCTAGAAGTGGGATTTTTGGGAGGGTTAAAGGTTTTTTTTTCTTGTATACTGTCATTTTTCCTCGCCTGTAACCGTGTGTTCCCCAAACCTGTTTAAGTGTGAAGTATGTTTAAGTTTGTTACCTTTTAATTTTAATAAAAGTTATCGTTCTTTCATTGGAACCTGTGGTCTACTGCATCTTTATTCACAACCCCTAAATAAGTCCAAGCTTTGAACCTGGGGCGTGGGAGCGATTCGAACCGCTCACTGAGTCAGGGGAAAGGCTGACTCCTACCACAACCACTCCCTACAGAATGAAATTAGCTGAAGTGCTCTTACAGAGAGCCGGCACAGGCTCGACGAGCCGATTGGCCTCCTTCTGTACTGTAACCATTTTATGGTTCTATGATTTTATGCCAGTACAGCCCCCATTCATGTTACCAAGTGTAGCAGTTTGATTCTTTGAAGAATAAATGTAGCTACTTTTTAGTTGCCACAACACTCCTGATACAAAAGTACCTTGAAATTGCTGATTGAAACTGTTGGAGTATGAGTAACTGAAAAGAAACCACTGAAACTGCACTAACCTGACAGCAGCGAGTCATTACTGATGATCGCTTTAAATAACGTCCCTGGAGCCAGCTTCCTGGTGCTTCACGTCAGCTCTCCCTGTCAGTGTTTTCTCCAGGGGCCAATGTAGGTGCCGACAATCAATTTAACAGATCGGGCAGTCAGTGAGCGTTGCACACTCACTGATGTCACGATCCACATGGCATTGACGGGATTTGGCATGCAGCGTTGGATTCGCCTCGCCCCGGTGATACTGCTCTAATGCCCCATTAGCGCCATCTGCTGGCACTAACAGGAGGCGTTAAGGGGATGAATTTTTTCCACATAGTGTTCCTCCTCCTCATTAGTAAAAATAATGAGGAGGAGGAATTCCTTGAGTGTTTAAGGGATGGTTATCTGGATCAATATGTCGAGGAACCAACTCGGGAACAGGCTATATTGGACTGGGTACTGTGCAATGAGAAGGGACTAATTAGTAATCTTGTTGTACGGGGACCCTTGGGTCAGAGCGATCATAACATGATCGATTTCTCACTCGAAATGGAGAGCGAAGAAATTGACTCAGAGACTAAGGTCCTGAATTTAAACAAGGGGAATTATGATGCCATTAGACGGGAACTGAGTAGGTCTGATTGGACAACGTTCCTGGGAGGACTGGAGGTAGATAAACAATGGCAAGCATTTAAAGATAGAATGACAAAATTGCAAAAATTGTTTATACCAATCTGGCATAAAAGGAAATCTAAAAAGGTGACTCAACCGTGGATAACAGGGGAAATTAGAGACAGCATAAAATCCAAAGATAGGGCGTATAAAATAGCCAAAAAAAGCGCCAGAGCGGAAGATTGGGAACAGTTTAAGATAGAGCAAAGGAGGACAAAGGGCTTAATCAAGAGGGGCAAAATAGCTTACGAAAGCAAGCTGGCGGAAAATATAAAAACTAACTCCAAAAGCTTTTATAAGTATATCAAGAGGAAAAGACTGGTGAAAACCAAAGTTGGTCCATTGCAGTCAGATACGGGGGAATATATAACGGGAAATAAGGAAATGGCAGACTAACTAAATGCATACTTTGGGTCAGTCTTTACGAAGGAAGACACAAAAAACCTCCCTGGGATATCGGGAAAAATAGGGACATTGGCAAAGGATGAACTGATGCAAATCAATATCTCTAAGGATATGGTGTTAAGGAAGCTAAAGGGATTGAAGGCGGACAAATCCCCAGGGCCTGATAACATGCATCCTAGGGTACTGAAGGAGGTGGCCCTAGAGATAGCGGATGCACTAAGTATGATTTTTCAGAATTCATTAGACTCGGGAACCGTGCCCATGGATTGGAGGGTAGCTAACGTTACCCCACTATTCAAAAAGGGGGGTAGGGAAAAAGCAGGTAATTACAGACCTGTAAGCCTTACATCAGTTGTGGGCAAAATGCTGGAGTCCATCATTAAGGATGAAATAGCGGAGCACTTAGCAAATGGGGACAGGATAGGACAGAGTCAACATGGATTTACAAAGGGTAAATCGTGCTTGACTAATCTATTGGAATTTTTTGAGGGAGTAACTGGTAAAATAGATGGGGGAGAGCCAGTAGATGTGGTGTACCTGGACTTCCAAAAGGCCTTCGATAAGGTCCCACATAAAAGATTAGCATGGAAAATTGAAGCTCATGGGATAAAGGGGAAAGTATTGACGTGGATAGAGAACTGGCTGTCAGATAGAAAACAGAGAGTTGGAATAAACGGCTCATTTTCTGAATGGCAGGCAGTAACAAGTGGGGTACCACAGGGATCTGTCCTGGGTCCCCAGCTGTTCACAATTTACATTAATGACCTGGATCAGGGAGTCGGATGCAGCATTTCCAAATTTGCAGACGACACTAAACTAGGAGGGGGGGTGGGCTCAGAGGAGGAGACCAGGAAGCTCCAGAGCGATTTGGACAGACTGGGTGATTGGGCGGATAAATGGCAGATGCACTATAATGTGGACAAGTGCGAAGTTATCCACCTTGGGTGCAGGAACGGGAGGGCAAATTATTATTTAAATGGCAATAAATTGGGAGAGGGGGAAGTACAGAGAGACCTGGGTGTTCTTGTACACCAGTCACTGAAGGCGAGCATGCAGGTGCAACAGGCGGTCAAGAAGGCAAACGGTATGCTGGCCTTCATAGCAAAAGGGTTGGAATACAGGAACAGGGATACCTTGCTGCAGCTGTACAGGGCACTGGTGAGACCACACCTCGAGTACTGTGTACAGTTTTGGTCGCCTCATCTGAGGAAAGATGTTCTTGCCATGGAGGGGGTGCAGCGGCGATTCACCAGGCTGATACCAGGAATGGCGGGATTGACCTATGAGGAGAGACTATGTAGTTTAGGGATGTACACACTGGAGTTTAGAAGATTGAGAGGGGACCTCATAGAAGTGTATAAAATTCTGACAGGTCTAGACAGACTAGATGCAGAAGGAATGTTTCCCTTGGCGGGTGAGAACAGAACTAGAGGACATAATTTAAGGATAAGGGCTAAACCATTTAGGACAGAAATGAGGGGGAATTTCTTCACTCAGAGGGTGGTGAACCTGTGGAACCCATTGCCACAGAGGGCAGTGTACGCCAGCTCATTAAATATATTTAAGAGGGAATTAGATATATTTCTACAGGCAAAAGGGGTTAAGGGTTACGGAGAGAAGGCGGGGACGGGATACTGAATTGGAGGATCAGCCATGATCTCATTAAATGGCGGAGCAGGCTCGAAGGGCCGGATGGCCTACTCCTGCGTTTCTATGTTTCTATGTTTTTGTTAGTCAGGTTTAGTTGCTGGCAATAACTAGGGATACCAGATAGAGTTAAATCGTCAAGTCCATGTGTGACACTACTATTATTCAAGTAAACAAGAAAGAAAGAAAGACTTGCATTTATACAGCACCTTTCATGACCTCAGGACGTCCCAAAGTGCTTTACAGCCAATGAAGTACTTTTGAAGTGTAGTCACTGCTTTAATGTAGGAAAGGCGGCAGCCAATTAGTTCACAGCAAGCTCCCACAAACAGTGATGCGATAATGGCCAGATTATCTGGGTTTTTTGTGAAGTTGGTTGAGGGATAAATATTGTCCAGGACACCGGGAGAACTCTCCCACTTAGTAGAGCCATGATCAGGTTTGCACAATAGCTGTAATCCCCCAAGCTCCACTCGTAGAGTCATAAAGTCATAGGGGGAAAAATTAGGTTGCGCCCCAAATCGTCTGGACGCAAATATTAGCGCCTGGCACTAATTATCGGCACTGACTGGAAACTTCACTTTTACCGCCCCGGGAGGTGAGTGGAGCGCTAAATCAGGTGCTGCACACCTGTCTTAAGGCGCAAAGGCCAAGGAGTGAGGCGCTAACTCAGAGCGCTGGCGAAGCTCATGTAATGTCAGTCAGCAATGGAACACACACACAATGGCACGGGCCAGTTCTTAAAGGGGATGGTTAATCTTGCTTTCCATCCACATCTTGTTCATTGCAGCCTTGAATCTCGGCCTGGAGAGACTTGCACATCAAATGTGCTGGAAAGAACAATGGAGAGTATCAGGCAAAGAGCTCAGAGTGCAGCTCCCACAGTCTCTGCTAAATCGATACAAGGAATGGCAAATCAAAATGAACCTGCAAAGTGCTGCTCAGTACCCAAAACTCCTTCACACAACGTTGAATCTCTCATGAAGTCTCTCCCTCTCGCTCTCAGAATGCGTAGTTCAAAAATGCCACCAACAATAAAAGGCAGGAAGAGGCCCCCTTTAAATAGCGCCCCCCCCCAGCCCCACAGCGATTGATAGCGTTCCAGTCTTCTGGTCGTTGGATGCGCCAGGCGGTAAGGCAGGGGGCGCCACTCAATTTCCGCTCCGGGGCGCCACAAGGGCGTTGCACCATGGAATGACGTCACAATCTGCGCGCGCAGGTGGTCGCAGCGGTAAAGTTTAGCGCCGCCGCACAATCTCTAGTTAAGTTCCCGAGCGGCGCAAACATCGCTGCGCCCGGGCGTTAGCGGCTTTGCGCCCCATTAGCGCCCTCTTAAGGCGCTAACGGGAGGCGCAACCAACTGAATTTTTACCCAATAGAGTTATACAGCACAGAAAGAGGCCCTTCGGCCCATTGTGTCCGCGCCGGCCATCAAGCCCTGTCTATTCTAATCCCATTTTCCAGCACTTGGTCCGTAGCCTTGTATGCTATGGCGTTTCAAGTGCTCATCTAAATGCTTCTTGAATGTTGTGAGGGTTCCTGCCTCTACCACCCTTTCAGGCAGTGAGTTCCAGATTCCAACCACCCTCTGGGTGAAAAAGTTTTTCCTCAAATCCCCTCTAAACCTCCTGCCCCTTACCCTGAAACTATGCCCCCCAGTTATTGACCCCTCTACTAAGGGGAAAAGTTCCTTTCTATCTATCCTATCTATGCCCCTCATAATTTTGTACACCTCAATCAGGTCCCCCCTCAGCCTTCTCTGCTCCAAGGAAAATAACCCCAGCCTGTCCAGTCTCTCCTCATAGCTGAAGCGCTGCAGCCCAGGTAACATCCTGGTGAATCTCCTCTGCATCCTCTCCAATGCAATCACATCCTTCCTGTAGTGTGGCGACCAGAACTGCACACAGTATTCCAGTTGTGGCCAAACTAGCGTTTTGTACAACTCCATCATAACCTCCCTGCTCTTATATTCTATGCCTCGGCTAATGAAGGCAAGTATCCCATATGCCTTTTTAACCACCTTATCTACCTGTCCTGCTGCCTTCAGGGATCTATGTACATGCACACCAAGGTCCCTCTGATCCTCTGTCCTTCCTAGGGTCCTACCATTCATTGTGTATTCCCTTGCCTTGTTAGTCCTCCCAAAATGCATCACCTCACATTTTTCAGGGTTAAATTCTATTTGCCACTGTTCTGCCCATCTGACCATCCCGTCTATATCGTCCTGTAGCCTGAGGCTTCCCTCCTCGCTATTTACCACTCCACCAATTTTCGTGTCATCTGCGAACTTACTGATCATACCTCCTACATTCATATCTAAATCGTTAATGTACACTACAAACAGCAAGGGACCCAGCACCGATCCCTGCAGTACACCAGTGGACACAGGGCAAGAGGATAACCAGGGAAAGAGTAGGGCCCATTAGGGACCAAAGTGGCAATCAGTGTGTAGAGCCGGAAGATGTAGGTGAGGTTTTAAATGAATATTTTGCATCTGTGTTCACTATGGAGGAGGACGATGTAGGCATAGAAATCAGGCAGGGGGATTGTGATATACTTGAACAAATTAGCATTGAGAGGGAGGAGGTACTAGCGGTTTTAGCGGGCTTAAAAGTGGATAAATCCCCAGGCCCAGACGAGATGTATCCCAGGCTGCTGTGTGAGGCAAGGGAAGAGATTGCAGGGGCTCCGACAAATTTTCAGAACCTCTCTGGCTACAGGGGAGGTGCCAGAGGACTGGAGGACAGCTAACATAGTACCATTATTCAAGAAGGGTAGTAGGGATAAACCAGGGAATTACAGGCCAGTGAGCCTAACATCAGTGGTAGGGAAATTACTCACTCTTGAGCGTGGCACGTTACCAGACCGCTCAGCAACAGAGCTGTAGCTCCACGACCGAACCTACACACTCCCGTCCGCTGAGGCTCTGTTGTTTTAAACAATCTTCTGTTGTTTAGTTGAGTAGTAAAGAATTCAGTCTTATGGCGCTAATCACTTTATTATTTCTACTTTAACATAAAAAACAACCTGAAAGCCGAGTGTAATTTCTTCAGAGTGTCACGCAGTTTACAAGCAGAGTTTCGTCAGCAGTTCTGAATATAGGCACGCGCTCAAGTCTTGTAGGTTTCTCTCTTTTTCTCAAACCTAACGCAAAAGCTTCTTTTTTTATGCACTGATGTCTTTATCAAACTGGAAGTGGCCTTGCCTTATCTGGTAGTCTCCGGTCAATGCACCACCCTTCAGCCGATTCTTACACACACCAGTTTGCATTTCTCTACACATTCGTATGTCAGTATCCTTTTGCAATGTATGTCAACATCCCTTTGTGTAGGTTGCAATGGTATGTAGAGGGATGTTTATAGTATGGCACTATTATGAACATCCCGAGGACTTACTTCAATCTTGAACACTGGCTGTTATTGGGGTGATCTGTAATTCTGTAAGGGTGCACCCATTTAAAATGGAAATGCGGGGGAATTTCTTCTCTCAGAGGGTCGTGAATCTTTGGAATTCCCTTCCCCAGAGAGCTGTGGAGGCTGGGTCATTGAATATATTTAAGGTGAAGATAGACAGATTTTTGAATGGTAAGGGAGTCAAGGGTTAGGGGGACGGGCAGGGAAGTGGAGTTGAGGCCAAGATCAGATCAGCCATGATCTTATTGAATGGCGGAGCAGGCTCGGGGGGCCAAATGACCTACTCCTGCTCCTACGTTTTATGTTCTTATGTTCTTATATTCTTTCTGTGTCTCTCTCTTTCTCTCAACTGTTGCTAGGCTAGGGTATCTTTCTCTCCCTCGTGTACCAACAGGCTCCACATTGGCAGCAGAACCTTGCGTGATTCCCCTTAACGCACACAGCAACCTTAAGATTCATCGGAGCAAATGTTGAAGAAATAGGAGGAGACTTTTCTCCTACTTGCTGAGTGTGCACTGCTTCTCCTGTAAAACTCTTTGGGATGTTTTATCGCATGAAAGGCATTACATAAACCTAAGTTATCGTAGTAATTGCTGTTGTCGAAGACTTGAAGAGCAAGTAAAACTAGTTGCAACTCATCAGCTACATACTTCATTTAATTCCAGCGACTATCATCAGATCGGGCTATTAAGGCGACAGCATGTTATCTCTGGTTTACCAGAGTCTGATAAGATGGACCATTTCTCACTGCCTTTAATTACCTGCATTAGTTGAGGTCCATATCAGATGGGAATTGGCACTGGGCTTTTCTTCAAGGGCAGACTCACCTAACAGGAGAATGAACTGAATTAACCCTGCAGAACGCTGATCTACATACTCTGTAACGGACCACCTACTGGGCGCTTTTAACTGTACTGAAGAGAAAGTTTTAGGCACTGTTCAGAGTGTTTCGAGGGAAATTCCATCTCCACCGTGGGGGGTGGTGTCATTATTTCCTAAGATGTAACGTGTTTCTCACTTATCTACGATTTGAAGCAATTGTGGGTGTGACTAACTGGGAACATTTCTGATTCTGGTCTCTTCCCACATTACAGCAGTGACTACACTCCAAAAGTACTTCATTGGCTGTAAAGCACTTTGAGACGTCCGGCGGTCATGAAAGGCGCTATAGAAATGCAAGTCTTGCTTTCTTTCTAAAAGGCCAACTTATCTCTTATTTCTTGCTCAGTGCTTTCTAATTCCGTGTCAACTGCCTTGGGAGGATATTTTTTGGGTACAAGGAATCCAGTCAACGCGGTTTATAGTCTCCAACCCAAGAAATGCATAAGGTGATAGGAACAGGAGTAGGCTATTGAGCCCCTCGAGCCTGTTCTGTCATTCTATTAGATCATGGCCGATCTGTACCTGAACTCCATTTACTCGCCATTGCTCCATATCCCTTGATACCCTTAGCCAACAAAAATCTATTGATTTCAGTCTTGAATATTTCAACTGAGCTTTGGGGGATAGAGTACCAGATCTCCAGTTCACTTTGTGTGAAAAGGCACTTCCTGATTTCACTACAAAAATGGCCAAGCTCTAATTTTAAAATTATGCCCTCTTGTTCTGGACTCTCCCACCAGATGAAATAGTTTCCCTGTATATATCCCATAGAATACCTTTATTATCATTTTAAAGCCCTCGATCACATCTCGCCTCATTCTGTACTCAAGGGAATAGAAGCCAGGTTTATGCTACCTGCCCTCGTAACTTAAGCCCCGGTATCATTCTGATGCACTGCACCCCCCTCCAAGGCCAATATATCCTTCCTGAGGTGTGGTGTAGTGCACAAAACTGAATGCAGTTACTCCAGATGGGGTCTGATCAAGGCTCTGTACAACTGGAGCATCACTTCCATCCATTTGTATTCCAGCCCCCTTGATATAACGGCCAACATTACATTACTCTTTTTGATTACATTTTATACCTGTGCACTAGCTTTTAGTGATTTTATGTACACGGACACCCTAAATCCCTTTGTTGCTCCACAATTCATAGTTTTCATTGTTCAGAAAATATTCCAATTCGTCTTTCTTAGGTCCCAAGTGGATGACCTCACACTTCGCCATGTTAAACTCCATCTGCCACAATTTTGTCCACTCGCTTAATCTGTGTATGTCCTTTTGTATCTTCTACACAACTGACTGCCTCCTAATGTGGTTCCACATATTTGTGCAATTTCCCTTTGTCTACTATGGAGTGCACACACCCCCCCCCTATGGGGACACACCACGAAACATTACTGCAGGTTGGTTTCGTGAAGACTTAGAGAAAGAAAGACTTGCATTTCTATAGCGCCTTTCACGACCACCGGACGTCTCAGAGCGCTTTACAGCCAATGAAGTACTTTTTTGGAGTGTAGTCACTGTTGTAATGTGGCAAATGTGGCAGCCAATTTGCACACAGCAAGCTCCCACAAACAGCAACGTGATAATGACCAGATCATCTGTTTTTGTTATGTTGATTGAGGGATAAATATTAGAGACACTTTAATATACTCGGTGGGGTACCACTGGAGTTCAACCAGCTAAAACTGAGAAGCTTACTGGCACGCAGCCGTAGTAAATATCCCATTGCATGTCGAGTCAGGACCACCTTAGCTTCTTCTTCTTCTTCTTCTTCTTCTTCTTCTTCTTCTTTTTAGGTAGTCTCTCGGAACCGAGGATGACTTGCTTCCACATTAAAAATGAGTTCGCAGGTGACTGATGAGTCCAATGCGGGACCTACAGCTAAACTAGCTAAAACGTTTCAAAATGGCATTACAGAGCCAATTTAGGGCTTGTTAAGGGCTTTAATGGCCTCTCCCGCCTCTTGGAGGCGGGACGGAGTCGGGAACACCGCACACGATTTTATCAAAATTGCATGGCGGCGGGTTGGAGGCGGGATGGGGTCGGGACCCCCGAATCTGCAACTTTAACCCCCCACACGCCTCCAAACCCGACTCCACAGGTCATTGAAAATCCAGCCCCTGGAGTCATAATGGCACAGAAGGAGGCCATTCGGCCCATCAAGTCCATGCCGGTTTTCTGTAGAGCAGTCCAGTCAGTCCCATTCCCCCCGTTCTATCCCCATAGCCCTGTAAGTTTATTTCCCTCAAGTGCCTATCCAGTCTCCCCTTGAAAACATTGAGTGTCTCCGCTTCCACCGCTTCCGTCGGCAGCGAGTTCCAGGTCCTCACCACTCGCTGCGTAAAAAAGTTTTTCCTCATGCCCCCACCCCTGTATCTCTTGCCCAAAACCTTAAATCTGTGTCCCCTAGTCCTTGTACCATCAACTAGTGGGAACAGCCTTATCCCGTCTAGCCTATCCAAACCCGTCATAATCTTGTACTCCTCTATCAAATCACCCCCTCAACATCCTTTGCTCTAATGAAACAAATCCAGCTTCTCCAACCTGTCCTTGTAGCTAATAGTTAGAAAATTGGGGACACATTTTAGGCCCCATTAGGTGGTAGTTTGACTGTAGGCCATTAGGGAAGCAGTTTCTAACCGTGTCCGCTGGTCATTAACCGAGATCGTGAAGGAAAAGCCAATTTTGTTTTAATAAATATCAACCTCATCCCGGAAAAGGCTTCCGTCAAGTTTGATTATGAAATCTGAATTGAAGAGGTCTGAGAAAAACTTGTGGAAAAAAAAAGAAAGCGAGCCGAGCTCGCAGTCAATACATTTTTCTCCAATAATAGAAAGAGTTGGAAAGAGGAAAATCGTCATTTGGTCTGACAAAATGTATCAATGTCAATGAGATGCTGAAGTGCTTTTGTGTGGCCTCTTTTCCTATCTAATAAGAATGAGGACTTAAATAGGTTTAGGAGATGGGTTGGGAAAGGCTCCATGTTGCAAAATTATTCAACAATATATTTTATGGAAATGTATTCGTATTCGATTACTTCATGTCAGGGTTCATTCCAGAGACCTTGTTGAGATTTCTATGAGGACAGTTTGAAGTGTTTGATACAGTGAGACAGAGACAAAGTAATAGATTGCTGTGTGACATCAGGGCTCATAAAACTTTGGAGCAATCTCCTATCAACACGATCCCAGCCATGTCAAGTGTTTTGGCTAATATTGATCTGATAAAAGTGTTTGGGCTAGAAATTCATTATAGCCAAGGAATGGGTGGTGCCAGTAGAAAAGTTGGAGAATTAGCGCCAGGCGCAAATGCTTTAGACTGCATGCAAAATTCAAGTCTTAAAACCCAAGCTCATTGGCTCTACACTTAAAGGGTGGACCAATATCGGGTGCAGTCTAATCGCAACTCATCATTGCTGCAGACTTTTTTCACTTCTTAAAGGGGAGGTTCATTGATGCTGGAGCACCTCATTCTCAGCATTGCTGGCTGTGCAGCTGCTTCAGCAAGCAGAAGCAGAACAAGGAGAAGGAACCGGAGGACTCAACCAGGTGTGCTCATGGCAGATCAATAACCCAGGGAGAGAGCCCGCAGATTCTTCGATGAAGCATTGGAGGCATTGGTTTTTGCTGTGGAGAGACGGAGGGCGGTGCTCTACCCGACAAGTGGCAGGAGGCCCTCACCACAAATCTTCTGCACCATGTGGAGGGAGGTAGACCAGCATGTCTCAGGCAGCACTGTGGTCCCCAGGGCCCACACACAGTACAGGAAGAAATTTAATGACCTCACTCGGGTGGTCAGGGTGAGTGAATGCTTCAACAAATGCTACATAACACCACCTGTACCACAATCTTCACACACTGCACAAAGCACCACTCCCCCAGCACTCACCCACCAACAATCACTACCAACCAACACTCACACCCACATCTCACACCTTGCACACAATGACAGCTATTCAACTATGGCAGGCACATCACCCAAACGCATTGCTCCACACTCACTCACACACTTTCCTTTCTCTTGCAGGCCAAGGTGGCTCACAACAGGAGGAAGCAGGAGTGCACAGGCCGACACCCAACCACTGTCTGCGCTGGAGGAAAGAGTGCTGCCAATCATTGGGCGCCAGGTGGTGGGCGTCGTGGCCACCAGCGACATTGACCCCCTTGGGGACAACAACAGTATGTTCATTCCCCACTCCTTCTTCTCACATCCCACTTCCCCCTCACCCCACAAGCCTTTCCCACTTTCCAGCTAATCATGCTGTACACATGCATTTCTCCCTTCCTGCCCCCCTCCCCTCACCTTAACCCAACTCTTGTGCCTTTATGCTTTCAGATAATGAGCAAGCAGCTGAGCAACCTGTCCCTGAGGGTACCATAGAGAGTGAGGCGGGAGAAGTGGAGGATGAAGAACACACCGCGTCACTGCATGTCTCACCCGCAGGCACCAGCTCAGATACTGGCACTATGCATTCTTTAGAGGCTAGTGTAGTAGCGGGATGTGCACAGGGTGAGGCACCGGGGATGATTGGACTGCAGCAAGGCCAGGTGGGAAGGGGACCTCGGCGGCCCGCTCCCCGGAGGTCGGGTTCGCACGCGCAAGTTCTGCTGCACAGGACTCAGATGAGGACCTCAATGGGGAGACCTTTAGAAGAAGGGTGATGGGCATGCACACGGAGATGATAGGTGCAATGGCAAGGGTGCCCGAGAGCCTCTCGGCAATGATAAGGAACGTGGAGGAGTCCACCTCTAACATTGCACAAGGCTCTGCGCACACCATGGAGCCCATCATTTCCAGTCTGCAAAGGATGGTGGACTCCCAGAGAGACTGTGGAGACCCAGACCTGATGCCACATGTGATGGGTGATTTGGCAACTTCCATTGCAGCACAGGCGGAAGCCACACAATGTCTTAGTGCTGCAATGCAGTCAATGCTTGGTGGCATCCAATCTCAGACTGCTCTCATGCAGTCTCAGCTTGATGTCACACAAGCTCTGACTGGTGCCATCGTGACTGGATCTACCACCGGCGACTGGGGCTTTCACGGTGTTGCAGCAGGCCAGCAATCTGTGCTCCAACAGATTGGTAGTGATGCTGAGGTGCTGCCCCGGGGGAGTGGCAGTGGGTCAGTGGAGCAGGAACCTACTGTCCTCTTTCAGGATGACAGCATTCCTGCTCCCACCACTGCCACTCCACCATTGCCCTTGTCGCTGCGTGTCATCCAGCCAGCCCAGACTGCCGCCGCCCAGCCTGAGGTGGTGCAATTTACAGCCGGGCCTTCCAGGCCCAGAGCTGGTCGAGGGCGTCTTGCAAGGTGATCTGAAGTCTCCTGCACGGACACTCAGCAGCCTTCCACCAGCTGTGCTGCAGCCACTGGGCCAACATTTCGTAGGAGCACTAGAGTAGGCAAAGGCACAGTAATGAGAGGTATTAAGGGATTGCACAAGGGTGAATAGTTAATATGTTTGGTGTAAATATGTGTTCACTGATTTTTGATAAATATATTAATTCAGTTTGGATGATTTTGTGGTGTGTCTCATTTCAGCTTTGTGCTGTGATATGGCCTGCGACAGGAATGGAATGATGGGGATGTGGTGAGCAACAGGGATCTGGGGTTTAATTCATTCGAACCGCAGTCTGATGAGGTGGTCACGGATCGCCCTTATGGAAGGCCGATTGAGTGGCTGCCTCCTCCCTCGCTCCTCCTCGTCATCCTCCTCATCTTCCTCATCCTCCTCTCCCTCTTCCTCCTCCTGAGGTGGTCCCGCAATCCCTGGTGGCAAGGGCTGAGCCCTCATGTTGCCCAAGTTGTGGAGCATGCGGCAGACCACGACAAAATGGGACACCCGCTCCAGCGAGTACTGGAGATCTGCTCCTGAGCAGTCAAGGCAGCGGAACCATTGCTTCAGCACTCCGATGGTCTGCTCGATGATGTTCCTGGTGGCAGCATGGCTCTCATTATATACGTGCTGGGCACGAGTGATGGGGTTGCGGAGAGGAGTCATGAGACAGGTGGAGAGCGGATAAGCCTTGTCTCCAACCAGCCATCCACGAGCTTGATGCGGTGGCTGGAAGAGTGCTGGCACACTGGTCTGGCACAGGATGAATGCATCATGGCTGTTGCCAGGATAGTGGGCATTGACATTAAGGATTCGCTGTCTGTGGTTGCACACCAACTGCACATTAAGTGAGTGATAGCCTTTGCAGTTACGGAAGATCTCAGGATTGTTATGAGGTGCCCACAAAGTCACGTGGGTGCAGTCAATGGTGCCCTGCACCATGGGGATTCCCGCTATCCTGGCAAAGCCACATGCACGCTCGTCCTGCTTCTCTCTGGTGATGGGGAAAGAAATGTAGTCCCTTCTCCTACTGTAGAGAACCTCTGTGACCTCCCAGATGCAGCGATGGATGGCGAACTGCGAGAAGTTAGCTATGTCTCCTGTTGCAGACTGGAAGGATTCTCCGGTAAAAAAATTGAGGGTAACGGTGACCTTGACTGCCACTGGGAGAGCCATGGAGATCTGGCTGCAGGAGATGGCAGAGTTCTGTGGCCACCTCATGGTGAAGCAGAGCCATCTAATACACTGCTCCTCGCTTAATGGGAGGTAGGAGAAGTGCTCTCAGAATACCCTCTAAGGGTAAGACCTCCTGTTGAGAGGCCTGATGGCCCTCCTCCTCCTTTTGGGCACATGTTCCAGTCTTTCTTGTTGCCTCCGCTCCCTCCGCCGTAGATCATGGAGAGCGAGGTTGACTGTCAGTACAGCCCCCATTAATGTTACCAAGTGTAACAGTTTGAATCTTTGAACACTAAATGTAGCTACTTTTTAGTTGCCAGAAAAGTCCTGATACAAAAGAACCTTGAAATAACTGAATGAAACTGTTGCAGTGGGTGAAACTAACAAAAAGAACACTCAAACAGCTCTAATCTGACAGCTGCGAGTGATTACTGATGATCCCTTTAAATAACGTCCCTGGAGCCAGCTTCCTGGTGCTACACACCAGCTCTCCCTGTCGATGTTTACTCCAGGCGGTGATGTAAGTGGCGAGAATCAATTTTGCAGAACAGGTGGTCAGTGAGCGTTGCACACTCACTGATGTCACGATCTCCCTGGCGTTGATGTTCCCGGTGATACTTCTACCAGTGACGCTACAGGGGGGCTGGATTTTGCGTGTGCCGCTGGATTCACGTCACCCCGGTGATACTGGTTTAGCGCCCCATTAGCGCCATCTACTGGCACTAATGGGAGGCGCTAAGGGGACAAATTTTTCCCCAAGGATTCTTTATATGAATAGACTTTTTAAAAGAATTCAAGAACATGTCAATCATGAGGTCTTACCTGTGATATGTAACTTTGAAGAAGGCGAACTAAGGTGTATAAAGGAGTATGGCTTTCAAGAGTTAGTTGGAGAGCTCGAATAGATAGAGAAACCGAAAGCTAGTCCTTTGTACACTATAGATAAATCACTCATTCTGTATATGAATAAAGTCTGTTCCGAATACTCCACCATCAAGTGTCTCATGCTTACTCGAAGTATATCGTTGTGAACCATTGAAGGAAGGAGGTTGACTAACAGTTGACCCAACAGTTTTCATTCCCGATTATTATCCACTTACTTCTCCTAAAAGTGCATGAACAGCTGGTGAGAACAGGATTGGATTCAGCTTTGTTTTGTTGCTCACCCACCGTTGCCAGCACTAATTGGCAAGGTTCATGCGTGAATAATGATCTATTTGGGATGAGAGGGCCACAGATACACAAAGAAGGATCAAATCCTTCCAGGAGAGGAGTGGAGGGGCAGAACATTGGGTGAAGAGAATTGGCCAGATAAATTTGCCATGGTGGGGTTCTGGAAGAATAGATAGAGAGATTTAACATCATTGACAAAAGAACCAGAGGGGGAGATGAAGAGGATTTTCTTTACGCAGCAAGTTGTTGATCTGGAATGCTCTGCCTGAAAGGGCGGTGGAAGCAGATTCAATAGTAACTCTTGAAAGGGAATTGGATAACTACTTGAAAAGAAAAAAAAAATCAGGGCAATGTGGAAAGAGCAGGGGGGGTGGGACTAATTGGACAGCTCTTTCAAAGAGCCGTCACAGGCACGATGGGCCGAATGGCCTCCTTCTGTGCTGCATGATTCTACGATTCTAACTTACAGTACCTGAACCACTAGGCTACCATGCCCTTTGTCTCCTCATATCTGTGGTTTCTCATCCTTGGTATCACCCTGCTAGATTTGTGATGAGTTAACTGACCTCAGCTGGGGTAGCAGCAGGGACCCCAGAATCCGACACATTCTCCTGGGCAGAGGAAAAAGGTAGAATCACCCAGAGTTGCTGCTTCTGATCGCTAGCCAGTGACCCCTGCCGGAAATGCATGAGCTGAGGTGGGTTCGGGTTTGTCTCTGGTATTCCCCCCACAGTTGGATAGCCAGCCGGCAGTTGATGCCAAGGGGTCACCTGCCAATAATGGCCAATTTGAGAGGGGCAACTATCATCTGTGGAAGTGTACCCCAGTGTGGGGAGCAAATATGAGAGGAGCAATTCTGCAATCCTCAGTAATGTTCCCTGACAAGTTCTGCAGATTTGTGGTCTGGTGTCTTAACCGTTCGTTTCTTGTCCATCACATCACATTTATCTGTTTAATTGGGTGTCTAGAGTGATCTGATAGCACTAAAGTTTGGGGCAGGAAGATGGACAACCACTGTAAACCAGGACTGAAGTTGAGTTATAGGTTGACAAGCATTTTATGGCTTATCTTCAGAATGTCTTTGAGAAATGATTATCTGAGAGTACCTCATTTAATTTCTTAAATAACATTTCTGCATTGACGTGCAGAATGTTTTCTAATCCTCAGCTGCCTATGACATCTGGAGATATATTCATGGATACTGCTTCTTGCTGTGAAATCTAAAAATTACTTTGCACATTACTAATTCATACCAGGGAATGAACACATTTGATATTAAGCCACGGAAAAGGTTTGCTGGATTTGTTAGGGACATAGGAACAGGGGTAGACCATTCAGCCCCTCAAGCCTGTTCTACCATTCAACTCAATCATGGGAGATCTGTATCTTAACTCTATTTACCTGCCTTAGTTGCATATTCCTTATTACCATCCGTCTTTCGGATGAGACGTTAAACTGAGGCTCCGTCTGCTCTCTCGGGTGGATGTGAAAGATCCCATGGCACTATTTCGAAGAAGAGCAGGGGAGTTATCCCCGGTGTCCTGGGCCAATATTTATCCCTCAATCAACATCACTGAAACAGATTACCTGGTCATTATCACATTGCTGTTTGTGGGAGCTTGCTGTGCGCAAATTAGCTACCGTGTTTCCTACATTACAACAGTGAATACACTGCAGAAAAGTACTTCATTGGCTGTAAAGCACTTTGGGACGTCCGGTGGTCGTGAAAGGCGCTATATAAATGCAGGTCTTTCTTTCCTAACAAAAATCTAGCAATCTCAATTTTGAAATTTTCAATTGACCCCCCACAACCTCAACAGCTTCTGGGGGGAGAGAGTTCCAGATTTCCACTACCCTTTGTGTGAAGAAATGCTTCCTGACATCACTCCTGAATGGCCTAGCTCTAATGATAAGGTTATGCCCCTTTGTTCTGGACTCCTCCACCATAGAGAATAGTTTATCTCTATCTACCCTTTCAACTTCTTTGATCATCTTAAACATCGAGATTAGATCACCCCTTAAAGTTTGTAGATTTTTTCCCCTCCCGCTCTTCCTCGTCCTTCCGTCAATATTGGGTTACATTTCAACCATTGCCTTATGACACATTGTCCAGATGGCCGTTATAAAGGTCTTATCCCTTACAGATGTTAAACTATTAGATTATGGGGGCAACGCAGCTGTGACTGCCCCTCTCCTCACCCTATATCCAGCAGACACACACACAAGTCCAGCAGAGGTCACTGGATGAAGGTCAGGAGCATGAAACTAGGATACTTTGCGCTCATTTATCTGAAAGATTTGGACAAATTGGATCGCCATAAGCTTTTCTGCTGCATCTGTAAACATAAGGGGTCACATCGGAACAGGTGTAGGCCATTGAGCCCCTTGAGCCTGTTCTGCTATTCTGTTAGATCATGGTGGATCTGTGCCTCAACTCCATTTACCCGCCCTTGCTTCATATCCCTTGATACCTCATACCCATCTCAGTCTTGCAAATTTCAATTATCCCGGCATCCACAACCTTTTGGGGGAGAGAGTTCCAGATTTCCACTACCCTTTGTGTGAAAAAGTGCTTCTTAATTTCACTCCTGAACGGCCCAGCTCTAATTTTAAGATTGTGTCCCTTTGTTCCCTCAACAAAAAACCACCAAGAACAGATTATCTGTGCGCAATTAGGCTGCCATATTTTCCTACATTACAACAGTGATTGTACTTTCAAAAGTACCTCATTGGCTGTGAATCCCCTTGGGACGTCCTGAGGATGTGAAAGGTGCTGCATAAATGCAAGTTCTCCCTTTCTTTCTTACTGCCGGGACTCCCGCCTCCCCCCACCCCCTCTCCACCCAGATCCGAGTGCAAGGAACTGCCAAGGGACTGGCCTTCGTTGGTTTTGTGCACAGGCCATTTGTTTACAGTCAACTGTTTAGCCAACCTCCTTCCTTGTCTGGTTCACAACAACACATTTTGAGTAAGCATGAGACACTTGATGGTGGAGTATACAGAACAGACTTTATTGATATCAATAGAGGTGGCTGGCCCAACTAGACACAGAGATTGGCTTTCGGTTTCTAGTTCTATCTTTTGAGCACTCTGAATAACTGTTGAAAACCATGCTCCTTTATAGACCACATTTTGCCTAAAAGACAAAATAAGACAATGAGATAAGACCTCATGACATCTCTATTACTGAATCCTTTGAAGACAGTCTATCCATGTAAACAGCTGTAGTTGTTTACTCCAAAGCTACTTCTCTCAAACAAGACCCAACTGTTCTTAAACCCTTTGAAGAATAGGCTTTATTATTCATTATCTTTCTATACGACAGTTAAAGGAGCCCCCTACCTATGTTTATTACCCTAGACACTAAAGTTATCCCTCAATCACTCATGGCTGTCATCATTACTGTCACTTATTTCCTTGCACAAGAATTTCTCATATAACAGTCAGACGCCAAATGTAGAAGACAAGCCATGTTATCTTCTCATGGCACTTCGAAGCCATTCTGTTTCACTGGAAAGCTTGTTTCTCCAAGATACAAAGAGGTTTGACGATTAACCCTTAACTCTCCAACATGCAGAATCATAGAAACTTACAGCACAGAAGCAGGCCATTCAATTCATCATGTCTGTGCCGGCCGAATGAGCTATCCAGCCTAATCCCACTTTCCAGCTCTTGGTCCGTAGCCCTGTAGGTTACAGCACTTCAGGTGCATATCCAAGAATTTTTTAAATGTGATGAGCGTTTCTGCCTCTACCACCCTTTCAGGCAGTGAGTTCCAGACCCCCACCACCCTCTGGGTGAAAAAGGTTCTCCTCAACTCCCCTCTAAACCTTCTACCAATTATTTTAAATCAATGCCCCCTGGTTATTGACCTCTCTGCTAATGGAAATAGGTCCTTCCCTATCACTCTATCTAGGCCCCTCATAATTTTATACACCTCAATTAAATCTCCCCTCAGCTTCCTCTGTTCCAAAGAAAACAACCCTAGCCTATCCAATTTTTCCTCATAGCTAAAATTCTCCAGTCCTGGCAATATCCTTGTAAATCTCCTCTGTACCCTCTCTAGCGCAATCACATATTTCCTGTAATGTGGTGACCAGAACTATACACAATACTCTAGCTGTGGCCTAACTAGTGTTTTATACAATTCAAGCATAACCTCCCTGCTCTTATATTCTATGCCTCGGCTAATAAAGGAAAGTGTCCTGTATGCCTTCTTAACCACCTTATCTACCTGTCCTGCTACCTTCAGGGATCTGTGGACATGCACTCCAAGGTCCCTCTGTTCCTCTACACTCCTCAGTATCCTACCATTTATTGTGTATTCCCCTGCCATGTTAGCCCTCCCCAAATGCATTACCTCACACTTCTCTGGATTGAATTCCATTTGCCACTTTTCTGCCCACCTGACCAGTCTATTGATATCTCCCAGAAGTCTACTGCTTTCTTCCTCACTATCAACCACACGGCCAATTTTTGTATCATCTGCAAACTTCTTAATCATGCCCCCTACATTGAAGTCTAAATCATTGATATAAACCACAAAAAGCAAGGGACCTAGTACTGAGCCCTGCGGAGGCCCACTGGAAACAGCCTTCCAGTCACAAAAACATTTGTCGACCATTACCCTTTGCTTCCTGCCACTGAGCCAATTTTGGATCCAACTTGCTACTTTCCCTTGGATCCCATGGGCTTTTACTTTTCTGACCAGTCTGTCGTCAAAAGTCTTGCTAAAATCCATGTAGACTCCATCAAACACACTGCCCTCATCAATCGTCCCTGTTATCTCCTCAAAAAATTCAATCAAGTTAGTCAGACACGACCTTCCCTTAACAAATCCACGCTGATGGTCCTTGATTAATCCGTGACTTTCTAAATGACGATTAATACTGTCCGCCGAAATTTTGTCCAACAATTTGCCCACCACCGAGGTTAGGCTGACTGGCCTGTAATTACTCGGTCTATCCCTTTCTCCTTTTTTAAACAACGTTACAATGTTAGCAGTCCTCCATTTCTCCGGTACCGTTCCTGTAGCCAGAGAGGATTGGAAAATGATGGTCAGAGCCTCCGCTATTGCCTCCCTTGCTTCTCTTAACAGCCTGGGGTACATTTCATCCGGGCCTGCCGATTTATCTACTTTCAAAGATGCTAAACTCCTTAATACTTCCTCTCACTATGTTTATCTCATCTAATATTTCACACTCCTCCTCCTTAACTACAATGTCTGCATTGTCCCTCTCTTTTGTGAAGACAGACGCAAAGTATTGCTTAAGGACCATACACACGTCTTCCGCCTCCACACACAGATTACCTTTTTGGTCGCTAATAGACCCTACTCTTTCATAGAACATAGAACATAGAAAATAGGTACAGGAGTAGACCATTCGGTCCTTCGAGCCTGCACCGCCATTCAATGCGTTCATGGCTGAACATGCTACCTCAGTACCCCATTCCTGCTTTCTCGCCATACCCCTTGATCCCCTTAGTTGTGAGTGTTATATCTAACTCCCTTTTGAATATATTTAGCGAACTGGCCTCAACAACCTTCTGTGGAAGAGAATTCCATAGATTCACCACTCTCTGGGTGAAGAAGTTCCTCCTCAGCTCAGTCCTAAATGGCTTCCCCTTAATCCTTAGACTGTGACCCCTGGTTCTAGTTTTCCCTACCATTGGGAACATTCTGCCCGCATCTAATTTGTCTAAACCAGTCAGGATTTTAAATGTCTCTATAAGATCCCCCCTCATTCTTCTGAACTCCAGAGGATACAAGTTCAGTTGACCCAATCTTTCTTGATATGTCAGTCCGGCCATCCCAGGAATCAATCTAGTGAACCTTCGCTGCACTCCCTCAATAGCAAGAATGTCCTTCCTTAAGTTAGGAGACCAAAACTGCGCACAATACTCCAGGTGTGGCCTCACCAAGGCCCTGTACAACTGTAGCATCACCTCCCTACTCCTGTACTCAAATCCCCTTGCTATGAAGGCCATCATTCCGTTTGCTTTCTTGACTGCCTGCTGCACTTGCATTCCCACCTTCAGTGACTGATGTACCATGACGCCCAGGTCTCGTTGCACGTCCCCTTTCCCTAATCTGCCACCATTCAGGTAATAGTCCGCCTCTCTATTTTTACCACCAAAGTGGATAACCTCACATTTATCCACATTGTACTTCATCTGCCATACATTTGCCCATTCACCTAACCTGTCCAAGTCACTCTGTAGCCTCCTAGCATCCTCCTCATTGTTCACACTGCCTCCCAATTTAGTGTCATCCGCAAATTTGGAGATATTACATTTAATCCCTTCGTCCAAATCATTAATATATAATGTAAACAGCTGGGGTCCCAGCACCGAACCCTGCGGTACCCCGCTGGTCACTGCCTGCCATTCTGAAAAGTACCCATTTACTCCTACTCTTTGTTTCCTGTGTGCCAACCAGTTCTCAATCCACGTCAACACATTACCCCCAATCCCATGTGCTTTAACTTTGCTCACCAATCTCTTGTGTGGGACCTTGTCGAAGGCCTTCTGAAAGTCCAAATACACCACATCTACTGGTTCCCCCCTGTCCACCCTATTGGAAACATCCTCAAAAAATTCCAGAAGATTTGTCAAGCATGATTTCCCTTTCACAAATCCATGCTGACTTGGACCTATCATGTCGCCACTTTCCAAATGGTCTGTTATGACATCTTTAATAATTGCTTCCATCATTTTACCCACGACCGATGTCAGGCTGACCAGTCTATAATTCCCTGCTTTCTCCCTCCCTCCCTTTTTAAAAAGAGGGGTTACATTGGCCACCCTCCACTCCATCGGAACTGATCCAGAGTCTAAGGAATGTTGGAAAATGATCGTCAATGCATCCACTATTTCCAAGGCCACCTCCTTAAGTACTCTGGGATGCAGACCATCAGGCCCCGGGGATTTTTCAGCCTTCAGTCCCATCAATTTCCCCAATACCTTTTCCCGACTAATAAGGATTTCCCTCAGCTCCTCGCTCTTACCAGATCCTCTGACCCCTTTTATTTCCGGCAGGTTGTGTGTGTCCTCCACAGTAAACACCGAACCAAAGTACTTGTTCAATTGATCTGCCATTTCCTTGTTCCCCATTACGACTTCCCCTGTTTCCGACTGCAGGGGACCTACGTTTGTTTTTACTAACCTCTTTCTTTTTACATATTTATAGAAGCTTTTGCAGTCCATTTTAATGTTCTCTGCAAGCTTCCTTTCATATTTTATTTTCCCTGCCCTAATCAAACCCTTCGTCCTCCTCTGCTGAGTTTTGAAGTTCTCCCAGTCCCCGGGTTTGCTGCTACTTCTGGCCAATTTGTATGCAACTTCCTTGGTTTTAATACTATCCCTGATTTCCCTTGTTAGCCATGGTTGAGCCACCTTCCCTTTTTTATTTTTATGCCAGACCGGGATGTACAATTGTTGTAGTTCATCCATGCGATCTCTAAATGTCTGCCATTGCCCTTCCACTGATAGCCCCTTAAATATCGCTTGCCAATTTAACCTCGCCAATTCACGCCTCATACCCTCAAAGTTGCCCTTATTTAAGTTCTGGACCATGGTCTCTGACTTAACTGTTTCCTTCTCCATCCTAATGTAGAACTCCACCATACTATGGTCACTCTTCCCCAGGGGGCCTCGTACCACAAGATTGCTGATTAGTCCCTCCTCATTACACAACACCCAGTCCAGGATGGCCTCCCCTCGAGTTGGTTCCTCAACATATTGGTTTAGGAAACCATCCCTTAAACACTCCAGGAAATCCTCCTCCACCGTATTGCTTCCAGTTTGAGTAGCCCAATCTATATGCATATTAAAGTCACCCATGATAACTGCCGTGCCTTTTTTGCACGCACCTCTGATTTCCTGTTTCATACCCTCCCCCACCTCACTACTGCTGTTTGGAGGTCTGTACACAACTCCCACTAACGTTTTCTGCCCTTTGGTGTTCTGCAGCTCAACCCATATTGATTCCACATCCTCCAAGCTGATGTCCTTCCTAGCTATTGCATTAATCTCCTCTTTAACCAGCAATGCTACCCCACCCCCTTTTCCTTTTATTCTATCCTTTCTGAATGTTGTATACCCCTGGATGTTCAGTTCCCAGCCTTGATTGTTCTGGAGCCACGTCTCTGTAATGTCAATCACATCGTATCCGTTAACATCTATTTGCACAGTCAATACATCCACCTTATTACGGATACTCCTTGCATTAAGACACAGAGCCTTTAGGCTTGTTTTATTAACATCCTTTGTCCTTTTAGACTTTTGATTTAGTATGGCCCTTTGTGTTTCTTGCCTTTGTTTACTCGGCCTTCCCCTATTGTTTCTCACCCTTCTAACATTTGTTTCTGACTGCATATTACTTCCCCCTGTTTCGCTACATAGGTTCCCATTCCCCTGCCATATTAGTTTAAATCCTCCCGAACTGCTTTAGCAAATATTACCCCGAGGACATCGGTTCCAGTCCTGCCCAAGTGCAGACCGTCCCTTTTGTACAGGTCCCACTTCCCCCAGAACTGGTTCCAATGCCTCAGGAATTTGAATCCCTCCCTCCTGCACCACTGCTCAAGCCACGTATTCAATCTCACTATCCTGTTCTCTCTATTCTGATTAGCACGTGGCCCTGGTAGCAATCCAGAGATTACTACCTTAGAGGTCCTACTTTTTAATTTAGCTCCTAGCTCCCTAAATTCTGCTTGTAGGACCTCTTCCCGCTTTTTACCTATATCGTTGGTACCTACATGCACCACGACAGCTGGCTGTTCACCCTCCCTCTTCAGAACATCTTTAGGTTTTCTTTGATTTTACTTGCCAATATTTTTTCATGCCCTCTCTTTGCTTTCCTAATTTCTTTTTTTAATTTCACCCCTGCACTTTCTATACTCCTCTAGGCTTCCTGCAGTATTTAGCTCTCAGTATCTGACATAAGCTTTCCTTTTTTGCCTTATCCTACCCTGTATGCCCCATGACATCTAAGGGGCTCTAGATTTGGGAGTCCCACCATTTTTCTTTGTGGGAACATATTTACTCTGAACCCTCTCTATCTCCTCCTTGAATTCCTCCCACTGCTCTGACACTGATTTACCTTCAAGTAGCTGTTTCCAGTCTACTTTTGCTAAATCACATCTCAGCTTAGTAAAATTGGCCTTTCCCCAATCGAGAACTTTTACTCCTGATCTATCTTTGTCCTTTTCTATAACTACGCCAAGTCTAACTGAATTATGATCACTGCCACCAAAATGCTCTCCCACTAATACCCCTTCCACCTGCCCAGCTTCATTCCCTAAAACTAAGTCTAGAACCGTCCCCCTCTGTTGTTGGGCTTGCTATGTACTGGCTAAAACAGTTCTCCTGAATGCATTTTAAGAATTCTGCGCCCTCTATACCTTTTACACTAATACTATCCCAGTTAATGTTCGGGGAGTTGAAATCCCCTACTATTACTGCCCTATTGTTTTTGCACTTCTCAGAAATTTGCCTACATATTTGCTCTTCTATCTCCCTCTCACTGTTTGGGGGGTCGATAGTACACTCCCAGCAGTGTGATTGCCCCATTTTTGTTCTTCAGTTCAACCCATATGGCCTCATTGGAAGATCCTTCTAGCATATCATTCCTCCTCACAGCTGTAATTGTTTCTTTAACCAATATTGCGACCCCCCCTCCTTTTTTTATCCCCTCTCTATCTCGTCTGAAAACCCTGTAACCAAGAATGTTGAGCTGCCATTCCTGCCCTTCCTTCAGCCATGTCCAACACCATGTTTTCAGCAAGTATAAATTAATTATGAATAACTTTCCTACCAAGCAACAGTGACTACATTTCAAGAGGCTTTCATTGGCCGTTAAGCATTTTGGAACATCCTGAAGATGTGAAAGGCTTGATATAACTGAAGTTGTTTCTTTCTTTTCTTTGATATGATGCTATGAAACCAATGGATCGCAGTTGCATATTCATAAGAAATTCCTCTGGCCACTACTTTACTGAAGATATTTCAGAAGAACCACTTTACTTTGAATTTACAGCACAGAAACAGGCCATTCAGCCCAACACGAGCCTCCTCCCAGCCTACTTCATCTCAACCTATCAGCATATCCTCCTATTCCTTTCTCCCTCGTGTACTTATCTAGCTTCCCCTTAAATGCATCTATGCTAGTCACCTCAACCACTCCTTAAGAAAGAAAGACTTGCATTTCTATAGCACCTTTCATGACCACCAAAGCGTCTCAAAGCGCTTTACAGCCAATGAACTACTTTTGAAGTGGAGTCACTGTTGTAATGTGGGAAACGCGGCAAATAATTTGCGCACGGCAAGGTCCCACAAACAGCAATTTGATAATGACCAGATAATCTGTTTTTGTTATGTTGGTTGAGGGATAAGTATTAGGCCAGGACCCCGGGGAGAACTCCCCCTGCTCTTCTTCGAAATAGTGCCATGGAGTGTCAGCCTAGCTTTATGTGCTCATGTCCCTGGAGTGGGATTTAGAACCCACAACCTTCTGACTCAGAGACGAGTGTGCTACCCACTGAGCCACAGCTGACAACTGGCAGCTGATACTGGTGACTTGCGGTAGCGAGTTCCACATTCTAACCACTCTCTGAGTAAAGAGGTTTCTTCTGAATTTCCTGCTGGATTTATTAGTGACTGTCTTATATTTATGGCCCCTAGTTTTGGTCTCCCCCCACAAGTGGAAACATCTTCTGTACATCTGCTCTATCAAAACTTTTCATAACTTTAAAGGCCTCTATTAGGTCACCTCTCAGCCCTCGCTTTTCTCGAGAAAAGAGCCCCAGCCTGTTCAGCCTTTCCTGTTAGTTAGAACTTCTCAGTTCTGGTATCATTCTTGTGAATCTTTTTTGTATCTTCACCAGTGCCTCCATATCCCTTTTTATAATATGGAGACCAGAGCTTTGCACAGTACTTGACAGTCTAGCCAAGGTTCTACGCAAGCTTAATGTCTTTCCTGAGAGTTATAAATGCATAGGTTAACACATATGTATGCTAATATTGCACAGCACCACTTCTTCCCACAAGAAAGATTTATTGACTCCTCAGCAAAGCTCCCATACTTGGTTTTTTTTTAGGCTCTGACATTTTTTGACAGAAACCGGCAAGATGTTTGAAGCTGCCTGGGAATATAATGAAACATTTTAATTAATCAACCAGTCAGAGGCAGCAAACCCTGGTATCAACATAGATTAGTGCAGCATAATCCAGCCAGCAGGAGATTATAACATTTACAGAGGCAGCAGATAAGGGAAATCTCATTTTATTGTTCAATATGATTAAGAAAAAAATGGCTCCCGGAGGTGCGGTGGTATTATAACATTCTCCCTGCTCGGGGCGTTTAAAATTGACGAAAAGATGAGAATTTAATTTCTTTTTTTTTCCCCCTCTGATTTCCTTTTTGATCTATTAGCTATTTGAGGAAATTCCGTTGGGAATGCATTACGACGGCAAAGGGATGATCAGACACGTTGTACACATGTTGTGAGGGTCAGTTTCCTCTCTGCGTTGTACCTGTGGAACGCTCAGATCCCAGATGCAGCGAAAAGGAAGCACTGCCCTGGAATGTTCGCCAAATCCAGGCTGGGCACTATCGGTCCCCTCGCTTTCCACCATGTCTGCACCCCAACAAGCTGGCAGTGCCCAGAACCAACCCCCACCCACACACACACCCCCCTCCCCACAACCCCCTCCAAGACAAAGTCTGGCTGAAGGCAAGTCTTCATTGTTCTTCCACAGCTTGGATCTTCAGCCCTTGCCTTTGTCCAAGGCGGATGGCTAGGAGTATAGCTCCGGGCTTTTCGGACCAGCGGCCGCAGAAGCCACCCAACCCCGTCCCAACCCCGTCCCACCCCCTATGACGTCTCCGCGCAAGGCCCTGGCAGGAGGGGCACCCGGGTCACGCAAATCGTCCAGGCCAGGAAATCTGGCCGCCTCACGTGCCTGGCAGCAGGTTGGGTTGAGCAACATCGATCCGGCAAAAAGTCCAACACATCAGTGTTGATGCTTTAAGAACCCTCCAGGATCTTTACAGGAAGCATCAGGAACAAGGAAGCATCAGGAACAAGGTAGATGAATTAGCTGTGGAAATAGAGGTTAATAATTATGATCTAATTGGGATTACGGAAACATGGTTGCAGGGTGAGCAGGGCTGGGAGCTTAACATACAGGGGTATTCAGTATTTAGGAAGGATCGACAAAAAAGAAAGGGAGGAGGGGTAGCATTGCTGGTAAAAGAGGGGATAAATGCAATTGAAAGGAAGGATATTAACTCAGTTAATACAGAATCTATATGGGTGGAGCTAAGAAATAGCGAGGGGCGAAAAACATTAATAGGAGTGGTATATAGGCCTCCAAATAGTAAAATAGAGGTTGGGGAGGGCATCACGAGGGAAATTAGAGAAGCGTGCAATAAGAGCACAGCTGTCATCATAGGTGACTTTAACTTACATATAGATTGGACTAGCCTAATCAGTAAAAATAATGAGGAGGAGGAATTCCTTGAGTGTTTAAGGGATGGTTATCTGGATCAATATGTCGAGGAACCAACTCGGGAACAGGCTATATTGGACTGGGTACTGTGCAATGAGAAGGGACTAATTAGTAATCTTGTTGTATGGGGACCCTTGGGTCAGAGCGATCATAACATGATCGATTTCTCACTCGAAATGGAGAGCGAAGAAATTGACTCAGAGACTAAGGTCCTGAATTTAAACAAGGGGAATTATGATGCCATTAGATGGGAACTGAGTAGGTCTGATTGGACAATGTTCCTGGGAGGACTGGAGGTAGATAAACAATGGCAAGCATTTAAAGATAGAATGACAAAATTGCAAAAATTGTTTATACCAATCTGGCATAAAAGGAAATCTAAAAAGGTGACTCAACCGTGGATAACAGGGGAAATTAGAGACAGCATAAAATCCAAAGATAGGGCGTATAAAATAGCCAAAAAAAGCGCCAGAGCGGAAGATTGGGAACAGTTTAAGATAGAGCAAAGGAGGACAAAGGGCTTAATCAAGAGGGGCAAAATAGCTTACGAAAGCAAGCTGGCGGAAAATATAAAAACTAACTCCAAAAGCTTTTATAAGTATATCAAGAGGAAAAGACTGGTGAAAACCAAAGTTGGTCCATTGCAGTCAGATACGGGGGAATATATAACGGGAAATAAGGAAATGGCAGACCAACTAAATGCATACTTTGGGTCAGTCTTTACGAAGGAAGACACAAAAAACCTCCCTGGGATATCGGGAAAAATAGGGACATTGGCAAAGGAGGAACTGACGCAAATCAATATCTCTAAGGATATGGTGTTAAGGAAGCTAAAGGGATTGAAGGCGGACAAATCCCCAGGGCCTGATAACATGCATCCTAGGGTACTGAAGGAGATGGCCCTAGAGATAGCGGATGCACTAAGTATGATTTTTCAGAATTCATTAGACTCGGGAACAGTGCCCATGGATTGGAGGGTAGCTAACGTTACCCCACTATTCAAAAAGGGGGGTAGGGAAAAAGCAGGTAATTACAGACCTGTAAGCCTTACATCAGTTGTGGGCAAAATGCTGGAGTCCATCATTAAGGATGAAATAGCGGAGCACTTAGCAAATGGGGACAGGATAGGACAGAGTCAACATGGATTTACAAAGGGTAAATCGTGCTTGACTAATCTATTGGAATTTTTTGAGGGAGTAACTGGTAAAATAGATGGGGGAGAGCCAGTAGATGTGGTGTACCTGGACTTCCAAAAGGCCTTCGACAAGGTCCCACATAAAAGATTAGCATGGAAAATTGAAGCTCATGGGATAAAGGGGAAAGTATTGACGTGGATAGAGAACTGGCTGTCAGATAGAAAACAGAGAGTTGGAATAAACGGCTCATTTTCTGAATGGCAGGCAGTAACAAGTGGGGTACCACAGGGATCTGTCCTGGGTCCCCAGCTGTTCACAATTTACATTAATGACCTGGATCAGGGAGTCGGATGCAGCATTTCCAAATTTGCAGACGACACTAAACTAGGAGGGGGGGTGGGCTCAGAGGAGGAGACCAGGAAGCTCCAGAGCGATTTGGACAGACTGGGTGATTGGGCGGATAAATGGCAGATGCACTATAATGTGGACAAGTGCGAAGTTATCCACCTTGGGTGCAGGAACGGGAGGGCAAATTATTATTTAAATGGCAATAAATTGGGAGAGGGGGAAGTACAGAGAGACCTGGGTGTTCTTGTACACCAGTCACTGAAGGTGAGCATGCAGGTGCAACAGGCGGTCAAGAAGGCAAACGGTATGCTGGCCTTCATAGCAAAAGGGTTGGAATACAGGAACAGGGATACCTTGCTGCAGCTGTACAGGGCACTGGTGAGACCACACCTCGAGTACTGTGTACAGTTTTGGTCGCCTCATCTGAGGAAAGATGTTCTTGCCATGGAGGGGGTGCAGCGGCGATTCACCAGGCTGATACCAGGAATGGCGGGATTGACCTATGAGGAGAGACTATGTAGTTTAGGGATGTACACACTGGAGTTTAGAAGATTGAGAGGGGACCTCATAGAAGTGTATAAAATTCTGACAGGTCTAGACAGACTAGATGCAGAAGGAATGTTTCCCTTGGCGGGTGAGAACAGAACTAGAGGACATAATTTAAGGATAAGGGCTAAACCATTTAGGACAGAAATGAGGGGGAATTTCTTCACTCAGAGGGTGGTGAACCTGTGGAACTCATTGCCACAGAGGGCAGTGTACGCCAGCCCATTAAATATATTTAAGAGGGAATTAGATATATTTCTACAGGCAAAAGGGGTTAAGGGTTACGGAGAGAAGGCGGGGACGGGATACTGAATTGCAGGATCAGCCATGATCTCATTAAATGGCGGAGCAGGCTCGAAGGGCCGGATGGCCTACTCCTGCTCCTATCTTCTATGTATCTATGTATCTATGTCCACCTCTGGAATTGGCCATCAGCAGAGGTTGTGTGATCAGAGAGAACAGGATCAAACCTGTGGTAAAGAGAGGAGAGAAAGAATGTGGCAAAAGATCCAAGCTCCCAAACCTTGCAGTTTTCGTGTAGTTCATTAATTTGCCTTTAATTGATCCAGCCGTGGCTCAGTGGGCAGCACTCTCGCCTCTGAGTCAGACTGTTGTGGGTTCAAGTCCCCACTCCAGAGACTTGAGCACAAAAATCTAAGCTGACTCTCCCAGTGCAGTGCTGAGGGAGTGATGTACTGTCGGAGGTGTCTTTCAGATGAGATGTTAAACCCAGGCCCCGTCTGAAGAAATTTCTTCACTCAGAGGGTTGTGAATCTTTGGAATTCTCTACCTCAGGGGGCTGTGGAGGCTCAGTCGTTGAGTATATTCAAGACAGAGATTGATAGATTTTTGAACATTAAGGGATATGGGGATAGTGCAGGAAAGTGGAGATGAGGCCGCCAAGATCTTATTGAATGGCGGAGCAGGCTCGAGGGCCAAATATTCTGCTCCTGCTCTATTTCTTATGTTCTTATGTTCTTATGTCTGCCTTTTCAGGTGGACGTAAAAGATACCATGGCAATATTTCGAAAAAGAGCTGGTGAGTTCTCCCTGGTGTCCTGGCCAAAATGTATCCCTCAACCAACATCACTAAACAGATTATCTGGTCATTACAACATTGCTGTTTGTGGGAGCTTGCTGTGCACACATTGGCTGCCATGTTTCCTACATCACAACTGTGACTGCACTTCAAAAAGTACTTCATTGGCTGTAAAGCGCTTTGGGACATCCTGAGATTGCGAAAAGCGCGATAGAAAGTCAAGTCTTTTTTTGAACTGAGACAAACACAGAGACATTTGCGTAAATGGATGTGTTTCTAACACCTTTAACAGATTTCACTGTGTTTGGAAATGTCTGCTGAATAACTGCGAGTTAATTACTATTTCACACAACACTTCGTATTTAATGCAGCTGGAGACTTCACAGGAAAGACAGTATTGCCTTGTAATAAATAATTTAATTGCCACTTCCAGCCTCTGAGGTCTATTCAAGCGGGACCCAGGAGCTGCGATTTCATCCTGGCTGCCTGAGACAGCACTGCAATAAAAATCAATTTGCTGGTAGGCCTCACGGGCGCTGGAACCCATCTCTGGGCAGTGGTGGGGTGGGGCGGGCGGGGCGGGAGGTGGAGGGGAAAGGGTTCCTTGCGTGTTTCCCAAGCCAAGGTAGCCGGCATTGGCAAAGGGCAACTGGCAAGCCGCACTCACTGTTGAGTTCATAGAATCAGAGAATCAGTTACAGCACGGAAGGAGGCCGTTTCGGCCCATCGTGTCCGCGCCGGCCAACAAAGAGCTATCCAGCCTAATCCCACTTCCCAGCTCTTGGTCCGTAGCCCTGCAGGTTAGAGCATCCCAAGTGCACATCCAAGTACTTTTTAAATGTGGTTAGGGTTCCTGCCTCTACCACCCTTTCAGGCAGTGAGTTCCAGACCCCCACAACCCTCTGGGTGAAGAAATTTCCCCTCAAATCCCCTCTAAACCTGCCACCAATTACTTTAAATCTGTGCCCCCTGGTTTCTGACCCCTCTGCTAAGGGAAATAGGTCCTTTCTATCCACTTTATCTATGCTCCTCATAATTTATACACCTCAATAAGGTCTCCCCTCAGCCTCCTCTGTTCCAAGGAAAACAGACCCAGCCTATCCAGTCTTTCCTCATAGCTAAGATTCTCTACTCCCGGTAACATCCTTGTAAATCTCCTCTATACCCTCTCTAGTGCAATCACATCTTTCCTGTAATGTGGTAACCAGAACTGCACGCAGTACTCCAGCTGAGGCCTAACTAGTGTTTTATACAGTTGAAGCATAACCCCCCTGCTCTTGTATTCTATGCCACGGCTAATAAAGGCAAGCATTCCGTATGCCTTCTTAACCACCTTATCTACCTGGCCTGCTGCCTTCAGGGATCTGTGGACATGCACTCCAAGGTCCCTTTGTTCCTCTACGCTACTCAGTGTCCTACCATGTGTATTCCTTTCCTTGTTAGCCCTCCCCAAATGCATTACCTCACACTTCTTCTGGTGTTCACTGACTTATCCTGGCTGCTGATGGACCTGGCCCACATATACAGGCCAGCGATGGAGCTTCAGCATCACTGGCCTGTGAAGTTGCCCAACTGGTTGGATGTATTCCTGGACGTTTCATCACATGACTGCCTGCCTCCAATCGCCCCCGACCCAACGTCATTTGTCGCCCGACACGTCCCTCCTCGCTGCGCACCGCCTTCCCACGGCCAACTGGGAAACGAACAAGAGTCTTTGTTACCTGATTGGATGTTTCTTGACTCTCAGTCAAACAGCCTGTAGTCCCCATCGCCAATAATTTTATCACCAAAAAGTGAAAGTGTTCAAATAAAATGAAAAACAAAATATTGTTTTTTTAATGCCCTGATGATTTTTTTCTCCAGGGTTTTGCTTGCAGCAGTGTCCTGGAGATTAATGTTCAATTCCTGGAGTCGTTGGGGGCGAATTTCCCAGCCCTGGGGAGGCTGGGTATGGAGGCGGGACAGCCGGGAAAATGGCAGCATCTGGGGGCGGGAACCTATCCCGCCCCCAACCCGCCTCCATGCCATCTTCCTCGAGGCAGGAAGGGGATTAGTGCCAATTAACTACAATTAACAGGTAATTAACAGGCAGTTTTTTGGCTAATCCTTATTTTGAGCCCGAAAGTGTGGGCTTCCCGACAGCTCCGAACCTCGCCAGGGTCAACGAGGCGAGCCGTGGATCTGCGGGGGGTCGGAGGGGCCGAAATGTCCGGTGTGCAGGTGAGTGATGAGTGCAAGTGTGGAGAGGTAAGTGTGTGAGGTGAGCGTAGTGTGTTTTAATAAGATTACTTACCTATGCTTTTTCCTCCAGGCTTCATCCCTTTAGGCTGCGGAGCTGCCTCATCTTGAAAGGATTATTACTAGTCCTAGCCCCTTTAGGGCTACCCCAGATCAGGCACATTCCTCAGACGTTCACTTTCAACTAAAGTTTGAGGTAGCCGAATCCTAAAGACGCTTAATTGGGTCTAAAGGTCCGGACTATCTCTCCCTAAAGGAAAGGAACAACCTGAAAATGTTACCGTCCTCCAGATAGCACTTTTAATAAGTTTAGCTAGACTGAAACGTTCCGGATATTATGAGGGTCCGGAAAACTCCCCCAGAATTCTGCAACTCCTCACCAAAGAGTATACAGAAATTGAGTTCACGAGTTTGATACAGAAGTCTTATGTGAGACAATTCTAAAAATATATAGATTTATTAAAGAACTGACATGTAATTTACAGTTGGTGAGTCAATCGCAACATTAACAGTTCCAAAAAGAGAAAGCTTTACAATCTTATCAGAGAATCTTACTCTCAAATCTTAACTTCGCTACAGCTTTACAGTTCTTAAAGTTCTATTCAGGATATCCACCAAAATCAAATACCTTTGATCCCCGAGGTAGAAAGAGTTGGAGACTTACAGAGCTGCCTCTGAAGCCGAGAATCGCTTTGCCCCTTTAAAGCGAGTCTGTTATCCCATTTGAGAGTTCAATATTTATACCCTTTTCAGTGGTATTTCCTTTAAGGTTTTCAGCTGATGTAAGCTAATTATCTCTAGTCATTTTTCTGCTGACCCCTGCAATTCTTACAGTTACCTCAGCTGGTAGCATTACAGAATTATGTCTCTTCTCTAGGTGTTCTAAGTTTACCATAAAAATGGTGTAACGGCAGGTGTGTTTTACTTGATGTCATTTTTACGAAGGCAGATGTTTCTTACTTTTATGTGCTTCTTTACGAAGTGTAAATTAGAACACCTTGTCCAGGGTGAACCATTGTTTCATTCCGAAAGATTAAGCCTACCAGAGGCCTTTAACCTTCTATTTCAATAAGGTTATTGATTCAGTGTCAACAACTATCTTATCTCTATAGCCAGAATGCTTTCACAGCTTTTTCTCAGTTAGGTTTCTAGATTTCCAAACCTAGTTTGTCATGTTTTAATAAGGCCAGAATTCTTTCTTGAGACAGTGTATTTTTCTGAATAGGTTATATGGCTTATTCCTTCACAATCTCACCGGCAGAGAAAGCAGAATGGCCGCTGCATTCTTAAATGCAGACGCCTTCTGCTTTCTGCTCAGGAAAGCTTTCTAAGTGAGTCTTGAGTACAAGGACTCACCAAAGAACAGAGAATGTCAGTGTTTAACAGCTTCTTAAAGCTGTCAAACGATGACAATTCATCTGTCAAAAATTTTTGACAGATGAAACGTCATACGCTGACGTTCTCTGTCACCGGCTTTCCCTTAATTGGCCGGCTAAACCCGCTGGGCGGGCTTAACAGGGCCAATCAAGGGAAAATAGCGTGGGTTGGCCAGACGTCGATGGAGGCGGAACACTTAGCAAATGGGGACAGAGTCAACATGGATTTACAAAGGGTAAATTGTGCTTGACTAATCTATTGGAATTTTTTGAGGGAGTAACTGGTAAAATAGATGGGGGAGAGCCAGTAGATGTGGTGTACCTGGACTTCCAAAAGGCCTTCGACAAGGTCCCACATAAAAGAATAGCATGGAAAATTGAAGCTCATGGGATAAAGGGGAAAGTATTGACGTGGATAGAGAACTGGCTGTCAGATAGAAAACAGAGAGTTGGAATAAACGGCTCATTTTCTGAATGGCAGGCAGTAACAAGTGGGGTACCGCAGGGATCTGTCCTGGGTCCCCAGCTGTTCACAATTTACATTAATGACCTGGATCAGGGAGTCGGATGCAGCATTTCCAAATTTGCAGACGACACTAAACTAGTAGGGTGGGTGGGCTCAGAGGAGGAGACCAGGAAGCTCCAGAGCGATTTGGACAGACTGGGTGATTGGGCGGATAAATGGCAGATGCACTATAATGTGGACAAGTGCGAAGTTATCCACCTTGGGTGCAGGAACGGGAGGGCAAATTATTATTTAAATGGCAATAAATTGGGAGAGGGGGAAGTACAGAGAGACCTGGGTGTTCTTGTACACCAGTCACTGAAGGCGAGCATGCAGGTGCAACAGGCGGTCAAGAAGGCAAACGGTATGCTGGCCTTCATAGCAAAAGGGTTGGAATACAGGAACAGGGATACCTTGCTGCAGCTGTACAGGGCACTGGTGAGACCACACCTCGAGTACTGTGTACAGTTTTGGTCGCCTCATCTGAGGAAAGATGTTCTTGCCATGGAGGGGGTGCAGCGGCGATTCACCAGGCTGATACCAGGAATGGCGGGATTGACCTATGAGGAGAGACTATGTAGTTTAGGGATGTACACACTGGAGTTTAGAAGATTGAGAGGGGACCTCATAGAAGTGTATAAAATTCTGACAGGTCTAGACAGACTAGATGCAGAAGGAATGTTTCCCTTGGCGGGTGAGAACAGAACTAGAGGACATAATTTAAGGATAAGGGCTAAACCATTTAGGACAGAAATGAGGGGGAATTTCTTCACTCAGAGGGTGGTGAACCTGTGGAACTCATTGCCACAGAGGGCAGTGTACGCCAGCTCATTAAATATATTTAAGAGGGAATTAGATATATTTAAAACCCGACAAGCAGCTTTCCCGCCTCCATCACGTCCCCATTGATAAAATCAGCCCCATTCAGTCGATCCTAGAGGCTTGGTGACCCTACTGGCCTGAAGGATCATTCATGGTCTAAGCAATGAGGCTGTGGACATAACCAGGCCCTTGACATAACCCGCAAGTGATGACAGCACATTTTACTTCTAAAAAAAACCTGATTTGCTAACCTTGCAAAGAAATTGCTTTTCACAACTTGGATGACAAGGTGACATTGGCCTTTTTTTTATTGTTCGTTCCTGGGATGTGGGCGTCGCTGGCAAGGCCAGCATTTATTGCCCATCCCTAATTGCCCTTGAGAAGGTGGTGGTGAGCCGCCTTCTTGAACCGCTGCAGTCCCAGTGGTGAAGGGATTCCCACAGTGCTGTTAGGGAGGGAGTTCCAGGATTTTGACCCAGCGACGATGAAGGAACAGCGATATACTTCCAAGTCAGGATGGTTTGTGACTTGGGGGGAACTTGGAGGTGGTGGTGTTCCCATGCGCCTGCTGCCCTTGTCCTTCTAGGTGGAAGAGGTCGCGGGTTTGGGAGGTGCTGTCAAAGAAATAGCCTTATTGGCTTTTGTTTTTTTTATAGGCTTGATTTTCTCTCTATTCTGGCCTTGAGGTCAAAGGTCCTCAGGACGCTCACACAGTGCTGTAAAAAAATTCAATGACCTCACTCAGGTGGTCAGGGTGAGTACATGCTTCAAAAAGTCCCTCATACCAGCATCTGAACCTCAGTCTGTACACACTGCACAAACCACCACACCCCAACCACTCACCCACCAAGCATCTCCACCTACTAAAACTCACATCCACATCTCACACCTTGCCTACAATCATAGCTATTCAACTATGGCAGGCACATCACCCAAACACATAGCTGCACACTCACTCACACACTTTCCTTTCTCTTGCAGGCCAAGCTGGCCCACAATAGGAGGGAGCAGGAATGAACAGGCAGGAGTGAAGCGGAAATCCAACAGCTTACAGACCTGGAGGAGCGAGTGCTGAGATTCATTGGGCGCCAGGTGGTGGGTGCCGTGGCCATTGGTGACGTCGACCCCCTTGGGGGCAACAATGATATGTTCATCCCCTCTCCTTCTCTCATCCCACTTCCCCCTCACACCACAAGCCTTTCCCACTTTCCAGCTCATTATACAGTCTGCATTCCTTGCTGCCTTCCTGCCCCACTGCCCTCACATTTACGCGACTCTTGTGCCTTTATGCTTTCAGGTAATCAGCAACCAGCTGACCAGCCTGTCCCTCAGCCTCCCACTGAGAGTGAGGAAGGAGAAGAGGAGGAGGAGCAAAGCACCGCGTCACTGCATGTCTCACCCGCAGGCACCAGCTCAGATACTGGCACTACGCGATCTTTAGAGGCAAGTTTAGTAGAGGGGTCTGCACTGAGTGATGCACCGGGGACAAGTGGGCTGCAGCAAAGGACAAGGGGAAATGGTAGCTCGGCAGTCAGCTCCCCAGAGGGCGAGTTCGCGCACGAGTTCTACTGCACACGACTCAGATGAGGACCTCGATGGGGAGGCGTTCACAAGAAGGGTGATGGGCATGGACACCGAGATGATAGGTGCAATGGCAAGATTGCCCGAGAGCCTGTCGGAAATGGTAAGCAGTCATAGAGTAAAGGGGGGAGAAATTAAGTATCGCCCTGTTTGGGGCGCAATTATCGGCCGGGCGCAATGTTTAGCGCCTGGCGCTAATTATCGCCTCCGACTGCAAACTTAGCTTCTATCGTCCCTGGAGGTGATTGGAGCGCTAAATCAGGTGCTACACACCTGTCTTAAGGTGCAAAGGCCGAGCAGCGAGGCGCTAACTCAGAGCGCGGGCGCAGCACAGGTGATGTCAGTTAGCGATGGAACACAGACACACTGGCGCCGGCCAGTTCTTAAAGGGGAGGGTCGATCTTGCTCTCCAGCCACACCCTACTTATTGGAGCCTTCAATCTCGGCCTGGAGAGATCTGGGACTACATTTTCCAGCCAAGGACTATGAAGAGGATGAGAGAACGAGCTCAGTGCTTCAGCAAGCGGGCCTTGGAGGCTCTGGTTGGCGTGGTGGAGCGCAGAAGATCTATACTCTTCCCTGAGAGTGACAGGAGGCCTTTGCCGTGCGACTACAGAAGAGTGTGGAGGGAAGTGGCTCAGAGCGTCTCCTCCCGGAGCATGGTGCCCAGGACCCATATACAATGTCGCAAAAAGTTCAACGACCTCACTCGGGTCGTCAGGGTGAGTGGCTTTTTTTCAATACCTCTCCATCCCTCCATCTCAACCTCACTCTATGGCCAGAGGATCTTAAAACCCCAATGCCCAACACTCATCCAACACCTATGGCCCTCTCATAAAACACACACACACATTCCACACTTTGCATTCAGTAAGGGCTATTCAACTATGGGAGGCACATCAGGCAAGAGCATGGCTGCATACAGTAAGGGCTATTCAACTATGGGAGGCACATCAGGCAAGAGCATGGCTGCATACAGTAAGGGCTATTCAACTATGGGAGGCACATCAGGCAAGCATGGCTGCATACAGTAAGGGCTATTCAACTATGGGAGGCACATCAGGCAACAGCATGGCTGCATACAGTAAGGGCTATTCAACTATGGGAGGCACATCAGGCAAGACCATGGCTGCATACATTAAGGGCTATTCAACTATGGGAAGCAAATCAGGCAAGACCATGGCTGTATATTTACTCAGACGCCGTCCTTTTTCGTGCAGGCCAAGCTATCTCAAAACAGGAGACAGCAGCAACGGACGGGTGGAGGGCGGCCTCAGCTGCAACCCCTTAGCGATCTTGAGGCGCGCGTCCACAGGATTGTGGCAAGCCAGGTGATCGGTCCCGTCGCCCCTGGAGAGGTCGACCCCGTTCTGGACAGCAATGGTAAGGCCATCAGCTTTCTCTCCTCTCTCATTCCACTTGTCCCTCACAACACCAGCCTTTGACACTTTCAATCCAACTTACTAAATCGCTCCACTCATTCCTCCCTCACTGCCCCCCTGTCCTCACGCTAAAGCCACTTTTGTACCTCCCTGCTTTCAGATGGTGATTCACCAGCTGAGGAGACGGGCCTTCAAGCTGCCAGTGGGAGCGAAGCTGCAGGCGAGGAGGAAGAGGAAGCCGGAGCCTCAGCGTCACCCTCTCCCGAGGAAGCCCATGCCCACACTGGGACCACGTCTTCCCTGGAGGGGAGCAGGGCAGAAGGGTCTGATGAGGGTGAAGCTCCGGGACCCAGCGGGCTGCAGCAACACGATGTGGCTAGGGAAGCTCGGGGGCCTTCTTCCCGGAGGGAGAGTAGGCCAGCGAGTCCTGCTGCACTGGACGCAGAGGAGGAGCGGCTCATCGCTGAAATGAACACCCAGACGGTGGACATGCACACTCAGTTCATGGGTGGAGTGGGAAAGGTGCCTGAAAGCATTGATGCACTGGCAAGGAGTGTGGAGCACTATGCTGTAGCACAGGCGGATGCCTTCTTCTTAGGCAGTCCCTCGGAACCGAGGATGACTTGCTTCCACATTAAAAATGAGTTCTCAGGTGACTGATGAGTCCCATGCGGGACCTACAGTCTCTGTCACAGGTAGGGCAGACGATGGTTGAAGGGGCGGGTGGATGGGGTGCTTGGGTTGACGTGCGCTCCTTGCGCTGCTTGCGCTTGGCTTCCGCTTGCTCCCGGCGAAGACACTCGAGGTGTTCTGCGCCTTCCCGGATGCTTCTCCTCCACTTTGTGTGGTCTTGGGTCAGGGATTCCCAGGTGTCAGTGGGGATGTTGCACTTTTTCAAGGAGGCTTTTGAGGGTGTCCTTGAAGCGTTTCCTCTGCCCACCTGGGGCTCTCCTGCCGTGTCGGAGCTCTAAGTAGAGCGCTTGTTTTGGGAGTCTCGTATCGGGCATGCAGACGATGTGGCCCGTCCATCGGAGCTGATCGAGCGTGGTCAAAGCTTCGATGCTGGGGATGTTGGCCTGAGCGAGAACACTGACGTTGGTGCGTCTATCCTGCCAATGGATTTGCAGGATCTTGCGGAGGCAGCGTTGGTGGTACCTCTCCAGTGCTTTGAGGTGCCTGCTGTACATGGTCCATGTCTCTGAGGCATACAGCAGGGCAGGTATCACTGCTGCTCTGTAGACCATAAGCTTAGTGCTAGGTTTGAGGTCCTGGTCTTCAAACACTCTCTTCCTCATGCGACCGAAGGCTGCACTGGCACACTGAAGGCGGTGTTGGACTTCATCGTCGACGTCTCCCCTTGTTGACAGTAGGCTTCGGTGAAGGTGTTGACGATGGTTTGGAGTTGGATGCCACGCAAATGCTTAGTGCTGCAATTCAGTCACTGGCTGCCGTGATCCAATCTCAGACTGCTCTCATGCAGTCTCAGATTGAGGCCACGCGAGCACTGAAAGCTGCCATCGTCGCTGGTTCAGACACATTTCCCCGGGGCTCTCACCGCGCCGTAGCAGGCCAGCAATCTGTGCTCCAGCAGATTGCTCCGGATGCTGAGGTGCTGCACCGTGTGAGTGCCAGTGTGTCGGTCGAGCAGGGAGTTGCTGTCCTCTCTCAAGATAACAGCATTCCTGCTGCCATCACTGTCACTTTCCCATTGCACTTGCCACCGCCTGTAGCCCAGATTGCTGCCGCCCATGCAGAGTTGGTGCAGTCTGCAGCCGGGCCCTCCAGGCCCAGAGCTGGTCGAGGCCGTCCTTCAAGGGCATCTGTAGTCTCAGGTTCTAACATTCAGCAGCCTTCCACCAGCCTTGCTGCAGCCACTGGGGCCCCATTACGGAGGAGCAGTCGGGTGGGAAGGGGGAAATGCGCAAGGGAAGGAGATCACCCTCGAAGGGCAAAAAGTAGGAGGTGTGACGAAATGTTGGGAATTTTTTTATTAAAAACCGAGGTTCGTGTTCAAACTTTTGTTTAGTGTTTTGGACATTATCTCCACGTTGTGAGAACCAGTTATGTTAATTAATGATTTTTTGTGTTTGTTTCTATTAGTTTGTCATGAAGAAATGACACACACAGAGTTTGTAAAATAAAAAAGCTTTTGTAATCAAAATGTACATGTTTGGCCTTTGGAATCATTGCTGCCTTGGCCGGCTTTGGGGTTGCGGGTTGCTTTCCATCATGTTGTTCTCCATGCCAGAAGCTATTTCCTGAGTAGGGGCCTAGAAGCGGCTTGTTATCAGCTGTTGACGGACGGCCCTTCCAGTTTCAACATTGTGGGCCTCCCTCCCGCCTTGGTGCTGCTGCTGATCATCCTCCTCCTCTTCCTCCTCCTCCGGTGGTGCACCAAGGCCTGGTGGCATTGGCTGGGTCCTGAGGAATGCCAGGTTATGAAGAATGCAGCACACAACTATGAAGAGGGAGACTCGCTGATTGTCTGCTCAACGATGTTCCTGGTGTCGAGATGGCTCTCATTGTACCACAGCTCAGCAGGGGTGTTGTGGTTATGGAGCGGTGTCATCAGCCAGGTGCAGAATGGCTAACACGTGTCCCTGAGGAGCCAACCACTTGACTGATGCGGTGCCTGGAAAAGTTCTGGCACAGCAGTCTGGCGCAGGATGAAAGCATCGTGGCTGCTGCCAGGATAGCGAGCATTGACAGCGAGTATCAGCTGTCTGTGGTCACAGACCAACTGGACATTTAAGGAGTGTAACCGCTTGCGGTTTCGGAAAACCTCTGCATTCTCATGCGGTGCCCGCAATGCCACATGCATGCAGTCGATGGCGCCCTGCACCATGGGGAAGCCCGCTACCCTCGCAAAGCCCAATGCGCATTCATGCTGTTTGGCCCGGGTCATTGGGAAAGAGATGTACTGGCGTCTCCTTTTATGGAGGGTATTTGTGACCTGCCAGATATAGCAATGGACCGCGAACTGGGAGATATTGGCGATGTCCCCAGTAGCTGCTTGAAAAGAGCCGGTGGCATAAAAGTTCACAGCCACTGTGACCATCACTGCCACCGACAGAGACGTCCTAGTCCTCAGTAGAGGCTGCAGATCTGGCTGCAGCAGGTGGCAGAGCTCAGTGACCACCTCCTTGCTGAAGCACAGCCTGCGCAAACACTGCTCCTCAGACAAATCAAGGTAGGAGAATTGTTCCCGGAATACCCTGGGAGGATAAGGTCTCCTGTGCAGAGGCGTGTTGGCCCTCCTCCATCTGGTCATGAATGCCACTCTCTCTCTGCATCTCTGTTGCCTCCGATTCTGCAGGCGCAGGACGACGTCCCGAATCAGTGCAGCCCCCAAAGTCTCTTGACAATCGAAGTAATGAAGGTCAAATCCAAAAGAACCTGCAAAGTGATGCTCAGTAGACAAAACTCCTTCATACAGCGTTGACTCTATGCAGAAGTCTCTCTCTCTCTCTCTCTCTCAGAATCTCTCTCTCTCTGTCAGAATGAGTGGTGCAAAAATGTCTACCACAAAAAAAGGCAGGAAGAGGCCGCCTTTAAATAGCACCCCCCCCAGCCCCTCACTGACTGGAAAATGTTCCAGTCTCTCTGTTGTTGCTTGCGGCAGGCGGAAAGGAGGGGGGTGCCACTCAATATCCGGTCCGGGGCGCCACCGGGGCGTTGCACGCTTGACTGACATCACGATCTGTGGGCGCAGGAGATCGGGGCGGTAGACTTTTGCGCCGCCACAAAAACTCCAGTCAATTTCACGAGCAGCACAAACATCGCCGCGCCTGGGCGCTAGTTGCTTTGCGCCCCATTAGGGCGCTAACGGGAGGCGCAATACAACCGAATTTTTCCCCCATAGCATCATAACGGCACAGAAGGAGGCCATTTGGCCCATCGAGTCCCTGCCGGCTCTCTGTCGAGCAATCCAGTCAGTCCAATTCCCCCGCTCTATCCCCGTAACAAGGTCAATCAAGTGAAAATACAGTGGGTTGGCCACAAATCGATGGAGGCGGGACTACAACCCAAAAAGTGGGAGTCCCGCCTCCATCCCGTCCCCAGTTTCAAAATCCAGCCCTTTGTGTTCTCCTCACAGCTTACTGTCCCACCTAGCTTTGATGCTGGAGAGGAAGGAACAGACAACGCATTGACCACCTACTACGACCAGGGGCCTGATCTCCCCGAGGTCTTGAGCTTTAATGCTCAGACAAGATTATACAAGTGGTTTTCTGGTAAACCGTCACTGATATTCACTAGTAAGGCCAGTTTTATAATAATCGCACTACTCTGCGGCTTATTACTAACCATCGGGTCGAATCAAAGATACACATTTAGGATCATACAAGGCCCAAGCCTGGCAACTGGCAACAGGAACGAGGGAATGTCACTGATTTGGAGCAACTTTGCACAACCCTGCAGAGCAATTCCATTTTTGGCAGACTGCCTCACGCTATAAACCAAATAATTTCAGTCCCGCATGAGTCAGGTTGCATTAAGGAGCTGGAGGTGGTATTCAGTATATAAATGGGTCTATTACAATCCTGCCGCTCAAACAGTTCTCGTAAGAATTGCACATTGCTCTCGCCACATCAACAACAAAAACAACTTGCGTTTAAAAAGTGCCTTCAGTGTAGAAATTTGGCCCACAGGACTTCACAGAAGCACAATCAAATATTGGACGCCAAGCCAAAGAAGTTTACCGAGCGAGGAGAATGGACATCTGGCCAGGAGAGCAAAGTAAAATAGACTTGCATTTTACACAGCGCCTTTCACGATCTCAAAATGTCCCAAAGCGCTTTGCAGCCAATTAAATACTTTGGAAGTGTAATTACTGTTGTCGGGTTTGGGACATCCTGAGGTCATGAAAGGCGCTCTACAAATGCAAGTCTTTGGGGGGGAAAATTGGGTTGCGCCCCCTTTGGGGCGCTAACTTCACCGTGCCCCGAAAAAGATAGCACCCCCGCACCCGAAATTCACCGGTAGCGCCCCAAGAGGGAGGAGGGGGCGCTACTGGAAGTGCCCCGCCTCCCTCTTGGGGCGCTGCAAGTGAATATCGCGGCACTATGTGCCGCGGTACTGCAGGCCTTCCTCCCTTATTAAAGGGGAGGGGCCTAGCGCAGCACGACCCAGGGTCCAGCTGGGCCACCAGGGATCGGAGTGCTGGCAAAAGAGTCCGGCACTCAAGAGAAGTGCCGGGCTCACGGAGCGTAACCGGCACCCCGCCGGGGAGGCTGCTCAGAAGGCCACCACCAAGTCACACACCATCCTGACTTGGAAATATATCGGCCGTTCCTTCATCGTCGCTGGGTCAAAATCCTGGAACTCCCTCCCTAACAGCGCTGTGGGAGTACCTTCACCACACGGACTGCAGCGGTTCAAGAAGGCGGCACACCACCACCTTCTCGAGGGCAACTAGGGATGGGCAATAAATGCTGGCCTTGCCAGCGACGCCCACATCCCATGAACGAATAAAAAAAACCAAATTATTGTTGCTGTTGTTGTTATGTGTCTCGGTGTCTAATTTTGTTTGAGAACGCTCCTGTGAAGTGCCTTGGGGCGTTTTACTATGTTAAAGGCGCGAAATAAATGGAAGTTGCTGTTGATGTTGTTGTGCCTTTGAACGAAGGGAGAGGTTGGGATAACCAACCTCTAGATCATTTTTTACGCAGAGAGTTATTAGGACAAGGATTGCCCAACCAGAAATGATGGTGGAAGCAGAATCCATGACAGCCTTTAAAATCAAAGTGGATAAATATTTGAGAAAGAAAAAGTTAAAATGTTGTGAGAAAAAAACAGGGGAATGGGACAAAGTGGATAACTCTTTCAGGGAACTGGCACCGCTGTAAGGAGCTGAACGACCTCCTTCTGTGCTATAAACCTTTGGGAGTCTACGTTTGTATGAAATGCATTCATCCAGTATTGTCATGAAGTCACAGACCAGTTGAATTTAAATGGGTTAACACCTACAGTGAAATAATTGGCGCAAAGGAGTTTTAAACAAATGCGTCACTTTTCTCTAGAAAAGAGAAGGCTGAGGGGTGACCTAATAGAGGCCTTTAAAATTATGAAGGGGCTTGTTGGGGTAGACGTAGAGAAGACGTTTCAGCTTGTGGAGAATCTAAAACTCGGGGTCATACAGATAAGATAGTCACTAATAAATCCAATCAGAAACTCAGGAGAACCTTCTTTACCCAGAGAGTGGTTAGAATGCGGAACGCGTTACCACAGGAAGTGGTTGAGGTGAATAGCACGGATGCATTTAAAGGGGAAGCTAGATAACTAAATGAGGGAGAAAGGATCTGCTGATAGGGTGAGATGAAGGAGGGTGGGAGGAGGCTCGTGTGGAGCAGAAACACCGGCACGGACCAGTTGGGCCGAATGGCCTGTTTCTGTGCTGTAAATTCAACGTAATACCTGTGACGTTTTTGACACAAAGTAACTGGAATATGGTTGTTATTTTACTACACGTGTTTATTCGGGAATAACTGCTCACTAAATCAGGATAAGGTTTTAGCAGCTTTAATTAAGGCATGCTGTTCCTTTAATGAAACCTATATGGCCACATTTATATATTCAAATGGGATTAATTAGGCACAACTATTCAGGATTACATATTAATGAGCAGTTAAATTAAATTGAATTTACAAAAGCTTACTTCAATTTATTAATGTAACTTATGCAAATTATGTGCAAAATAGGTTGTCCTTAAACTCCACTAGCCTGTTTTTTTATATATGTGTGTATACAGAGAAAGGACATTGATATCACCTTGTTTACTGGTGCTGGCTTTTTTTCTACACAAACTTTACATTCTCTCTTTATGATTAAGTGAAGGATCAGAACTGTGCTAGTTTAGGTAGCGGAGCCTTTCATTAATGAATCATCTTGGCTCAGTTAACAACACTCTTCCTTAGAACCACAGAGGTTTACACCACACAAGGAGACCATTCAGCCATCATATCTATGCTAGCTCTTTGTAGAGCAAGCCAACACTAATCCCATAGCCCTTCTCTCTCCTGACATCCCTGTACCTACCTCAGCTTCACATATCTATCCAATTTTCTTTTAGAAGATGCAATGGTCTCTGCCTCAACAACTCTTTGTGGCATAGAATTCCTTACTCTAAAAATCTCCTAACCTCTCTTGATGACAATTTTTAAGTGATGACCTCCCCTCCCCCACCCCCCCTCACCCATCAATGAATCCCCAACCAGACTCTCCCTGTTGACTCTATCAAAACTTTTCATATACTTAAAAACCACTGTTGAATCTCCTCTTAACCTTTCTCCCCACTTCAAAAACCATCTCAAAGCCGACCTCCACAACCATACCTCCTGCCTGCTCCAGGAAACACCTTCCCAATTTCAGCTCAGTGTCCTCTGACCTCACGTAAGGTGGCCTGTGATGTTCACTACGAGGAAGGTACTACATAGGTGGCAGTTGCGGTCATATTCGGTTTCAAAAGCAGCTGCACGCACAGTTTCCAGGTACAGAATTAATATCCTCATTCTGAAATGAAAATTAATGTCGTGAGTGTTGTTCATTTTACTTGATTCTAAACCTCCCTCCATCCATGCCTGTGAAAACCAAGATAAAACAAGCCATCCAGGGGTGATGTCAGGAAGCACTTCTTCACACAGAAATCTGGAACTCTCTTCCCCGAAAAAGCTGTTGAGGCTGGGGGGTCAATTGAAACTTTCAAAACTGAGATTGATGGATTTTTGTTAGGCAAGGATATTAAGGGTTATGGAACCAAGGAGGGTAGATGGAGTTAAGATACAGATCGGCCATGATCTAATTAAATGGCGAAACAGGCACAAGGGGCTGAATGGGCTGATAAGTGGCAGGTAACCTTCATGCCACACAAGTGCCAGGCAATGACTATCTCTAACAAGCAAGAGTCTAACCACCGGCCCTTGACATTCAACGGCATTACCATCGCCGAATCCCCCAACATCAATATCCTGGGGGTCACCATTGACCAGAAACCTAACTGGACCAGCCACATAAATACTGTGGCTACAAGAGCAGGTCCGATGCTAGGTATTCTGCGGCGAGTGTCTCACCTCCTGACTCCCCAAAGCCTTTCCATCATCTACAAGGCACAAGTAAGGAGTGTGATGGAATACTCTCCACTTGCCTGGATGAGTGCAGCTCCAACAACACTCATGAAGCTCGACACCATCCAGGACAAAGCAGCCCACTCGATTGGCACCCCATCCACCACCTTAAACATTCACTCCCTCCACCACCAGCGTACCGTGGCTGCAGTGTGTACCATCTACAAGATGCACTGCAGCAACTCGTCGAGGCTTCTACAGCAGCACCTCCCAAACCCGCGACCTCTTCTACCTAGAAGGACAAGTGCAGCAGATGCATGGGAACACCACCATCTCCAAATTACCCTCCAAGTCACACACCATCCTGACTTAGAAGTATATCGCCGATCCTTCATCGTCGCTGGGTCAAAATCCTGGAACTCCCTCCCTAACAGCACTGTGGGAGTACCTTCACCACACGGACTGCAGCGGTTGAAGAAGGCGGCTCACCAACACCTTCTCAAGGGCAACTAGGGATGGGCAATAAATGCTGGCCTTGCCAGCGACGTCCACATCCCAAAAGCGAATTTTAAAAAATGGTTTACTCCTGTCCCTGTGCTATTCCCAACATTATTACTTCTCTACATTTAGATGTTGGACTACATTTTCCAGATGAAATTTGTATCATTTTAGTGGCAAAATTATCCGGCGACAGACACAACATTTTATTTCCTAACCAAAGGTTTCTTCCAGAGGACGTAATACAAACATGCGCAAAGACCAGCTGGCGCTCAAGAAGCCTGGACCATCGTGACGAGACGCTTCCTACCCTTCCCGCAATTATGTAATCTCCTAGGAGAAGCAAAATCCGAGAGTCAATAAGGAGGGAACAAATCTGGAAACATCCTTCCCCGACCCCTTCAGCCAATCAAAACTAGTCCAGGAGATCTACATTGTACATGAAACTTTAGTGATCTGTGCACAATATCATTTAGATCTGTTTATCTCTCAACTTCTTTCAGTATCGCTCCCTGTAAAATAAGGACTGATTTGTTCCAATGTGGAGACACAGGTAGCAGTTATGCGACCACTCATGTGTTGACGTGAAGTATACTTTAAGGTAATTGGCAGAAGAAACAGAGGGGAGATGAGAAGAATTTTTGTGTACACAGCGAGTTGTTATGATCTGGAATGCGCTGCCTGAAAGGGCGGTGGAAGCAGATTCAATATTGACTTTCAAAGGGGAATTGATAAATACTTGGAAAGGAGAAAATTTGCAAGGCTATGGGTAAAGAGCAGGGTGGAGTGGGACTTGCTGGATAGCTCTTTCAAAGAGCCGGCACAGGCACGATGGGCCGAATGGCCTCCTTTTGTGCTGAATGGTTTTTGATTCTATATTCGGGTGTGCCGCAATGGGAAAGTGGTAGTATAATTCAGGAGTCGGACTGGCATTCTGAGCCAGGCAATTAAAGATTCTGAAGGGGGATTGACAGGGTAGATGCTGAGGAGGTTGTTTCCCCTGGCTGGAGAGTCTAGAACTAGGGGGCATAGTCTCAGGATAAGGGGTCGGCCATTTAAGACTGAGATGAGGAGGAATGTCTTCACTCAGAGGGTTGTGAATCTTTGGAATTCTCTGCCCCAGAGGGCTGTGGATGCTGAGTCGTTGAGTGTATTCAAGGCTGAGATCGATAGAGTTTTGGACTCTCGGGGAATCAAGGGATATGGGGATCGGACAGGAAAGTGGAGTTGAGGTTGAAGGTCAGCCATGATCTTATTGAATGGCGGAGCAGGCTTGTACTCCTAATTCTTATTCTTATGTTCTTATGAGCTGCGAGTGCACTAAAGCCAGTGACGTAGGACTCACTTCTTAGACTTCATACTCGATGGTCCCATCCATTCTCTCATCATATCTAAAGTTTGGCCCCCGAGGAGTGGTGATCTGCATGTAGAGCCCAACCCTCGTGTGGAAAACTCCGTTGCCACTCGGGGGTCACAATATGCTGGCAAAAGAACAGCGAGTTTGATGGCACTCGCCATTATTAGTGTGTAAATCACCCAGCAACTTGTGGCGATGAAAAGATACCACGTGAATTGCGAATCGCCACAAATTGCTGAACGATTTGCACCACCCCACCATCAGCCTCACGAAAACGCCAGCTCACCCTCAACCTCCCCCGTGCGTTTCACGAAATTGCTGCATTTGTGCATTAATTGCCAACAGAAAGTTAGCTGCGTAAGGACCCATTAAATGAGGAGCTTTATGTTGCTGCAATGCCACTCAAACTCCCCGGCCCTGAAAGTGAACAATTGAAACTGTGGGGTCTCATTCCTTTAGGTAGTAAATTGTTGTTAGAGATTTTGTAAATTTAAAATTTTTAATTGTTTCCTTTTGTTTTACTTTTCCTTTCAGTCTCTTTTTTCTCTCTCTCCTAATCAAATTTTTCTTTCCCTCTTTTTATTTCTCTTTCTGTGGCTAATCTGACGCTAATTCACCCTCCTTCTCCGTCGTTCCTCTTTCTTTCTCAATCCTTAAAACTCATTGGGTAAGGAGATATACTGCTGGTCCTGTCATTCACCAAGGTCCCAGATGCTCTGTTGCCCTCGCTGCACTATTATCAGCTCACACTTCCAGCAAGTTACTGCGCAAATATTTTTTGAGCTGAAGGGTGAGGGAAAAAGTCTAACTAATGGGGCACGCCGTGAGATGGCCCGCCCCAGAAAACTCTGTACCGTTGTTCAGTGCAAGGTGCGGTCAGCAGTATAACTCGGGTCTGCCAACTGAGCGTTACACGCTTACACTGACCAGTCTGTCTGCTTCACATTCAGCAGTTACTGTATCCTTTTAAGAAATTTGGTATTTAATCTTTATCAACCTTCAATTATTCATCTCACCCCAGAGCATCGCAGACAGTAATGAAATGTGCAATTGAACTAATTCACCTGCAATCAATTTCATAAGTAAAACATCATGAGAAGTAGAAGTAGGTGGGAAAAGTATTTAGAAATACAGACTTTTGACGTCATAGAATTATACAGCACAGAATCTGGTACCCACAAGAGCAAATGTCTTCTCTACGTCTACCCTATCTAAACCCTTCATAATTTGAAAGACCTCTATCAGGTCACCCCTCAGCCTTCTCTTCTGTAGAAAAAAGAGCCCCAGCCTGTTCAGTCTTTCCTGACCTCTCAGTTATGGTATCTTCCTTGTAAATCTTTTTTGTACCTTCTCCAGCAGTCTTTCTATATCCTTTTTGTAATACGAAGACCAGAATTGTGCAGAATATTCTAAGTGTGGTCTAACCAAGGTTCGATATAAGTTTAACATAACTTCTCTGCTTTTCAATTCTAGCAATGACCCCCAGTGCTTTGTTTGCATTTGTATGACCTTGTTAACTTGTGTCGCTACTTTTAATGATTTGTATATCTGTATCCCCCAGATCCCTTTTGCTACTCTACCCCATTTACACTCTTATTTTCCAAGGACTTTGTGGACTCCTTACACCTCCTACCAAAATGCCCCATCTCAAACTTAACTATAATGAAATGAATTTTGCCATTTACACGTCCATTCTGCAAGTTTATTAACGTCCTGTTGTACTTTGAATTCTGCAGCCTTTGCTCAGATAGAATGCACGCAGTGGACACTAAACAGTAAAGAGTGACACTAATGATCCTTCATTGAGACATTAGAAGGTCTCGCAGTTCAGCAGAAGGGCTGAAAAGGTCAGATGAAGAGAAAAGTAAAAATTACAGACGCTGGACGTCAGAAATAAGAAAGAAGGAACTTGCACTTCTATCGCTCCTTCCGTGACCTCAGGGCGTCCCAGAGCGCTTTACAGCCAATTGAAGTACTTTTGAAGAGTTGGTCACTGTTGCAATGTAGGAAATAGAAACAAAATGCTGGGAACACATGGCAGTTCAGTCAACGTCAGGCCAGCATTTTAGTAAGGTTGGTGAAATAAAGGGAAAAAGAGGAGGCGGGAGAGACAACAAATACTCCAATCAAAGAAAGGGAGGTTAATGGGTTGAATGACTTGGAATTACAGCACAGAAACAGGCCATGTGGCCCAATTGTTCTGCACAAAGCGCTTAGGCTCCACACGAGCCTAAACACATCTCACATATCACATCTCTCACGTAGAAGAATACTCTGCAAGGGACACAGAGAACGCTGAACAGGAGACAAGGTAGATTGTAGAGAGGGAGAGGAAGGAAAGGCACAACCAAAGAGCTAGGGGGAAAAATTCAGTTGGTTTTCTGCCTGCCATTAGCGCCTGGCTGGGGCGCTAACGGGGCACTGATGCAGTAGCGTCAGGGCGAGGCGAATCCAGCGATGCATGGTAAATCCAGCCCCCCTGTAGTGCCGCCGCTAACAGTTACCACCAGGGACTTCAACGCCAGGCAGATCATGACGTCAGTGAGTGTAAAACGCTCACTGGGCGCCCGATCTGCAAAATTCACCTCGCCCCGACAGCGACAGGGAGAGGAGGCATCAAGCAGATGGATGCCAGCTCCAGGGCGCTACTTAAAGGCATCCTCAGTAATGAGTCGCAGCTGTCAGGTTAGTGGTGTTTCAATGCTTCCTTGTCAGTTTGACATTGTGAAACCGATTCATTCAGTCATTTAAAGGTTGTTTAGTATCAGGAGTGTTGTGGCTACTAACAATTAGTTACATTTATTCTCACAACATATCAAAGTGCTACACTTGGTTACATTATTGGGGGCTGCACAGCCAGCAATGAGGTTCTGCAGCATCAATGAACCTCCCCTTTAAGAACTGGAAAGAGCCCGTGGCAATGATTACTTGTGATTAGACTGCACCTGATATTGGTCAGCACTTCAAATTTAATGCCACTGAACTAGACCATTAGCATTTGATTTAGCGCTCCAATCCTTTGTGCAATGAGACTGAATTTTGCGTGCAGTCTAAAGCATTAGTGCCTGGCGCCAATTCTCAAACTTTACAAAAGTTACCGCCCATTCCTGGGCTATAATGAATTTCTCTCCCATAGATTTTTCAGAAGCTTTTGAGGAAAGGGGAAGAGTTGGTAGCAAGACAAAATGGTCCTGACCAGAGGGTCGATGTTACCTCCCAGTCGAGAACACAGCCTAGCGAGCGGCCAGCCCGTTCGCGAGCGGTAGTGGGGAGGGGCGCTCGGTTTTAATGGCCGTACCTCATTAACATCCCACTTGCTGGCTTCCTGACCACATATTCCATAAGAATATGGCTGACGTAACCCAAAGTTATCTAATTGTGAGCGTTATTTATGACCTGAGAAGCACAGATCCACCCCCCAGCCAATTTCATTTCCCTTCATTGATGCCCAACTTAAGGCTTGGATATCAAAAGCCCCCATCCCAATAACATGGAAGAAAAGAAGAAAAGAATTAATGCTTGTAGATCAGACCAGTCATCTGTGGTTAATCTGTGTTTAGAGACAGTCTGGTCAGGATTTTATAGCATGTTATTATAACTGGAAGTGTTTGATTAACCTCTTGACTTTAAATCCAACAGATAGATCGCCCAGTCTTCAAGCAGATAAATTAGGAAGAATTTACTGTAACTCAGTAACACAACAAACTCGGCAATTTATGTGGCATGTAATTACTGCTAATTAAAAGCTGCCAAAGAAGGAGCTGGAATTTATCACTGTTCATTAAACCGCTAAAGTGGGCGTTAATTAGATGTCAACCTCTGCAACTCATGGCACTGTTTGCTGACAGCGTAAATCACGGGGAGAACTTTTAAGGGTGTTTAAAGGTTAGCAGTGTTAATGTGCGTAAAGAATGTTGTACACCGGAGAGTTCTGCACTGTAGGTACCTCACACGTATGAAAGACCTTGTTGGCTGATTAATTGTGATTCACTTGTAAAATTGAGATGCAAGTGTTATTTGATGATCTGACATGCAAATTACTGTCTGCTATCGATACGATTTCTTGTTTGTGCGTTTTCTTTTTTGCATCATTTAAATACAGTAACACTTTAAAAGAAATTGCTCTTAATCTGCTTCTTTCACTTTCTGCCTTCACAAATTAAGTCTGGATCTAGCAATTCACCCTGATTGTAGTAAGGTACATACTGGAATTTATGTAGGTTACCCACTATGTTTTTACATGGCAGATATTGTCACAGGCTAAGACAACACATCACATTTATTTACACTTAAATAATATACTGAAGCACATATATTAAGCATATATTATAAAATGCAACACTATTGTAAGGTTTCCAAAATTTGCAGATCCCCAACCTAAGGAAAAAGGACTTTGGAACTACCTCAGAGTGATAAAATTGCATTTGGGCCTAACATGAGGAATTTAAGACCAAAAACCAAGTTTTGGCATTTTAAAAACATGTCTGGGCCTGTAAAGGGAGAAAAGGCTTTGAAGGAAGGTGGAGTCGACCTCTGTAAAAGCAGTTTTGGTTATGGCAGTTAATTGCACTGTCTGGGGAACCGGGATGACCCTCACTCAAGCCCCAGCAGGCATTAATATTTTGACAATAGACCCTGGGAGAAGACAGTCCCACCCAAAATAACAGGCCCCATCACACCGATTACAGGGCCCCATCAGAAAACCTGTATAATACAAATCACTCAGGACCAGTCTTTAGAAAAGACTGAGTCCAGCCTAGAAACCAATCACCAGTGATCAGCCAAGGAGATCGACAGGATGCAAACCATCCCAAAACCCATTTGACACTTACAGAGCAGTTACTGGTAACAGGCCCGCCAAAATTCAGACAATGAACTGAGTAGATTTGGCGGGTAGATAAGGCCATGTTCAATGGGTGAGATTGAAGGCCTGATAAAAACCCAGTTAACGTGCTAGTAAGTCGTTACCGATTTACGAGCCCGCCAAAAACCAGACAATGAACTGAGTAGATTTGGCGGGTAGATAAGGCCACTTCAATTTAGTATAATTGAAGGCCCATCAAGCAGTTCAAGGTCGAGTCATCAGTCGCAACCGGTGGTCATCAGAAGAAGAAGGAACCAGGAAGAAGAAAACCCGAGCTGGAAGCGAGTCGGCATCGCTCACCACTCAGACACACCTGAGTCCAGCTCGTGAAGATACCACCTCGACGGACCTCCAACAACGGTCCCAACACAGTCACCCGGAGCAACAAGCAGCAACAAGTCACCGACGGCTCCACAAGGTCGACCGACACACTAAACAAGGCCTAAAGCCATCGTGGAAACTGCAAAGTTTCCACACTACAAACTACTCCTGACTTAGCCCTGGGTAAGATTTTCCCCAAAGACTCTAAACCCTACTGCTAAACCAAAGAAATTGGGTACTCACCAGATAAATCCAAAACGACATCCTACCGCATCAGCGGACTCGCGAAGACTGACCAGAGACTCAGGTGAAGTCCTCTACCGCGTACGGGGTACGGCAGACACTAACCGCCATAAACAGCGAACCCCAAAACCGCGATTTAGCCCAACTGTCAAAGGATTGGTGAGCATTATCCCTGGTCCTTCAAAACCTAACTTAGCGAGTAAAGTGGGGTTGGGAGGGGTGAAGTATTGTTCTACTGTCATTTCCCTCGCTTGTACCAAAGTGTTCCCCACCTATAGAGTGTTAAGAGTGTTGTCATTTGTGTTTTACCTTTTGAATAAAGATTGAAGTTCTTTTCATCAAACTCAGTTGTCTGCTGCACCTTTTGTCACACCCCCCAAATAAGTCCAAGGTCTAGAACCAAAGGGAGTGGGAGCGATTCGAACCGCTCAGAAGTCAGAGGCAAAGCTGACACAAACCACCGCCTCCTGCACTATTTGAAGATACGTTCACAAATACAGACAGTGTCTATTAGCTGTTACTAGCCCTTTTCCGATGATCAGCGGACGTTGAAAATGTCTCTTGCAATAATGTTGTCTCTGGCTGCATTCCTCATGAAGTGAGTTTCCAGGAAATATGTAAGCTGAATGCCCCACAGAGCTCTTTCCCTGAACTCAGTTTCATTTTTTCCCACTTCATTTGAAGAAGAAGGGAAACCTTTTGATGTAGAAACTCAGTTGAAATTGAACTATCTAAACGTGAACAGTACAAAGTGGTTGATATTTCATCGCATCAGAACCCAATCCATGTATTGCTCACACCAAGTAGCCAACCTATTCTGACACGTGGCAACAATTGGAAACCACACTGATATTGTACAAGGCCATGGGGTGGGGGCGGTGGGCGGCACGGATAATCCGGTCATCACCCTAACTTTGTAATCAGGCTAGTGACGAGGTCACTCACGTTTGTCAGCTGTCTGCAGTGCAGAATTCTGCAGTGTGCAATATGCTCGCTTTGTTCATTAACACTGCTAACCCTAAGGTTTGCCTGTGGTGTGACCTGTCAGCAAACATCAGAAACAGAGGAAGATAAAAAGGACTCTGGGGAGAGAGCAGGGCAGTGAGATTAGTTTTGGATTGCTCAAGCAAAGAGCCGGCACAGACATGGTGAGCCGAATGAACTCCTTCTGCTCTGTAATCCTCAGTGGCTCCATACATGTGACAGAACCCGTTTGCACCTGCGCAATAGTGTAAGATCAGCTCATTTAAATAGTTTGTGGTGTATGCAACACAACACAGGAAACGGTGGGGTGCGGAGGGGTAGGGTCTAACTGCTGGCTACCCTTGAACGAAAGAAGGAACTTGCCTTTCGATAGCGCCTTTCACGACCTCAGGACGTCCCAAAGCGCTTTACAGCCAATTAAGTACTTTTTGAAATATAGTCACTGTTGTAATGTTGGAAATGCAGCAGCCAATTAGCGCACAGCAAGATCCAACAAACAGCAACATCATAATGACCAGATAATCTGTTTTTAGAGATCTAATTGAATGGTGGAACAGGTGTGAGGGGCCGAACAGTCTACTCCTGTTCTTATGTTCCTATGTATTATACAAGAAATAGGAAACTATTACATAAAGAAAAATGATGAGCCTCCTCGAGCCTGTACCGCCATTCAATTAGATCATGGCATCTACCCGCCTTGGTTCTGTATCCCTTAATACCCTTGCCTAAGAAAAATCTATCAATCTCAGTTTTGAAATGTTCAATTAACCCTCGGCCTCAGAAGCTTTTTGGGGGAGAGTTTCCAGATTTCCACTACCCTTTGTGCGAAGATAATAATACAATCAACTGGCCAAAGACCTCAAACATTTTACTGTCCTACAAGGTCAAATCATTCATTTATAGAATAACCCAAGTTATGCCCGCTGATCCGATGAGAATATTCATGTGGGGCAACACGGTGGCATAGTGGTTAGCACTGGTGCCTCACAGCACCAGGGACCCGGGTTCGAATCTGGCCTCGGGTGACTGTCTGTGTGGAGTTTGCACATTCTCCCCGTGTCTGCGTGGGTTTCCTCCGGGTGCTCCGGTTTCCTCCCACAGTCCAAAAATGTGCGGGTTAGGTTGATTTGGCTATGATAAATTGACCCTTAGTGTTAGGGGGGGGATTAAATATGTGGGGTTACGGGGATAGGATAGGAAGGGATATGTTAGGGGGAATTAAATACGTGGGGTTACGGGGATAGGGTGGGATATGTGTCGGTGCAGGCTCGATGGGGATTCTGTGTGAGAAAGCAGGGACAGGGTACTGGATTTGGATGATCAGCCATGATCGTATTGAATGGTGGAGCAGGCTCGACGGGCCGAATGGCCTACTCCTGCTCCTAGTTTCTATGTTTCTATGTTTCTATGTTTCTATGACACAGAACCTGAAGTCAGCCATTGTTGCACTGAACCGCGATATCGCACTCCGCGCCTACCTTTATGGTTTTGGCCCACACGAACTTCTGGTCCTGGGCCTCTCTCTGGTGCCGGCACGCAGTGTGTGCGTGTCCCAGAGGCGCAGTTAATTCGATGCGACCTCTGGGATCATGTGGGCCAGTTAGAGCCAATGGCAGCACACCATCTTTCATTCATAGTTTTGACAGCAAGTGCTGTCAAAACTATGAATACAACAAGCCCCCAAAAGAACAGCTAAACCTCAATTAAATTAAAAAAAAAAGCCACCACATTAATAAAATAACTATAGTTAAATAAATTAACCACTTTAAACAAAAATTTAAATTTTTGAAATTTTTTAAATTCTTTTTAGGCACTTCGGGACCTAATACGCGAGAGTACACAGTGCGTACTCTCCCGCATTAGGTCTAATTTTCGGGCCGTTGTCTTTCTTCAATCCCAGAATAATTCCCCTATTGTTGATCGAGAGATGTTGGCTATCTGAACAACACCGACAGCTGCAATAAACTGACTGTCTCACAGAACAGATTTTTTTTTTTCTGAGATCTTTATGCTCTTTACAGAAAGGCCTCATCAAGTCCCATCTCAGGCTCTGGTTACATATAAAAAAAAACTTTCTATGATTTATTTAGGGTATACACTTCAACTTCCTACTTTCTCAGGAGTAAGCAGTTCCTTCATGGGACATACATTGACTGTGTGGTCATGGGACATACATTTTATTTTTTTTATTCGTTGTTGGGATGTGGGCATCGCTGGCAAGACAAGCATTTATTGCCCATCCCTAGTTGCCCTTGATAAGGTGGTGGTGAGCCGCCACCTTGAGCCGCTGCAGTCCGTGTGGTGAAGGTACTTCCACAGTGCTGTTAGGTGGTGAGTTCCAGGATTTTGACCCGGCGACGATGAAGGAACGGCGATACGTGGCGGTATGGTCATGGGACTTGCCTTGTATGGACCACTGTTGCACTACATGTACTGCTCTTAAAGACTTCAATGTATTACTCTTGCACTGAACTTGTTTTAGGGTTCATTATAATCCAATAATTAATGATAAATTTACTAAGATTAAAAATAACTTTGCATGTGGCAATATTCGGGAGCTCCTATCTGATAAACTCCATCTTGCAGACTGCCTGGCTTGTGCAGATCTAATTGGTCACCTAACTGCAGCGTTGATGCAAATCTTTAACCATTGACGGCCGTGCCTTCAGCTGCTGAGGCCCAAAGCACGGGAATGCCCTTTCCCTAAATCTCCCCGCTTCATTACCTCTCTCTCCTCCTTTAAGTCGCTCCTTAAAACCTACCTCTTTGACAATGTTTTTGGTCACCTTTCCTAATGTGACTCGGTGTCAAATTTTGTTTGATCATCGCCCCTGTTCAGTGCCTTGGAACGTTTTACGATGTTAAAGGTGCTATATAAATGCAAGCTGTTGTTGTTGTTGTGTTCAAAATCACAAAAGCTTTTGATAGAGAAATTAAGGAGAAACTGTTTCCAGCGACAGAGGGGTCGATAACCAGAGGACAGAGATTTAAGGTAATTGGCAAAAGAACCAGAGGCGAGATGAGGAGATTTTTTTTTACGCAGCGAGTTGTTGTGATCTGGAATGCGCTGCCTGAAAGGACGGTGGAAGCAGATTCAATAGTAACTTTCAAAAGAGAATTGGATAAATACTCGAAGGGGAAAAATTTGCAGGGCTCTGGGGAAAGGAACTAATGGATAGCTCTTTCAAAGGGCCAGCACTGGCACGATGGGCCAAATGGCCTCCTTCTGTGTGATTCTATGGGACACCAGGGTGAACTCCCTCACTCTTCTTTGAAATAGTGCCGCGTGATCCACCTGAGAGGGCAGGCGGGGCCTCGGTTTAACGTCTCATCCAAAAGGCGGCACCTCCGACAGTGCAGCACTGGAGTGTCAGCTTAGATTATGTGCTTAGGTCTCTGGACTGGGACTTGAACCAACAAACTTCTGGCTCAGAGGCGAGAGTGCTGCCAACTGTTGAGTTTCTGGGCCTGTGCCGATTAACCCTTTCACTCCTAAGTTCCGACAGATTCGACTTGACTCGTATTGGTGACAGTAATTATATTTTATTCCGTGAAAGCTCGACTCGATACATTACAGCATCTGAGCAGTAGTTAAACAAGGCGCAATCAAGGTTTATATTATCCATTAGGCCCTGGGTAGAAGAAGCGATATCCATGGGTTAACCCCCGTCGACCCTGGCCTCTAGGCTTGCTTGTTTGCCCGGTGTGACATGTGTGGGTCCGCCGTCAACCCGAAACCCTCCTCGGCACATCTGGTGGATGTTCCCAAACTTCTTGCCGAATGCCTCCACAACCTAAGTGTTTGAGAGACCCCTTCTTATACTTCTTCTTCACAGCAAAGCCTATGGGGACCAGTTAACCCAATCATTGACTTACACCTGAAACCCCCACTCCCCCACAGTGAAGATGATACCAATTGACTGCAACAGGACATAGGAAGGCTAGCAGAATGGGCAGACAAGTGGCAGATGGAATTTAATACAGAGAAGTGTGAGGTGATGCATTTTGGCAGAAGGAACAGGGAGAGGCAATATACACTTAATGGCACAGTTTTAAAGAGTGTGCAGGGACAGAGGGACCTGGGAGTTAATGTGCATAGGTCCCTGAAGGTGGTAGGACATATTGAGAGAGTAGTTAGCAAAGCATATGGGATCTTGGGCTTCATAAATAGAGGTATTGAGTACAAAAGTAGAGAAGTTATGCAGAACCTTTATAAAACGCTGGTTAGGCCACAACTGGAGTATTGCGTCCAGTTCTGGTCAACACACTTTAGGAAGGATGTGAAGGCCCTTGAGAGGGTGCAGAGGAGATTTACCAGAATGGTTCCGGGGTTGGGGGATCTTAGCTACAAGGACAGGTTGGAGAAGCTGGATTTGTTTCATTAGAGCAAAGGAGGTTGAGGGGTGATTTGATAGAGGTGTACAAGATTATGACGGGTTTGGATAGGCTAGACAGGGAAAGGCTGTTCCCACTAGTTGATGGTACAAGGACTAGGGGACACAGATTTAAGGTTTTGGGCAAGACATACAGGGGGGAATGTGAGAAAAACCTTTTTTACGCAGCGAGTGGTAGAATTTGCTGCCGACGGAAGTGGTAGAAGCGGAGACACTCAATGTTTTCAAGGGGAGACTGGATAGGCACTTGAGGGAAATAAACTTGCAGGGCTACGGGGATAGAGCGGGGGAATGGGACTGACTGGATTGCTCTACAGAGAGCCAGCACGGACTCGATGGGCCGAATGGCCTCCTTCCGTGCCGTTATGAATCTATGGGGGCGATTTTCCCAGCCATGGGGAGGCGGGTATGGAGGCAGGACTGCCGGGAAAATGGCAGAATCTGGGAGCGGGTACCCATCCTGCCCCCAACCCGCCTCCGTGCCATCTTCCCAGGAGGCGGGTACCCGACCCGTGCCGGGTCCTGTCTCCTCGAGGTGGGAAGAGGATGAGTGCCAATTAACTGCCTGTTAACTGGTACAGGAAACTCTTTATTAACCGGCACCCAAATATCCGGAAATCTCTCTTAACCGGCAAAATTCTTGAGTAGGTAACCAGGGTTTTCCTTCATCTCTCGTTTAAGATTAACTTTAAAAAAAAACCCGAGGCATTTGCCTTGTATCGGAGCGTGTAGATTGGGAGGGGAATGTGCAGCCCGGGTAGGCAGCAGACACGACAGATGGTCAGCTGGCGGTCCCCGGGGAGACGGAGCTCCGAATGCAGGCGCATGTCAATGTGTACGGGGCTCTCGTACGTTGGTAGATATCACTCTCCGTTATCCGGACTTTTTGATAAACCGGCACCACGCCGGTCCCGTCGGTGCCGGTTAATAAAGAGTTTCCTGTAGTTAACAGGCAGTTTTTTGGCTAATCCCTATTTTGAGCCCTAAAGTGTGGGCTTCCCGACGGCTCCGAACCTCACCAGGGTCAGCGAGGCGAGCCGTGGGTCTGCGGGGGGTTGGAGGAGCCAAAATGTCCGGTGTGCAGGTGAGTGATGAGTGCAACTGTGGAGAGGTAAGTGTGTGAGGTGAGTGTAAAGTGTTTTAATAAGCTTACTTACCTTTGCTTCTTCATCCAGGCTTCATCCCTTTAGGCTGCGGAGCTGCCTCATCTCCACGGCAGAGAAAGCAGAATGGCCGCTGCATTCTCAGATGCAACAGCCATCTGATTTCTGCTCAGGCAAGAGGTTTGGTGAATCTTGAGTACAAGGACTCACCAAAGAACAGAGATTGTCAGTGTTTGACAGCTTCTCAAAGCTGTCAAACGATGACAATTCATCTGTCAAAATTTTTTCGACAGATGAAACGTCATACGCTGACATTCTCTGTCACCGGCTTTCCCTTAATTGGCCTGCTAAGCCCGCTGGGCAGACTTAACAAGGCCAATCAAGGGAAAATAGCATGGGTTGGCCGGACGTCGATGGAGGCGGGACTAAAACCCGACAAGCAGCAGTCCCGCCTCCATCACGTCCCCATTGATAAAATCACCCCCTATGACTCTATGACTCCCCCCATCCAATTACAGGGGTGCCACGTACCTAATGATCCCGCCTGCCCCTGTCAGGTCCTCATCTCCTGACACCCTGATATCATCTGGTTTTGGATTATCAAGACTCATATCTGGGGCAGTTGTGGCAACACTAATGACACATGTCTCCATGTGTAGAGATATGGTGTACCTGCCGTTTGCCTATGTTTTTAATGCACTGCGGATGTTATAACACAGTGGCAGTCACGTATGACCTTGCTTCCCAGGCTAGCTGTCTGGTGTCTTGTTCTGCCAGGATTGCATTTTTAATTTGGCCAACCGAGGCCCTGCGCTTCGGTCCCTTCCATTTTGAAATCTGTCCGAGTCTACCCAGGGCGTAGTACAACAGGGTTTACAAGTATGACTATAAGTGCAGCAATAACATCATGAAATCTTTAAACTAGAATCAATAATAGAATCAATTGATTTAGTTCAGGTTAGTTAGAAGGGAGACTCTGAAATGAAGATTTCCCCCTTTCTTACACCACTGAGCCATGGCAAACACTCCAACAGGTTAATAGCACTTTTAAAATTATTGATACCCACGCTAATACTGGAGATTGCAACATCGAAACTCACATTTTTCAAGTGTGTGATGAAATGTGAGAGCTAAGTCAGCAATTCCCTTCCCAGCGATCTAACTTTTACATGAACTTCAAGCTCTTTCTTTTCTAGAATCACAGAATAAAATCCTAGAAATTACAGCATAGGATCATAGAATGGTTACAGCACAGTCGGAGGCCATTCAGCACGTCGAGCCTGTGCCGGCTCTCTGCAAGAGCACTTCAGCTAGTCCCACTCCCCCGCCCTTTCCCCGGAACCCTGCCATTTCTTTTCCCTCGGGTATTTATCCAATTCCCTTTTGAAAGCCGTGATTGAGTCTGCCTCCACCACCCTACCAGGCAGTGCATTCCAGATCCTAACCACTCGCTGCGTAAAAAAGTTTCCCCTCATGTCGCCTTTGGATCTTCGACCAATCACCTTGAATCTGTGTCCTCTGGTTCTCGACCCTTCCGCCAATGGGAACAGTTTCTCTCTATCTACTCTGTCTAGACCCCTCATGATTTTGAACACCTCTATCAAATCTCCTCTCAATCTTCTCTGCTCTACGGAGACCAACCCCAGCCTCTCCAGTCTATCCACGTAACTGAAGTCCCTCATCCCTGGAACCATTCTTGTAAATCTTTTCTGCACCCTCTCTAAGGCCTTCACATCCTTCCTAAAGTGCAGTGCCCAGAATTGCACACAATACTCCAGTTGTGGCCGAACCAGTGTTTTATAAATGTTCATCATAACTTCCTTGCTTTTGTACTCTATGCCTCTATTTATGATATGGCCTCAATCGCAATATCGGGTTCATGTCACGATACAGAACGTGACTTGACATCATGGCCGGTCTTTCCAGGTTTTTAAAAAAAAAAACTAACACAAGAACCAACACAAATGGACAGGATATGCAGCCAGCAGGTGTTTTGACACGTTGGACCCCCTGGGACACATCTCATTGTCTTAGCTGTGCTCTTAGTGTGTCTTTGATGTAGGGAAAGATTTGAATACATTTTTTCTGTGTTTATATTGTGAATTCTGGGAGATTCTCTCACAGCTACCCTACCTGAAGAAGGAGCGACAGCTCCGAAAGCTTGTAAAATTAAATAAATCTGTTGGACTATAACCTGGTGTTGTGCGACTTCTCATTTCTATTTATGAAGCCCAGGATCCCGTATGCTTTTTTAACTACTTTCTCAACCTGCCCTGCCACCTTCAATGATTTGTGCACATATACCCCCAGGTCTCTCTGTTCATGCACCCCCTTTAGAATTGTACCCTTTAGTTTATATTGCCTCTCCTTGTTCTTCCTACCAAAATGTATCACTTTGCACTTTTCCGCGTTAAATTTCATCTGCCACGTGTCCGCCCATTCCACCAGCCTGTCTATGTCCTCTTGAAGTCTATCACTATCCTCCTCACTATTCACTATACTTCCAAGTTTTGTGTCATCTGCAAATTTTGAAATAGTGCCCTGTACAGCTAAGTCCAAATCATTAATATATATCAAAAAAAGCAGTGGTCCTGGTACCGACCCCTGGGGAACACCAGTCCAAAAAACAACTGTTCACCACTACTCTCTGTTTCCTGTCACTTAGCCAATTTTGTATCCATGCTGCCACTATCTCTTTTATTCCGTGGGCTTCAACTTTGCTGGCAAACCTATTATGTGGCACTTTATTAAACGACAATCAAACAGATGATGTAACAAACCTGAAGTCTTTTATTTTCCATTTAGTTTTGACTTGGTGGCTGAGTCCCTTTAAATCCAATCAGAATATATAAACGGCTCCAAGATTCATCAATGACCTTCCCTCCATTATAAGGTCAGAAGTGGGGATGTTCGCTGATGATTGCACAGTGTTCTGTTGCATTCGCAACTCCTCATATAATGAAGCAGTCCATGCCCGCATGCAGAAGACCTGGACAACGTTCAGGCTTGGGCTGATAAGTGGCAAGTAACATTCACGCCACACAAGTACCAGGTAATGACTATCTCCAACACACGAGAGTCTAACCACCACCCCTTGACATTCAACGGCATTATCATCGCAGAATCCCACACCAACAACATCATCGGGATCACAGTTTACCAGAAACTTAACTGGACCAGCCACATAAATACTGTGGCTACAAGAGCAGGTCAGAGGCTGGGTATTCTGTGGCGAGTGTCTCACCTTCTGACTCCCCAAAGCCTTTCCACCATCTACAAGGCACAGGTCAGGAGTGTGATGGAATACTCTCCACTTGCCTGGATGAGTGCAGCTCCAACTACACTCAAGAAGCTCGACACCATCCAGGACAAAGCAGCCTGCTTAATTGGCACCCCATCCACCACCTTAAACATTCACTCCCTCCATCATCGGCGTACCATGGCTGCAGTGTGTACCATCTACAAGATGCACTGCAGCAACTCACCAAGGTTTCTTCGGCAGCACATCCCAAACCCGTGACCTCTACCACCTAGAAGGACAAGGGCAGCAGGCGCATGGGAACACCATCACCTCCAAGTTCCCCTCCAAGTCACACACCATCCTGACTTAGAAGTAGATCGCCAATCCTTCATCGTCGCTGGGTCACAATCCTGGAACTCGCTACCTAACAGCACTGTGGGTGTGCCTTCACCCCATGGACTGCAGCGGTTCAAGAAGGCGGATCACTGCCACCTTCTCAAGGGCAACTAGGGTTGGGCAATAAATGCTGGCCTTGCCAGCGATGTCCACATTCCATGAACGAATAAAAGAAAAGTTTCCATGGTTCCTGCTCTGCTACCAGAATGTGCGGCTGAGAGAGAATCCCAGCCATTGACAGCCAATGCCGAGCACTCCATTCATTGAATCGTAGAATCATAGACCTAGAAATAGGATAAGGCCTGGAAACAGATGTGGGTATCGCGATGAGTGATTAACTCGTGCCCGTTGAGTCTAATGTAGGCAGCATGTAACCTTCATGCTGCCTGCTAATTTAAATGATTGCTGTCTGTGTTGCCTCCTCCCTTCTGCTTCCTCCTCCTCTTCCTCCTCCTCCTCTTCCTCCTCCTCCTCTTCCTCCTCCTCCTCTTCTTCCTCTTCTTCCTCTTCCTCCTCCTCAGCCGGTCGCCCTATGCCTGGTGGCAAAGGCTGTGCCGTCATGATGGCGAGGTTGTGGAGCATGCGGCAGACCTCGACCAATCTTGAGATTCTGGTGAGTACCGCAGGGCTCCTCCAGAGTGGTCCAGCCAGCGGAAGCGTGGTTTAAGGACGCCAATGGTCTGCTCTATCCGATGCCGTGCGGCAGCGTGGCTTTTGTTATATGCGCGCTGCATATGGGTTGCACAGCGGAGTCATGAGCCAGGTGGTCAGCAGATAGCCCTTGTCGTCCAGTGGCCACCCTCTAGTTTATCGTGGTGGCTCAAATGCAGATGGTACAGCGGAATGCCACAGAATGAAGGCATCATGGCTGCTGCCAGGCTAACGAGCATTGACCAGCATGATGCGCTGAGTATGATCGCACACCAGCTGGACATTGAGGGAGTGGAATCTCTTCCGGTTTCGGTAGATCTCCGCATTGAGATGCGGCGCCCGTGTGTGCAATCAATGGCACCCAGCACCATGGGGATGCCTGCTATCCTGGCGAAGCCGTTTGCTCGCTCCGCTTGCTTCTCTCTGGCAAGAGAGAATGAAAGGTATGCAGCTCTCCCTGCACACGGAGCCTCACTCACCTCCCTTATACAGGAGTGGACGGCGAACTGGGGGATGTTACAGATGTCGCCTGCTCCAGCCTGGAAAAAGCCCGAGGCGAAGAAGTTCGAGGCCACGGTCACCTTTACAGCCACTGGCAACGCCGTCCTCGCCCAGGACTGAGGCTGCAGGTCTGCCTGCAGCAGGTGGCAGATTTCAGTGAGCACCTCCTTAGTAAAAACCGGGCGCCATGGAGACGAATTTCTAGTCCTGTATCTTACAGCACAGAAGGAGGCCATTGGACCCGTCAGGCTCATTGAAAGAGCTGCCCAATTTAGTCCCACTCCCTTGCTCTTTCCCCATAACCCGGCAAATGAATCCTCTTCAAGTAAATGTCCAACTGCTTTGTGAAAGTTCCTTTTGAATCTGCTTCCACCACCCTTTCAAGTAGTGCCTTCCCGATCTTAACAACCCACAGTGTGAAAAAATTTCTCCTCATTTTCCCTTCAGTTCTTTTGCCAATTATTTTGAATCTATGATCCCTGATTACCGACCCACTTGTCAAAGGGAACAGTTTCTCCCTACCTGTTCTATGAAAACCCCTCATAATTTTGAATGTATTTGAGTAAATTTGAATTCCGCATGGAATCATAGAACCATAGAAATTAACGGCACAGAAGGAGGCCATTCGGCCCATCGTGTCTATACCTGCCAAAAAAGAGCTATCCAGCCTAATCCCACTTTCCATCTTTCCTTTAATGTGGTGACCAGAACTGTACACAGCACTCTAGCTGTGGCCTAACGAGTGTTATATACAGTTCTAGCGTAATCTCTCTGCTCTTATATTCTATGCCTCGGCTAATAAAGTAAAGTATCCCATATGCCTTCTTAACCACCTTAACTACCTATTGGCCCGAAAATTAGACCTAATACGCGAGAGTACGCACTGTGTACTCTCGCGTTTTAGGTCTCCAATTGCCGGTTTCCTGCATGCACTGCGCATGCGCGGGAAACCGGCACTTCGTGAATTCAAAAGGGGGCGGTTCCTAAGTGAACCGCGTGCGCACTACAGGCTGCGCGCACGCAGTGCACTTAGTTATTTTTGCAGCTTTGAACGCGCAGGTAAGCATGGAAGATTTTACACATGAAGAAAGGAGGCGTAAGACCCTCTTTTAACAAGGTAAGTAGTTAATTAAGTATTATTTTAAATTTTTTCAACAGGTTTATCTTTTTTAGAGACTTTAAAGAAAGGTAAGTTTATTTTTATAACTTTTAAAAAGATTTTAAATTTTTTCAAAAATTTAATTTTTTGTTTAAAGTGGTTAATTTATTTAACTATACTTATTTTATTAATGTGATGGCTTTTTAAAAAAATTTAATTGAGGTTTAGCTGTTCTTTTGGGGGCTTGTAGTATTCATAGCTTTGACAGCTCTTGCTGTGAAAACTATGAATGAAAGATGGTGTGCTGCCATTGGCACTAACTGAATCACGTGATCCCAGAGCTCGCACGAACTAATTGCGTCTCTGGGTCACGCAAGCACTGCACAGCTGCATGTGGGACTGGCCTTGAAACTAAAGTTCGTGTGGGCCCGGAGGAAAAAGGTAGGCGCGGAGTGAGATATCGCGGGGAAGCCTTACCCCCGCGGGAACACTCACTGTTTAATTTCTGGGCCATTATGCTACCTTCAGGGATCTGTGGACATGCACTCCAAGGTCCCTCTGTTCCTCTACACTCCTTAGTATCCTACCATTTATTCTGTATTCCCTTGCCTTGTTAGCCCTCCCTAAATGCATTACCTCACACTTCTACGGATTGAATTCCATTTGCCACTTTTCTGCCCAACTGACCAGTCCATCAATATCTCCCAGAAGTCTACAGCTTTCTTCCTCGCTATCAACCACAGGGCCAATTTTTGTATCATCTGCAAACTTCTTAATCATGACCCTACATTGAAGTCTAAATCATTGATATAAACCACAAAAAGCAAGTGACCTAGTACTGAGCCCTGCGGAACCCCACTGGAAACAGACTTCCAGCAACAAAAGCACCCGTCGACCATTACCCTTTGCTTCCTGCCACTGAGCCAATTTTGGATCTAACTTGCCACTTTCCTTTGGATCCCATTGGCTTTTACTTTATGACTGGACTGCCATGTGGGACCTTGTCAAAGGCCTTGCTAAAATCCATGGGGGGAAAAATTCAGTTGGTTGCACCTCCCGTTAGCGCCTTAAGAGGGTGTTAATGGGGCGCAAAGCAACTAGCGCCCAGGCGCGGCGATGTTTGCGCTGCTCGCGAAATTAACTAGACATTTTGCGGCGGCGCTAAACACTACCACCACGATCTCCTGCGCCGGCAGATCGTGACGTCAGTCGAGTGCGCAACGCCCTGGTAGCTCCCCGGAGCAGATATTGAGTGGTGCCCCCTGCCTTACCACCTGCCGCTAGCAACGACAGGTTGAGGGGAGCGTTTTGCAGTCAGGAAGGGACTGGGGGAGCGCTATTTAAAGGCGACTGCTTCCTGCCTTTTTTTGTTGGTGACATTTTTGAACCACACATTCTGAGAGAGAGCGAGAGAAACTTCTGGAGAGATTCAACGCTGTGTTAAGGGGTTTTGGGTACTGAGCAGCACTTTGCAGGTTCATTTTGATTTGCCCTTCCTTGTATCGATTTAGAACAGACTGTGGGGGTTGCACTCTGAGCTCTTTCCCTGGTACTCTCCATTGTTCTTTCCAGCAGATTTGATGTACAGGTCTCTCCAGGCCGAGATTCAAGGCTGCAATGAGCAGGATGTGGATGGAAAGCAAGATCAACCCTGCCCTTTAAGAAATGGGTGTGTTCCATTGCTGACTGACATTACATGAGCTTCGCCAGTGCTCTGAGTTAGCGCCTCGCTGCTCGGCCTTTGCGCCTTAAGACAGATGTGTAGGGCCTGATTTAGCGCTCAAATCACCTCCAGGGGCGATAACAGTCAAGTTTGCAGTCGGAGGCGATAATTAGCGCCAGGCACTAATCTTTGCACCCGGCCGATAATTGCGCCCCAAACGGGGCGATACTGAATTTTTCCCCCATGTAGACTACATCAAATGCGCTGCCCTCATCGACCCTCCTCGTTACCTCCTCAAAAAGTTCAATCAAGTTAGTCAGACACGACCTTCCCTTAACAAATCCATGCTGACTGTCCTTGATCAATCCGTGACTTTCTAAATGATGAATTATACTGTCCCTCAGAATTATTTCGAATAATTTTTGCTCCACCAAGGTTAGGCTGACTGGCCTGTAATTACTCGGTCTATCCCTTTATAGAATCATAGAATGGTTACAGCACGGAAGAGGGCCATTCAGCCCATCGAGCCCATGCTCCCTTTTTAAACAATGGCACACCGTTAGCAGTCCTCTGACACCATGCCTGTAGCCAGAGAGGATTGGAAATTGATGGTCAGAGCCTCTGCTATTTCCTCCCTTGCCTCTCTTAACAGCCTAGAATACATTTCATCCGGGCCTGATGATTTATCTACTTTCAAAGCTGCTAAACCTCTTACTACTTCCTCTCTCTCTATGTTAATCCCATCTAATATTTCACACTCCTCCTCCTTAACTACAATGTCTGCATCGTCCCTCTCTTCTGTGAAGACAGACACAAACATAGAAACATATAGAAGATAGGAGCAGGAGTCGGCCATTCGGCCCCTCGAGCCTGCTCCGCCATTTCATGAGATCATGGCTGATCATCCAAATTCAGTACCCTGTCCCTGCTTTCTCCCCATATCCCTTGATCCCTTTAGCCTTAAGAAATATATCTAACTCCTTCTTGAATATATTTAATGAATTGGTCTCAACTGCCTTCTGTGGTAGAGAATTCCACAGGTTCACCACTCTCTGGGTGAAGATATTCCTCCTCATCTCTGTCCTAAATGGCTTACCCCTTATCCTTAGACTGTGACCCTTGGTTCTGGACTCCCCCGCCATCGGGAACATCCTTCCTGCATCTAGTCTGTCTAGTCCTGTTAGAATTTTATAAGTTTCAATGAGATCCCCTCTCATTCTTCTAAACTCTAGTGAATGCAAGCCCAATCGTCCCAATCTCTATTCATACGTCATTCCTGCCATCCCAGGTACCAGTCTGGTGAATCTTCGCTGCACTCCCTCCATGGCAAGAACATCCTTCCTCAGATAAGGTGACCAAAACTGCACACAATACTCAAGGTGTGGTCTCACCAAGGCCCTGTACAACTGCAGCAAGACATCCTTGCTCCTGTACTCGAATCCTCTCGCTATGAAGGCCAACATAACATTTGCCTTCTTAACTGCCTGCTGCACCTGCATGCTTACCTTCAGCGACTGGTGCACAAGGACACCCAGGTCTCGTTGCACTTCCCCTTTTCCCAATCTATTGGCATTCAGATAATAATCTGCCTTCCTGTTTTTGCCACCAAAGTGGATAACCTCGCATTTATCCACATTATACTGCATCTACCATGCATCTGCCCAATCACCCAACTTGTCCAAATCATACTGGAGTTTCTCTGCATCCTCCTCACAACACACACGCCCACCCAGCTTTGTGTCGTCTGCAAACTTGGAGATATTACATCTAGTTCCCTCATCCAGATCATTAATATATATTGTGAATAACTGGGTACCTAGCACCGATCCCTGCGGTACCCCACTAGTCACTGCCTGCCACTCGGAAAAGGCTCATTTATTCCAACACTTTGCTTCCTGCCTGCCAACCAGTTCTCTATCCAAGACAGTACCTTACCCCCAATCCCATGTGCTTTAACTTTGCACGCTAATCTCTTATGCGGGACCCTATCGAAAGCCTTCTGAAAGTCCAAATACACCACATCCACTGGTTCTCCCTTATCTATTCTGCCAGTTACATCATCAAAAAATTCCAGTAGATTAGTCAAGCATGATTTACCTTTTGTAAATCCATGTTGACTTTGTCCAATCCTGTCACTGTTTTCCAAGTGCTCTGCTATTACATCTTTTATAATGAACTTTAGCATTTTCCCCACTACCGATGTCAGGCTTACCAGTCTATAATTCCCCGTTTTCTCTCTCCCACCTTTTTTAAATAGTGGGGTTACATTAGCTATCCTCCAATCCATGGGAACTATTCCAGATTCTATAGAATTTTGGAAGATGACCAGCAATGCATGTACTATTTCTAGGGCCCCTTCCTTAAGTACCCTAGGATGTAGATTATCAGGCCCTGGGGATTTATCGGCCTTCAATCCCATCAATTTCCCTAACACCATTTCCCTACAAATACTGATTTCATTCAGTTCTTCCCTCTTATTAGACCCTATGTTCCCCGATATCTCTGGGAGGTTATTTATGTCCTCCTTTGTGAAGCTTTTACAGTCAGTTTTTATGTTCCTTGCAAGCTTACTCTCATACTCTATTTTCCCCCTCTTAATTAATCCCTTTGTCCTCCTTTGCTGAGTCCTAAACTGCTCCCAATCCTCAGGTTTGCTGCTTTTTCTGGCCAATTTATATGTCCTCTCCTTGGATCTTATGCTATCCCTAATTTCCCTTGTTAGCCACGGTTGAGTCACCTTTTTTGTTTTATTTTTATGCCAAACAGGGATGATCAAATTCTGTAGTTCATCCATGCGATCTTTAAATGTTTGCCATTGCCGATCCACCGTCAACCCTTTAAGTAACGCTCCCCAATCCATCCTAGCCAATTTGCACCTCATACCATCGTAGTTTCCTTTATTTAAATTCAGGACCCTAGTCTCTGAGTCAACTACTTCACTCTCCATCTTAATGAAGAATTCTATCATATTATGATCGCTCCTCCCCAAGGGGCCTCGCACAACAAGATTGCTAATTAATCCTTTCTCATTACATAATACCCAGTCTAAGATGGCCTGATCTCTAGTTGGTTCCTTGACACCTTATTACGAATGCTCCTTGCATTAAGACACAAAGCCTTCAGGCTTGTTTTTTTAACACTCTTAGACCTTTTAGAATTATTATTTAGTGTGGCCATGTTTGATTTACACCCTTGATTTCTCTGACTGCCACTTTTGCTTCTATCCTTGCTTCCCTTTCCTCTGTCTCCCTGCACAGGTTCGCAACCCCCTGCTATTTTAGTTTAAACCCTCCCCAACAGCACTAGCAAACACTCCCCCTGGGACATCAGTCCTGGTCCTGCCCAGGTGCAAACCGTCCAGTTTGTACTGGTCCCACCTCCCCCAGAACCGGTTCCAATGTCCCAGGAATTTGAATCCCTCCCCCTTGCACCATTCCTCTAGCCACGTATTTATCTGAAATATCCTCCTATTTCTACTCTGACTAGCACGTGGCACCGGTAGCAATCCTGAGATTACTACCTTTGAGGTTCTATTTTTTAATTTACCTCCTAACTCCCTATATTCAGCTTTTAGGACCTCATCCCGGTTTTTACCTATATTCAGCTTTTAGGACCTCATCCCGGTTTTTACCTATATCATTTACCTATTCATTAAGAACCATACCCACTTCCTCCGCCTCCACACACAAACTTCTTTTTGGTCTCTAATAGGCCCTACTCTTTCCTTAGTTATTCTCTTGCTCTTTACGTATTTATAAAACATCTTTGGGTTTTCCTTGATTTTACTTGCCAATATTTTTTCATGCCCTCTCTTTGCTTTCCTAATTTCCTTTTTAATTTCACCCCTGCGCTTTCTATACTCCTCTCGGCTTTCTCCAGTATTGAGCTCTCCGCATCTGACAAAAACGTCCCTTTTTACATATAGAAACATAGAAGATAGGAGCAGGAGTAGGCCATTCGGCCCCTCGAGCCTGCTCCGCCATTCAATGCGATCATGGCTGATCTTCCAAATTCAGTACCCTGTCCCTGCTTTCTCCCCATATCCCTTGATCCCCTTAGCCTTTTTTACTTATCCTACCGTGTATGCTCCTTGACATCCAATTCATCGCAAATCTCTTCCTCGCCCTGCTGGGGTTCTTTACGCAATAATACCAGCGGGCGCCGTGAACTCGCCATTATTTCTCCTTTGAGGAACTTCACTGGAGTTAATGAAAGAAAACCACAGCAGGATTTTAAGAACACTCGAAGAGCTTTAAGCCGCTGCTCATCAATGGCTGGCAGCACAACCCTTCTCAATGCTGGGCCATCAGGTTAAGGCAGGCCCAGGCAATTAGGCCTCTCTCCTTGGGAATCAGGGCTCAGAATCACGGTGAGATGGGATGGGAGCGGTCCAGGGGACGGCGAGAGGGGGGCGGGGGGTGCGGGGGGAGATGGGGCAGCGGCATGTAGCATGGGTTGGGAGAGCCTGACAGGAATAAACTGTGATGGAAATGGGAATGGCCGGAGAGCGTCGCAGGAATCAAGTGTTACTTGATAGCAAGTTGCACGCATGCTTGTCCTTCTGACCCCAGCAGCAAGAGCGCTATCCACTGAACAAAACAGCTATTGTCACCCTTTGTAAACTGGGTCACGACCACATAACATCTCTTCCACACTGTTAAAAACAGATCTGATAATTAAGGCTAAATTATCACATCAGCTCCTGTCTTTTCTTCTCCTGTGTCGGTAGGTATTGAGTTTCCACTTTGACATAAATCTAATTTGTCTCTTCAATAACCACTTTGAGAGTTCTTAATAAGTGTCACACTCGGGAAAGAGGCAGCGCTCGTCATGTTAATGTCACACTGAGCAATTGAGTGAGCAGCGTTCATTTATCTTAATTAAAGTTAATTGCGATCGAGATTCTTTCTTTTACACACGCTGTGATTTTAATAGAATTAAATTGATAAAACCATTTTTTTTGCTTAGTCAAAGGCTTTACCGGGAATGCACTGTGGAAGGAGCAGTGTAGCGGAGCAGGTAGGTAGGTCGCCATGCAACTCAGTCACTGCTCACTGGCACCGTGACGCCACGCTTCACTGAGGGAGTGCTGCATCGTCAGAAGTGCCGTCTCTCTGATGAGACGTTAAACCAGGATGCGAGTGGGTGTAAGAGATCCCAGGGCGCTATTCCATGAAGAGCAGGGGGGATCTTCCAATATTCTGGACAACATTCTTCTCTCAAGAACTTGCAGAATGGGCGTGTAATTGGCAAATGAACTTCAGTATAGAAAAGTGTGAGGTAATTCATTTTGGTAGGAAGAATAATGAGGTCACATACTCCTTGGAAAATAAGTGTCTAAATGGGTTTGCGAAACAGAGGGAGCTGGGGGGCACAGATACACAGATCACGAAAAGTAGCGAGGCAGGTTAATAAGGCCATTAAAATAGCAAAGAAAACACTGGGGTTCATTTCTAGAGGGATAGAATTGAAAAGCAGAGAAGTTATGTTAAACTTGCATAGAACCTTGGCTAGACCAGACTTGGAGTACTGCGAACAGGTCTGGTCTCCATATTATAAAAAGGATATAGAGGCACTGGCGATGGCACAAAAAAGATTTACTAGAATGAACCCAGAATTGAGAGGTTATACCTATCGGGAAAGGTTGAACAGACGGGGGCTCTTTTCTCTAGAAAAGAGAAGACTGAGGGGTGACCTGATAGAGGTCTTTAAGATTATGAAAGGGTTTGATAGGGTAAACGTAGAGAAGATATTTCCACTTGCGAGCGAGACCAGAACTAGTGGCCATACTGTAAGATAGTCACTAATAAATCCAATAGGTAATTCAGGAGAAACTTCTTTACCCAGAGAGTGGTGAGAATGTGGAAATCGCTATCACAGGGAGTAGTTGAGGCGAATCGCATAGATGCATTTAAGGGGAAGCTCGATAAGCACATGAGGGAGAAAGGAATAGAGGGTTATGCTGATGGGCTGAGATGAACAGGGGTGGGAGGAGGCTCGAGTGGAGCATAAACAGCGGCACAGACCAGTTCGCCCAAATGGCCTGTTTCTGTGCTGTAAATATGTTGTAATGCTTTGTAAGACACACAACTAAAAATTAACAGTTTCATTTCTCATTCATCTTATTTACTGCTTGTGGGAAGTGAAGTGACTGCACTTTGAAAAGTAATTCATTGGTTGGCACGCACTTTGGTACATTCTGAGGAGGTGGTAAGGTGTTACATAGATCCAAGTTCTTACTCCAGTGCAGGACTGAGGGAACACTGCACTGTCGGCGGTGCCGTCTTTCGGAAAAGACGTTTAACTGAGGTCCCGTCTGCCCTCTCAGGTGGACATAAAAAATCCCATTCTTTGAAGAAGAACTGGGGAGTTATTTTATTATTTTTTAATTCATTTATGGGATGTGGGCATCGCTGGCAAGGCCAGCATTTATTGCCCATCCCTAGTTGCCCTCGAGAAGGTGGTGGTGAGCTGCCTTCTTGAACCGCTGCAGTCCGTGTGGTGAAGGTACTCCCACAGTGCTGTGAGGTACGGAGTTCCAGGATTTTGACCCAGCGAAGATGAAGGATCGGCGATATATTTCCAAGTCGGGATGGTGTGTGACTTGGAGGGGAACTTGGAGGTGGTGGTGTTCCCATGCGCCTGCTGCCCTTGTCCATCTAGGTGGAAGAGGTCACGGGTTTGGGCCGTGCTGCCGAAGAAGCCTTGGCGAGTCGCTGCAGTGCATCTTGTAGATGGTACACACTGCAGCCATGGTACACCGGTGGTGGAGGGAGTGGATGTTTAAAGTGGTGGATGAGCTGCCAATCAAGCGGGCTGCTTTGTCCTGGATGGTGTCGAACTTCTTGAGTGTTGTCGGAGCTGCACTCATCCAGCCAAGTGGAGAGTATTCCATCACACTCCTTACTTGTGCCTTGTAGATGGTGGAAAGGCTTTGGGGAGTCAGGTGGTGAGACACTCGCTGCAGAATACCCAGCCTCTGACCTGCTCTTGTAGCCACAGTATTTATGAGGCTGGTCCAATTGAGTTTCTGGTCAATGGTGACCCCCCAGGATGTTTGTGGTGGGGGATTTGGCGATGGTAATGCTGTTGAATGACAAGAGGCGGTGGTTAGACTCTCGCTTGTTGGAGATGGTCATTGCCTGGCACTTATCCCATGTCCTGGCCAATATTTATACCTCAACCAATATCACTAAAACAGATTATCTGGTCATCATCACATTGCTGTTTGTGGGACCTTGCTGACCACAAATTGGCTGCAGCATTTCCTACATTAGTACAGTGACTACACTTCAAAAAAAGTACTTCATTGGCTGTGAAGGCCCGATGTAAAAGCCAAGCTTTGTTTTTTCTGTTTTGCTTTCTTTCATTTACAGAGCAGATGACTGGAAATGTGTTAAAAGACAGAAAAATGATACAAGAATTAAGTGTTACTTGAGAGTGAAGCGCATGCAGACCCAAGCCTTTGATGTCGGATACAGATAGATAGATAATTAATAGGAAGAGCTTCAATTCTATGAGTGAGCAGATGATATGCGATGCCTTGAAGATAATAACGGGTGTAGGGCACCATCCTTGGCTCATTTATCTCATTTAATTCTGGACTGAACCGGACTGTTTCCTTTCGGGCGAAATTGATGGACGCTGGGAAGGTCATGGGGTAACACAAAGCACAGTTAACGCTGCATGCAGGATCTGTCTGGGCTTTTTCTGCCCAGTGCTGCTACTTTGTAACTTGTCCAAAGATTGTATTGAAGAAGCATATGCAGTTTTGGTCTCCTTACCTAAGAAAGGATATACTCGCCGTGGAGGGAGTGCAGCGAAGGTTCACCAGACTGGTTCCTGGGATTGCAGGACTGTCGTTATGAGGAGAGATTGGGTCGACTAGGCCTGTATTCACTAGAGTTTAGAAGAATGAGAGGGGATCTCATTGAAACGTATAAAATTCTGACAGGGCTAGACAGACTGGATGCAGGGAGGATGTTTCCCCTAGCTGGGGGGGGGTCGAGAACGAGGGGTCACAGTCTCAGGATACGGGGTAGGACATTTAGGACTGAGATGAGAAGAAATTTCTTCACTCAGAGGGTGGTGAACCTGTGGAATTCTCTACCACAGAAGGCTGTGGAGGCCAAGTCACTGAATATATTTAAGAAGGAGATAGATAGATTTCTAGACACAAAAGGCATCAAGGGGTATAGGGAGAGAGCGGGAATATGGTATTGAAATAGAGGGTCAGCCATGATCATATTGAATGGCCGAGCAGGCTCGAAGGGCCGAATGGCCGACTCCTGCTCCTATTTTTCTATGTTTCTATGTTTCTATGACCCGGTGCCACAGGGGCACTCAGATGCGTGGGATTTCTCCCGATATCCCGACATGACTTTAGCAGAAGATCGGTGAAGTCCCTGGAGAAACTGCATAAAAACTGCCCTTGACACCATTTCTCTGGGTTGGTGGGGAGGGGGCGGTGGGGGGGGTGGGGTTCCGCCAACCTTCCACTGGAAGCCCCTTGCGGACACGCCGGGTGACAGACTGTATCTGTGATATATTAAATGAACGCTGAGGTTTAGATTTCATGGGGGTGTGGGGAATGCACTAAACACCGGCATGGACCTGCTGGGCCGAATGGCCTGTTTCTGTGCTGCATGGCGGTAGAGTCTCCGCTTTGACTACTTACGCCCAAAAGAAGCAGTTTAATTTTTGGAGCCACCTCGAAGGCCCGCAAACGAGCGCAATTAGCGGAAACTCGCCGCGGCAATTAATTCACCGGTGGGGGGGCGTGGCCTGTTTTGTGGGCGGGGGCCGGCTTCTAGTGCGATGTTGTTTAAACTGGCGCAGAGAGGATCGCGGAAACTCGAATTGCGCCGAACGTAAATGGCGCTTAAAATTCCGCGATCTTTTGCACGGGTTACTCCGATGGCGCCGGTTAAACCAGCGCAACCGAGCAGGGGCTCTACTCCGATATGTAAATCATATAGGTCATCTCTAAATAGGTCTGAAAATATTTTGCTACCCTTTGCACACCATGGCAGTACATCATGACACTACTATCGACCTCTGAATCAGAGCTGACGGGTGGATGACCCGGGGCGGACCATCACGTGGAGGCTCTTCCTAAGATTAGGCACTACCATCGCCTGTTCGCCTGCAAGGGGTTGTAAGTATTACAGGCAGATGGAAGGTTTCATTTTACTGCCGTTCCCATGGGGATACGTGTGAAGCACAGACACCTGTTGCCACGTAAAAGCAAAATGCGCCATTGGGAGACGGCGTTGACCCTTTTGCCGACGACCCCAATGTCTACACAGTGTTAACTCCCCGCTCCAAGGTAGTCAGCAACCAAAATCAGGGTAAGCCGACAGAGACACACACAGCTGAAAGCTGACAAGCGGCCCGCTGGCTTCAGTACTGCAAAGGCCAGATCGATAATTCTGTCAAGAAAGCTTGACTGTGGCTTTTTCCCTTTGACCGGTGCTTGGCTCCCTTCAGTTACCAACCTCTAGTTCCTCAGCTTGACAGTCAGCTTTGAGCAGTCCTGGTCAAAGCTACTAAAAAGGTCGCAATTCTCGAGAAAAAAAACCCACAAAGCATCGGTTACCGTGGTTAGAACTATTTGCATTCTGTACCTGCTCTCGACAAAGCAGTGTTGGGAAGGCTGGAAGAGAAACATGACCGTTTAGTTCTGGGCTTAGTACATTTCAAAGCCATTATCTGAGGACGGGATGAGAAAGGCTTACTCTATACCAATGTTCCTTTTAAGCTGATACAAAAGCAAAATGCTGTGAAGGCTGGAAATCTGAAATAAAAACAGAAAATGCTGGAAATACTCAGCAGGTCAGGCAGCATCTGTGGAGAGAGAAACAGAGTCAACGCTTCAGGTCGATGACCTTTCGTCAGAACTGGAAAAAGTTGGAGATGTACCAGGTTCTTAAGCAAGCGTAGGGGCAGGGAGAGAGGGGAGGGGATAGAAACATAGAAAAATAGGAGCAGGAGTCGGCCATTCGGCCCTTCGAGCCTGCTCCGCCATTCAATATGATCATGGCTGATCCTCTATCTCAATACCATATTCCCGCTCTCTCCCCATACCCCTTGATGCCTTTTGCGTCCAGAAATCTATCAATCTCCTTCTTAAAGATATTCAGTGACTTGGCCTCCACAGCCTTCTGTGGTAGAGAATTCCACAGGTTCACCACCCTCTGAGTGAAGACATTTCTCCTCATCTCAGTCCTATGAAAGAACAAAGGGAAGATCTGTGAGAGGATGGAAGGCAGGAGAGATTAAGAGACAAAAGGGATGATGGTGCAAGGCAAAAGGTGATGGTAATGGGACAAGTTAAGAAACAAAAGATGACTCTAGATGAGATGTAAATGGCAATGGCAGAATCATCAACAGCTGCCACGTGAGAGAGAGAAAAAAAATGATAGGGTCAGAGGTTATGGTCTGAAATTGTTGAACTCGATGTTGAGTCCAGAAGGCTGTGAAGTGCCTAATCGAAAGATGAGGTGCTGTTCCTCGAGCTTACGTTGAGCTTCGTTGGAACAGTGTAAGAGGCCGAGGGCGGAGAGGTCAGAGTTGGGAGTGGAGCGGAGAATTAAAGTGACAGGCGACCGGAAGCTCGGGGTCACCCTTACGGACTGAACGGAGGTGTTCGGCCAAGTGGTCGCCCAATCTGCGTTTCTCCCCAATGTTCCTTTTAAGCTGTGTGGCCGCACAGCTCTCTCTGGGCCTTCCACACAGCCGGCTCGCCGGTTTGTCAATGAGAAGATACAGCGCACGTGCGGTATTTTGAATGGGCTGTGCAGCCCCTTAAAGGGGGCCGCGCACCCAAAAAAAAAATTAACGGGAACACTGCTCTATACTCGGACTTATTTTCTGCAACACCACAGAGACATGGGTAGGCAGTCAGTCCGTTACAATATCATGCCTGGAGCAGCACTACAAAAATTACTAATATTTAAGCCATGCTATTTTCATGGCAGGAAAGAATCTGATCAGAGATGTTGTGCCTCGTATAAGATGTTAAACCAAAGCCCCATCTGCCTATTCAACACTGAGATCGATAGATTTTTCGGCACTAAAGGAATCAAGGGATGTGGGGTTCGGGCGGGAAAGTGGAGTCGAGGTCGATGATCAGCCATGATCTTATTGAATGGCGGAGCAGGCTCGGGGAGCCGTATGGTCTCCTCCTGCTCCTGTTTGTTATGTTCTTAAGACCTTATGTTCAGTAGTCCTGGTGGATGTTAAAGATTGCATGGAGCTAGTTGAAGAAAATCAGGGAGTTCTCCCAGTGTCCCCAACAACATTTATTTTTTAACCATCACAGAAAAGAAGCTTCACTGGTCATTTGTCTCACTGCTGTTTGCAGGGATATTGCAGTGTGCAAAATGGCTGCTGCATTTCAGAGAATCTTACAGCACAGAAGGAGGTCATTCAGCCCATCGTGCCTGTGCCAGCCCTTCGAAAGAGCTCTCCAATTAGCCCCACTTATCCTCTCATTCCCCATAGCCCTCAAATGTTTCCTTTTCAGGTATTTTTTTGTTATATATCCAATTCCCTTTAGAAAGTTATTACTGAATCTGCTTCCACCACCCTTTCAGGCAGCGCGTTCCAGATCATAAAAACTCGCTGCGTAAAAAAAAAATCTCCACGTCGCTCCTCTAGTTCTTTTGCCAGTTATTTTAAATCTGAGTGCTCTGGTTACTGGCTCTCCTGCCGGAGAAACAGTTTCCCCTTATATAATCTATCAACGCACTCTAACATTAACAGTGTCAGCCGTGGATGGCACTCTCGCTTTCTAAGTTAGAAGGTTGTGGGTTCAAAGTCCCACTCCGAGCTCAAAAATCTGGCTGACAATCCAGTGCAGTATCAAGGGAGTGCCGCACTGTCGGAGGTGCCGTCGTTCGGAAGAGATATTAAACCGAGGCCCGTCTGCTCTCTCATGTGGCTGTAAAAGATCCCATGGCCACTATTTCAAAGCAGAGCAAGGGTGCACTGGCCTCAATCAACATCGCTAAAAACCAGATTATCGGGTCATTATCACATTGCTGTTTGTGGGAGCTTGCTGTGCGCAAATAGGCTACATTTTTAAAAATTCATTCATGGGATGTTGGCGTCGCTGGCAAGGTCAGCATTTATTGCCCAATCCCTAAATGCCCTTGAGAAGGTGGTGGTGCGCCGCCTTCTTGAACAGCTGCAGTCCGTGTGGTGAAGGTACTCCCACAGTGAAGTTAGGGAGTTAGGGAGAGAGTTCCAGGATTTTGACCCAGTGACGATGAAGGAATGGCGATATATTTCTAAGCCAGGATGGTGTGTGACTTGGAGGGGAACTTGGAGTTGGTGGTGTTCCCATGCGCCTGCTGCCCTTGTCCTTCTAGGTGGAAGAGGTCGCGGGTTTGTAAGGTGCTGTCGAAGAAGCCTTGGTGAGTTGCTGCAGTGCATCTTGTAGATGGTACACACTGCAGCCACGGTGCGCCAACAGTGACTTCATCAGCTGTAAAGTGCTTTGGGATGTCCTGAGGTCATGAAAGACATTCCCTCAGTACTGCACTGGGAGTATCAGCCTATATTACACGCTCAATTTTCAGGGGTGGGTCGTGAACCCACAACCTTCTGCCTCAGAGGTAAAAAAGTGCTACCCACTGAGCCACAGCTGACGCCTGAACGGTTTGACTACTCACTGGGTGAACGCACCGATCCATTGGTGAAGCTGGTTGTCTTATTATGGTGTGGTTGGCTGCCAAATTAAATAGCTCAGAGTGAACAGGAGAAATTGGAAACAATCCCAGCCACGGTGAATCCTCTGTCAGCTTCAGCCTTGGTTTACACTGTCCCAGGATTCCACTTCTCACAGAACACTATGTGCAAATGTAAGATGTCATATCAGATTGCATCGCACGGTTCAATAATATTTCCTTGACTATTACAACACTTGAAAAAGCCCCAGCAACAAGACAAAGATGCCAGCTGATACGTAAAAGAAAATACTTGCATTTGCGAAGGACCATGTCACATATTCAAAGGTAGCAACTGCAGGCAAGTATGGGAGCCATTTTGCACTGGTAACTCCTGCAAATGGCCAATGACATTTTTTTTTTGAGGCCGTTTGTTGAGGGAGGAATTGTTGGCACGAACACCTTCCCTGGTGGTCTATGAAAATAAAGGTCTTTAATATCCACTTGACCAGGCGAAACATGGTTCCATATCTCATCCAAAATACAGCATTTCTAACAATGCCCTTCGTACTGTGAGAAGTCGCACAACACCAGGTTGTAGTCCAACAGTTTTATTTGAAATCACAAGCTTTCGGAGCTGCTGCCCCTTCGTCAGGTGAAGGGCAGCAGCTCCGAAAGCTTGTGATTTCAAATAAAACTGTTGGACTATAACACTGGTGTTGTGCGACTTCTCACTTTTGTCCACCCCAGTCCAACACCGGCATCTCCGCATCATGGCTTCGTACTGTGATGCAGCGTCAGCCATACTTAAACAGGCATATCCTGGAGTAAAGGTTCTGTTCCACGACCTTCTGACCCCAGCAGCAAGAGCGCTATCAACTGAACAAAACAGCTATTGTCACCCTTTGTAAACTGGGTCACGACCACATAACATCTCTTCCACACTGTTAAAAACAGATCTGATAATTAAGGCTAAATTATCACATCAGCTCCTGTCGTTTCTTCTCCTGTGTCGGTAGGTATTGAGTTTCCACTTTGACATAAATCTAATTTGTCTCTTCAATAACCACTTTGAGAGTTCTTAATAAGTGTCACACGCAGGAAAGAGGCAGCGCTTGTCATGTTAATGTCACACTGGGCAATTGAGTGAGCAGCATTCATTTATCTTAATTAAAGTTAATTGCGATCGAGATTCTTTCTTTTACACACGCTGTGATTTTAATAGAATTAAATTGATAAAACCATTTTTTTTGCTTAGTCAACGGCTTTACCGGGAATGCACTGTGGAAGGAGCAGTGTAGCGGAGCAGGTAGGTAGGTCGCCATGCAACTCAGTCACTGCTCACTGGCACCGTGACGCCACGCTTCACTGAGGGAGTGCTGCATCGTCAGAAGTGCCGTCTTTCAGTTGAGACGTTAAACCAGGATGCAAGTGGGTGTAAGAGATTCCAGGGCGCTATTCCATGAAGAGAAGGGAGATCATCGAATCATAGAATGGTTACAGCACAGAAGGAGGTCATTCGGCCCGTCGAGCCCGTGCCGGCACTCTGCAAGCGCACTTCAGCTAGTCCCACTCCCCCGCTCTTTCCCTGTAGCCCTGCAAATTTTTTTCCTTCTGGTAATTATCCAATTTTCTTTTGAAAGCCACAATTGAATCTGCCTCCACCACCCTTTAACGCAGTGCATTCCAGATCCTACAACTCGCTGCGTAACAAAGTTTTTTCTCATGTTCTTCTTGGTTCTTCAGCCAATCACCTTAAATCTGTCTCCTCTGGTTCTCGACCCTTCTGCCAATGGGAACAGATTCTCTATATCTACTCTATCTAGACCCCTCATGATTTTGAACACTTCTATCAAATCTCCTCTCAACCTTCTCTGCTCCAAGGAGAACAACCCCAGCTTCTCCAGTCTATCCACCAAACTGAAGTCCCTCATCCCTGGAAACATTCCTGTAAATCTTTTCTGCACCCTCTCTGAGGCCTTTCACATCCTTCCTAAAGTGCGTTGCCGTGTGTCCTACATTACAACATTGATTACACTTCAAATTGATTGAATTTTTTGAGGAGGTAACAAGGTGGGTCGATGAGGGCGGTGCGTTTGATGTAGTCTACATGGATTTTAGCAAGGCTTTTGATAAGGTCCTTCATGGCAGACTGGTCATGAAAGTAAAAGCCTATGGGATCCAGGGCAAAGTGGCAAGTTGGATCCAAGATTGGTTCAGAGGCAGGAAGCAAAGGGCAATGGTCGATGGGTGTTTTTGTGACTGGAAGGCTGTTTCTGGTGGGGTTCTGCAGGGCTCAGTACTAGGTCCCTTGCTTTTCGTGGTATATATCAATGATTTAGACTTCAATGTAGGAAGTATGATTAAGAAGTTTGCAGATGATACAAAAATTGGCCGTGTGGTTGATAATGAAGAAGAAAGCTGTAGACTGCAGGAAGATATCAATGGACTGGTCTGGTGGGCAGAACAGTGGCAAATGGAATTAAGTCGAGCAGGGTGGATAAAAGGGAACCAGTAGCTGTGGTGTATTTGGATTTCCAGAAGGTATTCGATAAGGTGCCACATAAAAGGTTACTGCACAAGATAAGAGCTCACGGGGTTGGGGGTAATATATTAGCATGGATAGAGGGTTGGCTAACTAACAGAAAGCAGAGAGTCGGGATAAATGGGTAATTTTCAGGTTGGCAAACTGTAACTAGTGGGGTGCCACAAGGATCAATGCTGGTGCTTCAACTATTTACAATCTATATTAATGACTTGGATGAAGGGACCGAGTGTACTGTAGCCAAATTTGCTGATGATACAAAGATAAGTGGGAAAGCAAGTTGTGAGGAGGACACAAAGAATCTGCAAAGGGATGTAGATAAGTTAAGTGAGTGGGCAAAAATTTGCCAGATGGAGTATAATGTGGGAAAATGTGAGGTTATCCACTTTGGTAGAAAGAATAAAAAAGCAAATTATTATTTAAATGGAGAGAGACTACAGAATGCTGCAGTACAGAGGGATCTGGGGGTCCTTGTACATGAAACACAAAAAGTTAGCATTCAGGTACAGCAAGTAATTAGGAAGGCAAATGGAATGTTGGCCTTTATTGCAAGGGGGATGGATTATAAAATAGGGAAGTCTTGCTACAACTGTACAGGGCATTGGTGAGACCACACCTGGAGTACTACGTACAGTTTTGGTCTCCTTATTTAAGGAGGGATATACTTGCATTGGAGGCAGTTCAGAGACGATTCACTAGGTTAATTCCAGAGATAAGGGGGTTGTCTTATGAAGAAAGGTTGAGCAGGTTGGGCCTATACTCATTGGAGGTTATCTTATTGAAACATATTATTGAAACTGAAGGGCTTGACAGGGTAGATGTAGAGACGATGATTCCCCTCGTGGGGGAATCTAGAACTAGGGGGCATAGTTTCAGAATAAGGGGTCGCCCATTTAAAACAGAGATGAGGAGGAATTTCTTCTCTCCGAGGGTTGTGAATCTGTGGAATTCTCTACCCCAGAGAGTTGTGGAAGCTGGGTCATTGAATATATCTAAGGTGGAGATAGACAGATTTTTGAACGATAAGGGAGTCAAGGGTTATGGGGAGCGGGCAGGGAATTGGAGTTGAGGCAAAGATCAGATCAGCCATGATTTTATTGAATGGTGGAGCAGGCTCGAATGGCCAAATGGCCGACTCCTGCTCCTATTTCTTATGTAATGCATTTGGGGAGGACTAACAAGGCAAGGGAAGGGAATACACAAAATGGTAGGACACTGAGAAGTGCAGAGGATCAGAGGGACCTTGGAGTGCATGTCCACAGAACCCTGAAGGTAGCAGGACAGGTAGATAAGGTGGTTAAGAAGGCATATGGGATACTTGCTTTTATTAGCTGAGGCATAGAATATAAGAGCAGGGAGGTTATGCTTGAACTGTATAAAACACTAGTTAGGCCGCAGCTAGAATACTGCCTGCAGTTCTGGTCACCACATTACAGGAAGGACGTGATTGCACTAGAGAGGGTGCAGAGGAGATTTGCGAGGATGTTGCCTGGGCTGGGGAATTTTAGCTATGAAGAAAGATTGGATAGGCTGGGGTTGTTTTCTTTGGAACAGAGGAGGCTGAGTGGAGACCAAATTGAGGTGTATAAAATTATGAGGGGCATAGATAGAGTGGATAGGAAGGACCTATTTCCATTAGCAGAAGGGTCAATAACCAGGGAGCATAGATTTAAACTACTTGGTCGGAGGTTTAGAGAGGATTTGAGGAGAATTTTTTCACCCAGAGGATGGTGGGGGTCTGGAACTCACTGCCTGAAAGGGTGGTAGAGGCAGAAACCCTCATCACATTTAAAAAATACTTGGATGTGCACTTGAAGTGCCGTAACCTACAGGGCTACGGACCAAGTGCTGGAAAGTGGGATTAGGGTGGATAGCTCTTTGTCAGTCGGCACGGACAAGATGGGCCAAATGGCCTCCTTCCGTGCTGTAAATTTCAATGATTCTATGATTACTTCATTGGCGGTACAGCATTTTGGGACATCCTGAGGTCATGAAAGGTGCCATATAAATGCAAGTTCTTTCTTCTCTTCTTATGGATTCTGGCGGACTTCTGCCGGAGTTACAATAGGAAACCGGGGCAAGCCCCACAGAATTTCAGGGCCTAGGTCCTTGTGGCCAGATTGAGCAGCAGACAGGCACTTTGGTTCATATTTGTAGAACGCATTGCCAGTGGATATTTGTTGTTCTTCGCACTTACACTTGGGCGAAGACCAGCTGGCAACCTCCATTGATCTGAAATGTCAATTGTGAAAATGTCAACATTATTCATTGGGGAAGATTCTGAAATATTAATCACATTTTTTTTGCTGTTGAAAATATGGACTGGGAAAATTGTTTGCACTTTGTATTGATCGAGGTTGGAAGAAAAATGCAGGCAATAACTATGATGCTCTGTTTTACAAGTTAGCATGACACGAGTTTCACTGTGAACAAAACGTGATTCAACACTTGAAGAGGACTCATTTTTAAGGGTATGGTGAAAAAGCTGGGCTGTGGGACTCAATTGCACAGCTCCTTCAAAGAGCTGGCACAGGCCCAACTGGCCAAATGGCCTCTTTCTGGGCTGTAAGATTCTCTGATTCTAACACAAATTGAATCTTCACAGACTGAATTCATGGAGCAGACCGACATCAACAAAACTTGTCCCATTACCATCTCCTTTTGCCTTGCACCATCATCCCTTTTGTCTCTTAATCTCTCCTGCCTTCCACCCTATCACAGACCTTCCCTTTTGTTCTTTCCTCCCCTCCCCCCTCTCCCTGCCCCTACACTTGCTTAAAAACCTTTTACATCTCCAACTTTTTCCAGTTCTGACGAAGGGTCATCGACCTGAAACGTTGACTCTGTTTCTCTCTCCACAGGTGCTGCCTGACCTGCTGAGTATTTGCAGCATTTTCTGTTTTTATATCAACAAAAGGGAATTTGGATAAATACTTGAAGGGGAAAAATTTGATGGTTATGAGGAAAGGGCAGGGCATTGGGGCTAATTGGACAGCTCTTTCAAAGAGCCAGCACAGGTACGATAGGCCAAATCGCCTCCTTCTGGCTGTATTATTCTCTGATTCTAACAACTCGCATTCAGCAAGCACATTTAATGTCAGTCCCAGGCTTTGGAATTCCCTCTCTAAACCTCTCCACTATGGTCTTCTCCTTTACTGTCAACTGTGGCTCAGTGGGTAGAAACACTTGCCTCTGAGTTAAGGGGTTATGGGTTCTAGTCCCACTCCATGAGACTTGAGCACATAAAGCTAGGCTGACTCTCCCAGTGCTGCACTGTCGGGGGTGCCGTCTTTCGGATGAGACGTTAAACCGAGGCCCCGTCTGCTCTCTCAGGTGGACTTAAAAGACCTCATGGCAATATTTCAAAGAAGAGCAGGGGAGTTCTCCCTGGTGTTCTGGCTCGATATTTATCCCTGAACCAACATAACTAAAACAGATTTTCTGGTCATTATCTCAGTGCTGTTTGTGGGAGCTTGCTGTGTGCAAATTGGCTGCTGCATTTCCTACATTACAACAGTGGCTCCACTTCAAATAATACTTCACTGGCTGTAAAGCGCTTTGAGACGTCCGGTGAAAGGCGCTATATAAATGCAAGTCTTTCTTTAAAACCCTCCGTTTACATGATACCCATCTCCCACCTGTAGGGCACAGGCCCTCACCTGCTCCACTAAGACCTCCACAGCAACGGGGCGCCCTGGCAACCAACGTTCTTTGACAACATTTTTAAAAATTGCGCCTGATGAGGTGTAGTGATGAAAAATACACCTCTGCTTTAACGTCACACTTCAGTGATACCTTGACCACCACCCGCCCGATGTACGCTACCCATCAGAACCACCGCCAATCTGTCACACACTTGGAGCCTTCCATTTGGCCCAATGTCTCATCGTCATTCAGGAAGGATCCCAGGGCTGGTATAGCTCAACTGCTGGATATTGGGAATAGTGTCCTATTTCTTACAACTGCAGGGAAAATGTTAAAGACTGAGACCGACAGATTTTTTTATCAGGTAAGGGTTTCAAGGAATATGGATCAAAAGCGGGTAAATGGAGTTGAGGTAAACATAGAAACATAGAAAAATAGGAGCAGGAGTAGGCCATTCGGCCCTTCGAGCCTGCTCCGCCATTCAATATGATCATGGCTGATCCTCTATCTCAATACCAAATTCCAGCTCTACAGGTACAGCTCAGCCATGATCGAATTGAATGGTGGAACAGGCTCGAGGTTGCTGAATGACCTACTCTTGTTCCTATGTAACTGAAATCCATTGAAAAGAAAGAACTTGCATTTATATAGCACCTTTCATGCCCTCGGTACATCACAAAGTGATTTACAGCCAACTTTCGAAGTTGGAATGTATAAAAACCCGGCAGCCAATTTGCACACAGCAAGGTCCCACAATCTGTAATGAGATAATGACCAGATAATCCATTTTAGTGACGTTGGTTGAGGGATAAATATTGGCCAGGACACCGGGGAGAACTCCCCTGCTCTTCTTCGAATAGTGCCGTGGGTTCTTTTGCATCTACTTGAGAGGGCAGATGGGGCCTCGATTTAACATCTCACCCACAAGACAGCTCCTCCAGCAATGCAGCCCTCCCTCAGTACTGCACCGGAGTGTCAGCTTGACGTAGAACTTAAACCCACAATCTTCCGACTCAGAGGCCAGAGTGCTAGCCACTGAGCCACAGCTAACACCTCATTGCTTGTGAGAGTATTCACCAAAGAATATATACATTTCAAAAATCCGAAAGACTCCTATTATTATAAATATCTGAAATGCTATTTCTCAACTTGAAATGCTTGCACTTCACCATGCCTTCTCAGTACATGCATTAAATTGTTGTAGAGAATGAATTAGGCCATCAGTCGCACTGTAAAACATTGCCATTCCTTCTTGCCTCTTCAGCTACCGCGGCTCAGTAGATATTATTGTAGGGAAGCGCTGACAATCATTCAGGTATTATCATGTGTGTCACAGCTGTGGCACAGTATTTATCCGTAACTATTGAAGTAATAAATACACCCAACCTGTCTACTGTAGCAATAAATACACCCAGCCATCTCACGTGCCTTACGTCAGAACTCATTTTTCTAAGTTGTAGCTCAAAATGGGCTGAACGGGCTGGGTCTCTTTTCTCTAGAAAAGAGAAGGCTGAGGGGGTGACCTAATTGAGGTCTTCAAAATTATGAAGGGGTTTGATAGGGTAGATGTGGAGAAGATGTTTCCACTTGTGGGGAGTCCAAAACTAGGGGCCATCAATATAAGATGGTCACTACTAAATCCAATCGGGAATTCAGGAGAAACTTCTTTACCCAAAGAGTGATTAGATTGTGGAGCTCGCTACCACAAGGAGTGGTTGAGGCGAATAGTACATAGATGCATTTAAGGGGAAGCTAGATAAACACATGAGAGAGAAAGGAGTAGAAGGGTATGCTGGTCAGGTGAGATGAAGGAGGGCGGGAGGAGGCTGGTGTGGAGCATAAACACACCGGCATGTACCAGTTGGGCCGAATGGCCTGTTTCTGAGCTGTAAATACTATGCAATTCTATTTAATAAATATAAAACGAAATGTTGACTTGACTCATCCAAACATAAACCGAGCCTACAGCTGCTCTGCAAGCTCTTCCATCTGACAAAATATTGTTTTACAACTGTTTGAGCGTGTGAATTCAAACATCAATATTAATTACATTTTAAATCAATTCAATGGAGCTTTCATCGTAATTCTGTAGAAATAGAATAACACTGAATATAAATGTCTGTTTGCATTGATAAAACAAGCTAGTTTGTTTTAACACCTTATTAACAGCCGCTCACTGGCTCCCAACCTCTCGTTCTGCAGGAGAAGACAGCGCACAGCGCGTAGGAGAGGAACAGGAGCCAGGGAGAGTATGTAACATCATTTCCCTCATCCAAGCAGGGCGGGCGGGACTCCCTGGAGATCAGTGGCTCAGGCTAAGCTGGCACCATCAGAGAAAAGCCAGGCTGACTGCGTACTAGAACAGCGCAGTCCACATATTACTCACAACCCTTCCAGCACCTCAACCAAGATGCAGCAAGTTGCACAACGCCAAGCCGTTTTTTCTCAAGACTCGCCACCTGCAAACGTGCAGCTTGTATCGCCCATCCTAATTCTTGTCCCTTTTCTCTTTCCTCTGGGTCCTTCTCAGCAGCACGAGCCACCTGTGTGAGAAGACAACTCGGAGGGCACGTTGACACAGCGGTTGTCTTGGCAAGTCATCTGGCATGGCCAGGTGATGAGCTGATCTCCTCGTGTCTCTTGCGACAAGGTGTTGAGGTGGTCCCCCTTCTCCTGCTGCTTCCTCCTTCTTCCCCCTCATCTTCCTCATCCTTTAAGCCCAGCAGCCTGCTCCTCCAAAGGCAGGCTTCTCTGTAACGCGAGGCTGTGAAGTATGCAGCACACGACGAATGTGAGGGAGACGTTTCCTGGGGCATATTTTGGCCTCTTGCACATCCCTGAGTTTCTTTGCTCCACCATTGGTGGTCGTGCCTTCAGCCACCTCGGCCCTGAGCTCTGGAATTCCCTTCCTAAACCTCTTTGCCTCTCTATCCTCCTTTAAGTCGCTCCTTGAAACCTACCCATCCGTGGCTCGATGTCAAATTTTGTTTGATAACACCCCTGCGAAGTGCCTTGGGATGTTTTGCTACATTAAAGGCGCTATGTAAATGCAAGTTGTTATAGTTGTATTGTAGGGACCCCCCTCAGACCTATCCTGTCGTGATGCCCGAACCTCTTCTTTAGTGTAGTCAATTATGGTCCTGGTAGTCCCACATCTTCTATTGTATCTGTGTTGCTCAGGAGTGGTGGAGTTGTGTAGGGGTATCATGAGCCACCTTTGACCAGGTTGCCCATTGTCCCCCAGCAGCCACCCTGCCACCTTCCTGGGAAGCTCAAGTACTGGGGGGATGGTATACTAGCTCAGGATAAATGCGTCGTGACAGCCGCCTGCGCTCACTGACCTACATTGGCTCCCGGTCCGGCAACGCCTCAATTTTAAAATTCTCATTCTTGTTTTCAAATCCCTCCATGGGCTCGCCAACTCCATATCTCTGCAGCCGGCTCCAGCCCTACAACCCTCCGAGATTTCTGCACTCCTTCAATTCTGGACCCCTTAACGTCCTCGATTTTAATCGCTGCACCACTGACAGCCGTGCCTAGGCGCTCAGCTCTGAAACTCCCTCCGTAAAACTCTCCAACGCTCTACCTCTCTCTCCTCCTTTAAGACGTTCCGTAAAACCTACCTCTTTGACCATGTTTTTGGTCACCTGCCCTAATATCGCCTTATGTGGCATGGTGTCAAGTTTTGTTTTGATAACGCTCCTGTGAAGCGCCTTGGATCATTTTACTAGATTAAAGGCTCTGTTCAACACAAGTTGTATGTTGTTTTTGTTGCCTGGGTACCTTGCAGAAACTTGCATGACCCTGTTTCTGTGATCAGCCGCCACAAACTCCGTTCCCTAGCCACTGATTCCATCCCTCTCCCTAACATCTGTCTGAGGCTGAACCACACTTTTCGCAACCTTGGTGTCATATTTGACCCTGAAATGAGCTTCCGACCACATATCCGCAGCATAACAAATACCGCCTACTTCCACCTCCGTCTCCGCCCTTGCCTCAGCTCATCCGCTGCTGAAACCCTCATCCATGCCCTTGTTACCTCTAGCCTTGAGGATTCCAACGCACTCCTGGCTGGCCTCCCACATTCCACCCTACGTAAACTTGAGGTGATCCAAAACTGTAGAAGCTGTAGACTGCAGGAAGATATCAATAAATTGGTCAGGTGGGCAGAAGAGTGGCAAATGGAATTCAATCCGGAGAAGTGTGAGGTAATGCATTTGGGGAGGGCTAAAAAGGAAAGAGAATACACATTAAATGGTAGGACACTGAGTAATGTAGAGGAACAAAAGGACCTTGGAGTGCATGTCCACAGATCCCTGAAGGTAGCAGGCCAGTTAGATAAGGTGGTTAAGAAGGCATACGGAATAAGAACATAAGAACATAAGAAATAGGAGCAGGAGTAGGCCATTCGGCCCTTCGAGCCTGCTCTGCCATTCAATGAGATCATGGCTGATCTTCTGCCTCAATTCCATTCACCGGCCTTATCGCCATATCCCTTGATGCCCTTACTAGTCAGAAATCTGTTTAGAATATACCCAATGACTGAGCCCTCTGGGGTGGAGAATTCCAAAGATTCACCACCCTCTGTGTGAAGAAATGTCTTCTCATCTCAGTCCTGAATGGCCTACCCTTTATCCTGAGGCTGCGGCCCCTGGTTCTAGACTCCCCAACTAAGGGAAACATTCTCCCAGCATCCATCCTATCAAGCCCTGTAATAATTTTGTATGCTTCAATGAGATCCCCTCTCATTCTTCTGAATTCAAGAGAATACAGGCCTAGTTTACTCAATCTCTTCTCATATGACAGTCCCGCCATCCCAGGAATCAATCTCGTGAACCTTCATTGCATTCCCTCTATGGCAAGTATATCCTTCCTTAGGTAAGGAGACCAAAATTGTACACAGTACTCCAGGTGTGGTCTCACCAAGGCCCTATATAATTGGAGTAAGACTTCTTTACTCCTGTACTCAAATCCTCTTGTAATGAAGGCCAGCATACCATTTGCCTTCCAAATGGCTTGCTGCACCTGCACATTCACTTTCAGTGACTCATGTACAAGGACACCCAGGACCCTTTGAGCATCTGCATTCCCCAATCTTTCACTATTTAGGAAATACTCTGCCTTTCTGTTTTTTCTACCAAAGTGGATGACTTCACATTTATCCACATTATATTCCATCTGCCATGTTCTCGCCCACTCACTGAGCCTGTCGAGATCCCCTTGAAGCCTCTTCACATCCTCTTCACAACTGACACTGCCACTTAGCTTTGTATCATCAGCAAATTTAGAAAAGTTACATTTAGTCCCCTCATCCAAATCATTGATATAGATTGTGAATAGCTGGGGCACAAGCACCGATCCTTACGGTACCCCACTAGTCACAGCCTGCCATCATGAAAAAGACCCGTTTATCCCTACTCCTTGTTTTCTGTCTGTTAACCAATTCTCAATCCGTGCTGGTATATTACCCCCAATTCCATGTGCCCTAATTTTGTTCACCAACCTCTTGTGTGGGACCTTATCAAAGGCCTTCTGAAAATCCAGATACACTACATCTACCGGTTCCCCTTTGTCTACTCCACTAGTTACATCCTCAAAGAACTCCAATAGGTTTGTCAAACAGGATTTCCCTTTCGTAAATCCATGTTGACTCTGCTCAATCTTACTATTAGATTCTAAGTGCCCAGTTATTGCATCCTTTATAATAGATTCCAGCATTTTCCCAACTACTGATCTGAGGCTAACAGATCTGTAGTTCCCCATTTTCTCTCTCCCTCCTTTCTTAAATAGCGGGGTTACATTTGCTATCCTCCAATCTGCAGGAACCGTTCCAGAATCTATAGAATTTTGGAAGACGACAACCAATGCGTCCACTATTCCAATGGCCACCTCTTTCAAAACCCTAGGATGTAGGTCATCTGGTCCTTGGGATTTATCGACTTTTAGTCCCATTAATTTTGCTAGTATTGTTTTTTTACTAATAATAATTTCTTTAAGTTCCTCATTCTCGTCACACCCTTGGTTTTCTCGCATTTCTGGGAGGTTTTTTGTGTCTTCCTCCATGAAGACAGAAACAAAGTATTTATTTAATTTCTCTGCCATTTCCTCATTCCCCATTATAAATTCTCCTGTCTCTGACTGTAAAGAACCTACATTTACCTTCACCAGTCTTTTCCTTTTCACATACCTATAGAAGCCTTTACAATCAGTTTTTATATTTTTTGCTAGTTTGTGCTCATCTTCCATTTTCCCTTACTTTATCAATTTTTTGATCCTCCTTTGCTGATTTCTAAAAAGATCCCAATCCTCAGGCTGACCGCTTTTTCTGGCAACTTTATAAGCTTCCTCCTTTGACTTAATATTAGCTTTAATTTCTTTTGTTAGCCATGTTTGAATCACTTTCCCTTTTGGGTTTTATGCCCTAGAGGAATATATGTTTGTTGCAAATTATGCATTATTTCCTTGAATGTTAGCCATTGTATGTCCACCTTCATAACTTTTAATGTAGTCTCCCAATCTACCATGGCCAACTTGTCCCTCATACCCTTGTAGTTTCCTCTGTTTAGATTGAAGACCTTAGTTTCAGATTGGACTACATCACTCTCAAACTTAATGTAAAATTCAATCATATTATGTTCACTTGTCCCTAAAGGCCTCTTTACCACAAGATTATTGATTAGCCCTTTCTCATTACACAGTACCAGATCCAGAATAGCCTGTTCCCTGGTTGGTTCCTCTACATACTGATCCAGGAAACCGTCTTGCATGCATTCCAAGAATTCGTCCTCCACACCATTAGTGGTAATTTGATTTGCCCAGTCAATATGTAGATTAAAGTCCCCCATGATTACCGTATTGCCCTTGTTACATGCACTTCTAATCTCTTGATTGATACTGTGCCCTACATTACCATTACAGTTTGGTGGCCTATACACAACTCCCACCAATGTTTTCTGCCCTTTGCTGTTTCTTACCTCCACCCAAACTGATTCCAGTTCTACATCACGATTTGCCAAGCCAAGATCTTTTATCTCTACCGTACCGATCTCATCCCTTATTAACAGCGCTACGCCACCTCCTTTTCCTTTTTGTCTATCCTTCCTAAATGTTGAGTACCCTGGAACATTCAGTTCCCAGCTTTGGTTACCCTGCAACCATGTCTTTGCAATGGCAATTACCTTATACCCATTTACTTCTATTAGTGCCATTAATTCATCCACCTTGTTGCGAATGCTACGTGCATTTAGATAAAGTGCCTTCAACTTTGCCTGTTTAATATTTTTCTGCACTTTGACCCTCTTTACTGTTGGCCTTTGTTTCTGCTCCCTACTACTTTTGCTGACTACTTTTCTAACTTGCAATTCCAGCTTTGTTTCTCTCCGTTCTGGGCCCACACTTAGGTTCCCAGCCCCCTGACAAACTAGTTTAAATCCTTCCCAACAGCACTAGCAAACCTTTATTAGCCGTGGCATAGAATACAAGAGCAGGGGGGTTATGCTTCAACTGTATAAAACACTAGTTAGGCCTCAGCTAAAGTACTGCGCGCAGTTCTGGTCACCACATTACAGGAAAGATGTGATTGCACTAGAGAGGGTACAGAGGAGATTTACAAGGATGTTGCTGGGAGTAGAGAATCTTAGCTATGAGGAAAGACTGGATAGGCTGGGTCTGTTTTCCTTGGAACAGAGGAGGCTGAGGGGAGACCTTATTGAGGTGTATAAAATTATGAGGGGCATAGATAAAGTGGATAGAAAGGACCTATTTCCCTTAGCAGAGGGGTCAAAAACCAGGGGGCACAGATTTAAAGTAATTGGGGGAAGATTTAGAGGGGATTTGAGGGGAAATTTCTTCACCCAGAGGGTTGTGGGGGTCTGGAACTCACTGCCTGAAAGGGTGGTAGAGGCAGGAACCCTAACCACATTTAAAAAGTACTTGGATGTGCACTTGGGATGCTCTAACCTGCAGGGCTACGGACCAAGAGCTGGGAAGTGGGATTAGGCTGGATAGCTCTTTGTTGGCTGGCGCGGACACGATGGGCCGAAATGGCCTCCTTCCGTGCTGTAACTTTCTATGATTCTATGATTCTATGAAAACTCGGCAGCCCATGTCCTAACTCGCACTAAGTCACGTTCACCCATCACCCCTGTGCTCGCTGACCTACATTGGCTCCCGGTTAAGCAGCGCCTCGATTTCAAAATTCTCATCCTTGCTTTCAAATCCCTCCATGACCTCGCCCCTCCCTATCTCCGTAATCTCCTTCAAGCCCCACAACCCCCCGAGACATCTGCGCTCCTCTAATTCTGCCCTCTTGGTGATCCCTGATTATAATCGCTCAACCTTTGGTGGCCGTGCCTTCTGTTGCCTGGGCCCTAAGCTCTGGAATTCCCTCCCTAAACCTGTCCGCCTCGCTACCTGTCTCTCCTCCTTTAAGACACTCCTTAAAACCTACCTCTTTGACCAAGCTTTTGGTCACCTGCCCTCATTTATCCTTATGTGGATCGGTGTCAAATTTTTTGTCTTAAAATACTCCTGTGCAGCGCCTTGGGACATTTTACTATATAAATACCCCTTGTTGTTGTTGTTGTTATTGTTGTACATTGATGGAGCTCGTATCCTTCTCTATTGGTGAATGGTGATCTCGTGCACCGATGGCAACATGTGTTCAGTGTGGAGGCCCAGTTTGTCTGTAGGACAACTGCCGCCTGTTGCTGCTGAATTGATTTCAGCAACATAAACATCTTAGGCTGACAGCCAGTCATTGTTTCTCTCGCCACGGATGCCACCGCCTGGCCTGCTGAGTGTTTCCGGTGTTTTCTGTTTTCATTTCATGGTTTCCAGTAGCCGGGGTTTTTTGCTTCTGGCAATAATAACATTAATGTTCCTCTCCTTCGTATTGTGGCGCGGTCTTCCCCCGATGACTAAGGTGTAGGATAGGGTGTATCTGTATGATTCAGTAAACATTTTTGTGTAACTATAATATGTGAAATTGTATGTTAAAAGCCTTAAAGCCTGTATAAAATGGCGAATGGCTGAGAGAAAAGCAGGGTGGGAAATTATGCCAACCTGACTGAAACTCACTCTGTTTTCAATTACTGAAGTAACGGAATGTAATGCTAAGTTTATGGAGACTGTCATGGACGTGGTATTCAGTAATGTGATGGAAAAGAGATAAAAGTTAGAGAAGAGAGGTAGGAATTGAAGGCACCCCTCAGTGATACCACTATAAAATGGACAGACTGTTCAGACAACATCTTGGGAAATGGTCTTTGAAAAGAGAACATCTGAAAATAAAGGGCACTTTGATATGCACAAAGCGAGACCTAGTGGAATCAATAAGGTTGTAAAACATGTACCAGGTGTCAGATAGTTGATTACAGTCACGTAGACAAAGGAAGAGAAAGTGTATAAAGATACAGATATTGAACACTGAAGGCAGCGCGAACCAAGAATCAGAGTTGAAGGAGCTTCAGTCAACAGAACACAGCAAGAACCCAGAGATGCGAGCTTCAGTCAACAGAACACAGCAAGAGAATAAAGAGACCGTGCCACAGTCACTCGGAAGGACCGCCGAGGCTCAAACGAACAAGACTGTGACTATCTCCTTGTTAAGTATTACTTCTTTGTATTGGATGTTTAATGCTTAATAAACCTGTTTTACTGATACACAATATACCTGTACCCAGAGTGGTTTGTGTAGTCACGGACAAATTATTATAAGAGCTTTTGGAAGCTACAAAGGGAAATGTTTCTGAGGCAAAGTAATGGTAAAAAAAACAACGTATGAAAGAAGCGATCTAGATGCTGAAGCCCTTTCTGACAAGCAAAGACTCAGTGACTTGCTGTGTTGCAGCTGCGATTCCCCTTTTATACACCATTGGGGGGTCGGAGAGGGACCAAACCCGCCAGCTTGTACTGGCGGGTTTCAAGATGGGCGGCGCTCCCATTTCAGTGAGTTAAAATTGAGTAACAGTGTTGATTACATCATCAGGCCGCGACTTTGGCACGTAAAGTAGGCCCCTCCTAAAGTGGAGCCTCCCGGACAAGTTTACCTCACCGTGTTAAAATAGCTTCGGGCGGCAACGCGGCGCGAACATCGCAACCGGCCATTTTAACTACCTGCCCGGGGATCTCATTGAAACGTATAAAATTCTGACAGGGCTAGACAGACTGGATGCAGGGAGGATGTTTCCCCTGGCTGGCGGGGTCGAGAACGAGGGGTCACAGTCTCAGGATATGGGGTAGGACAGTTAGGACTGAGATGAGGAGAAATTTCTTCACTCAGAGGGTGGTGAACCTGTGGAATTCTCTACCACAGAAGGCTGTGGTGGCCAAGTCACTGAATATATTTAAGAAGGAGCTAGATAGATTTCTAGACACAAAAGGCATCAAGGGGTATGGGGAGAGAGTGGGAATATGGTATTGAGATAGAGGATCAGCCATGATCATATTGAATGGTGGAGCAGGCTCGAAGGGCCGAATGGCCTACTCCTGCTCCTATTTTTCTATTTTTCTATGTTTCTATGAACGGCCCTGTTCATCTGTAGGAGAATAGCAGCCTGTTGCTGCTGAATTGATTTCAGCAACATAAACATCTTAGGCTACAGCCAGTAAATATCTAGATTTTGAGTGAAGAGGTTGAGTGTAATTTTCCTAAACTGTTATTGGCTTGCACAGGCGACCATTAGATTGACGTTCTGTGTGTATGTCAGGGTAATGCTGCAGAATTCATTACCACCTCCTTGCGCTTGAGTTGATTGGATCACTGTGATCTGGTGTTTAGGTCACTAATGTAGATTGAGTCAGAAGGGGGTCGGTGCAAGGCTTTCTTCTGTAAACTGGGCAGGCTTAGACTGGTTCAAGGTTGGGACAGTATTTAACGTAGTATTAATTATAGCGAAAAGGACTATTAAGAGGAAAATAATTAAAATAACAGCGTGTCTGACTGAGTCGAATCTCCAGCAATCACTGCCTTGCCTCAAGTGGACTACAGTTTAATTAATCTATTACTCTGATGTTTGGCAGACTTGTACAGCACTAATGAGAATGCAAAAGTTGCAAATAGAATTATTATTTGCATAGGCAATTTGCATAATAATTTAATTACTGGATCTAACAGCCTCTGTTCTCAAGTTTGAGGTTGGATTCTTTGTCTCTATTTATTGCGTTTAGGGCTGTTTACTGCAGAGGCTGGAGGAGACAACAGAGATAGGGGAGGTGGTGAAGGGTTTTAAACTCAAGGATGAGAATTTTAAATTTCAGGCAATGTAGGTCAGCGAGCACAGGGGTGATGGGTGAACGGGATGCGGTGCAAGTTAGGACAGGGGCAGCAGAGTATTGGACGAGCTCAGGTTTATGGAGGCCGGCCAGGAGAGTTTTGGAATTGTCGAGTCTGGAGGTGACAAAGACATGAATGAGGGTTTCGGTGGCAGATGAGCGGAGACGGGCGATGTTGTGGAGGTGGAAGTAGGCGATCTTGGTGATGGACAGGCTACGGAGTCTGAAGCTCAGCTCAGGGTCCAGTAGGAGGCTGAGGTTGCGAACAGTCTGAGACACAGGTCGAGGATGAGATGAAATTGGCGGCAAGGATATGGAGTTTGCGCTGGGGGGGGGGGGGGGGTCGAAGTCATTGGCTTCGGTCTTACGATGTTTAATTGGAGGAAACTGCAGCTCATCCAAGGCTGGACGTCGGACAGGCAGCATGACAAACCAGAGCCGAGAGAGGTGTCAGAAGAGGAAGTGGGAAAGGTAAATCTGGGTGCTGTCAGCGTACATGTCTGTGGATGATGTTGCCAAGGGACATCATGCAGATGAGGATGAAGCGGCGAAGGATAGATCCTTGAAGGACTCCAGGGGTCACGGTGTGGGAGCAGGGAGAAATTCCATTGCTGGGATGCTCTGGCCACAATTAGATAGGTAAGAGTGGAAGCAGGCCAGGGTAGTCCCACCAAGCTGGGCAATGGAGCAGAAACACTGGAGGAGGACAGTAAGTTAAAGACACAAACACCAGATACAGTTGTCCCTCAAATAGCCCAGCAGAAGCCGTGCACAGAAATCTCTTTAGGACAAAGATCTGGAATTTCTCCAGAGGAGTTGCCACACACAGTGCTGCCACTTGGCAGATAAATTGTTTCCGAGTTGTGCTGAGTGAGGAATTTATATGCTCCGCTGGTTGAATCAGTGATTTTACTGAGTTTAATGGTGACAGCTTGGCTCAGTGGCAGCATTCATACCTGTGTAGTCAGAATGTTTTGGGGTTCAAACCTCACTCAAGGACTTGACCACGTGGTCTAGGATCACATTTCACTGCCTGAATAAGGGAGTGCTGCATTGTCAGAGGCACTGCCTTTAGGGAGAGTGGGTAAACTGAGGCTTTGTCTACCTGATTAGATTGACGGGTGTCAAGGGAGATAGAGCAAAGGCGGGCAAATGGAGCTAAGATGCGGATCACCCAAGATCTAACTGAATGACGGAACAGGCTCGAGGGGCTGAATGGCCTATTCCTGTTCCTAATGTTTGCTATGGTATAAAAGATCCCAGGGCACTATTTGAAGAAGAGCAGGGTAGTTGTCCTGGCCAGTATTTATTCATCAAACAATACCACCAAAAAAGAGATTAACTGTGCAATCAACTCATTGCTGTTTGTGGGACATTCTGCATTTCCCTACATATTGACAGTGACTACACTTCAAATGCAATTTGAATATGGGTCAAAGGCGGCTAAATGAGGTTGAGGTATAGATCAGCCATGATCTAGTTGAATGGCGGAACATGATTGAGGGGCTGAATGGCCTGAATACTCCTTCATTGACTCTAAGAAAAGAAAGAAAGAAAGACTTGCATTTATATAACGCATTCCACGACTTTAGGACATCCCAAAGTGCTTTACAGCCAATGAAGTACTTTTGAAATGTAGTCACTGTTGTAACGTAGGCAACGCGGCAGCCAATTTAGGCAAAGCTTATCTTTCAATATAGATAAGTGTGATTTCAATATAGATAAGTGTGAGGTGGGAAGAATACAGAGGTCATGTACTGCTTGGATAACAAGAGTCTTAATGGTGTAGAGGAGCAAAGAGATCTGGGGGTACAGATATACAAATCACTAAAAGTAGCGACGAAGGTTAATAAGGTCATAAAAAAGGCAAACCAAGCACTGAGGTTCATTTCTAGAGGGATAATTGAAAAGCAGGGAAGTTAAGTTAAACTTGTATCAAAACTTGGTTAGACCACACTTGGAGTACTGTGCACAGTTCTGGTCTCCATATTATAAAAAGGATATAGAGGCATTGGAGAAGATGCAAAAAAGATGATACCAGAACTGAAAGGTTCTAAAGTACTGCGTGCAGTTCTGGTCACCACATTACAGGAAAGATGTGATTGCACTAGAGAGGGTACAGAGGAGATTTACAAGGATGTTGCCGGGAGTAGAGAATCTTAGCTATGAGGAAAGACTGTTTTCCTTGGAACAAAGGAGGCTGAGGGGAGACCTTATTGAGGTGTATAAAATTATGAGGGACATAGATAACGTGGATAGAAAGGACCTATTTCCCTTAGCAGAGGGGTCAAAAACCAGGGGGCACAGATTTAAAGTAATTTGAGGAAGGTTTAGAGGGGATTTGAGGGGAAATTTCTTCACCCAGAGGGTTGTGGGGGTCTGGAACTCACAGCCTGAAAGGGTGGTAGAGGCAGGAACCCTAACCACATTTAAAAAGTACTTGGATGTGCACTTGGGATGCTCTAACCTGCAGGGCTACGGACCAAGAGCTGGGAAGTAGGATGAGGCTGGATAGCTCTTTGTTGGCCGGCGCGGACACGATGGGCCGAAATGGCCTCCTTCCGTGCTGTAACTTTCTATGATTCTATGATTCTAGCATAGTTATCAGGAAAAGCTGAACATGCTGGGGCTTTTTTCTCAAGAAAAGGGAAGACTGAGGGGTGACCTGATAGAGGTCTTTAAGATTATGAAAGGGTTTGGTAGGGTAGACGTAGAGAAGATGTTTCCACTTGCGAACAAGACCAGAACGAGGGGCCATAAACACAAGGTAGTCACTAATAAATCCAATCGGGAGTTCAGGAGAAGCTTCTTTACCCAGAGAGTGGTGAGAATGTGGAACTCGCTACCACAGGAGTAGTTGAGCGAATAGCACAGATACGTTTAAGGGGAAGCTAGATAAACACATGAGGGAGAAGGGAATAGAAGGATTTGTTGATGGGGTTAGACGAAGAGGGGTGGGAGGAGGCTCGTGTGGAGCATAAACACCGGCACGGACCAGTTGGACGGAATGGCCTGTTTCTGTGCTGCACATTCGATGTAATTCTACGTAACAGCAAGCTCCCATACACAGCAATGTGATAATGACAAGATAATCTGTTTTTCAGTGATGTTGGTGGAGGGATAAATATTGGCCAGGACAGCGGGGAGAACATACATAAGAACATAAGAAATAGGAGCAGGAATAGGCCACTCGGCCCCTCGAGCCTGCTCCGCCATTCAATAAGATCGTGGCTGATCTTGGGCTCAAAGCCACTTCCCTGCCCGCTCCCCATAGCCCTTCGCTCCCTTATCTTGCAAAAATCTGTCTATCTCCACCTTAAATGTATTTAATGACCCAGCCTCCACAGCTCTCTGGGGTAGAGAATTCCACAGATTTACGACCCTCTGAGAGAAGAAATTCCTCCTCATCTCAGTTCTAAAAGGGCGACCCTTTATTCTGAAACTATGCCCCCGAGTTCTAGATTTCCCCACGAGGGGAAACATCCTCTCTGCATCTACCTTGTCGAGCCCCCTCAGTATCTTATATGTTTCAATAAGATCACCTCTCATTCTTCTAAATTCCAATGAGTATGGGAACGGTAGCATAGTGGTAATGTCACTGGACTAGTAATCCAGTAGACCTGGACTAATGATTTCAGTGAAACGTGAGTTCAAATCCCAACATGGCAGCTGGGGAATTTAAATACAGTTAATTAAATAAATCTGGAATAAAAAGCTAGTATCAGTAATGGTAACCATAAAGCTATTGGATTGTTGTAAAAACCCATCTGGTTCACTAATGTCCTTTAGGGAAGGAAATCTGCCGTCCTTACCCGGTCTGGCCTCTATGTGACTCCAGACCCGCAGCAATGTGGTTGACTCTTAACTGCCCTCTGAAATGGCCTAGCAAACCACTCAGTTGTAGCTAACCTCCATAAAACAAAATAATAAGAAGAATGAAACCAGACGGACCACTCGTCACCAGCAACGGCACACCCAGTCAACCCTGCAAAGTCCTCCTCACCCAACATCTAGGGGACTTGTGCCAAAATTGTGAGAGCTGTCCCACAGACTAGTCAAGCAACAGCCTGACATAGTCATACTTACACAATCATACCTTTCAGCCAGTGTCCTAAACTTCACCATCCCTGGGTATGTCCAGACCCACCAGGGGTGGTGGTACAGTTGGGCAGGGGTGGCCCTGGGAGTCTTCAACATTGACTCCGGACCGCATGGGCAAGTGAAACTTCTTGCTGATTACCACCTACCGCCCTCCTTCAGCTGATGAATCAGTACTCCCTGTTGAACACCACTTGGAAGAAGCACTGAGAGTAGACAAGGGCACAGAATGTACTCTGGGTGAGGGACTTCAATGTCCATCACCAAGAGTGGCTCGGTAGCACCACCACTGGCCGAGTCCTGAAGGACATAACTGCCAGTCTGGGCCTGCGACAGGTGGTGAGAGAACCAATGTGAGGGAAAAACCTACTTGACCTCGTCCTCACCAATCTACCTGTCACAGATGCAGCAGTAACCACCGCACAGTCATTGTGGAGACGAAGTCCCATCTTCACACTGAGGACACCCTCCATCGGTGTTGAGTGGCACTACCAACGTGCTAAATGGGATAGATGCAGATCAAAACTGGGCATCCATGAGGCGCTGTGGGGCGGGCAGCAGCAGAATTGTATTCCACCACAATCTGTAACCTCATGGCCGGCATATTCCTCACTCTACCATTACCAAGACAGGGGACCAACCCTGGTTCAACAACAAGTGTAGGAGCAGCACCAGGCGTACCTAAAAATGAGGTCCCAACCTGGGGAAGCTGCAACACAGGACTACATGCATGCATGCTAAAAAGCAGAAGCAGCATGCTATAGACAGGGCTAAGCGATCCCACAATCAACGGATCAGATCAAAGTCCTGCCACATCCAGTCGTGAATGGTGGTGGACCATTAAACAACTAATGGGAGGAGGCTTCAAGAATATCCCCATCCTCAATGATGGTGGAGCCCAGCACGTGAGTGCAAAAGACAAGGCTGAAGCGTTTGCAGCCAGAAGTGCCGAGTGGATGATACTCCTGAGGTCTCCACCATCACAGAAGCTATTCTTCAGCCAATTCGATTCACTCCACATGATATTGAGAAATGGCTCAGCGCACTGGATACAGCAAAGGCTATGGGTCCCGGCTATCGTGCTGAAGACTTGTGCTCCAGAACTAGCCGTGCCTCTAGCCAAGCTGTTCCAGTACAGCTACAACACTGGCATCTATCTGACAATGTGGAAAACTGCCCAGGTATGTCCTGTCCACAAAAAGCAGGACAAATCCAACCCGGCCAATTACCGCCCCATCAGTCTACTCTCAATCATCAGCAAAGTGATGGAAGGTGTCATCGACAGTGCCATCAAGCGGCACTTACTCAACAATAACCTGCTCACTGATGCCCAGTTTGGGTTCTGCCAAGACCACTCGGCTCCCGAACTCATTACAGCCTTGGTCCAAACATGGACAAAGGAGTTGAATTCCAGAGGTGATGTGAGAGTGACTGCCCTTGACATCAAGGCAGCATTTGACCGAGTCTGGCATCAAGGAGCCCTAGTAAAACTGAAGTCAATGGGAATCAGGGGGAAAACGGTCCACTGGCTGGAGTCATACCTAGCACAAAGGTAGATGGTTGTGGTGGTTGAAGGTCAATCATCACAGCCCCAGGACATCGCTGCAGGAGTTCCTCAGTGCAGTGTCCTAGGCCCAACCATCTTCAGCTGCTTCATCAATGACCATCCCTCCAACATGAGGTCAGAAATGAGGATGTTCGTGATAACTGCACAGTGTTCAGCGCCATTCGCAACTCCGCAGATAATGAAGCAATCCATGCCTGCATGCAACAAGACCTGGACGACGTTCAGGCTTGGGCTGATAAGTGGCAGGTAACATTCGCGCCACAGAAGTGCTAGGCAATGACGATCTCCAACAAGCGAGAGTCTAACCACCTCCCCATGACATTCAATGGCATTACCATTGCTGAATCCCCCACTATCAACATCCTGGGGGTCACCATTGACCAGAAACTTAACTGGACCAGCCACATAAATACTGTGGCAACAAGAGCAGGTCAGAGGCTGGGTATTCTGTGGTGAGTGTCTCACCTCCTGACTCCCCAAAGCCTTTCCACCATCTACAAGGCACAAGTAAGGAGTGTGATGGAATACTCTCCACTTGCCTGGATGAGTGCAGCTCCAACAACACTCAAAAAGCTCGACACCATCCAGGACAAAGCAGCCCGCTTGATTGGCACCCCATCCACCACCTTAAACATTCACTCCCTCCACCACCGGCGTACCGTAGCTACAGTGTGTACCATCTACAAGATGTGCTGCAGCAACTCGCCAAGGCTTCTTCGGCAGCACCTCCCAAACCCGCAACCTCTTCCACCTAGATGGACAAGGGCAGCAGGCGCATGGGAACACCACCACCTCCAAGTTCCCCTCCAAGTCACACACCATCCTGACTTAGAAGTATATCGCCGATCCTTCATCGTCGCTGTGTCAAAATCCTGAAACTCCCTACCTAACAGCGGTGAATTAAAGTCACTGGCCACCGGGAACTCGGGGTTCCCCTTACGGACTGAACGGAGGTGTTCCGCAAAGCGGTCACTGTCACTTTAATTCACCGCTCCATTCCCACTCAGACCTCACCGTCATCGGCCTCTTGCATTGTTCCACGGAAGCTCAGCGTAAGCTCGAGGAACAGCACCTCATCTTTCAATTAGGCACCCTACAGCCATCTGGACTCAACATAGAGTTCAACAATTTCAGATCCATCTCTGACTCTTCCCTTCCCTTCCTCGACTTCTCTGTCTCCATCTCTGGGGATAGGTTATTGACAAACATTTACTACAAGCCCACTGACTCCCATAGCTACCTGGACTACACTTCCTCCCACCCCGCCTCCTGTAAGGACTCTATTCCATTCTTCCAGTTTCTCCGTCTCCGCCGCATCTGCTCTGACGATGCCACCTTCCATACCAGTGCTTCCGACATGTCTTCCTTTTTCCTCAACCGAGGATTCCCCTCTACTGTGGTTGACACGGCCCTCGACCGTGTCCGTTCTATCTCCCTCACTTCTGCCCTCACTCCTGCCCCTCCCTCCTGGAACCACAATAGAGTTCCCCTTGTCCTCACCTTTAACCCCACCAGCCTCCACATTCAACGGATCATCCTCTGCCATTTCCGCCACCTCCAGTGTGACCCCACCACCAAACGTATCTTCCCCTCACCTCCCCTTTCAGCATTCCGTAGGGACCACTCCCTCCGCGACACCCTAGTCCACTCCTCTACCACCCCCAGCACCCCTTCCCCTTCGCCCGGCACCTTCCCGTGCAAGTGCAGGAGATGCAACACATGCCCTTATACCTCCCCCCTTCCCACTGTCCAGGGCCCCAAACACCCCTTCCAGGTGAAACAGCGATTTACTTGTACTTCTTGCAATTTAGTATACTGTATTCGCTGCTCACGATGTGGTCTCCTCTACATTGGGGAGACCAAACGCAGATTGGCTGACCGCTTTGGGGGACCCCGAGCCCCCGGTGGCCTGTCACTTTAATTCACCGCTCCATTCCCACTCAGACCTCACCGTCCTCGGCCTCTTGCATTGTTCCATGGAAGCTCAGCGTAAGCTCGAGGAACAGCACCTCATCTTTCGATTAGGCACCCTACAGCCCTCTGGACTCAACATAGAGTTCAACAATTTCAGATCATAACCTCGTCCCCTATCACACATATATTTATATATTTTTTTTCCCACACTTTTTGTTTGGTCCTTTTTTTCTTCCCTCCCACATGGCAGCTGTCCTTCATTCTGCCAGCGCAATTCACACTTCATCTAGAGCCATCCTTTGTTCCTCAACCTGTCCCATTTCCACCTCCTCTTGCCTTGAATATCTCTTAATGCCTCTCAATGTCTCTTAATCTCTCCTGTTTTCTATCCTATCACTGACCTTCCGTTTTGTTCTTTCATCCCCTCCCCCTTTTCCCAGCCCCTAAACTTGTTTTAAAATCTATTCCATTTCCTGCTTTTTTCCAGTTCTGACGAAAGGTCTTCAACCTGAAACGTTAACTCTGTTTCTCTCTCCACGGATGCTGCCCGGCCTGCTGAGTTTTTCCAGCGTTTTCTGTTGTTATAACAGCAGTGAGCCGTCCATCTCGAAACAGGTTAGTGCCTTCTTTAAAGCAATGGACAAAGAGGCACTAATATTCTGAAAAGCTTCATTGCGGGGGGTGGGGCGGGGGGGGATAAAATATCCAAAGCACAAGGGATTTGCTCATCTTTATCTTATATATTAGAAAGTGACAACAGCACTTTCTAGGTAGTACATTCATTCGGCAATTCAGACAAAGTGCCGGGAATGGAGACCTATTCTGCAGGTCCATTAATCCATGCACAAAGACATTTTTATCAGTGCTTTCACACTTTAAATAATTCAGACAGTATCTCAAAGAAACCCATTTCACAGTAATTAAAGGCCATAAAGTACCAAAGTGGTTGTTGAATATCAGTGTTAGGAATCCTGATGGGAGACAAAACAGCACATCGCTACACAAGCAGTTTAATGTTCAGATACTGTAATAAATTAGGTGAGGATATGAGCTAAAGAAAGAAAGAGCCAGCATTTATATAGCACCTTTCATGCCTTTCAGGTGAGACGCTAAACCGAGGCCCTGTCTGCCCTCTCGGGTGGAGGTAATAGATCCTCTGGCCATTATTTCGAAGAAGAGCAGGGGGAGTTCTCCCCCAGTGTCCTGGGACAATATTTATCCCCTCAACCAACGTCACTAAAAATCAGATGATCTGGGTCATTATCACATTGCTGTTCGTGGGAGCTTGCTGTGCGCAAATTCGTTGCCGCGTTTCCTAAATTACAACAGTGACTAAAACACTTCAAAAGTACTTCCTTGGCTGTAAAGCGCTTTGGGTAGTCATGAAAGGTGCTATATGAATGCAAGTTAGCAGCATAGAAGCTTTCAGCATAGAAGGAAGCCATTTGGCCCATCGTGCCTGTGCCAGATCTTTGAAGGAGCAAGCCAATTAGTGCCGCTCCCCTGTTCTTTCCCCACAGCCCTGTAAGAGATGAATTTTTTTTTACGCAGCGAGATGTTGTGATCTGGAATACGCACTGCCTGCAAGGGTGGTGGGAGCAGATTCAATAATAATGTTAAAAAGTGAATTGGATAGAGGCATAGGGCTGGATTTTGATACTGGGGCGGGCTAGGGTCGTGTTATCCACTTTTCGTGTTATCCACCCAACTGCAATTGGATGTGGGAGATTGATGCGATTTTCACCTAATTGGGCAATTGAGTTCCAGCATGTGGGAACCCATGACCCAATTAGTGTTTTCAGTCTGAAAGTCGCCTCTGAGGATATCATCATTGCTGCTGCATTGAAGGTCTGCGAAGACTGCCTGGCCTTTGCTGTGAGAGGACCTGGAGGCAAAATGAGCAGCAGCAGCCCTAAGTCTGCTCCCAGTTATTTTTGTACCACCACCACTCCCAGATATTTCTTCTTCTCCTCCTCCTCCTCCTCCTCCTCCGACAACTACTACTACTACTACTATTACTACATCATCATCATCATCATCACATCTCCGTTGTAATAGTGGACCTGCAGCTGATAGTCAGCTATCCAAATGTGCTACCGCCAGGTTTCACATTCGTGGTTCAGAACAGGCGTGCTTCACGTAGAAAAAGGGTTAAAATCACAAAGACCTTTCAAAATGGCATTATAGAGGCAATTTAGTGCTTGTTAAGGGCCTTAACAGCCTATCCCGCCTCTTAGAGGCGGGACGGAGTCGGGACCAGCAGACACGATTTAATGAAAATTGCGTGGAGGCGGGATGGAGATGGGCTTGTGCCCGCCCGCCAGTTTTCGCAATTTTAACCCTCCACACGCCTCCAAACCCACCTCCACGGGTCAATGAAAATTCTGCCCATAGAGTTATACAGCACAGAAAGAGGCCCTTCGGCCCATCGTGTCCACGCCGGCCAGCAAGCCCGTTCATTCTAATCCCATTTTCCAGCACTTGGTCCGTAGCCTTGCATGCTATGGCGTTTCAAGTGCTCACCTAAATGCTTCTTGAATGTTGTGAGGGTTCCTGCCTCTACCACCCTTTCAGGCAGTGAGTTCCAGATTCCAACCACCCTCTGGGTGAAAAAGTTTTTCCTCAAATCCCCTCTAAACCTCCTGCCCCTTACCTTGAAACTATGGCCCCTGGTTATTGACCCCTCCACTAAGGGGAAAAGTTCCTTTCTATCTACCCTATCTATGCCCCTCATAATTTTGTACACCTCAATCAGGTCCCCCCTCAGCCTTCTCTGCTCTAAGGAAAACAACCCCAGCCTGTCCAGTCTCTCTTCATAGCTGAAGTGCTCCAGCCCAGGTAACATCCTGGTGAATCTCCTCTGCACCCTCTCCAATGCAATCACATCCTTCCTATAGTGTGGCGACCAGAACAGCACACAGTATTCCAGCTGTGGCCTAACTAGCGTTTTGTACAGCTCCATCATAACCTCCCTGCTCTTATATTCTATGCCGTGGCTAATGAAGGCAAGTATCCCATATGCCTTCTTAACCACCTTATCTACCTGTCCTGCTGCCTTCCGGGAGACTTGAAAAGGAAAGATTTGCAGGGCTACGGGGAAAGAGCAGGGGGGAATGGAACTAATTGGACAGCTCTTTCAAAGGGCTGGCACAGGCACGATGGGCCGAATGGTCTCCTTCTGTGGTGTAAGATTCTATGATTTCCAGGCTCTTGGGATGACAGACTATGCGTGGGTTGAAAATAGACTGTGGACCAATCAGAAGTGGGAAAGGTGAATTCACAATGAAACGTTCTGGGGGTTGAATTTCCACGGGACTTGTCCTGATCGTCCGCCATAACTTCGGTGGGAAATTCGCGGAACCGCCAGAGAAATAGCGGTTTCTCTCCCTCAGAAGGTTGTGGGTTCAAGCCCCACTCCAGAGACCTGAACACATAATCTAGGCTGACACTCCCAGTGCAGTGCTGAGGGAGCGCTGCACTGTCAGAGGTGCCGTCTTTCGGATGAGACGTTAAACCGAGGCCCCGTCTGCTCTCTCAGGTGGATGTAAAAGATCCCATTGGCACTATTTCGAAGAAGAGATGGGGAGTTCTCCCCGGTGTCCTGGGGCCATTATTTATCCCTCAACAAACATAACAAAAACAGATTATCTGGTCATTATCACATTGCTGTTTGTGGGAGCTTGCTGTGCGCAAATTGGCTGCCGCGTTTCCCACATTACAACAGTGACTACACTTCAAAAAGTGCTTCATTGGCTGTAAAGCGCTTTGAGACGTCCGGTGGTCGTGAAAAGCGCTATACAAAGGCAAGTCTCTCTTTCTTTTTCTTTATCTCCCCTTAACTTAAGAAAGGGAGTTCTTGCTCTCACTAGTGACAGCAGTCATCCTGTGCTACATTCCCTAGATCACAGCAACTCCCCCAGTGCTCATATATTTTCCGACACTGCCTGAACAGTGTTACAACCACGCGCGCCAAACATAAAACATAAATATCGTCTGCGTGACGCTCTTGATTGTCACATCATAATGATTGACGGATGTCTTGGGGGATGAGTGGGTCCATCCCAGTGCTTTCTCAATTGCTGCAGTTGTCACAATCCATACCGTTAATGCAGTGAACGAGTTATCTGCAATAATCATATTTTGCACATCAACTAAATCTCATCATGCTGTGGGTTAAATGGAAGGGAAAAGTGGCTCCAAAGATAAAACTGCAATGTCTGTTCCTGCTATTCTTACCTCCATTCAGAGTCTCCTGCCCATTCTGAAAAATATGCACTGCCGTTGATGTTATTAAAAAAAATGGGCTTGTTCAGTCCTTATTAATGACTTGCCTCTGACAAAATAGTGCTGTTTTTCACTGGGGGAAATGAATTAGTTAGAAGGTCGTGAGTTCAGACCCCATACCAGGACCTGAGCATGTAATCTAGGCTGACCAGCGCAGTACTGAACGAGTGCTGGATGTTGGAGGTGTCGTCTTTTGAGACATTAAGGGCTGGATTTTGTCAGTGTGGGTGGGCTGGGGCGTGTCAGGTGGAAATTGTGTCAGGACCCCGACTCCTCAGTGAAGTGTTGAAAAAGTGCGATTTTCCCCTAATTGGCCAATTGATTTCCTGCACGTGGGAACCACTGGCCTAATGAGTCTTTTCATACAGAAAGTCGCCTCCGATGACGTCGGATTTAAGGCCTGTAAGCAGCCTTGATTCTTCTGGATTCTGCAAAGGCTCTGCAATTTATATGAAGGAGTTGAATTGTGGAAAATATCAACGATCAAGCAAAAGTGTGCTCCTCGATTTGATGAGCCCTCCCTCCAAGCTCTGGTGCACGGAGCCAGATGTAATAAGGCGGTGCTCTTCCCTTCCTCAGGGAGAAAAAAGCCACCCCAGCAGACAAAAGCTGTGCGGCTGCAAGTGGCCCAGGAGGTCAACTCCATTTCACTGAGCCACAGAACCTGGCTGCAATGCAGGAAGAGGTTTCATGACCTTCTCCGCACAGGAAATGTGAGTATGACTTTCCCATCACCCTCAATCTGATCCCCATCGCCTCTCCTCAACAGCACTCTGCTATGCCAACCTCTTCCTCCACATGCCACTTGACACTTACATCCCTGCACCCTTACCCATTCCCTCTCTCTCTATGGTCACATTCACTTAACTATTCAACCATGCATCCCTCACACTCCCTATCACTGTGATGCCATGACAACAACAACTTTCAACACACAGGGAGGGTCCTTTGTATCCGTTTAAGCATCTATGCTATGGATTCTCTACACTCACTCCTTCATTCTCACTCAAACTCCACTTGTGTCCCTCATTGCATGAAAAGAGAGCTCACAATAAGAGGGAAAGAGCGAGGACAGGAGGAGGGCCACCCTCAGTAGCCCAGCTCACCCCCTGGGAGGAGGCGGCCCTGGAAATTGCTGGGATCGAGGAGGATACCCAAGTAGGGGACGGACAGATGGGCGCATCACAGCAAGCTGGTGACAGAATAGTTTGGAATCTCTCTCATTGACATAGCATGACTCACTGATAATGAATCTGATGCTCTAACAGATTGACTAATGATAATCTGCAATATTCAATGTGCATGTAACCTTGGCCTCACATCTCTGACTCTTTCCTTTACTCCCCCACAGGACCATCGAAAGCCCCCGCCCCCACTATCCAGGAGGAACAGCCTGAGCCTCCAGACTCCTCAGAGGAAGCTGCAAACTCTGAGGGCGCAGCGTCAGCAGAATTCAGCGCACCCAGCACCAGCAGAGAGGATGGCTACGTCCATGGAGGAGCTTAGTCGCCAGGGTATTGAAAATATGGTCATTGTTCAGAATAGAATGACATCTCTTGAGGAGCAATGGTCAGCTATTGAGCAAATAAACCAGACCTTCATGCAAATCCTCTGGAGTAGGACTTCCAGTGCAGAAACGGGTCCTCATGGCCCCCCTGCAGTGCAGCAAGGTGCTGTCAAGCCACTAGCTAGCTCTGAAGTGGGGCTGACCCATGAGAGGGATGTTGGTGGCAGACAACAAGGAAGTGAGGGCTCCTCTCCAAGCGCTCACATGACCATGCCACAGCAAAGCCCTCGGTCAGAGACCCACCAGAGTCCTCACCCAACTGAGATGGGCGTCTCAGCCCCTGCACAGCCGCAGGAGCAGCAGACTGTTGGAGAGCCCGCACAGGTTCGCCACCCCAGAGGACGCCTGCCAAAGGCGTCAAGATAGGAGCAGCAAGAGAGTGAGCAAGGGGCCTCCACATCTGCTGAAGCCACAGGGGAAGCACCACGTAGGAGCATGCGTAAGAGGAAGATAAAGCACAAGTAGTCACAAGGGTAGTCACTTGGGTGCTGTGTTGTTTTGTTTTTGGACCAGCCATCATTGTGATTGTATTATAAAGTGTTTTGATGGCAAACTGTTGAAGTTGTGGCCTGTGTCATTTCGCAAATGGGACTTTCACATAGAGGGCTTAGGGCGCCTTGCGATTATCAGAATGGTGGTCAGAGCGATAGGATTCCACAGGTTCTTGTCCATTGTCGATGCTCTGGTAAGAAGGAGTGAGACTAAAGTGTTTGATTGTGCAGGCTAAGTAAATCTGGCCAGGATGAGTGCGTCCCTTGGATCCCGGGCAGCAATGTTGTCGCGCGCTGGCGCATTCTGGTCTGTGCATCTTCAGGTGGGTGACTAGCAGCTTGGCGCTCCTGTTGATGCTCCTGCTGCTCATGGTTCTGCTGCTGCCATGGCCGGTCTGCATCCGAATCTGATGTCCAGGAGGAAAGGAATTAAATGTTCGCCATGCTTCTGGAATATGCCTCAGTTGAAGAAGCGCTTAGTCAAGGTGGCGAGAGGGGTTTCCCAGGAGGTCACACTGGAGATGGGTGTCAGGCTCCAAACTTCCACAACACTGAGTATGCCTGCTAAAAGTTTCCCCAGACCTGAGACAACAAAGTTCTGCCACCTGCAAATGATCATTGCTGAAAACTCCTTTGTAATGGTAGAGCTGCAGCTGTGTGTAAGCAATCCACTTGTGAGGCCACCAGCATTACCTGGCGTGTTCCAGAGGAGGCGTGAAGGATGGGGGGAATGTCTAAAAATCGGAATGGCCTCTCAAAATGGGATTATAGAGGCTATTAAGTGGTTGTTAAGGGCCTTAAGGGCCTATCCCGCCTCTTGAAGGCGGGATGGAAAGGGGGTCAGAAAACATGCATTTGGGAAAATTGCTCAGAGGCGGGATCGGGCCCGCCCGCCATTTTTGCCGATTTTAACAACTCACACGCCTCCAATCCCGCCTCCTCGGGCCTGGCAAAATCGAGCCCTAAGTGTCAGCCAGTGGCTCAGTGGGCAGCACACTCGCCTCTGAGTCAGAAGGTTGTGGGTTCACAGTCCCACTCCAAAGACTTGAGCACAAATGTCTAGGCTGACACTCCAGTGCAGTACCGAAGGAGTGCTGCACTATCAGAGGTGCCGTCTTTTGGATGAGACGTTAAACCAAGGCCACATCTGCCCCTCAGGTGGACGTAAAAGATCCCACAGCACTATTTTGAAAAAGAGCAGGGGAGTTCTCCCCAGTGTCCTGGCCAATATTTTTCTCTCAATCAACATCACTGAAACAGATTATCTGGTCATTATCACAAGGCTCTTCGTGGGAGCTTGCTGTGCGCAAATTGGCTGCTGCGTTACCCACATTACAACAGTTACTCCACTTCAAAGGTACTTCATTGGCTGTAAAGCGCTTTGGGACATCCGGTGGTCGTGAAAGGCGCTATATAAATGCAAGTCTTTCTTTTTTAAACCGAGGCTCTCCGTCTGCCTTTTGGCTGGACGTTAAAAAGCTGTAACAGGAAAACAGCGAGGGCAGTGGTTAGATTGCTGGACTAGTAATCCAGAGGATTTGAGTTCAAAATCCCACCATGGCAGTTTGAAATACTCTCCATGGAATACTCTCCACTTGCCTGGATGAGTGCAGCTCCAACAACACTCAAGAAGCTCGACACCATCCAGGACAAAGCAGCCCGCTTGATTGGCACCCCATCCACCACCGTAAACATTCACTCCCTCCACCACCGGCGCACCGTGGCTGCAGTGTGTACCATCGACAAGATTCACTGCAGCGACTTGCCAAGGCTTCTTCGGCAGCACCTCCCAAACATGCGACCTCTTCCACCTAGAAGGACAAGGGCAGCAGGCGCATGGGAACACCACCACCTCCAAGTTCCCCTCCAAGTCACACACCATCCTGACTTGGAAGTATATCACCGGTCCTTCATCGTCGCTGGGTCAAAATCCTGGAACTCCCTCCCTAACAGCACTGCGGGAATACCTTCACCCCACGGACTGCAGCGGTTCAAGAAGGCGGCTCACCGCCACCTTCTCAAGGGCAACTAGGGATGGGCAATAAATGCTGGCCTTGCCAGCGACGCCCACATCCCATAAACGAATTTAAAAAAAAATTCAGTTGAAATGTGGAAATAAAAAAGCTAGTGTCAGTAAAAGTGATCGTGAAGCTGTCGGGTTGGTTCCTTCAGGGAAGGAAATCTGCCGTCCTTGCCCGGTCTGGCCAGTATGTGACTCCAGTCCCACACCAACGTGGTTGACTCTGAACTGCTCTCTGAAGTGACCTAACAATCCACTCAGTTCAGGTCAACCAGTTGATGGGCAATAAATGCCGGCCTTGCCAGCTACATCCACTTCCCGGGAATGAATAATAGGTTGGTGTTCTGGAGGGATGAGATCAAAATAGACCAAAAGGCCTTTTTGAACCTTCCTGCGATCATATATAAATGCTCCGGGAGTTTTTGCAGCCACGTGGCATGATTTGGAGTTATTGTAAACTGGCCATCAGTTTAATTAGACAAAAGACAACAATGAAGAGAAAGAAGCAAAGACTGCTGTTACTGAGGGAGGGGAATAATAGGAGTGGCAGTCACGTGACTTTATAAGATCAGCCCTTACAATCAGGGGCATCTGAGAGTGAAGCAGGTCGATGCTTGTGTACATGGCAATGTTTCCACGGTAAGAGATAGGCTGGCAGGAAATAACTGGTGCGAGGGGACTAATGATGGTTCTGGAGGCTCGGTCGGAGACCTTAGGGTCAAAACAAAAAAGTAGCAGTTACTTCATGAAGAGTAATTTGAATTTCTTTACCCAGAAGATGGCTAGAGTTTTGGACTTCTCGGCCACAAAGTTAATCTAGTCTCACCAACCCCAGTCTCCAGTTTTTATAAAGGGGAATGAGATTGTTGTGGTAAAAGAGGCTCGTTATAGGGTATGGGGAGCGAGCAGGAGAGTGAGATTCTTCCTCTTCTCTTCAATGATGAATGGCACAGGAGGCAAACCCATTTCCACCGCGGCTTTACATCCCACGGACCGCGCACTGGGTTGTTTCCGTAACGAAGTCCCTTTTTACGTGGACCGGTGATTAGCCAGATTCCCAACTCTCCACCAGGGGAAGCTGGCTAGATGCAATGGGTGGGAAGCGGGTCACCCCTCCACTCCCATTGGACACAAGTACCCCACTTGTTGTCAGCCCAGTATTCAGAGACCGAAACTCTCGTCACCACTCATCTGGAGTGAGGCTCGAGCCCGTAGCCTTCAGACTCAGGGACGAGAATGCTACCCCTGAGCCTTTTCCAACTCAGAATGGGACCAGACCAGTTTGAAAGACAGTGGCTCAGACCCGATGGGGGTGGGGGGGTGGGGGGGATGGTGGGGAGGGCATGCGGTCGGAGGAGGTGGGGGGAGCTATCTCACTGTCAATCCAATGCCACCGTCGAGGAAGCCCGTCCTATTTTCGTGGTGAAGTAAAATCAGCCAGCGCTAAACGAGCGTTGGCAGGCAGCCGGCGGGTGGGATATTCGGTGGCTCCCCTGCAGGCCCCAGTCGTCAGAACCTCCTTATGGTGGAGGGGCAAACACCGGGTGGGGTGGGGGGAGTTGCCACAGACTGGCAGTTGACGGGCCGACTTTTGTGTGGCTGGGAGGAGCATTCTGGAGGGCAACATGGTGGCATAGTGGTTAGCACTGGTGCCTCACAGCGCCAGGGACCCGGGTTCGAATCTGACCTCGGGTGACTGTCTGTGTGGAGTTTGCACATTCTCCCCGTGTCTGCGTGGGTTTCCTCCGGGTGCTCCGGTTTCCTCCCACAGTCCAAAAATGTGTGGGTTAGGTTGATTTGGCTATGATAAATTGACCCTTAGTGTTAGGGGGGGATTAAATATGTGGGGTTATGGGGATAGGATGGGATATGTTAGGGGGAATTAAATACGTGGGGTTACGGGGGTAGGGTGGGATATGTGTACTGTGGGGATTAAAGCAGGGACAGGGTACTGGATTTGGATGATCAGCCATGATCGTATTGAATGGTGGAGCAGGCTCGACGGGCCGAATGGCCTACTCCTGCTCCTAGATTCTATGTTTCTATGTTTATTCAGGCTCTTCCTGGGCCCACGGAAATGGTTTTGAAAAAACTTTTTGTTCACTGTTTCCTCTGGTAGCCCCTTTAAGGCTCAACGCTCAGTGCCTCGGCGGAGGCCCCGGGGCTCCGCCCAGCGGAAGCACAGAATCGCCTTGGGTCCTAAAGGCATTTTAGGACCCGATTGAAATTCTTTAACGAGAGTCCCACCTGTTTTAGGTGTAGGGTTGCCAACCCTCCAGGATTGCCCCTAGAGACTCCAGGAATTAAAGATTAATCTCCTGCACACTGTTGGGAGCGACGCCGGCGAAGGATCAACGGGGCAATAAAAGAAATGTGTGGGTTTTTTTTTGTTCATTTCTACATTACAACAGTGACTACACTCGCAAAAGTACTTCGTTGGCTGTAAAGAGCTGTGGGACATCCTGAGGTTATGAAAGGCGCTATAGAAATGCAAGTCTTTCTTTCTTCCCAGTTAGTTATTAGCTATAAAAGTAGCGGAGATGGAGGAGAAAGGCTGCTTGACCGGGCGGGGCGGTTGGAGGCAGGCGGTCACGTGATGAAACCTCCAGGACTCCATCCAACCAGAGTTGGCAACCCAATTTGGGCAGGAGTGTTGGCCACCTAAATCCAGGCCCACTCGAAAATCGCATCGGGTGGGGCCACAGGCAGCGAGCGAGCAGTAATCTGTTTTTTTTCCCCTTGCTCACGGCCTGTTCATGCTGTTTATTGAAACATACAAGATTCTGAGGGGGATTGACAGGGTAGATGCTGAGAGGTTGTTTCCCCTGGCTGGAGAGTCTAGAACGAGGAGGCATAGTCTCAGGATAAGGGGTGGGCCATTTAGGACTGAGATGAGGAGGAATTTCTTCACTCCAAGGGGTTGTGAATCTCGGGAATTCTCTACCCCAGAGGGCTGTGAATGCTCAGTCGTTGAGCATATTCAAGGCTGAGATCGATAGATTTTTGGACTCCAGGGGAATCAAGGGAAAGTGGAGTTGAGATCGAAGATCAGCCATGATCTTATTGAATGGCGGAGCAGGCTCGAGAGGCCGTATGGCCGACTCTGGCTCCCATTTCTTATGTTCTTAAGAACAGAATAGTAGTGAAACGGAAATGATTCTATATCTGTGCTAGAATATTCTATGATTCTAGGACATAAGTAAAAGCATCAACATTTTTTAACTAAACATCACAAAATTATGTTGCCGGGGGTGGGGGGTGGGGTGGTGTGATTTTATCATTTGCCCATTTGCTTCAGTACTGCATCAAGAATTTTACCAGCTCGGTTCCGATAAGCTGAGAGCAGATTAGGCAGAATTTGAGTGATGCTGTCTCTTAAGGCTTATGCTTATGATAAGCTAATTTTAACCTCCAACTACTTCCTTTCATAAATCTTAATTATAAATCTTAAACATTTTTAATATATTGCTTTAACATTTCAAAACTGCTCAGGATTTAGAATTTAATGTTTCTACGCTTATTCTTGACTCTATCAGTGATGAATTATAATTTGACAATAAATCTAATCGGAACTGAAGGCACTGGGTGATCTTTAAAGGGATAGTAGGATATATTTTCAGCGCGCAGATAAATTTTATTCAGCCGTCGGGTAGGGAAGCCAGGTACCAAGACATGATTCCGCCAGTGCATCAGTCGTGGTTCGGTAGCATCGTGGTTATGTTACTGGTACTAGTAATCTCAGAGGCCTGGACTAATGATCTGGTGAGACAATGGGCTGGATTTTCATAGGGCCGTGGAGGCGGGTTTGGAGGCGTGTGGGGGGTTAAAATTGCGAAAAGTGGCGGGCAAACCTGATCCTGCCTCCATTCCGCCTCCATGCAATTTTGATAAAATCATGTGCGGTGTTCCCGACTCCGTCCCGCCTCCATGAGGCAGGAGAGGCCATTAAAGCCCTTAACAAGCACTAAATTGGCTCTGTAATGCCATTTTGAAACGTTTTAGCTAGTTTAACCCTTTTCCGATGTGAAGCACGCCTGATGTGAAACACGCCAGTGAAACCTGGCGGAAGCACAAGTGGATAGCTGACTATCAGCTGCAGGTCCACTATTACAACGGAGATGTGATGAAGGTAGTAGTAGTATTAGGTCTGAAAGTCGCCTCTGATGCTGCTGCATTGAATGTCTTCAGAGACTGCCTGGCCTTTGCTGTGAGAGGACCTGGATGCAAAAAAAATTCATTCTCTCTCTCTCCCTCTCTCTCTCTCTCTCTCCTGCTCATTTTCCATCCAGGTCCACTCACAGCAAAGGCCAGGCATTCTCTGAAGACCTTCAATGCAGCAGCAATGATGACATCATCAGAGGCGACTTTCAGACTGAAAACACTAATTGGTTCATGGGTTCCCACATGCTGGAACTCAATTGCCCAATTAGGTGAAAATTGCATCAATCTCCCACATCCAATTGCAGTCGGGTGGATAACAAGAAATGCGGATGACACGACCCCAACCCGCCCCAGTATCAAAATCCAGCCCAATGAGTTCATAATCCCACCACAGCAGCTGTGGGGAATTTAAATTCAGTTAATTAAATAAGTCTGAAATAAAAAGCTAGTATCAGTAATGGTGATCATGAAACTACCAGGATTGTTGTAAAAACCCATCTGGTATCACCAATGTCCTTTAGGGAAGGAAATCTGCTGTCCTTACCTGGTCTGGCCTATATGTGACTCCAGACCCACAGCAATGTGGTTGACTCTTAACTGCCCTCTGAAATGGCCCAGCAAGCCAGTCAAGGGCAATTAGGGATGGTCAATAAATGTTAAGGGGTATGGGGAGAGAGCAGGAATATTGAGATAGAGGATCGACCATGATCATATTGAATGGCGGATCAGGCTCGAATGGCCTACTCCTGCTCCTAGTTTTCTATGGTTCAGTGGGTAGCCCTCTCGCCTCTGATGTCAGAAGGTCGTGGGTTCAAGCACCCACTCCTGAGACTTTAGCACAAAATCTAGGCTGACGCTCCAGTGCAGTACTGAGGGAGCGCTGCACTGTCAGATGAGACGTTAAACCGAGGCTCTGTCTGCTCTCTCAGGTGAAGGTAAAAGATCCCATGGTACCATTTTGAAGAGGAGCACGGCAGTTATCCCCGGTGTCCTGACCAATGTTTATCCTTCAACCAGCTTCACTAAAAAACAAATTATCTGGTCATTATCTCATTGCTTTTTTGTGGGAGCTTGCTGTGCGTAAATTGGCTGCCGCGTTTCCTACATTACAACAGTGACTACACTTCAAAAGTACTTCATTGGCTGTGAAGCACTTTAGGACGTTCTGAGGTCGTGAAAGGCGCTATAGAAATGCAAGTTCTTTCTTTTATTGTTATTCAGAGTTTTCTGACCATTCTAATAAACGTGTATGGAATTGAGATCAAAAATAGATGCTTGCTAGCTAAGGCTTATTAAGGGCTTGTTAATGATAAGTCATGAGGAGGTTGTTCAGTTTTCTGCTGAGTGGAATATCAATGACAGGGACTTTTGTGCACAAATTGCAGAGTTGGGTTTATTGGCAAAGCAAGCTTTGGTAGTGTAAAAGAAAGTCTTGCCTTAATGCAAAGGCTCGTCGTGCCTCTCAGAAGTGTCTCAAGACACGTGACATACAATGAATTACTTCGAAATGCAGTGTGTGTCGGCAAAGGCAGCAGCCACTTGGCACACAGCAAGAAGCCAACAAAATGAGATGAGTGACATGTCCATCAGTGTTGGCGATGTTGGCTGAGGAAGACTGATGACCAGGACACTAAGGGGAGCTCCATGAACTTCTTCGAATCTTTGAACACCCACTTCAATGACTGGAACAAGCAGACAGAAGCCCAGCTTTTAACTCGGGGCACGTCTGCGGCCTGGGGAGCGGGGCGAGTGACAAGATGAGGGCCTGGGCATTTTTAACCCCCTGCACCTCATTCACCATTGTCCAGGACTGACTCCTGTCCGAACCGGGTAAGAATGCGGTCGGGAGCGGAGTTTCGGGCGGTAGGAGGCCGTCACTGAGGACCTGAGAGAACAGTCCTTGGGCGAGATAAGGTAAGTCATCTGGGGGAGGGGGCGTGGGGGGTGTGGACGTCAGGAGGAGACCGCACTCGGGGAGGGGTGCAAAACCCAGGACAGAGGTATCCTTGTGGGGCCAGGAGGGGCACTCCTGCTTCTTCTAGCCCACTAGGAAATCATTAAAGAAAAGATTATAACTTACCTTGTTGGGCCTCTTCTGAACCTGGATCCATTTCCTGCCAACGTTCCCCAGCGTGTTCAGAATTCAGCGAGAGTCAGGCGACCTGGGATCAAAATCGCGTCGAGGTCCAAATAATATTTTCTGACCCCCAATCCTGCGGCAGGGACCTCACACGCCTCCCAGAACTCAGGAGCTCAAATAGCGGCCGGAGAGAAGGTGTGCGAATGGGGAGGTAAGTGCTCTACTGCTATTTTAACCCTCCACATGCAATTATATAGGGCCCTGGTGAGACCACACCTGGAGTATTGTGTACAGTTTTGGTCTCCTTACCTAAGGAAGGATATACTTGCCATAGAGGGAGTGCAGCGAAGGTTCACCAGACTGATTCCTGGGATAGGGGGATTGTCCTATGAGGAGAGATTGAGTAGACTAGGCCTATATTCTCGAGAGTTTAGAAGAATGAGAGGTGATCTCATTGAAACATACTAAATTCTTACTGGGCTTGACAGGGTAGATGCAGGGAGATGTTTCCCCTGGCTGGGGAGTCTAGAACCAGGGGTCACAGTCTCAGAATAAGGGGTTGGCCATTTAGGACTGAGATGAGGAGAAATTTCTTCACTCAGAGGGTTGTGAATCTTTGGAATTCTCTACCCCAGAGGGCTGTGGAGGCTCAGTCGTTGAGTATATTCAAGACAGAGATCGATAGATTTTTGGATATTAAGGGAATCAAGGGCCATGAGGATAGTGCAGGAAAGTGGAGATGAGGTAGAAGATCAGCCATGATCTAATTGAATGGCGGAGCAAGCTCGAGGGGCCGAATGGCCTACTCCTGCTCCTATTTCTTATGTTCTTATGTTATGTTCTTCTTAGGCACTGGGGAGGGGTGGGGGCTAAAATTGGGAGTAGAGTCTCTGAAGACAGCAGCAATGACAAAGCAGCATTCTCTCAGTACTGGACTTAACTATCAACCGAACTGTTGTGCTCAAGTAGTGTGTGTGTGTTGCTGTGTAGGCAATGGCAGCAGCCATCTGGTGCACAGCAAGAGCCCAAAAAAAGCAATGAGGTGAGAGACAAGTTAATCAGTTTTGTGCTGGCGAAGACATGAGGAGTGTGGGGTTGAAACTGCAACCTTCTGACTCAAAGGCAAGAAGGCCGCCAACTGAGCCAAGCTGACACAGACTCACCGGACGACTCTTTGAACCCCGCAAGAGTCTTGTCCACTTCCACATAGTGCGACAGAGACAAAGAAGGTGACGTGAGTATGTGGGCTACACGAAGGAATCACCACTGGCAAAAAGAAACATCCCCAGAGAACAACTCTACCTGTATGGAATCAACTACCTGGATCAAATGGAGCAGCAATACATGATGGGTTTGGACCCGTTAGGGAAGCTGTAACTAAGGTGGGCTGCAGGGGCCAATCGACTGTGCCCCTTGTATGAACAGGTGCCTGGTTGACCTGTTGAACACACCAGCAAAATCTTTTGCAGTGTAGATCTTACAGAGGTGTTGCATTGAAAGAGTAACGTATAAAAGAAAACTCAATAAAGAGTGAGTGCTGCCCAGAGTCAAATGCAAGTGAAACTAAATCAAAAGCAAAATACTGTGGAGGCTGGAAATCTGAAATAAAAGCAGAAAATGCTGGGAACACTCAGCAGGTCAGGCAGCATCTGTGGAGAGAGAAACAGAGTCAACGGCCGGGATTTTCTGGGGTCCGTGCGGGTGCGATCGGAGGCGGGTCAGGTGGGAAATTTGAAGTAAGCTGGAGCGGGTCGGGAACCCGCTGTCATCCCGCCCCCACGCGCCTTTCCCTCGGGCGTGTTTGCCGGTGCAGCAGCAACCCAAACGGCAGAGGCGGGCGACCTAATTCAAATCATTATCAGATTGTTGTCAGACCCTTAAGCGCCTTTTTCAGCCTGCCTTTCAAATGTTCCTGCATGAGCCGCGTCTGTCAGCCTGAGGCAGGAGTTGAGCGGCCATTGCTCCAGCTGATTAGCTGACAGCATGAAATGTACAATAAAAGCTCTCACCTCACAGCTGATCACTTTCCTCAGGCTGTTGCTGACTGCATTGCCAGCACAGATTTAGCTTTCTACAGGCTGCAAGTGCTTCCAGCAAAGTCACCATCCAGTCTCACTTCATTGGTAGAACCTATCACATCATCAACAGATTGCTTCTCTCATCTCTACTTGACCTGCCATCTATTCCATCAGCATGGGTGCCGTTTATATTGTGTCACCTTGGTCCTCAGAATTCGACCACGATGAGCCCCAACAACAGCAGCAGCAGGCACACCAGCAGCACAAACAACAACACCACCAACCTTCTCCTTAACCACCTGATACTGCAAGGGACAGAGGGCATCAGCGCAGGGCTGCACCGCGCTGGAGGCGATACCCCCCCAACACAGGGTATACAGGCAGAGGATGAGCTTCCTCAACATGACCGAGCAGCAGTGCCAAAGGAGGCTCAGGATATCGCGCCAGTTCAGTCGCAGACATTTGCACGTTGCTGAAGCAAGACCTGCAGCCCAGAGGAACGGGTGGACATGTCTTACCAGAAGCTGTCAAAGTCACCAGCACCCTCAATTTCTTCACCTCAGGCTCCTTCCAGGGATCTGCAGCAGATATTCCTGGCATCTCGCAGTCGGCCGCCCACAGATGCATCACACAGGTCACCGATGCCCTGTTTGACAAGTCAGCCAATTATATCAACTTTGACACTGATGAAGCCAGTGTTACTGAGCGGGCGTTCGGCTTTGCCACTCTGGCTGGCTTCCCACGGGTGCAGAGCGTTATCGACTGCACACTTGTGGCCATCAGGGCACCCCATCATCACCCAGGAGTCTTTGTCAACTGCAAGGTCTTCCACTCCCTCAATGTGCAGCTGGTCTGTAACCATAGGAAGATCATCGTGCATGTGTGTGCCAAATTCCCTGGCAGCTGCCATGACTCTTTCGTCCTTCGCCAGTTCACCCTCCCTCAGCTCTTCGCTCCTCCAAACAGACTTTACGGCTGACTGTTTGGAGACAAGGGCTATCCACTGAAGACTTGGCACATGACACCCTTGAGGAGGCCAAGTACTGAGGCCCAGGAGAGATGCAATGAAAGCCACATTTCCACCAGATGTGTCATAGAGCAGACAATAGGCAAGCTCAAAATGCGCTTCAGATGCCTTGACAGATCTGGAGGAGCCCTTCAGTACGCACCAGCCAGGGTCTCCAGAATCGTTGTGGTCTGCTGTGCCCTGCACAACATAGTGCATGACGAGCAAGGCATTGAGTGCATAGCCTCTTCAGAGGAGGAGGAGCAGGAGGAGGAGGAGGAGGAGCATCAGCTGGAAGACGAAGAGGAGCAGGAGCTGGGGGAAACTGTGGGCCAGATCCCACCAGCACCCGAGCACATTACTGCCCGGGAGGCCAGGGATGGCCTCATCATGGCCAGATTTAGTTAAATTTACGCATTACACCCATTGGCTGCCACAGGTTTGCACCACCCCACAGCAACACCATAAAGGATCCCTACAATAACCAAGCCATTCCTTTCACACTGACCACCATTGCTGAAGATAACGTTAGGTCTCACTGCAACTCACTAAGCCACTTCCAAAGGTGCACACAAATTTGCTCAAGACCAGAAAGCGGTGAAAATAAAGATTTTTATTGTTGAGTTCACATTAACGGAAACTTGACATAAACATTGAATAAAACACCCAAGTGGCTACCCTTGTGAATCTACTTGTGTGTCATCTTTCTCTTACGCGTGCTTCTACGAGGTGCTACCCCTGTGGCTTCAGCAGAGGTAGAGGCAGACTGCTCACTTCCCTGCTACAACAGCTTAGACACTCTTGGCGGATGTCCTTTGGGTTTTGGAACCTCTGATGGCCCCGACAAAGTCTGCTCCTCCTGCAACTGTGCAGAGGTAGACTTGGCCATCGCTGTCCAGGGGGGCATCTGGTGCTCTGACTGAGGGGGTGGCAAGGGGGGAGAAGTGTGAGTGCTTTGATAGGAGCCTACACTTCCATGTCCCCTCTCACCATCATCCCTCTCATGACCCACCCGCACTTTCCTGCTAGCAAGGAGCTGGAGAGCACCTTTCTGCACAGCAGTGGGGCCATGAGGACCCACGTCTATGCTGACATCCCTCCTAGAGGAGGGGTCTATGAGCCTCTGCCATCTATCCTCCATAGATAGCCATCTATCCTCCATAGAGACCATGTGCTCCTGTGAGTGGTGCATTAGCTGCTCCATGCAGGTGGCCATCCTTTCCATGGAAGCACCTACAGTCGCCATCGCCTGTGACACAGTGGTGCTCATGTTGGAGATGGACTCCTCCATTCTCTGAACATTTGTAGACATCGCGGTCACAAAACCTGCCAGAGCCCCCTGCACTTCTTGCTGCACCTCCAGGATCGCCCTCTTTCTCGATGGCCCCTGAGGCTCAGCGTCTGCATGCAACGGAGCAGAGCTGGGAGCGTCCTGCACCCTCCGGCGAGGAGTCTCCACTGCTGTCCCTGTCTCCACCATCTGCTCTTGCTCACTTGTGAGTTGTGACACACCAGGTGACAACACTACTCTATCTCGCGTGAGGAGAAATTTCTTCACTCAGAGGGTGGTGAATCTTTGGAATTCTCTACCCCAGTGGGCTGTGGAGGCTCAGTCGTTGAATATATTCAAGACAGAGATCGATAGATTTTTGAATATTAAGGGAATCAAGGGATATGGGGACAGTGCAGGAAAGTGGAGATGAGGCGGAAGATCAACCATAATCTTATTGAATGGCGGAGCAGGCTCGAGGGGCCAAATGGCCGACTCCTGCTCCTATTTCTTATGTTCTTAGAGTTGGAGGAATGCAGAGATCTTGGAGGGTGCAAGGCTGGACGAGGTTACAGAGTTCAGGAGGGGCGAGGTCATGGAGGGATTTGAATATGAGGATGAGATTTTTGAAGTTGTGGCTTTGCCAGACCGGGAGCCAATGTAGATCAGGGGTGATGTGTGAACGGGACTTGGTGTGAGTTAGGAGTCAACAAATCCTTGCAAAGAGGGCACAGAGGAAATCTCTGTTTAATCTTTAACATACCTGGAGTATTTCAAATAACACTCTCTCTGTTGAAGGGTAGCACCTTCTCCCTACATACAGCGTTCACGTGGTCAGTCCTAATCTTATAATTGGTAATAAAAGTCATTGTTCCCAGGGCTATGCTCTCCGCAATTCACTTCCACATCAATATCAGACAAATTGCATCATTTCAACATTTTAATGACCTGCTTTTGACAGGCCTGGATGAACTTGTCATTTCACTGTGTAAGGGAAAATGGATTAAACATAATTTGTCCTTTGGCAACCTTGAACTTTTTAAATATTTTATTGAATGTTGTTGACGAGTTAGATTTCTAAATTGCGTTAACGGTCCTGCGGCGTGCATTATTTAATGGTCTCTTTCAATTACCTTACTTTCTGTAATTTGATACTTTAGCACATGATTACTGAAAGGGCAGGTGTCAGAATGGTGGCATTACCTAATGCTTTGCGGTCAGCTGCAATTTCACCTCACAACACAATGTTCAATCGGAAAGGCAACTCAAGTATAAGAAATGCAACTGGTATCTGAATAGTACGTGGAAGCTGAGCTTCAAGGGGACTTGTCCTTTTCTGAGGTGACCTTCTATAACAGTACATTGAGTTACATTGAGTCTACAGCATAGAAACAGGCCATTCGGGCCAACGAGTCTATGCCGGCATTTAGGTTAATTTTTAATTCGTTCACGGGATGTGGGCGTCGCTGGCAAGGCCAGCATTTATTGCCCGTCCCTAATTGCCCTTGAGAAGGTGGTGGTGAGCCGCCTTCTTGAACCGCTGCAGTCCGTGTGATGATGGTACTCCCACGGTGCTGTTAGGGAGGGAGTTCCAGGATTTTGACCCAGCGACGATGAAGGATCGGCCGATATATTTCCAAGTCAGGATGGTGTGTGACTTGGAGGGGAACTTGGAGGTTCTGGTGTTCCCATGCGCCTGCTGTCCTTGTCCTTCTAGGTGGTAGAGGTCGCGGGTTTGGGAGGTGCTGCCGAAGAAGCCTTGGCGAGTTGCTGCGGTGCATCTTGTAGATGGTACACACTGCAGCCACAGTGTGCCGGTGGTGGAGGGAGTGAATGTTATGATTCTGTGAGTATGACTATGTCAGGCTGTTTCTTGTCTAGCCTGAGGTCGATGCCGGGTGGTCCATCCGGTTTTATTCTTATTGTTATGTTCCACACAAGCCTCCTCCCACCCCTCCTTATCTCACCCTATCAGCATATCCTTCTATTCCTTTCTCAGTCATGTGCTTATCTAGCTTCCCCTTAAATGCATCAAATGCGTGTGCTATATAAGAACATAAGAACATAAGAATTAATATCCCGTCATACTGTTGCTTAATTGTTATATTAATGTGCAGGCAGTTGGATAATTTCCTAGAGCATTTTAAACAAAAAATATCATGCTAGCAGTAGAGAGCAAAACCACCTCCCCTTGACTTTGAATGGCATTGCCATCGCTGAGTTCCCACCATCAGCATCCTGGGGGTCACCATTGACCAGAAACTCAACTGGACCAGCCACACGAATGCCGTGGCTACAACAGCAGGTCAGAGGTTTGGTATTCTGTGGCGAGTGGCTCACCTTCTCACTCCATAAAGCCTCTCTACCATCTAAAAGTTAGGAGTGTGATGGAATACTCTCCACTTGCCTGGATGAGTGAAGCTCCAAAAACACTCAAGAAGCTCGACACTATCCAGAACAAAGCATTCCGCTTGATCGACACATCATCCACCACCTTAAACATCCACTCCCTTCACCACCGGCTGTGTGTACCTTTTTTTTTTACATTCGCTCCTGGGATGTGGGCATCGCTGGCAATGCCAGCATTTATTGCCCATCCCTAATTGTCCTTGAGAAGGTGGTGGTGAGCTGCCTTCTTGAACCGCTGCAGTCCGTGTGGTGAAGGTGCTCCCACAGTGCTGTTAGGGAGGGAGTTCCAGGATTTTGACCCAGCGACGATGAAGGAACGGCGATATACTTCTAAGTCGGGATGGTGTGTGACTTGGAGGGGAACTTGCTGGTGATGGAGTTCCCATGCGCCTGCTGCCCTTGTCCTTCTAGGTGGTGGAGGTCGCAGATTTGGGAGGTGCTGTCAAAGAAGCCTTGGAGGTTTGCTGCAGTGCATCTTGTAGATGGTACACACTGCAGCCACGGTGCGCCGGTGGTGGAGGGAGTGAATGTTTAAGGAGGTGGATGGGGTGCCGATCAAGCGTGCTGCTTTATCCTGGATGGTGTCGAGCTTCTTGAGTGTTGCTGGAGCTGCACTCATCCAGGCAAGTGGAGAGTATTCCATCACACTCCTGACTTGTGCCTTGTAGATGGTGGAAAGGCTCAGGGGAGTCAGGAGGTGAGACACTCGCCGCAGAATACCCAGCCTCTGACCTGCTCTTGTAGCCACAGTATTTCTGTGGCTGGTCCAGTTAAGTTTCTGGTCAATGGTGACCCCCAGGATGTTGATGGTGGGGGATTTGGCGATGGTAATGCCGTTGAATGTCAACGGGCGGTGGTTCGACTCTCTCTTGTTGGAGATAGTCATTGCCTGGCACTTGTGTGGCATGAATGTTACTTGCCAGTTATCAGCCCAAGCCTGAATGTTGTCCCGGTCTTGCTGCATGCGGGCATGGACTGCTTCATTATCTGTGGAGTTGCGAACGGAACTGAACACTGTGCAGTCATCAGCGAACATCCCCACTTCTTGACCTTATGATGGAGGGAAGGTCATTGATGAAGCAGCTGAAGATGGTTGGGCCTAGGACACTGCCCTGAGGATGTCCTGTAGCTGAGATGATTGACTTCCAACAGCCACAACCAGCGGAAAAGATCACGGAAAAAACAAATGTGAGTGGTTTTGGGCGTAGCTCGCTTGCGTTTCAAATTCCCCAATCTTTTGCGCTGGTTCGGTCGAATCCGCCCGGATTGCTTTGATATTACTGGCGTGAAGGAGCAGATGCTCAATGCCATGATGTGTAAACAGCTGGAATCCACACGAGTCTTCCTTATACGCAGTGTGCACTGCCATCTCATTGCTCTTCGAAATGCATCACTGTGCACGAAGGGCTTTGAGACATTTCCAACAAAACATGACAAGAGGCTAGATAAACACAAGTCTTTATTTTATTTCCTATCTATATGCAGACTGCATGCCAAAGTACATAACGCAATACAAATGTTGCGTATACATTATGCCTAAGCATTGCCATTTAATTTTCCTCGTCGGATTCCCCAAGTGAGTGTCTGGTACCAATAAAAGTGCATAAAAGGAAATCAATTGAGTTAATTCACTGGAAAACCAATTTACCCGGGTAAGTGTTGTTCTTGTTTTCTGTAGCATTACATATTGTGAAGTCTGCCAGATTCTGTGGGGGCAATTTGAGATACATGGGATAATGTACTTTTTGTTACCGGGCTTGAGCTCACTTTAATACGAATCAACCGTCAATGAATGTTACTGCACAGTGCAAATCAGCTCTATTCAGATGCATTTCATTGTTAAAACACGTTGTCATAGTGGCAATTTCTCACCGGAGTCTGGTTGGTCCAATTTGCTCTGTTTAAGAAGTAAACTGGAATGAAGTGAAACAATCGAGAGATTGTGCATGCACGGGCGTGCACGTGAGGCCTCTGGTTCCCCCACTGAAGCAGCAGTCAATGACCATTTTTGGAATCTTCCTAAGTCACCGGCTTTCACCCTGTCCAGTGAACAATGCCACCACGTACACTCTTCACCCACCCTGTGACACTAAAGGAGTTGATGAGGTAGATAGAGAGAAACTATTTCCTCTGGTGGGGGGGGGGGGGGGGGGGTGGGGGGAGTCCAGAACAAAGGAGCATAACCTCAAAATCAGAGCTAGGCCGTTCAAGGGATGATGTCAGGAAGCACTTCTTCACACAAAGGGTAGTGGAAATCTGGAACTCTCTCCCCCCAAAAAGCTGTTGAGGCTCGGGGTCAATTAAAAATTTCAAATCTGAGATTGATAGATCTTTGTTGGGTAAGGGTGTTAAGGGTTATGGCGGATAGATGGAGTTAAGATAGAGATCAGCCATGATCTAATTGAGTGGCGGAACAGGCTCGAGGGGCTGAATGGTCTCCTCCTCTTCCAATGTTTCTAATTCCTATGTTCCATTCCCCTAACCATGGTATCTCCTGGAGAGGTGAAAAAAAATAATACTAATTTAGGACAAACTTTAGAATTCCTCTTCAGTTGCTTAAAGGAATCACCTGGAAACATAGGAGCATAGAAACAGGAGAAGGCCATTCAGCCCCTCGAGCCTGTTCTGCCATTCAATTAGATCACGGCAGATCTGCTATAACACAAGAGCATTTTAGTTACAGCTTGGCCCCTGTAACTCAAAATGTCCTTTTCTCTTAGGAATTTGGCAATGCTTGAGCGAACCACCAGTTAGTACCTCAACTCTCCACCTCGCTTGATGGACAGCACCTTCTACCAATGCAGCACTCCCTCAGTATTGCGCTGCGCACGAAACCGCAAACTTCTGATCTAGAAGTAGGAGGGCTACCAACAGGCTGCTTAGATTTTCCTTTTGACAGTGTCAGCTTAACAGGCATAAGCTAGAATTCCCATAAGTTCCCATTCCCAGTATGTTGAGAACAAAATTGAAAATGTAAAGACATGTGCATCGGTCTGTAGGTGCTTGGTTTATTTATCAGCCTGTTGGTAGATGATGGTTTTAGAATTTTACAAAATTAAAGGGTATATCACATCCATCAGTGAGATGCAACAACAGCAACATCTTGCATTTATATGGCGTCTTTAACATAGTAACATGTCCCAAGGTGCCTCACAGGAGAGTTATCAAACACAATTTGACATCGAGCCACATAAGGAGATATTAGGACAGGTGACCAAAAGCTTGGTCAAAGAAGTAAGTTTTAAGGAGCGTCTCAAAGGAAGAGAGAGAGGGAGGCTTAGGGAGGTAATGCTAGAGCTTAGGGCCTAGGCAGTTGAAGGCACAGCCGCCTATGGTGGAGCGATGAAAATCGGGGATGTGCAAGAGGCCAGAATTGGAGGAGCGCAGAGATCTCGGCGGGTTATAGGGCTGGAGGAGGTTACAGAGATAGGGAGTGGGGCCAATAAATATATTCAATGCAAGACCGACAAGCCTTCTCGTCAGTGTCACATCACAAGAGGGGAATAGCTATTATGCCTCACTGCTAGCTGAGAAGGGCCTGTTTTTTTACTTACTGTCGACTGCTGTGATTTTCATTATCACAGTGTCATGGAATAGTTATTGCATACCAGCCAGATGCATTGTGTGAGATGCTTCATTACATTGTTGCAGCTTGACAGAAAATGGTGTGAAATGTCAATTCACAAAATGGGGCAACACAAGCAGAACCGAGAACGAAGGTTTCTGTGGAGTGTGAAAGCTTCAACTAGATGCGCAGTGTGTGGTGAGGCACAGAATCAGCGAGAGGAGGATAACAAGAGCGCGGAGAGGAGGCCTGGGACCAGAGCTGAGTGGCGGACCTGCGAGAGGCACAGAGTCAGCGAGAGGAGGATAAAAAGAGCGCAGAGAGGAGGCCTGGGACCGGAGCTGAGCGGCGGACCTGCGAGAGGCACAGAGTCAGTGAGAGGAGAGAGAGAAGTAAAAAGTAATCGAAGTGTGACATCACCAGAAAGCAGGGAAGTGATTGGTAGGTGAGTATTTTTCTCTTTCTCGCTTTTTTCCAAACTTAATTTTTGTGATTTATAGTTTCTAGGGTCTCTGTTGTGTAGCGGGGAGTGCTGGTAAACAAGGGCCCTTGACTATATCATTTAATTGTAGTGTAATTAGTGGTTTTGATTTGATTTAATTTAATTTGAATTAATTAAATGGTAAGTCATGGCAGCACAGCTCGGCCCCGTGGAATGCTCCTCCTGCTCTATGTGGGAAATGTGCGTGGGAAGTGTATCCAGCTGCAGCTACTGACAGACCGCATTGCGGCGCTGGAGCTGTGAATGGATACATACTGGAGCATTCGTGATGCTGAGCACATCGTTTAACACATTTAGGGAGTTGGTCACACCGCAGGTAAAGGCTGCACAGGCAGGAAGGGAATGGGTGACCACCAGGCAGAGTAGTAGGCGCAGGCAGGTAGTGCAGGGGTCCCCTGTGACCATCCCCCTTTCAAACAGATATACCACTTTGGATATTGTTGAGGGGGATGGCTTATCGGGGGAAGGCAGCAGCAGCCAACTTCCTGGCGCCATGGGTGGTCCTGCTGCACAGGAGGGGAGGAAAAAAAGCAGGAGAGCTATAGTGATAGGGGATCTATTGTAAGGGGAATAGATAGGCGTTTCTGCGGCCGCAAACGAGACTCCAGGATGGTATGTTGCCTCCCTGGTGCAAGGGTCAAGGATGTCTCGGAGCAGCTGCAGGGCATTCTGGAGGGGGAGGGTGAACAGCCAGTTGTCGTGGTGCATATAGGTACCAACAATATAGGTAAAAAACGGGATGAGGTCCTAAAAGTTCAATATAGGGAGTTAGGAGGTAAATTAAAAAATAGGACCTCAAAGGTAGTAATCTCAGGATTGCTACCAGTGCCACGTGCTAGTCAGAGTAGAAATAGAAGGATATTTCAGATGAACACGTGGCTAGAGGAATGGTGCAAGGGGGAGGGATTCAAATTCCTGGGATATTGGAACCGGTTCTGGGGGAGGAAGGACCAGTACAAACTGGACGGTTTGCACCTGGGCGGGACTGGAAATTATGTCCTAGTTTGCTAGTGCTGTTGGGGAGGGTTTAAACTAAAATGGCAGGGGGTTGGGAACCTGTGCAGGGAGACAGAGGAAAGGGAAGCAAGGATAGAAACAAAAGACAGGAAGGAGAAAAGCAAAAGTGGAAGTCAGAGAAATCAAGGGTGTAAATCAAACAGGGCCACAGTAAATAATAATTCTAAAAGGACTGAGAGTGTTAAAAAATCAAGCCTGAAGACTTTGTGTCTTAATGCGAGGAGCATTCGTAATAAGGTGGATGAATTAGCTGTGCAAATAGATGTAAACAGATATGATATAATTGGGATTACGGAGACATGGCTCCATGATGACCAAGTCTGGGAATTCAACATCCAGGAGTATTCAATATTCAGGAAGGACAGGAAAAAAGGAAAAGGAGGTGGGGTAGCATTGCTGGTTAAAGAGGAGATTAACACAATAGTAAAGAAGGATATTAGCTCTGATGACATGGAATCTGTATGGGCTGAGCTGAGAAATACCAAGGGGCAGAAAACGTTAGTGGGAGTTGCATACAGACCCCCAAACAGTAATGCTGAGGTTGGGGATGGCATTAAAGGGGAAATAAGAAACATGTGCAATAAGGGCATAGCAGTTATCATGGGTGACTTTAATCTACATATAGATTGGGCTAACCAAATTAGTAACAATACCGTGGAGGAGGAATTCCTAGAGTGTATACGGGATGGTTTCCTGGACCAATATGTCGAGGAACCAACTAGAGATCAGGCCATCTTAGACTGGGTATTATGTGATTAGAAAGGATTAATTAGCAATCTTTTTGTGCTAGGCACCTTGGGGAGGAGCGATCATAATATGATAGAATTCTTCATTAAGATGGAGAGTGAAGTAGTTGACTCAGAGACTAGGGTCCTGAATTTAAATAAAGGAAAATATGATGGTATGAGGCATGAGTTGGCTAGGATGGATTGGGGAATGTTACTTAAAGGGTTGACGGTGGATAGGCAATGGCAAACATTTAAAGATCGCATGGATGAACTATAGAATTTGTTCATCCCTGTTTGGCATAAAAATAAAACAAAAAAGGTGACTCAACCGTGGCTAACAAGGGAAATTAGGGATAACATAAGATCCAAGGAGAGGACATATAATTTGGCCAGAAAAAACAGCAAACCTGAGGATTGGGAGCAGTTTAGGATTCAGCAAAGGAGGACAAAGGGATTAATTAAGAGGAGGAAAATAGATTATGAGAGTAAGCTTGCAGGGAACATAAAAACTGAGTGTAAAAGCTTCTATAGATATGTGAAGAGAAAAAGATTGGTGAAGTCAAGCGTAGGTCCCTTGCAGTCAGAATCAGGGAAATTTATAATGGGGAACAAAGAAATGGCTGACCAATTAAATACATACTTTGGTTCTGTCTTCACAAAGGAGGACACAAATAACCTCCCAGAGATGTCGGGGAACATAGGGTCTAATGAGAGGGAGGAACTGAATGAAATCAGTATTTATAGGGAAATGGTGTTAGGGAAATTGACGGGATTGAAGGCCGATAAATCCCCAGGGCCTGATAATCTACATCCTAGGGTACTTAAGGAAGTGGCCCTAGAAATAGTAGATGCATTGCTGGTCATCTTCCAAAATTCTATAGACTATGGAACAGTTCCCATGGATTGGAGGATAGCTAATGTAACCCCACTATTTAAAAAAGGTGGTAGAGAGAAAACAGATAATTATAGACCGGTAAGTCTGACATCGGTAGTGGGGAAAATGCTGGAGTCCATTATAAAAGGTGTAATAGCAGAGCACTTGGAAAACAGTGACAGGATCGGACAAAGTCAACATGGATTTACAAATGGTAAATCATGCTTGACGAATCTACTGGAATTTTTTGAGGATGTAACTGGTATAATTGATAAGGGAGAGCCAGTGGATGTGGTGTATTTGGACTTTCAGAAGGCTTTAGATAAGGTCCCGCATAAGAGATTAGCGTGCAAAGTTAAAGCACATGGGATTGGTGGTAATGTACTGTCTTGGATAGAGAACTGGTTGGCAGACAGGAAGCAAAGAGTTGGAATAAACGGATCTTTTTCCGAGTGGCAGGCAGTGACTAGTGGGGTACCGCAGGGATCGGTGCTAGGACCCCAGCTGTTCACAATATATATAAATGATCTAGACGAGGGAACTAGATGGAATATCTCCAAGTTTGCAGATGACACAAAGCTGGGTGGGCGTGTGTGCTGTGAGGAGGATGCAGAGAAACCCCAGTATGATTTGGACAGGTTGGGTGATTTGGCAGATGCATGGCAAATGCAGTATAATGTGGATAAATGCGAGGTTATCCACTTTGGTGGCAAAAACAGGAAGGCAGATTATTATCTGAACGGCAATAGATTGGGAAAAGAGGAAGGTGCAACGAGACCTGGGTGTCCTTGTGCACCAGTCGCTGAAGGTAAGCATGCAGGTGCAGCAGACGGTTAAGAAGGCAAATGGTATGTTGGCCTTCATAGCGAGAGGATTCGAGTACAGGAGCAAGGATGTCTTGCTGCAGTTGTACAGGGCCTTGGTGAGACCACTCCTTGAGTATTGTGTGCAGTTTTGGTCACCTTATCTGAGGAAGGATGTTCTTGCCATGGAGGGAGTGCAGCGAAGATTCACCAGAGTGGTACCTGGGATGGCAGCAATGACGTATGAGGAGAGATTGGGTCGATTAGGCTTATATTCGCTCGAGTTTAGAAGAATGAGAGGGGATCTCATTGAAACTTATAAAATTCTAACAGGACTAGACAGACTAGATGCAGGAAGGATGTTCCCAATGGCGGGGGAGTCCAGAACCATGGGTCACAGTCTAAGGATAAGGGGTAAGCCATTTAGGACTGAGATGAGGAGGAATTTCTTCACCCAGAGAGTGGGGAACCTGTGGAATTCTCTACCACACAAGGCAGTTGAGGCCAATTCATTAAATATATTCAAGAAGGAGTTAGATATATTTCTTAAGGCTAAGGGGATCAAGGGATATGGGGAGAAAGCAGGGACAGGGTACTGAATTTGGATGATCAGCCATGATCTCATTAAATGGCGGAACGGGCTCGAGGGGACGAATGGCCTACTCCTGCTCCTATCTTCTATGTTTCTATGTTTGACTTCTAAAGCCACTTTCATACGGGGTCCTCGACTTTATTAATAGAGGCATGGAGTACAAAAGCAAGGAAGATATGCTAAACCTTCGTAAATCACTCAGCTGGGCCATTGTGGCCAATTCTGTTCACCGCACTTTTGGAAGGATGTCAAGGCCTTGGAGAGGGTGCAGAGGAGATTTGACAGAACGGTATCAGGGGATGAGGGACTTCAGTTACGTGGAGAGACTGGAGAAGCTGGGGGTTGTTCTCCTTAGACCAGAGACGGTTAAGGGGAAATTTAATGGAGACGCTTAAAATCATGAAGGGTTTTGATAGCGTAAATAAGAAGAGGAGTCGATAATCAGAGGACACAGATTTAGGCGAATTGACAAAATAGCCAGAGGTGAGACGAGCAACATTCCCTTTAAACTGCGTGTCGTGGCCGCACAGCGCTCTGGAGGTTCTGTGCAGCCAGCTCACCCGTCTTTAGATGGAAAAACCGCGCATGCGCGGAATTTTGAACGGGCCGCACAGCCCGTTAAAGGGGCCGCGCGGCCCAAAAAAAATTAGAGGGACCATTGGAGATGAGGAGAATTTTTTTTACGCAGCGACTTGTGATCTGGAATGCACTGCCTGAAAGCGTGGTGGAAGCAGATGCAATATTAACTTTCAAATGGAAATTGGATATTTACTTGATGAGGAAAAATTTGCAAGGCTATGGGTAAAGAGCATAGGAGTGCGACTAATTGAATAGCTCTTTCTAAGAGCCGGCACAGACAAATGGGCCGAATGGCCTCCTTCTGTGCTGTATCATTCTGCGATTCTATGAAATGACAGGAGCAGGCCCAAGGATGCCAAACTCTAGCAATCCTACTTAAATGGCCAATTTATAAGGCTCCATAGAGATCAGTCTCGTAGAAATGGATCCATATTTCATTCTTCATAAATACTTAACAAGTACATCCTGGTACGTCTTGAGATTATACTGTGCGAGGATTAATGTACAAATGCATAATGCAATTTCTACCCTTTCTCCACTATTTTAAGAGTCATTGGGGTAGATCTTGGATAAATACTTGAAGGGAAAAAATTGACAGGGCTATGGGGAAAGGGTAAAGGACTGGGACTAATCGGATAGCTCTACCAAAGAGCCGGCACAGGCACGATGGGCTGAATGGCCTCCCTCTGTGCTGTACCATTCTATGACCTTGACTGTGAGGTAGTGTAAAATGAGCGATAGCGAGTCGGCAACCTGTCTCGATTTTGAAGTCAATGGAAGTAAAGATCGGGAGAGACATAAAACGGGCTGCTGACACGCTATCAATCCATCTTACACTATCGCACAAAGTCCAGATCTACCCCATTAACTTAATTAAAATAAATAGCTTAATACCTCTGTTAAATGAATAGAGGGCGGAATTGCAAACAAATTTGTAAGAGTCTAATACTCATACAGCATCATTTCAAAGGTTCTCTTTATCCAGTTTAAAAGAAAAGCAAGCTGCAAGTGCTAAGAATAACAGAAGGAAATGCTAGAAATACGCAACAGATCAATCAGGTTTTTCGAAGAAAACAAATAGACAGGGTTAAAGTTCTAGGTGTAAGCCCGTCTTCAGAACACGATGTTCTGGTAAGATTCTGAGGAAGGGTCCACACCCAAAAACATTAACTCACTTTTCTCTTTTCAGTTGCAATAGCAAAATTTCCTCCCCTCCTCCCTGTCCCTGCCCCTACACTTGCTTAAACATCTCTCTTCTCTAACCTTTTCTAATTTTGACGAAGGGTCCTCGACCCGAAACGTTGACTCTGTTTCTCTCTCCTCGATGCTGCCTAATCCGCTGACAACATTTTCTGTTGTTATTTCTCTTTTCAGATCCTGACACACCTACTGTTCTAGTTCCAGCATTTCCCTTTGATCCAATTATTCTTATTAATCAAATGCTGGAAGTACATTGACTGAATGAGCAAGAACATGTCCTGTATCTACTCTTCAAAGAAAGACTTGCATTTCTATAGCGCCTTTCACAACCTCAAGACGTCCCAAAGCGCTTTACAGCCAATGAAGTACTTTTGAAGTGTGGTCACTGTTGTAATGTAGAAAAAATGGCAGCCAATTTGCGCGCAGCAAGCTCCCACAAATGTCAATATGACCATGACCACATAATGGCCCAAAAATTCGGCCCTTCCCAGGTGAGTACACAGTCCGTACTCACCCGTATTGCTTCCCGAAGTGCCGGTTTCCTGCATGCACTGCGCATGCGCGGGAAACCGGAACTTCCGGTATGGTGAAGGGGGCGGTTCCTAGGTGAACCGCATGCGCGCTAGAAGCTGCGCGCACGCAGCACACTTAGATTTTTTTTCAGGTTTCTACGCGAGGGTAAGTATTGAAGATACTACGCTAATAAAAAGGAGGCGTAAGACCCCTTTTGAACAAGGTAAGTGGTTAATTAAGTATAATTTAAATTCTTTTCAACAGGTTTATCTTTTTTAGATACTTTAAAGAAAGGTAAGTTTATTTTTATCACTTTTAAAAAGTATTTTAATTTTTTCAAAAATTTAATTTTTGTTTAAAGTGGTTAATTTATTTAACTATAGTTATTTTATAAATGTGATGGTTTTTAAAAAAATTATTTGAAGTTTAGCTGCTCTTTTGGGGCCGATTTCAATTCACAGATTTGACAGGTCTCCCTGTCAAATCTATGAATGAAAGATGGTCTGCTGCCATTGGCTCTCCATGGCCCACGTGATCCCAGGGGACGCATCGCACTAACTGCGCCCCTGGGACACGCAAGCACTGCGCGCCGGCACTTGGAGCAGGCCCAGGAGCTGAAGTTCCCGTGGGCCCAAAACACAACAGCAGGCGCGGTAGGTAAGAGCGCGCGCGATGCTTACCCCCGCGGCAAGCCGGACACGCAAATTTCTGGGCCAATCTGTTTCAGTGCTGTTGGCCAGGACACCGGGGGGAGAATTCCCCATCTCTTTTGAAATTCGAAATAGTGCCTTGGGATCTTTAACGTCCAGCCGAGAGCGCAGACAGGGCCTCACCCGAAAGACGGCACCTCCGACATTGCAGCGCTCCCTCAGCACTCCACTGGAGTGTCAGCCTAGATTTTTGTGCTCAAGTCTCTGGAGTGGGACGGTGAACCCATAACCTTCTGACTCAGAGGCGAGCGTGCTACCAACTGAGCCACAGCTGACACCGTGACTGAAATGCATATGGAGTATGAGATTTTCATTACTTGCTAAGATGGTCTAAGATTGACCTTGAGACTCTCACAGGGATGAGGTTTATTTGATGGATTTCACAGAAGGCTTTGCTCAATTCTACGACCTATGTTTCACCCATTTATGAAGAATCTAATCAGTGCTTGACATTGCACTGCATTGTTAACTACATGCAATTAAATCTCCCATCATGGTCTAGCTTTAAAATGCTTATCTAATAATGGACAAGACAATGGATGGAATGGGCTGAGAATCAATATTCATATAACATTCAAGCCAATTTCTGGAAAACAGGAAAGTGTATGGAGTTTAAGACATTGATTTGGCAAGTATTCTCCAATCAGCTTGATTTTTAATGATGTAAATTCGATTAACTGGGTCTGACAGATACGTCTGGTGATTGTGACTGAAGATTAGTGGCGGACACATGGGGCAGGGATGCCTCTGGGCCCCACTTGTAGTGACATCGTAAATAAGTTGGCGAAGATTTCCATTGGCCAGTATTTTTAACAAAATCAACAATACGTTCAAAAACAGTACCTGTCACTTCACTTCATCAAAAATAATACATCTTTGAATTCAATCCAGGTACCAGCCAAAGGAAATCTTGACAGATATATTCCTGATTGTCACAAATTTGAGTAGAATTTTCTCAGGTTCAGTTCCATCAGTCGCTCCCCTAAGCAGTCTGAGCATTTCACTTACAAGAGAGTTGATTCACACTGGTCTATATCTGCTTGCATGAAATTGTATCCCACGATGTCACAGTAATTACCCCCCCCCCACCATGTGACCTGAACCGGATATTTGGGGGTAATTTTGACTTTCGACAATACTGTGAATATCGGATCAGCCGCCCGTTATACATCTCAAGGTTGTGGGTTCAAGCCCCACTCAAAAATTGGCTGCCGTGTTTCCTACATTTCAACAGTGACTGCACTTCAAAAAAGTTACTTCATTGGCTGTAAAGTGCTTTGGGATGTCATGGGGTCGTGAAGGGTTGCTATATAAATGCAAAAATGAGAAGTCGCACAACACCAGGTTATAGTCCAGCAGATTTATTTAAAATTACAAGCTTTCGGAGCTGTCGCCCCTTTGTCAGGTAAAGTTACTGTGAGAAAATCTATCAGAATTCACAGAATATAAACACAGAGAAAATGCATAGATTAAATCTTTCCCTACATCAAAGACACACTAAGAGCACAGCCAAGACAATGAAATGTGTCCCAGGGGGTCCAACGCGTCAAAACACCTGCTGGCTGCATATCCTCTCCATTTTTTGTGTTTGTTTCTTGTGTTTGTTATTTTTTTTTTTTAAACTGGAAAGACCGGCAACGATGTCAAGTCACGTTCTATAGCGTGACATGAACCCGATATCCCGATTGAGGCCGTCCTCATGAGTGCGGAACTTGGCTATCAGTTTTTGCTCGATGATTTTGCGTTGTCGTATATCCCGAAGGCCGCCTTGGAGAACGCTAACCCGCAGATCCGAGGCTGAATGCCCTTGACTGCTGAAGTGTTCCCCGACTGGGAGGCAACCCTCCTGCCTGGCGATTGTTGCGCGGTGTCCGTTCATACGTTGTCTCAGTGTCTGCATGGTCTCGCCGATGTACCATGCTCTGGGGCATATAAATGCAAGTCTTTCTTTCTTTTCCTTCTCTCGGAGATCCAATGGAACCTTTTTAGGCTAGCATCCAAAGTCGAAATTACCCCCACCCACTTTCACATGTGCACATCTTCAATCTCTCCGAAGGCCAACTGAGCAAACACTTGGTGAGACGAGGACTGATATGAATCGATAATCTGCTTTATTTCACAGTAAGGTGAATGTACCAAGCAGCAGTAATGTCTGGACTCACTTTAATTCAATCAGAAAAACTTATCCTCACATAATAATAAAAGAAAGAACTTGCATTTAGAGCCTTTCACGACCTCAGGTCCCAAAGCGCTTCACAGTCAATGAAGTACTTTTGAAGTGTAGCGTAGGGGATAACTCCCCTGCTCTTCTTCGAAATAGTGCTGTGGGATCTTTTACATTCAACTGAGAGAGCACGACTTGGTTTAATGTCTCGTCTGAAAGGCGGCACCTCCAACAGTGCAGCACTCCCTCAGTACTGCACTGGAGTGTCAGCCTAGACTTGTGTGCTCAAGTCTCTGGAGTAGGACTTGAACGCACAACCTTCTGAGTCAGAGGCTAGAGTGTCACCCACCGGGCCACGGCTGACAAAATTATGAACACGCCATTCTCCCCCACATCAGTGGGTCGTCTTAAATGACTTAAACAAGGTGACTACTAACCGTGCTCCAGCATTTCTAACCTCCGAGTCTCAGCTTTCTCTTTAAATTTCTGATTTATTGCCCATGTCTTGGTCAGTGTGTTTTAACTCCCTGGGGGTAATTTTGAATTTGTGGGTGATAGTGTGAAACGGGTGATATCGAGTCAGTTGCCCGTTATACATCTCCCCTGAGTTTTATTTCCATTGACTCCTTCTGAGATTAAAACTGTGGCCTGGACCTAATGTATTCTGCGCTTTGAACTGCGGAAGGATGTCCTCAACTGGCTGATTGATATCAGTGCCAGGAATAAGGTCCAGCTATTAACCCGTGAATAACTAAACTTACAGGAGCCCATGGCCTCACCAGCACCAGAGGGAAAGCAGCACAGACTAGCCACAGCTGCAGGGTAAAAGCACTCTTATCTGTTAAGACCCTACTCTTCCCTAAGGGAGGGAGCAGCTGCTGTTAGAGCCAGAGATATTGCATAGGATTACAAAGGATATACAGCACAGAAACAGGCCATTCGGCCCAACCAGTCCATGCTGGCGTTTATGCTCCACTCGAGCCTCCTCCCGTCTTTCCTCATCTAAATCTATCAGCATAACCCTCTATTCTCTTCCCCCTCATACGCTTGTCCAGCCTCCCCTTAAATACATCCATACTATTCGCCTCAACCACTCCCTGTGGTAGCGAGTTCCACATTCTCACCACTCTTTGGGTAAATAAGTTTCTTCTGAATTCCCTATTGGATTTCTTGGTGACTATCTTATATTGATGGCCTCTAGTTCTGCTCTTCCCCACAAGTGGAAACATTCTCTCTGTATCCACAGCAAGCAAAACCTTTCATAATTTTAAAGACCTCGGTTAGGTCACCCCTCAGCCTTCTTTTTTCAAGAGAAAAGAGACCCAGCCTGTTCATCCTTTCCTGATATGTATACCCTCGCATTTCTGGTATAGGTCAATTGGGGTGAGGGGTAACCCGAGCTGAAACTGGGGCATAAAGGGACTAGAATCAAGGCATTCATTACCCTGTAAGACCAAGGTTGGATTAAGTTAGAGGCCAAATTGTAACCTCCAAGACCAAACAGAAGTCTGGGTGCAGTGCAGTCTAGACGACAGGCTGAAGCTAGCATGAGGCCCAAAGGTCAAAGGTCGAAGTCAAAAGGCAAAAGGTTACTTCAGGACTCAGAGGTGAAGGCAATGGTTCTACACAGGTTTGGAACCAAAGTAGAGACAACGAGGATTTTGAGAGGTTAGGAAGGAAGTGCCAGCATTATACTGTATTTCTGTAAATCAAACCTCCCCCACACTGGAAATGTTTTATCATTACTGTCGGTTCTCACAACATTGGAACTAGGGTTGTCCTGGAGTCTCCAGGAATTAAACATTAATCTCCAGGGACATTGCTGTGAGCAATGCTGGGAGGAAAACCATAGGATCATTAAAAAAATTATTTTATTTTTTCATTTTCTTTAAACACTTCCGCTGATTGGTTATAAAAAAAATCAGACGTGGGCAGAAAAGGCCATTTGATTGGCAGGCAAGGACCATCCATAGAAACATAGAAACATAGAATCGAGGAGCAGGAGTAGGCCATTCGGCCCGTCGAGCCTGCTCCACCATTCAATACGATCATGGCTGATCATCCAAATCCAATACCCTGTCCCTGCTTTAATCCCCACAGTACACATATCCCACCCTACCCCCGTAACCCCACGTATTTAATTCCCCCTAACATATCCCATCCTATCCCCATAACCCCACATATTTAATCCCCCCCTAACACTAAGGGTCAATTTATCATAGCCAAATCAACCTAACCCGCACATTTTTGGACTGTGGGAGGAAACCGGAGCACCCGGAGGAAACCCACGCAGACACGAGGAGAATGTGCAAACTCCACACAGACAGTCACCCGAGGTCAGATTCGAACCCGGGTCCCTGGCGCTGTGAGGCACCAGTGCTAACCACTATGCCACCGTGTTGCCTGTCGCTTTCCGATAGGCCGGGGGAAGGCGAGGCGCCGCGAGGACGGGCGTATCGAGCGACCAATGGTTGGAGTGTGGGATAAAAACAGAAAACGCTGGAAATACTCAGCAGGTCAGGCAGCATCTGTGGAGAGAGAAACAGAGTGAAACGTTTCAGGTCGATGACCCTTCGTAGGAGTGCGGGAGCGGGGGTGGTTGGAGGCGGGAGGTCAGGATGATGAAAGCTCCAGGAATACGTCCAACCAGAGTTGGCGACCCTAATTTGTAGCTAAGACTGGGACACAAATGACCTGAGGTTTCCAAGTTACTGCCTCCTTATACCACTTACACTGCCTGGAGCTGAGAGTTTCTTGATGCTGTGAATATCCTCTACACAAGCTTGTCTAAAAATAGCGTTATCCACATTCCCAATTCAGTCGGAACGCAGGAACATACAGCACTGGAGAAAAGTCTACTGATGTCCATCTGGTCCAATCCAAAATTAGTTTCATGAGCACTGCAAACGTAATTCTGAAAATGAATTATTTGAAATCGCCAAACATTTAGCATGTTTTTTTTCCAGTTGCTTTGCTAGGCAAATATTTAATTTTCAGAGTTTAATTTGTGCTGAAAAATAATTTTCACTTTGCTTTTCAGTTCAGAGCACTGACTTTCATGCTTCATTTACCACACGAGTTACAGTCCTCCAGTAACCCAAAGGCCTGCATGTTATCAATTAGCCCACTGCTGTCCTAAACTTAAGAATAACTAAATTTGAAACAGATTTGTCTGTGAAAACTGTCGGTCTATATTTATCTGACACAGATTAATGGAAATCGTGGTCAGGAAGTACTTCAAATATTATTATGATCACATAAAGCATTCACAGAGCACAACGGTAAATAGACATGTGAGGAGGAATTACAAGGCAATAAACTAACTAAGCGATTCAACATTACCTCATCAATATGATAATGAAAAAAAGAAAGACTTGCATTTATATTGAGCCTTTCACGACCACCGGATGTCTCAAAGCGCTTTATAGCCAATGAAGTACTATTTGAAGTGTAGTCACTGCTGTAATGTGGGAACCGCGGCAGCCAATTTGCGCACAGCAAGGTCCCACAAACAGCAATGTGACCAGACAATCTGTTTATTTTAGTGATGTTGATTGAGGGATAAATATTGGCCAGGACACCGGGGATAACTCCCCTGCTCTTCTTCGAAATAGTGCCATGGGATTTTTTACATCCACCTGAGAGAGAGCAGACGGGGGCCTCGGTTTAACATCTCATCTAAAAGATGGCACCTCCGACAGTGCAGCACTCCCTCAGTACTGCACTGGAGTGTCAGTCTCGTCTTATGTGCTCAAGTCTCTGGAGTGGGACTTGAACCCACAACCTTCTAACTCAGAGGCAAGCGTACTACCCACTGAGCCACAGCTGATACTGACAATGAGCCTCGAAGAGTTTCTGAACTTGCATTGAACCCCAATATTGGATTAGAGCCACAAACTCCCTGTGGCCAACATTTGTTGTGTTACATATAACGGTCCAAAATTTAGCTGGAGCAGGGCATCTCGCGGCCTGCCCCGTTAGTTAGACATCTCCCTCACCCTTCAGCTCACAAAAGATCTGTGCCACAAATTGCTGGGAGAGCGAGCCGATAACAGCACAGCAAGGGCAACAACGGGGCACCTGGGACCTCAGAGAACGACGGGACCAACCGTGTATCTCCTTAACCCACGAGATTTAAACTATTGTGAAATAAACAGGGGAAGGACAGTATTAGCGGACATGCTGAAGGAGCGCCCAGCTGCAGGGGCATGGCTGCAAAATAGGATGCCTGTTGCCTCTGAAGACAACTCCACTCTCATGTTGCTATTGTCATTCAGTGGGAAAGAAAATATTGACCGTGTTGTGCAATGCATTAGTTTGGAAACATTGGTGAATAGCAGGTAGGATGATACTGCAGGTGTCCCCTGTGATAACCTGGATGGTAATGGAGTCATAAACGTTGAGAGTGGTGCTGAGCTTGACTACCGCTGAAAATGGCGCCCTATGCTCAGCTGACTGCAGGTCTCCTTGCAATAGATGGCACAGCTCCATAGATATCTTTGGGGTTTTTTTTGTTCTCAGGATCTGGGCAATTTTAGCACGGCCACGTTTATTGTCTATCTCCAGTTGCCCTGAGAAGGTGATGGTTGGCCTTCGCCTCGAACCGATGCTGTCCTTGTGGTGATGGTGTTTTCGTGGTGGTGTTCGATAAGGAATTCTAAAATATTGGCCCAGTGCTGACACAGAACCTTGACACAGTCGATTAGATCATGGCAGAAAGCGGGCAGTTTGATCCTGTTGCCATCTTAAATGCCCGGCATCCTTTGATTATCCTTCTATGTTCTCGTCTAAAGAAATCCTATGAGAAGGGAATACTGAGAGCAATCGTCATAGCAGCAGTAAAGATATAAGCAGTGCAGCTTAGATGGATCACCTCCCAACAAGCAAGAACCTTGCGGCCTTTAACAACAACAACAACTTGTATTTATATAGTGCCTTTAAAGTAGTAAAACATCCCAAGGCGGACAGGAGCGTTATAAAACATAATTTGACACCGAGCCGCATAAGAAGAAATTAGGGCAGATTACCAAAACCTTTATCAAAGAGGCAGGTTTTAAGAAGCGTCTTAAAGGAGGAAAGAGAGGTAGAGAGGTGGAGAGGTTTAGGGAGGGAATTCCAGAGCTTTGGGCCGAGGCAACAGAAGGCACGGCCACCAATGGTTGAGCAATTAAAATCAAGGATGCTCAAGAGGCCAGAAATTGAGGAGTGCAGAGATCTCGCATGCTTGTTGGGCTGAAGGAGATTACAGAGATAGGGAAGGGCGAGGCCATGGAGGGATTTGAAAGCAAGGATAAGAATTTTAAAATCAAGGCATCGCTTAACCGGGAGCCAATGTAGTTCAGCGAGCACTGGGGTGATGGGCGAACGGGACTTGGTGCAAGTTAGGACACGGGCAGCAGAGGTTTGGATGACCTCAAGTTTACAGTAGGTAGAATGTGGGGGGCCAGTTGGAATAGTCAAGTCTAGAGGTAACAAAGGCATGGATGAGGGTTTCAGCAACAGATGAGCTGAGGCAGGGGCGGAGTCGGGCGATGTTAGGGAGGTGGATTTTGAATGGATAAGATGACCGCTCTTTGGGTAAGGGGTGGGCCAGAAATTATCTGCTGATTTCCACAACTTTAGCCTTTGTAATCAAGTTCTTATAGAACGTGGGGGAGAGTCGTACTGGACAGCAATTTGGCTAGGTGCCCAAAGAGAGCAGGATGCCAGGAAGTCCTGCAATTTTCTGGCTTCTCTTCTTCGATTCCTGAAATTTTTAGGTTATAGTTTAGCTGCTTGAACGTTTCCTAATCTCTCCTCCACCGGTGGCAATAATTGATGAGCAGGGGCACAGACCTTTCGATCCTACATCGTTTGGTACAGTGATCCGTAAATGAAGCTGAATAATCTTTACGGCCTTGTGACATCTATCTACTTAGTCCCGAGGCTTGGATGCAGTTCCTTTGCTCTTAAAGCAAATGAGCCTCTTCAGTACTGGAGCCGTGATAACTTTTTTGTTATTCAATTTGGGCATATGGGCATCGCTGGCAAGGCCGGCATTTATTGCCCATCCCTAATTGCCCTTGAGAAGGTGGTGGTGAGCCTGCCTTCTTGAACCGCTGTAGTCCGTGTGGTGAAGGTACTCCCACAGTGCTGTTAGTGAGGGAGATCCAGGATTTTGACCCAGCGACGATGAAGGAACGGCGATATATTTCTAAATCAGGGTGGTGTGTGACTTGGAGGGGAACCTGGAAGTGGTGGCTTTCCCATGCGCCGGCTGCCCTTGTCCTTCTAGGTGGTGGTGGTGGTGAGTTTTGCAGGTGCTGTAAAGAAAGTCTTGGCGTGCTGCTGCAGTGCATCTTGTAGATGGTACACACTGCAGCCATTGTATGCCGGTGGTGGAGGGAGTGAATGTTTAAGGTGGTGGATGGGGTGCCAATCAGACTGCTTTGTCCTGGATGGTGTAAAGCTTCTTGAGTGTTGCTGGAGCTGCACTCATCCAAGCAAGTAGAGAATATTCCATCACAATCTTGACATGTGCCTTGTAGGTGGTGGAGAGGCTTCGGGGAGTGAGGAGGTAAGACACTCGCTGCAGAATACCCAGCCTCTGACCTGCTCTTGTAGCCACAGCATTTATGTGGCTGGTCCAGTTGAGTTTCTGGTCAATGGTATTGATGGCGGGGGGTTTGGTGAAGGCATTGCCATTGAGTGTCGAGGGGAGGTGGTTAGACTCTCTCTTGTTGGAGATTGTCATTGCCTGGCACTTGTGTGGTGTGAATATTAATTGGTACTTATCAGCCCAAGCCTGGATGTTATCCAGGTCTTGCTGCATGTGAGCATGGACTGCTCCATTATCTGAGGAGTTACATACACATACACTGAATATACAAACACAGACATGCATAAAATACACAAACACACATCTACATACACACACACACATGCATAGCATGCGTACATACACACATTCACGCTTACAAACACACACATACTCAGACACAAGTACACATACCTACAGACACACATATGCACACACAGCACACACACACATGCGCACACATACGTAACATGCTCACATATACACACTCACGCTCACTAACTCACACAAACACTCAGACACAGACACACGTACATCTACACACACCCAGGGCGCACACAGCGTGCACAGATACACACACACAGGGCGCACACAGTATGCACACATACACACACACAGGGTGCACACAGCACGCACACATACACACACACAGGGTGCACACAGCGTGCACACATACACACACAGGGCGCACACAGCACACACACATACACACACACAGGGCGCGCACAGCACGCACACATACACACACCTACAGACAGCAATAACGAATATCCCATTCGCATCTATTGAGGGAGTAATGTATTGCACAGCACAGGCAGGTTAGTGATTGTAAGCAGTCAGCACACAGCTGGGTACCGGCTCCAGTAAATGCTGAGAGCGAATGTTAACTTTACGGTGCTAAAAATAGGCTAATTCAGGTACCTTTCCCAGCAGAAGGTCAGGAAGTGGCTTTTAATCTCCCAACAGCCAAATGAAATTGTGAGCTCACATTCATGCTATTCAGCATCGATCTCTCTTTGAATGAATCTTGTCTCAAATCGAATTAAAATGAATGAGTTCTCCATTATTGCTCAGACCATAGGAATGTACAGGCCTAATGATGTTTGCTAGCGTGGAATTGGGTAAAGCAGGTAAACCTTCAGTTTTGGACGTTTTGCTTACAGTTCTGTGGATTTCAAGCAGCCATGCTTGAATATATTGGCCTTTTATTGTCAGGATAAACTGTAACCTGCTAAAAAATTTGTGCAGCGTCACTGTATTTTTTCATTCTCTCCCCTTCTCAGACTTAAAGAACAACGATGAATTATTTATTCCTCCTAGAATGAGCTTTAGCAGCCGACACTAAATAATTCAAATATTGTCTAAGGAGAAGGAGCAGCTCTTGGTTTGGTTATTATCAGAGAACTTCGTCCCTCTCATAAAGCTTTAAAGGGCCAATTGTTTGAGGGCTTGCACCACGAGTGGAGTCTTGCACACAACTCAATGCAAGTCGGAAAATTGGGGCCCCACGCTCTTTACGCTTAGATGCTGAAGCTTCCATTTTGTAGCGCCTCTGATTACTTGATTTTAAAATTCTTATCTTTCTTTTCAAATGCCTGTAACCTTCTCCAGCCCTGCAACCTTCCGAGATCTCAGCACTCCTCATTCTTGCACATCCCCGATTTCCATCGCTCCACCATTGGCGGCCGTGCCTTCAGCTGCCTGGGCCCAAAGCTCTGGAATTCTCTCCCTAAACCTCTCCGCCTCTCTACCTCTCTCTCCTCCTTTAAGACGCTCCTTAAAACCTACCTCTTTCGCCTGTCCTAATGGGCCAAAAATTGATGCCGCTACGCGAGAGTACGCACTGCGTACTCTCGCGTATTCTCTCTCCAATTGCCGGTTTTCTGCATGCACTGCGCATGCGCTGAAAACCGGCACTTGGTTTTTGGAAAAGGGGGCGGTTCCTCGGTGCACCGCGTGCGCGCTACAGGCTGCGCGCACGCTGTGCACTTAGTGCTTTGGACGCGCAGGTAAGGACGGAAGATTTTAGAAATGAAAAAAGGAGGAGTAAGACCCACTTTTAACAAGGTAAGTAGTGAATTAAGTATTATTTTGAATTTTTTTTAACAGGTATATCTTTTTTAGAGACTTTAAAGACAGGTAAGTTTATTTTTATAACTTTTTAAAAGATTTAAAAAATTTTCAAAAATTTAATTTTTTATTTAAAATGGTTAATTTATTTAACTATACTTATTTTATTAATGTGATGGGTTTTTTTTTAAATTTAATTGAGGTTTAGCTGTTATTTTGGGGGTGTGTAAGATTCATAGCTTTCACAGCACGTATGTGAAACTTATGAATGGAAGATGGTGTGCTGCCATTGGCTCTAACTGAGTCACGTGATCCCACAGCTCGCACGAATTCACTACGCCGGTGGGATACGCAAGCACTGCCCAGCTGATGTCTAGAACATCAAGTTCGTGCGAGCTGGATCTGAAAAAGCCAACGCGGAGTGAGAGATCGCGCCTGCTCCTTACCCCCGCGGGAACAGAGCGAGATCAATTTCTGGGCCAATATCTCCTTATTATTGCCATAGAGGGGAGTGCAACGAAGTTTCACCAGACTGGTTCCTGGGATAGGGGGATTGCCCTATGAGGAGAGATTGAGTAGACTAGGCCTATATTCTCTAGAGTTTAGAAGAATGAGAGGTGATCTCATTGAAACATACAAAATTCTTACAGGACTTGACAGGGTAGATGCAGGGAGAATGTTTCCCCTGGCTGGGGAGTCTAGAACCAGGGGTCACAGTCACAGAATAAGGGGTCGGCCATTTAGGACTGAGATGAGGAGAAATTTCTTCACTCAGAGGGCGGTGAATCTTTGGAATTCTCTACCCCAGAGGGCTGTGGAGGCTCAGTCGTTGAGTATATTCAAGACAGAGATCAATAGATTTTTGGATATTAAGGGAATCAAGGGATATGGGGATAGTGCAGGAAAGTGGAGTTGAGGTAGAAGATCAGGAGTTCCTGGTTAAAGACCAGGAGCATGAGACCTGGTTGGACTTTTCCCTCGCTACCTCTGGTGCAACGCTGTGACAACTAGCTTAGCACGGGCGTTGGACCGAGTCTAGGCACATCCATGGGCTGCATGAGTAGATTGCCGCAGGATAACCTGAATGAGCTTCCATGGAAGCTCAGCTGGAAGTCTAAGGAGGTATTGCTCTTCATACGCTAACTTAATTCTATTGAAAAAATACACATAAAAAGCATTTTATTCTGTATATTTATAAACTAGCTGCCTGTACATAAAAGTTGTCTGACTTACATTTGCCTTGGCAAGATACCTGTCTTGCTTCTCAAGTGTGACTTTTTGCAGAGAAATCTTGTTGGCCTCAAAGACATGTTGTTAGATCAGGAATCAGTCTGGCTAAGCCTTACTGACTGATGGTCTGATGAGACAGAGGAAGATAGATCCAAGCTCAACTGCAGTAAATAGATCAGTCTGGAACTGTTCCATTTGTGACGTTGACTCAAGCTGTGATTGAAAGGCTCTGAAATGCATCTCTTCATTTTTCCGAAAGAGAACCGTGCGCCCTTGCCAAAAACGATTGCCGTCCTTAGTCGGTTCCCAGTAGCTGTTCTACGAAGAACAAAAGGTGGAAGTTAAAAGCTGTGGGGGGGGGGTGGTTTCACACAGAGGGTTTTTTAGTACATGGAATCGAATTGGAAAGCAGAGAAGCTATGTAGAGAACCTTGGTTAGACCACACTTGGAGTACTGTGCACAGTTCCGGACGCCATATTATAAAAAGGATAGAGAGGCACTGGAGAAGGTGCCAAAAACATTTAAAAGGATGATATCAGAACTGAGAGGTTTTTACTACCAGGAAAGGTTGAACAGGCTGTGCTCTTTTTTCTCGAAAAGAGAAGGCTGAGGGCTGACCTGATAGCGGTCTTTAAAATTATGAAGGGGTTCAATAGGGTAGATATCTTGTAGATGGTAGCCTTTCCACCATCTACAAGGCACAAGTCAGGAGTGTGATGGAATACTCTCCACTTGCCTGGGTGAGTGCAGTTCCAACAACACTCCAGAAGCTCGACACCATCCAGGACAAAGCAGCCCACTTGATCGGCACCCCATCCACCACCTTAAACATTCACTCCCTCCACCACTGGCGTACCGTGGCTGCAGTGTGTACCATCTACAAGATGCACTGCAGCAACTCGCCAAGGCTTCTTCAGCAGCACCTCCCAAACCCGTTCAAGAAGGCGGCTCACCACCACCTTCTCAAGGGCAATTAGGGATGGGCAATAAATGCCGGCCTTGCCAGCGACGCCCACATCCCATGAAAGAATATATAAAAAATATAGAGATGTTTCCACTTGTGGGGGTGTCCAAAACTAGGGGTGATAAATATAAAATAGTCACTAATAAATCCAATAGGGGATTCAGGGGAAACTTCTTTACCCAGAGAGTGGTTAGAATATGGAACTCGCTACCTGGTGGGTGGGCAGGTCCTGTTGGTGGGCGGGTCCTGGTGGGTCCTGGTGGACGGGCAAAGCGCAGCTCTTGTGCAGCCTGACCTGCCTGGCATTCTCCGTTAATGTCCCCCCTTGGTCAAGCACATCAGATTGGAGGATTCCTGCTGAGAAATCCATGGATGGGAAAATCAGACAGAAGCGACTAATGGGCGGCCGCTCCACTACTGCCAGTTTCTCGTCAGTGAAAATTAACCCCACGGAGAAGTTTAGGAAAAGAATTTCAGAGCGCAGGTAATTGTCCCGCTATGTTCATGATGTCGCTAACAAATGTCAACCAGACGAAGTCTTCACATAATAAGAAATAAAATCTTGCATTTATATAGCGCACTTCATGATGTCCCAAAGCACTTTACAGCCAATGAAGTACTTTTGAAGTGTGGTTACTGTTGTAATGTAGGAAACGCAGCAGCCAATTTGCGCACAGCAAGCTCCCACAAACAGCAATGTGGTAATGACCAGATAATCTGCTTTGATGATGTTGGTTGAAGGATAAATATTGGCCAGGACACTGGGGATAACTCCCCTGCTCTTCTTCGAAACAGTGGCTCTGGGATCTCTCACATCCACCTGAGAGAGCAGACGGGGGCCTCGGTTTAACGTCTCATCCGATAGACGGCACCCCCGACAGTGCAGCACTCCCTCAGCACTGCACTGTAGTGTCAGTCTAGAATTTGTACTCAAGTTTCCGGAGTGGGACTTGAACCCACACAACCTTCTGACTGAGAACCAGAGTGCTACCCACTGACCACGGCCCACACCCCCACCTACATTGTCTTATTGTACTGGATGAGCAAAAATTTCCTCCAACTAAATATTGGGAAGACCAAAGCAATTGTCTTCGGTCCCCGCCACAAACTCCATTCCCTAGCCACTGACTCCATCCCTCTCCCTGGCAACTGTCCGAGGCTGAACAAGACTGTTCGCAACCTTGGTGTCACATATGACCCCGAGATGAGCTTCCGACCACATATCCGCGCCATCATTAAGACCGCCTATTTCCACCTCCGTAACATCGCCCGACTCCGTCCCTGCCTCAGCTCATCTGCTGCTGAAGACCCATTCCATGCCATTGTTACCTCGAGACTATTCCAATGCACTCCTGGCTGGCCTCCCAACTTCCACCCTCCATAAACTTAAGCTCCACCAAAACTCTGCTGTCCATATCCTAACTCGCACCAAGTCCCGTTCATCCATTAACCCTGTGCTCGCTGACCTACATTGGCTCCCAGTTAAGCAGCGCCGCGATTTTAAAATTCTCAAACTTGTTTTCAAATCCCTCCATGGCCTCGCCCCTTCCTATCTCTGTAACCTCCTCCAGCCCTACAACCCTGCGAAATATCTGTGCCTCTCCAATTCTGGCTTCTTGCACATACCTGATTTAAATCGCTTCCCCATTGGTGGCCGTGCCTTCAGCTGCCGAGACCCTAAGCTCTGGATTTCCTCCCTAAACCTCTCCCCCTCTCTGCCTCTCTTTCCTCCTTTAAGACGCTCCTTAAAACCTACCTCTTCTGCCCTAATATCTCCTTAAGTGGCTCGGAGTCAAATTTTGTTTGATAATCGCTCCTGTGAAGCGCCTTGGGGCGTTTTTCTACGTTAAAGGCGCTATAGAAATACAAGTTGTTGTTGTTATTAAATGGCCTTCCCATGGAAAGGAAATGGTTGGCGTGTCAACTGAAAGATCATTTCCCGACTTTCCTGCATGTTTACAAATTCAGTGCCAACGGTTTAGTTTTACTCATTACTGCTGGAATAGCTTAAGAAATCCCTGCCAACTGAAGCAATCATCCAGTATTCCCACGGGCAAAAATAACAAAATAGGTAAAAGTACGGCTAATAAACCTCAGGTCTCCACGGTAATCACAGGAAAGGCAGAGTGACGTTTAGAATTTGCAGCAGATTTCCGCTCAGATAATTATCCAGAGTCAACCGAGGGGTGTGCCTTGAATTTATTTTCTGTCGTGTTGACTAAAAACAGAAGGTAATGCGTTATATAATTTCAACTAATTTAATGCCTGTGACAGATGCTCAGGGAGGCTTGGAACGATTGATTACCTTCACGCTGAATGACAAGTGTCACTTGTCCTTCCACCCCTGGGTTGAAAATAACACGACAACGCAAAATCATCGAGCAGAAACTGATAGCCAAGTTCCGCACTCATGAAGACGGTCTCAATCGGGATCTTGGGTTTATGTCACGATACATGATGTGATCCGGACTCGAGTCGTCGTTGGCTTGTTCACAGATGTGATTCCCAGTAAAAAAGTAAAAATTTTAAAGTTAATCGTTTTACATACAGACGGCAGCTTTTGACACGTTCGACCCCATGCGATTCCACCTCATTGTCTCAGTTGTATCTTGCTATGTCTTTGATGTGGTACCTTCCTGACCTGATTAACTTTATCACACCTCGGCAGATAAACAGTCAGGATGATTGAATTCAGTTGTCTGCAATTGTAAGTTACACATGCTTTGTTCTCTATCTATATATGCTTTGACGATTCTGTATCTCCTCACTTCACCCGACGAAGGAGTTTTAACTCCGAAAGCTTGTGATTTAAAATAAAACTGTTGGACTATAACCTGGTGTTGTACGACCTCTCAATTTTGAAAATAACACACACGAGTTCGACAGTCGCCTCTGCGGCAGATGATTCCTCGCATCGTCTGTGGATTACAATCGAGGTCCATATTGCATGCAGTTTTACTGACATAAGAAGGATAACTCGTGCAGGCGGTTTGTTAGTGCAGGAAACAATAGGGGTCAAATACACCTTCACTGCTGAAGGAAACAATTTACATTTATATAGCACCTTTCACGACCTCAGGATGTCCCAAAGCGCTTCACAGCCGATGAAGTACTTGTGAAGTGTAGTCACTGTTGTAATGTAGGAAATGCATTTCTGCCCAGCAAGGTTCCACAAACAGCAAGGTGATAACGACCAGATAATCTGGTTTTTTTTTAGTGATGTTGGTTGAGGGATGAATATTGGCCCGGGACACCAGGGAAAACTCCCCTGTTCTTCTTCGAAATAGTGGCCATGGGCTCTTTTACAACCACCCGAGAGAGCAGACGGGGCCTCGGTTTAACGTCTCATCCGAAAGACGGCACCTCCGACAGTCCAGCGCTCCCTCAGTATTGTACTGGAGTGTCAGCCTAGATTATGCACTCAAGTCCCTGGAGTGGGACTATGACGCAACAACCTTCTGACTCAGAGGCGAGAGTGCTACCAACTGAGCCACGGCTGACACCGGAGATGAAAGGTCATCGACCTGAAACGTTAACTCTGTTTCTCTCTCCACGGATGCTGCCTGGCCTGCTGAGTTTTTCCAGCGTTTTCTGTTGTTATTTCGGATTTCCAGCATCCGCAGTATTTTGCTATCGTATCGATGAATAGAGTGTGTTTGTTTGGCACTGTGCACTCCATATCAGGCAAACTGAAACTCTATTCTATTGATTTGTATGTTGCCGACTCTTCGCGATGGTAATGGGTTTCCAATATGTGACTGAAAAAAACAAAAATCTACGGATTTTTATCATAAAAAAGAAAGACTTTCATTTCTACAGCGCCTTTCTCGACAACCGGACGTCTCAAAGCACTTTACAGCCACTGAAGTACTTTTTGAAGTGTACTCACTGTTGTAATAGGAACATAGGAACACAGGAACAGGAAGAGGCCATTCAGCCACTCGAGCCTGTTCCGCCATTCAATGAGATCATGGCTGATCTGCGACCTAACTCCATATACCCACCTTTGGCCCATATCCCTTAATACCTTTGGTTAACCAAAAGCTATCAATCTCAGATTTAAAATGAACAATTGATCTAGCATCAATTGCCATTTGCGGAAGAGAGTTCCAAACTTCTACCACCCTTTGTGTGTAGAAGTGTTTCCAAATTTCACTCCTGAAAGGTCTGGCTCTAATTTTTAGACTATGCCCCCTAGTCCTAGACTCCCCAACCAGCTGGAAATAGTTTCTCTCTATCTACCTTATCTGTTCCCCTTAATATCCTGAAAACTTCGATCAGATCACACCTTACCCTTCTAAATTATAGGGAATACAACCCTAATTTGTATAATCTCTCCTCGTAACTTAACCCTTGAAGTCCGGGTGTCATTCTGGTAAACCTACGCTGCACTCCCTCCAAGGTCAATATATCCTTCCTAAGGTGTGGTGCCCAGAACTGCTCACAGTGCTCCAGGTGTGGTCTAACCAGGGTTTTGTATAGCTGCAGCATAACTTCTACCCCATTGTACTCTAGTCCTCTAGATATACAGGCCGGCATCCCATTAGCCTTTTTGATTATTTTCTGTACCTGTTCATGACATTTTAATGATCTATGTACCTGGACCCCCAAGTCTCTTTGGACATCCACTGTTTTTAGCTTTTCACCATTTAGAAAGTACCCTGTTCTATCCTTTTTAGGTCCAAAGTGGATGACCTCATATTTGCCTACATTGAAATTCATTTGCCACAGTTCTGCCCATTCACTTAATCTGTCGATATCCCTTTGTAATTTTACACTTTCATCTACACTACCTACAATGCCACCTATCTTTGTGTCATCAGCAAACTTGGATATTTGACTTTCTATGTCATCATCTAAGTTGTTAATAAATATTGTGGATAGTTGAGGCCCCAACACAGATCCCTGCGGGACACCACTAGTCACATCCTGCCAGTCTGGGTACCTACCCATTATCCCTACTCTCTGTCTCCTGCCGCTCAGCCAATTTCCTAACCAGGTCAATAATTTGCCCTCAATTCCATGGGCTTCTACCTTAGTTTACAGTCTCTGATGTGGGACTTTATCAAATGCCTTCTGGAAGTCCATATAAATAACATCCATAGACATCCCCCTGTCCACTACTTTAGTCACCTCTTCAAAAAATTCAGTCAGGTTTGTCAGGCATGACTTACCTTTTACAAATCTATGCTGGCTCTCTCTGATCAACTGAAAATTTTCGAGGTGTTCAGTCACCCGATCCTTAATTATAGACTCTAGCAATTTCCCGACAACAGATGTTAGGCTAACTGGTCTATAATTCCCTGGTTTCCATCTCTCACCATTCTTAAATAGCAGAGTGACATGTGCAATTTTCCAATCTAAAGGGATGGTTCCTGAATCGTGAGAACTTTGGAAGATTATAGTTAGGGCATCTGCAATGTGCTCACCGACTTCCTTTAAAACCCTGGTATGGAAACCATCTGGCCCTGGGGATTTGTCACTCTTTAGTGCCATTATTTTCTTCATTACTGTTATTTTACCCATGTTAATTTTATTGGGTCCTGTAAGAATAAGCCATTTGCTGTAAATTTTGCTGTAACTTGACCAAACTTAAAAGTTGACCACATGTACCATCATGCTTCACGAGGACAAAAGACTGGTTGCTGTGAGAACTTTGCAAAATAAGATGTTGTGGTTGGAAGCTGCGAAAGCTGCCAATTGTCTTTCAACAGATAAGGGAAACAGGCTTTGAAAGTTCTGTGGGAACAGACTATTGAGGCGTGGAATCAGTGCAAAAACAGAAACATCTTCAGACTACAGAATGTAACCGGCCTTGAAGCCCAAGGATGCTTAACGGACTATTGATAAGAGTGACTGAAAAACAACTAATGCCGTATAGTTGGGGACACGCACGCAGTGGGAGGGTTGCCAAGTTTGGGGGTATAAAAGATGCTGTAGATTGACCGCTCGCTGCTGTAGCCGGGCCACCTGGTCAGTTTCCAGAAATCATATGTCTCGTCGCTGCCGGATTGACCACTCACCGTTAGCATGTATGTGGTGTTTTGCTTGAGCTTAAAGTAAAGGGATAACCCCCTGTGTATACTGAGGTACAATTAGGAATTGTTACACGCTACATAACTGTTGGATGCTTACTTGTAATCTCTTGCTGATTTTTCAGTCAAAGAAGTTTTCACAGATTCATTGGGTTTTGTGTTGTCTGTTCGACGGGCTTGAACTTTGGAAACTGTTTGACGGGGCGAGGGGCGATTTCCGCACATCTTACAGTCCCTGGCCCTGATTCAATATTAGTTTCTTTGGGATTTCTGACATGCTATCCTCTTCTTCTACTGTAAATACTGACTCAAAGTAATTATTCAACATGTGCGCCATTTCCTCATTGTCATTGACAATATAATTACTTTCAGTTTTTAAGGGGCCAACATTGCTCCTGACCACCCTCTTCTTCCTAACGTAACTATAAAAATTCTTCGTATTGATTTTGATATCCCTTGTAGGAAACGCGGCAGCCAATTTGCGCACAGCAAGCTCCCACAAACAACAATGTGATAATGACCAGATAATCTGTTTTTTAGTGATGTTGATTGAGGGATAAATATTGGCCCAGGACACCAGGGAGAACTCCCCTGCTCTTCTTCGAAATAGTGTCATGCGATCTTTTTTTACATCCACCTGAGAGAGCAGACGAGGGCCTCGGTTTAACGTCTCATCCGAAAGACGGCACCTCCGACAGTGCAGCACTCCCTCAGCACTGCACTGGGAGTGTCAGTCATCCAGTGAGATGGGCTTGGGAGCAGCCTTGGTCGCAGTCACAATTCTGATCTGTGCAGTCTGTGTTAAGCCAATCTGTGGTCTGCTTTTTGAAGCAGTGTTTGAAAGGAATAAGAGATTAAGGGGAAATTTAATGGAGGCATTCTAAATCATGAAGGGTTTTAATAGAATAATTAAGGAGAAACAGTTTCCACTGGCAGAAGGGTCGGTAAACAGAAGACACAGATTTAAGATAATTGGCAAAAGAACCCGGGGGGGGGAGATGAGGAGAATTTTCTTTTACGCAGCAAGTTGTGATGACCTGGAATGCACTGGCTGAATGGATGGTGGAAGCAGACTCAATAGTGACTTTCAAAATGGAATTGGATACATAGTTGAAAGAGAAAAATTTGCTGGGCTATGGGGAAGGGGAGTGGGACTAATTAGATAGCTCTTTCAAAGAGCTGGCACAGGCACGATGGGCTGAATGGCCTCCTCCCGTGCTGTAAGATTCTATAACACTCACCCAAAAACACCTACAAACATCAAAGTCGGTAGACTGCATTTCTGGGGCACTCATTTAATCTGTATGAAAGTGAGAAGTCGCACAACACCAGGTTATAGTCCAACAGCTTTATTTGAAATCACAAGCTTTCGGAGCGCTGCTCCTTCGTCAGGTGAAGTGAAGAAATACATATGGGCACAGCATAAATAGTCAGAGAACAATGCCAGACGACTACAGTTAATCTTTCTAACTGCCCTTTATCACACCTCGGCAGAGAGACAATCACGGCAATCAAAGGTGTGGATGGTGTCCCACCAGGTCAGTCAGGAAAACATTACATCAAAGACGATAGCAAAATACAACAAAGACAATGAGGTGGGGTCACAGGGGGTCTAATGTGGCAGATGCTGGAGTCTGTATGGAAAACAATCTGTATGGTATAGGGAGTTCCTCATCTCTCTGTACCGATGGACAGCATGGATGTAGAACACAGCTTCTGCATGCCTGTGTCACACACACACACACACAGGTAGTGAACGCAGTTCTACAAGGGAGGACCGATGCACCCTGACATAATTCAGCACTGTGCTCGCTGTTGAATGCATCTTTAGTGTTTCTCCTTCGGTTATTTATTATCAAGACTGAACGGGGACCAGGCCTCTCGCGAGAGATGGTGGGAGCAGCGCAGTGTGACAGATGTCCCCGTCGTGCCTTTTGTTTTCTGTTCCTGGACCAACCTTGCTACCAGTGATTGTCTGGCAGACGAAGAAACAGATGGCACCAAAGGTGACAACGTGGCAATTATTTTTTTTAAAAACTTGCAACAGTCCGCCTTTTGCTCATTAAATGATAATTACCGCGAGGGTCCATTTTCTGGATGTCTGGCAGCTTCCCCGCTCCACATTCAGCAGATAGAAAATGGAATTAATATTAAGTAATTCTTTACACTGCCCCGAGGCCCTCGTGCCTTTGATGCAAACCAGTTCTTTGTTGTGTTAGCGCAATCAATTCCATTATTGTTTTGGCTTTCACTTTGTTTTTTTTTCAATTCCATAAAAATGATTAAGTACCTGAAAGTTTTCCCCGTGGAGTACAATTATAATGGGGTTTAATCTTTTTGGTACAATACTATTGAGGAAATTTTGATTGTCAGATGTGCGCCATCCTTCGGATGAGAGTTCAAACTGACACGCAGGGCTGTCAGTCCTCTCCCCTACGCCCTATACCTGTGGACAGGTTGGGTGAATGGGCAAATGTATGGCAGATGAAGTACAATGTGGATAAATGTGAGGTTATCCACTTTGGTGGTAAAAATAGGGAGGCAGACTATTACCTGAATGGTGGCAGATTAGGGAAAGGGGAGGTGCAACGAGACCTGGGCGTCATGGTACATCAGTCACTGAAGGTGGGAAGGCAAGTGCAGCAGGCAGTCAAGAAAGCAAATGGCATGATGGCCTTCATAGCAAGGGGATTTGAGTACAGGAGTAGGGAGGTGATGCTACAGTTGTACAGGGCCTTGGTGAGGCCACACCTGGAGTATTGTGTGCAGTTTTGGTCTCCTAACTTGAAGAAGGACATTCTTGCTATTGAGGGAGTGCAACGAAGGTTCACTAGATTGATTCCTGGGATGGCCAGACTGACATATCAAGAAAGACTGGATCAACTGAACTTGTATCCTCTGGAGTTCAGAAGAATGAGGGGGGATCTTATAGAGACGTTTAAAATCCTGACTGGTTTAGACAAATTAGATGCGGGCAGAATGTTTCCAATGTTAGGGAAAACTAAAACCAGGGGTCACAGTCTAAGGATAAAGGGGAAGCCATTTAAGACTGAGATGAGGAGGAACTTCTTCACCCAGAGAGTGGTGAATCTGTGGAATTCTCTACCTCAGAAGGTTGTTGAGGCCAGTTCGCTAAATATATTCAAAAGGGAGTTAGATATAATACTCACAACTAGGGGGATCAAGGGGTATGGCGAGAAAGCAGAAATGGGGTACTGAGGTAGCATGTTCAGCCATGAACGCATTAAATGGCGGTGCAGGCTCGAAGGACCGAATGGTCTACTCCTGCACCTATTTTCTATGTTTCTATATGTTTCTATGTTTATAAGGGGGGCACAGATTGGCCAGCTCTCCTGCCCCAGACTCTTTGCCCGCTCCTTAACTGGGGGTGGGAGGCCGGAGGGGTTAGTGAAGGCGGGGGGGGGGGGTTGAACAGAAGTGCAGAGGTAGGCCTGAGAAGCCTGGAGCTGCGCTCCTGTTTGCAGGCCTCAGGGCCTTCAGTCTCCTGGCGGAGAGCAGCAGCTAGGAGACACCAAGGCCGAAGATCCACCTAGAGAAACAAAATGATCATCTTATCCATTGGTGAATCTCTCTTTGGCTTTCCCCTGAATTCCCCTGGACCTTCTGGTCTGCGGAAGGCCACAGAACAAGCTCCACCACCAGCTTTTTGATTTGCCTTGCCCCCCACCTCCCCCCACTGTGTTTGCGCACTCTACTGACAGACAGATTAAAAAGTGAGGCGGGGGGGTAGGGGAGGGAGGGGTGGGGCTGGGACTACCCCCTTACCTCATTTCAACAACAATGCAGGGTCTGTATCTATTGCAGGCCTAGGCTCAGTTACCCCCATTTCGATAACAGCAACACCCCCCCCCCCCATCCCCCCCCCCCACCCCCACCACTGCCCAGACATCCTGGGGCAGTGTGCTAGAACCAGGTTTAATGGGTCTTCACCCCATTTTCCTTTTCACTGTGTCTGGGAACTGCGCATCCCCAATTTTCATTGCTCCACCATTGGTGGTCGTGCCTTCAGTTGCCTGGGCCCTAAGCTCTAGAATTCCCTCCTAAACCACTCCACCTCTCTACCTCTCTCTCCTCCTTTAACATGCTTCTTAAAACCTACCTCTTTGTCCAAGCTTTTGGTCACCTGTCCTGTTATCTCCTGATAAGGCTCGGTGTCAATTTTTGTTTGATAATCGCTGCTATAAAACCTTGTGACGTTTTACTACACTGTTGGTGTTCAGAGGGACCTGGGTGTCCTTGTACATGAATCACTGAAAGTTAACATGCAGGTACAGCAAACAATTAGGAAAGCAAATGGTATGTTGGCCTTTGTTACAAGAGGATTTGAGTATAAGAGTAAAGACGTTTTACTGCAATGATGTAGGGCCCTGGTGAGACCAGACCTGGAGTATTGTGTACAGTTTTGGCCTCCTTACCTAAGGAAGGATATACTTGCCATAGAGGGAGTGCAATGAAGGTTCACCAGACTGATTCCTGGGATGGGGGGATTGTCCTATGAGGAGAGGTTGAGTAGACTAGGCCTATATTCTCTGGAGTTTAGAAGAATGAGAGGTGATCTCATTGAAACATACAAAATTCTTACAGGGCTTGAGAGGGTAGATGCAGGGAGAATGTTTCCCCTGGCTGGGGAGTCTAGAACCAGGGATCACAGTCTCAGAATAAGGGGTCGGCCATTTAGGACTGAGATGAGGAGAAATTTCTTCACTCAGAGGGTGGTGAATCTTTGGAATTCTCTCCCCCAGAGGGCTGTGGAGGCTCAGTCGTTGAGTATATTGAAGGCAGAGATCGATAGAGTTTTGGATATTAAGGGAATCAAGGGATATGGGGGTCGTTCAGGAAAGTGGAGTTGAGGTCGAAGATCAGCCATGATCTTATTGAATGGCGGAGCAGGCTCGAAGGGTCAAAGGGCCGACTCCTGCTCCTATTTCTTATGTTCTTATGTACGTTAAAGGGACTATATAAATGCAAGATGTTGTTGTTTTTGTTGATCCTTCTCCAGGCTCAGCAGAAAGGGGGGAAACAGCCCTCCTTGTCCCCCTGTTCCGGTTATTCAGGCAGATGTTAAAGATCAAATTGCATTTTTCGAAGGAGAGCTGTGAACTCTCCCAGCCTCCTGGCCAACATTGTTCCCTCAACCCACACCCTGAAAAACAGAATAAGCGGCTGCTTATCGCACTTCTGTTTGTGGGATCTTGCTGTGCGCCAAAGATTTGCCACATTTGCCTGAACTTCAAAGTAATTTGTTGTCTTCTTCTTAGGCAGTCCCTCGGAACCGAGGATGACTTGCTTCCACATTAAAAATGAGTTCTCAGGTGACTGATGAGTCCAATGCGGGACCTACAGTCTCTGTCACAGGTGGGGCAGACGGTGGTTGAAGGGCCGGGTGGGTGGGGTGCTTGGGTTGACGTGCGCTCCTTGCGCTGCTTGTGCTTGGCTTCCGCTTGCTCCTGGCGAAGAGACTCGAGGTGTTCGGCGCCTTCCCGGATGCTTCTCCTCCACTTTGTGCGGTCTTGGGGCCAGGGATTCCCAGGTGTCGGTGGGGATGTTGCACTTTTTCAAGGAGGCTTTGAGACTGTCCTTGAAGCGATTCCTCTGCCCACCTGGGGCTCCCTTGCCGTGTCGGAGCTCCGCGTATAGCGCTTGCTTTGGGAGTCTCGTATCGGGCATGCGGACGATGTGACCCATCCATCGGAGCTGATCGAGCGTGGTCAAAGCTTTGATGCTGGGGATGTTGGCCTGAGCGAGAACACTGACGTTGGTGCGCCTATCCTGCCAATGGATTTGAAGGATCTTGCGGAGCGTTGGTGGTACCTCTCCAGTGCTTTGAGGGTGAGGGCTGACAAGCATTTCTAGATAAGCCAACCATATAAATGCAAGTCTTACTTCTTCCTTTTTCCGAGCATTACTTTCAAGAGCGACACAATTAAAACCAGCTCCTCTGGATATACCGGGTCTCGGCCTTGCACCGATATTACTGGGGTGGCCTTACGGAGAGGAGCCTTCACCTACTTCTGCAAGTCCATTGATGTACAGGAGGATGGGGCCAAGGGGTGGGGACTTCTTGCTGAGTCCGAAGTTTTTGCTTCTAAGCCCTCAGTTAGCACCCAGTGTAGCCTTGCTCTATGCCTGGTCTCGCATGGCTGGAATGGGGCAGAAGTGGAGCCCACATGGGAGTCCAGGCTGCGTTCTGAGCCTGAACCCCCTGAAATGAGAAGGGGGTGGGGCGGCGGGGGGGGGGGGGGGGCACCAAGTACATTTAGAAAAAAGATTTGAAAGCAGTCCTCTGGAATAGTGACTCACTTGAGCCTTCATTATTTTTATTCGTTCATGGGATGTGGGCGTCGCTGGCAAGGCCACCCCTAATTGCCCATCCCTAGTTGCCCTTGAGAAGGTGGTGGTGAGCCGCCTTCTTGAACCACTGCAGTCCGTGTGGTGAAGGTACTCCCACAGTGCTGTTAGGGAGGGAGTTCCAGGATTTTGACCCAGCGACGATGAAGGAACGGCGATATACTTCTAAGTCAGGATGGTTTGTGACTTGGAGGGGAACTTGGAGGTGGTGGTGTTCCCATGCGCCTGCTGCTAGGTGGTAGAGGTCGCGGGTTTGGGAGTTAATCTGAAGCTTTTCGGGGGCGCTGTGAGGGGGGTGTTGTGGAGGGTGGTTTGCGGTGGGGGTGGGTGAGTGTCCACCGAATGGATCAGTCAGCTTCCTTCCCAGTTAGCAAGTCTTGTGAGAAGGGGGGGGCGGGGAGAACTCTGCAGATGTGCCCCCCAAACCACCAAAAGCTGTGAGTGTAGGCCCTTCTCTCCCTCACCCCATGAACTTTGGCAGGGGTCGGTGGCATAGTTACGAAGCCAGGGGGGGGTGGGTGCACTCGGCCCCTGCAGATTTCGGGGGCCTGGGTAAAGTTGTGAATCACCGTGGCTTTTGGCTCAATGATGCCATATTCAGTGAACCAGGTTTCCTGCTCGTCTGAGCAATAATTTCAAGTTTGTCAAGACTGTACGAGGCAAAAATAAAAAAATTGTCTCCTGGGCTAATCAAATGCTTGAGTTGCAGGCCGAAACATAGTTAATTAAATTGTAGGAGCTCTTTATTGCTGAGGGCCTCTGGTCTGATGCTTCACATAACACTTCTCCTGCGTGAGGAGCCTTCTGACAGGCAATCTGGCTGGCTCGGTTCCCTCTCCCCTCCCTACCTCTGGAACCTCCTCCAGCCCTACAACCCTCCTCGAGCTCTCTGCGCTCCTCCAATTCTGGCCTCCTGCACATCCCCGATTTCCATCGCTCCACCATTGGCGGCCGCGCCTTCAGCTGCCTAGACCCCTAAGCTCTGGAATTCCCTCCCTCAACCTCTCCGCCTCTCTACCTCTCTCTCTCTCTCTTTCTCTGTTTATTGTTATTGCTGTGGTTGTTGTTGAGAAACATGATTGAATAACACACAATGGAATTGCCATATATTGCGGATTCCCCCATCCCCATTACATGCCCTCCAAAAATGAAAGGAAGATAACTCGTGAAGAGTGCGCCCCGAGATTTCCCGATATCCCTCCCGGGGCCTGGAGGCTGGCACTCAAGTTATCTTGGAGTCAGTTAGTGGCACTCTTGCCCTATGCCAGGAGCTGAGTCCCTCATCTCAGATGGCACTCCGCTACAGTACTGAGGGAGCGCCACTTTGTTGGAGGTACAGCCTTTTAAAATGAGATGTTAAAGAGATGTCCTGTCTGCCTGGGTAACCGCAATAGATCCCATTGTGGTACTTGAAGTAAATATACGCTAAAGGTAACTGAGAGGGTGAAGAGGAGATTTACCAGAATGGTTCTGGGATGGGGGATCTTAGCTACAAGGACAGGTTGGAGAAGCTGGATTTGTTTTCATTAGAGCAAAGGAGGTTGAGGGGTGATTTAATAGAGGTGTACAAGATTATGACGGGTTTGGATAGGCTAGACGGGGAAAGGCTGTTCCCACTAATTGATGGTACAAGGACTAGGGGACACAGATTTAAGGTTTTGGGCAAGAGATACAGGGGGGACGTGAGGAAAAACTTTTTTACGCAGCGAGTGGTGAGGACCTGGAACTCGCTGCCGATGGAAGTGGTGGAAGCGGACACACTCAATGTTTTCAAGGGGAGACTGGGTAGGCACTTGAGGGAAATAAACTTGCAGGGCTACGGGGATAGAGCGGGGGGAATGGGACTGACTGGATTGCTCAACAGAGAGCTGGCGCGGACTTAATGGGCCGAATGGCCTCCTTCTGTGTCGTTATGACTCTATGACTAAGCGCTATAAGTCGCCAAGGAGCCAGCTCACCACCACCTTCTCAAGAGCAGTTAGGGATGGGCAATAAATGCTGGCCTTGCCAGCGACGCCCACATCCCCAAGAATGAATAATTAATAAATAAATAAATGTGAGTTGCTGTTGTTGTTGCAGATACTGTTTATTGGAGCAGAGTTGGTGGAATACGCACTATGTTGCAGAAACTTCGTGACCTGCCATTCCTGCTCTAAGCCCTAGAATTACGCTGTGGGAAACACGTCTGCGGATGCATCACACTTAGAAAAGAAGTGTTATAGCATCCATTGAGATAAGGGGATCCCATAGCTTTATTTCAAGGCCCACGTTATTTCTGCACTCGCTGGGCTGCCTCAGTCAGTTTTTTCAGGCGGCTGTCCTGAGAACTGGAGGGGAGATGAGGAGACCGATGTTTCCTCTGATTTTGTTTTGGCTCGCGCGGCCCCTTTAACGGGCTGTGCGGGCCATTCCAAATCCTGCGCACGCGCGGTTTTTCTATTTAAAAGCCAGCTCAGGAGCCGCGCGAGACCTGCAGAGCGCTGTGCGGCTGCTCACCTGGAAAGTAACGTTGGAGGAGACGTGTTGATTTTTATGCTGCGCGTTGTCGTGATCTGCAATGCACTGCCTGAAAGGTTGGTGGAAGCAGATTCAATAAGGAAGATGGTTGTGGTTGTTGGAGGCCAATCATCTCAGCCCCAGGACATCGCTGCAAGAGTTCCTCAGGGCAACCATCTTCAGCTGCTTCATCCTTCCCTCCTTCATAAGGTCAGAAGTGGAGATGTTCGCTGATGATTGCACAGTGTTGAATTCCAGTCGCAACTCCTCAGCTAATGAAGCAGTCCGTGCCCGCATGCAACAAGACCCGGACGACATTCAGGCTTGGGCTGATAAGTGGCAAGTAACATTCGTGCCACACAAGTACCAGGCAATGACCATCTCCAACAAGAGAGAGTCTAACCACCTCCCCTTGATATTCTAAGGCATCACCATTGTTGAATACCCCACCATCAACATCCTGAGGGTCACCATTGACCAGAAACTTAACTGGACCAGCCACATAAATACTGTGGCTACAAGAGCAGGTCAGAGGCTGAGTCTTCTGGATACTCACCCCCTGACTTACAAAGTCACACATCATTCTAACATTTTTTTTTCGTTGATGGGATGTGGGCGTCACTGGCAAAGCTGGCATTTATTGCCCATTCCTAATTGCCCTTGAGAAGGTGGTGGTAAACTGTCTTCTTGAACTGCTGCAGTCCGTGTGGTGAAGGTGCTCCCACAGTGCTGTTAGGGAGGGAGTTCCAGGATTTTGACCCAGAGATGATGAATGAACAGAGATATGTGTCCAAATCAGGATGGTGTGTGACTTAGAGGGGAACTTGGAGGTGGTGGTGTTCCCATGCACCTGCTGCCCCTGTCCTTCTAGGTGGTAGAGGTTGTGGGTTTGGGAGGTGCTGCCGAAGAAGCTTTGGCGAGTTGCTGCAGTGCATCTTGTAGATGGTACACAATGCAGCCACGGTGCGCTGGTGGTGGAGGGAGTGAATGTTTAAGCCCATGGATGAGGTGCTGAATAAGCGAGCTGCTTTGGCCTGGATATTGTCGTACGTCTTGAGTGCTGTTGGAGCTGCACTCACCCAGGCAAGTGGAGAGTATTCCCTCACACTCCTTACTTGTGCCTTGTAGGTGGTGGAAAGGCTTTAGGGAGTCAGGAGGTGAGTCACTCACCACAGAATACCCAGCCTCTGACCTGCTCTTGTTGCCACAGTATTTATGTGGCTGTTTCAGTTGAGTATCTGGTCAATGGTGACCCACCAGGATGTTGATGGTGGAGGAGTCAGAGATGGCAATCCCATTGAATGTCAAGGGGAGCTGGTTTTACTCTCTCTTGTTTGAGATAGCCATTTTCTGGCACTTTTGTGGCATGAATGATGCGTGCCACTTATCAGCCCGAGCCTGGATGTGGCACAGGTCTTGCTGCATGCGGGCACAAACTGCTTCATTACCTGCAAACAGTGTCACACTTCTTGATTTAAAGCTTTTCAGCTCTGGTGACCAGACATTAGTAGAGATATCAGACAAAGCTTGGGTTGTAGGGATTGTGGTCTTGAAGAGAACTTAGCCTCGAAATTCTGTCTCCTTGGGTGGGGGTGGGAGGATGCGCTGTGCGGGCAGTGTTTAATTCTGGCAGAGTTGTGTTGGGAAGAAGAAATTTGGGGTGAAACCTGGATTTCCTCTCCATTGATGCATCCTCGAAAATCCTGACTGGGATGTGGATTGGGGGATGGGCTCTTCTTCTTCCTTCCCCCCCCCCCCCCACCCAATGTCCCGCTGTAGTCCATGTGGTGAGGGTACTCCCACAGTGCTGTTAGGGAGGGAGTTCCAGGATATTGACCCAGCGACGATGAAGGAACGGCGATATATTTCCAAGTCAGGATGGTGTGTGACTTGGAGGGGAACTTGGAGGTGGTGGTGTTCCCACGCGCCGGCTGCCCTTGTCCTTCTAGGTGGAAGAGGTTGCGGGTTTGGCAGGTGCTGCCGAAGATGAGTTGCTGCAAGTGCATCTTGTAGATGGTACACACTATCTGTAGGTTTTTTGCACGGTTCTCGATGAACGACAAGCATTCACCGAGTGTATTTGAAGACTTTGATAATGCTCGGTAGAAAGCCATTAATAAATCTCCAACCTCATCTCACTCGGAGCATAAAACGTGTAAATCAGCAAAGCGCTTATACAGCTCGCTCATTCTAAAAAAAAACACTCGCATCAGTCACTGTAATTGTTGCATTTTAATTAAAATTCAAGCCGTCAGCGTTCAACTCCTGCCCCTTTTATTAAATGGCTGATTCTTTAAATTGACATGTGCTTAATTGTAATGAAATATTTATCACTCTTTGTCAGTCTGCATATCAGGGGTTAATTGAATTTCTTGTTTTTTGACCTGGTGTTTTAAATAGCGGAAGAGAAATCGTTCGCGCTGAGACTGTTGAAATATGAGCACAGTCTTGTCAAAAGGCAGCAAAAAAGAAAGACTTACATTTCTATAGCGCCTTTCATGACCATAGGATGTCCCAGAGCACTTTACAGCCAATGAAGTACTTTTTGAAGTGGAGTCACTGTTGTAATGTGGGAAATGCAGCAGCCAATTTGCGCACAGCAAGCTCCCACAAACAGCAATGCGATAATGACCAGTGATGTTGATTGAGGGATAAGTATTGGCCAGGGCACCGGGGATAACTCGCCCCTGCTCGTCTTCGAAATAGTGGCCATGGGATCTTTCACGCCCAGCTGAATGGGCAGACGGGGCCTCGGTTTAAAATCTCATCCTAAAGACGACCCCTCATTACAGGCCCCGCCGCATAGTCAGTTCCCATTGAAGTCAATGGAAGCAAAAATCAGGCGGGATGTATAACGGGTGGCCCATGCGATACCACCACCACCCCCCCCCCCCCACCCCGTTTCTGCGCTGCCGCCCAAGACAGATTTCTACCCCGCGCTGCTGAAGGTTGACAGTCTGTCCGTGGAGCAGGACGTCTATCCCCAGGTTGTCACAACTTGCGCGCCTCAAACTGCGATGACGTTTTGCCAGCTGAAGAATAACGCTGCGAAGTTCAAACACGTTGAATTTCAACGCGACAGCGCCCAGAAATTTCACTCGCGGAAATTGTGCACGCCAATCCCAACAGCTACATTTCATTGGAACAGCAGTAGGCCATGCAGCCCCTTGGGACTGCTCCGCCATTAGATCATGGCTGAACTGCACCTCAGCTCCATTTACCCGCCTTAGCTCCCTTGATATCCTTAACTAACAAAAATCCATCGCCCTCAGGCTTGAAAGTTCCAATTGTCTCAGTATCCACAGCTTTCATGTTTTGCAACGCGTGCCTAAAGGTTTAATAAAGTAAAAAATAATGTCTAATTTATTAAAGAGGCAAATTAAATTTCCCCTCCAAGTCACATGCCATCCTAACTTGGAAGTTTATCGCCGATCCTTCATCGTCGCTGGGTCAAAACCCTGGAACTCCCTCCCTAACAGCACTGTGGGAGTACCATCACCACACAGACTGCAGCAGTTCAAGAAGGCGGTTCACCACCACCTTCTCGAGGGATGGGCAATAAATGCCGGCCTTGCCAGCGATGCCCACATCCCATAAAAAATAATTTTTTAAAAATCGTGTGGTTATGAGCAAAATGACACATCAGAGTGGGGCCTTTTAGTATAAAAACAGACAATGCTGGAGGCACTCAGCAGGTCGTGCAGCATCTGTGGAGAGAGAGAAACAGAGTTAACGTTTCAGGACCATGACCTTTCCCTTTCCGCTCATTGCTGGCCTTTTATGGATGGCCTGGAGAACACCGATGGCACTGTGCCTCTGGAATCTGACGTGAAACCCCTTCCCCAGGAACATTTCACCAGCGCTGTCACATCACTTATACACAAGATGGCAGCTTCAAAGATGTGCTTACTGTCAGTGGCAACTCTTGTTACCTTGGGGCTATGAGGCTCAGGCAGAGCCTTTTATGAAATGAGTAGATCCCAGCGGAACCACCAACCATTCCTCTTTGATGCTGATCAAACCAGCTGTGCATTTCCACCATTTTCCGTCCTTATTTCACTTTCATCCCCCCTTCAGAATCAAATCTTATAGAACAAATGAAATGGTTGTCACGGTTCGAGGCTATTAGAATTCACTGGAACAAAAAGATGGATAACTGTTGATGTGCTACAGAGCACTTCCAATTAAATTCCAATCTACTTAGCCCAATAAATCTCATTACAGCCTTTTATCAGTGTGAAAACAATTTTATCTGTCAATTCTAATGTAGATAAATGTAAGGTTATGTACATTGGAACATGAAGCGTGAGGTCTATGTACAATGAAAAGGTGGCTATTAACAAAAGTGAACAAAAAAGGTTTTGAGTGATCATTAACCATTCACTGAAACATCTCCAGACACTTTAAAGCTATTATCAACAATGCTAATCATATACTGGGATATATCTCAAGAGCATTTGAACCCCGCCCCCCCACCCCCACCCACTCCATATTGGATAATGGAAATTCGTGGATGGCAGATAATAGGACTGCAAATAATGCAGCCTCCTCTGTAAATCAAAAGAAGTGATTCTAACCTTGTAATGCATATTCAAGGTGAGCACAGCGAGTGATCCTCCCAACACTTTCAACTTGTGCTCGCAGTTATGCCCCGAATGGGCTGTGCCACAGGATTGACAATTACCCCTGAATTAAAATGCAAGGCATCAGAGATTATGCGGGATGGCCACCATGAAAGCTGATAAATATCACACCATCTCTCCAATGTGTGTAGGCTAAATCTCATATTGGGATTTATTCATAATTAAGGAAATATACAGAAGCTGTAACGCACAAGGATGATCTATTAGTGCAACACTTCAATCGATAAAGATAGAATCGATGCATAAGGGGTAATGCGTCCTCTTTAGAACTTATTTCTTCCACAGTACAACAGTCTGCAAGACTTTTGGAAGAAATTTCTTGACATAATGTCATCTGTGAGGGAACTCAATCCCTCTACTGACTTCACAGCGTTCAACTTCACAAGTGAATTGAACTAAAGATATCACCGTCGATTCTGGGCAGGCTGCTGACACTATTAATGTTGTCTATTGCCATTCTGTATCTCGGGGCAGGTGAGGTGGAGGGATCATGTGATGCTGCAACACAGGGAATGCTAGCATAGTAGTTAAGTTACTGGGCTAGTAATCCAGAGGCCTGGACTTAATGATCTGGAGATGTGAATTCAAATCCCACCACGGAGCTGGGAAATTTAAATTCAGTTAAATGAAATAAATCTGGAATAAAAAAGCTGATATCAGTAATGCTGAGCCATGAAACTACCAGATTGTTGTAAAAACCCAGCTGGTTCACTAATGTCCTTTAGGGAAGGAACTCTGCCACCCTTACCCGGTCTGGCCTATATGTGACTCCAGACCCGCAGCAATGTGGTTGACTCTTAACTGCACCTCTGAAATGGTCAAGCGAGTCACTCAGTTGTCTTACCACCACCTCCTCAAGGGCAATGAGGGATGGGCAATAAATGCTGGCCATGCCAGTGAGGCCCACATCCTGTGAACAAATAAACATGTTAGTTGGCTGTGATTTAGAGCAGCCATTTTGATCCTGAGTCAATTGGGAGTAGCAGGAAATGTCAGAGTTAGTTCCATCTGCTTCAGCAACCTCCCTCCACATGGCCTGAACCGTCCTCTTAGGGGGCGTCCTGCCCTCAGTCCATAGCAGTCAATCCCTTTCAGCCACCTCCACTGATGTAGCAGGGAATCTGTGTCTCTTTCTGCTATTGACTCCGCCCTTCCCCAAGACGACACCTGTGCTTCCTGCTATTCAAAAAGATGTGTTCCCCTTTAACGAGCTGCAGTCTTTAAAAAAAAAAATTAGCATTTATATCGCACCTTTCACGACCTCAGAACCTCCCAAAGCACTTAACAGCCAAGGAAGTACTTTTTGAAATGTAGTCACTGTTGTAATGTAGGAAACACGGCAGCCAATTGCCACACAGCAAGCTCCCAAACAGCAGTGTGATAATGATCAGATAATCTGTTTTAGTGATATTGGTTGAGGGATAAATATTGGCCAGTACACCGGGGAGAACTCCCCTGCTCTTCTTCAAAGAATGCCACTGAATCTTTTACGTCCACCCGAGAGGGCAGTCGGGGCTTCAGTTTAACGTCTCATCTGAAAGAGGACACCTCCGACAGCACTCCCTCAGTACAGCACTGGAATGTCAGCCTAGATTATGTCCTCAAGTCTCTGAAGTGGGACTATGAACATACAACCTGCTGACTCAGAGGCGAGAGTGCTACCCACTGAGCCACGAGGACTCTGGCTGCACCGACACTCTATTTCCCTCTCTCCCCATGGCAATATCTCAATGAGGGTGGTTAACCAGTCCTAATCTGTCCTGCATGGATAACGATGGTCCCGGGAGGAAAGTTAAATGGAAGAGTCACATGCCCCGGCACACACTACCAACAGGAGCGGAATCCAAGCTACTCTGGAGACTTGCATAGCATTAGTCTGAAGGGATGTTTACCAGTCCTAGCCGCTTTAGGGCTACCCCGGATCAGGCGTATTCCTCAGTCGTTCACTTTCAACTAAAGTTTGAGGTAGCCGAATCCTAAAGACGCTTAATTGGGTCAAAAGGTCCGGGCTATCTCTCCCTAAAGGAAAGGAACAACCCGAGAATGTTAGCGTCCTCCAGATAGCGCTTTTAATAAGTTTAGCCAGACTGTAACCTTCCGGATATTATGAGGGTCCGGAAAACTCCCCCAGAATTCTGCAACTCCTCAGCAAAGAGCGTACAGAGATTGAGTTTGCGAGTTTGATACAGAAGTACTATGTGAGACAATTCTAAAAATATATAGATTTATTAAAGAACCGACATGCAAATTACAGTTGGTGAATCAGTCAATTGCAAAATTAACCGTTCTAAAAAGAGAAAAAATGCGATCTTATTATTAACAGAGAATCTTACTTTTAAATCTGAACTTCGCTACAGTATTACAGTTCTTAAAGGTTTCTATTCAGGATATCCATCAATAGCAAATACCTTTGATCCCCGAAAACGGTGTGACGGCAGGTGTTCCTTACTTTGTCATCTTTACGAGGGCAGATGTTCCTTATCTTATGTGCTTCTTTACGAAGTGTAAATTAGAACACCTTATCCAGGGTGAACCATTGTTTTTTTCCCAAAAGGTCAGCCTGTCGGAGCCCTTCACCTTCTGTTTCAATAAGGTTATTTATTCAGGGTCAACAACTGTCTTATCTCAATAGCCAGAATTCTTTCACAGCTATTTCATAGTTAGGTTTCTAAATTTCCAAACCCAGTTTGTCAGGGGGAAAAATTCAGTTGGTTTGCACCTCCCGTTAGCGCCTTAAGAGGGCGCTAATGGGGCGCAAAGCAACTAGCGCCCGGGCGCGGTGATATCTGCGCCTCTCGCGAAATTGACTAGACATTTTGCGGCGGCGCTAAACACTACCGCCATGATCTCCTGCGCCGGCAGATCGTGACGTCAGTCGAGTGCGCAACGCCCCGGTAGCGCTCCGGAGCGGATATTGAGTGGCGCCCCCTGCCTTACCGCCTGCCGCTAGCAACGACAGGTTGAGGGGAGTGTTTTGCAGTCAGGAAGGGACTGGGGGAGCGCTATTTAAAGGCCAACACTTCCTGCCTTTTTTTGTTGGTGACATTTTTGCACCACGCATTCTGAGAGAGAGAGACTTCTGGAGAGATTCAACGCTGTGTGAAGGAGTTTTGGGTACGGAGCAGCACTTTGCAGGTTCATTTTGATTTGCCCTTCCTTGCATCTATTTAGAAGAGACTGTGGGGGCTGCACTCTGAGCTCTTTCCCTGGGCCTCTCTATTGTTCTTTCCAGCAGATTAGATGTATAAGTCTCTCCAGGCCGAGATTCAAGGCTGCAATGAGCAGGATGTGGATGGAGAGCAAGATCAACCCTCCCCTTTAAGAACTGGCCGGCGCCATTGTGTCTGTGATTCCATTGCTGACTGACATCACATGAGCATCGCCAGCGCTCTGAGGTAGCGCCTCGCTCCTCGGCCTTTGCGCCTTAAGACAGGTGTGAAGCGCCTGATTTAGCGCTCCAATCACCTCCAGGGGCGATAAAAGCCAAGTTTGCAGTCAATGTTTTAATAAGGCCAGAATTCTTTCATAAGATAGTGTATTTTTCTGAATAGGTTATATGGCTTATTCCTTCACAAGTCGACATTGGTGTCAACGCATCCTGGGGTTGGAACTCTCTGGCGTCCAGGGGGAAGGAACAGTGTCCGTGTTCGCTGGAAATTCACAAAGCTAGACTGATTACTGCAGCCAACAGTCAGCTGGGATCTTGAACGTCTGAATGTTTGAATTTGCAAACACAAAAAAGCAGAGTGCGCAAGGCGGAAAGAAATCACCACGTGGAAATCCACCAGCAGGTGCGACACGCACATCAGTCTGAACATCATACACATCGCAGGTCAGACTTTGTCACTAGAAAAATATAGTTGTACTTAGGGACAATGAACCTTACTACGGTTAGCAAGAGAAAGCAAGCAAGCATCTGGAGCATGTGGAAAGATACAAAGCACAATCCATACCCCTTGAAAAGAAATGAAGAGGTTTTAAAATAGCATAGAAGCATTTAAGGGAAAGCGAGATAAACACGTGAGGGAGAAAGGAATAGAAGAATATGATGGTAGGGTGAGATGAAAGGGGTGGGAGGGAGGCCCATGTGGAGCATAAACACTGGGATAGACCAATTGGGCTGAATGGCCTGTTTCTGTGCTGTAAATACGATGTAATTCTATGTAAAAATCATATTTCTACACAGTTACATTGAGAATCTAATGATGGCAAGCCCGTCCACCATCCATCTTTTTTTTTTGTTGCTGTACTAATCACTTTGAGTTCCAGAAAATTCTCACCAGTGCTCCAGAAGACAACCGATCATCACATGACACAAGCAAAATACTGCGGAGGCTGGAAATCCAAAATAGAAACAGAAAATGCTGGAAACACTCAGCAGGTCAGGCAGCTCCTGTGGCGAGAGAGAAACAGAGCTAACGGCCGGAATTTTCCCACTGCCGTGCGTGCGGGATTGGAGGTCGGTCGGGAGCGAAAGTTGAAATAAATCGGAGCGGGTCGGGAACCCGCCATCATTCGCCTCCTCGCCACTTTAACTGGGGCGCGTTTGCCAGCGTGGCCGCGACCCGAACGGTGACCTAATTTAGATAATTATCAGGTTGTTGTCAGACCCTGAAGTGTCCTTTTAGCCCTAACTTTACAATTTCACTGCATGAGCACGGGAATCACGCAGCTCGGCAACCACGCCTGTGAACCTGAGGCGGGAGTTCAGTGGTAATTGATGGAACTCATTACTGCACAGCACGGAAAGCACAATAAAGACTCCCACCTGACACCTGGTTACGTTCCTAAGGCAGATGCTGCTCCTGAGTGCATTCTAAGCACAGATTCAGCTTTCCAGAGGTTGCAAGTGTTTTCAGCAAATTCAGGAACCACTGTCACCTCATTGCTACAACAGATCACACCATTGACAGATTGCTTCTACTTGACCTGCCTTCTATTTCATCAGCACTGTCTCACCTTGGTCCTCAGAAGCAGGCCACAATATGAGCCCCAACACCAGCAGCACTAACAACAACAATACCAAACTTCTCCTCAACGACCTGATGCTGAAGCGTTTGAGGTAGTCTACATAGATTTTAGCAAGGCTTTTGACAAAGGTCCCACATGGCAGGCTGATCAAAAAAGTAAAAGCCCATGGGATCCAAGGGAGAGTGGGAAATTGGATCCAAGATTGGCTCAGTGCCAGCAAGCAAAGGGTAATGGTTGAGGGGAGTTTTTGTGACTGGAAGGCTGTTTCCAGTGGGGTTCCACAAGGCTCAGTACTCGGTCCCTTACATTTTGTAGTATATATTAATGATTTAGACTTAAATGTAGGGGGCACGATAAAGAAATTTGCTGATGATACAAAAATTGGCCGTGTGGTTGACAGTGAGGAGGAAATCTTTAGATTGCGGGAAGATATGGATGAGCTGGTCAGTTGGGCAGGAAAGTGGCAAATGGAATTCAATCCAGAAAAGTGTGAGGTAATGCATTTGGGGAGGGGCAACAAGGCAAGAGAATACAGAATAAATGGGAGGATACTGAGAGGTGTGGAGGAACAGAGGGACCTTGGAGTGTATGTCCACAGATCCTTAAAGGTAGCAGGACAGGTCGATAAAGTAGTTAAAAAGGCATACGAAATGCTTTCCTTTATTAGCCGATGCATAGAATATAAGAGCAAGGAAGTTCTGCTAGAACTGTATACAACACTGGTTAGGCCACAGCTTGAGTATTGTGTGCAGTTCTGGCCACCACATTACAGGAAGGATGTGATTGCACTAGAGAGGGTGCAGAGGAGATTTACGAGAATGTTGCCAGGACTGGAAAACTAGCTATGAGGAAAGATTGGATAGGCTGGGCTTGTTGTTCTTGGAACAGAGGAGGCTGAGGGGAGATTTAATTGAGATTTATAAAATTATGAGAGGCCGAGATAAAGTGGATAGGAAGGACCTATTTCAATTAGCAGATGGGTCGATAACCAGGGGGCATAGATTTAAAGTGAGTTGTAGGAGGTTTAGAGGGGATTTGAGGAGAATTTTTTTTCACCCGGAGGGTGGTGGGGGTCTGGAACTCACTGCCTGAAAGGGTGGTAGAGGCAGAAACCCTCACCACATTTAAAAAGTACTTGGATATACACTTGAAGAGCTTTCAAATGCAATGTGGCCAAGGCTGCTTTAAATATCCCAGCTGAAAATGTGTCACCGAGGATGTCATCAGACCCGCACCATTTAATAGGGCCGGGAAACGCGCAGGCCTGCCTTAATTTTTTATTTTATTTATTCAATCACGGGATGTGTGTGTTGCTGGCATTTATTGCCCATCCCTAGCTGCCCTTGAGAGGGTGCTGGTGAGCCGCCGCCTTGAATCGCTGTTCTTATTAGCAGTTTGGTATAACTGAGTGGCTCGCTAGGCCATTTCAGAGGAGCAGTTTAGAGTCAACCACACTGCTGTGGGTCTGGAGTCACATATCGGCCAGACCGGGTAAGGGCAGCAGATTTCCTTCCCTAAAGGACATTAGTGAACCAGATGGGCTTTAACAACAATCCGGTACTTTCATGGTCACCATTACTGATTCTCGCTTTTTATTCCAGATTTATTTAATTAACTGAATTTAAATTCCCCAGCTGCCATGGAGGGATTCTAAACTTATGTCTCTGGATCAGTCCAGGCCTCTGGATTACTAGTCCAGTAACATAACCACTATTCTACCATTCCCTTAATAGGTACCATTAAGGGAAAGTCGCTCTCAGGAGCGGCATGAAATGGGGAACGGGGTCCCGACCCACCACGCCAACCGCCCTCACCCGACCCGCCCAGGTGAACAAAATTCCAGCCAACGTTTCAGGTCGATGTCCTTTCATCAGAACTGGAAACTGTTCAAGCTGTAGCAGGTTTTAAGCGAGTACAGAGGCAGGGAAAGGGGAGAGAGGAGGGAAGAACAAAAACTGTGATAGGGTGGAAGACAGGAGAGATTAATTGACAAAAGGGATGGTGGTGCGAGGCCAAAGGGGGTGGTAATGGGACAAGTAAAGAAACAAAAGATGGGTTTAGGAGATGTAAATGGCAACAGAAGAGCTATTACCAGCACCTGCTGTTCGAAAAAATGGGAGCAGTGGTTATGATCTGAAATCGTTGAACTCAATGTTGGATGCAAAAGGTTGTAAAATGTCGAATCAAAAGACAATGTTGAGTCCGGAAGGATCTTCCCATGAGATGCTTTCAGCTCAATATAGCTCCCTAACAGAACTGACAGAGGCTACTCCTGTTGGTTGGTTGCTTGTGGCGTTTTCTACCCATCGAGGAACAACTTGCAGACTTAAGTTGAGAGCCAATTTCTATTTAGTTATAACTCAACAGACACAGTCAGAGACCTTGGCCGAGGCCTGTCCTACAAGATATTCACTAAGTACGCACTCTACATTAATTACTTTTCCCACATCATCTTGCTCATTAGCCCTGAAGCACCCTCGCACCTAACTTCTGCAGAATACTGCTGCCGTTAACAAGGATTCTTGACCACACCGAGTGGATCATCAGGACTCATTCAAACAGTGCAGTCAATTGCACTTCATGAAAATGCCTACTCAGGCCCAAATCATTTTCCGACTGTTCTGTTATTAGGCAATCATACTAACCAAATTATCTTGCTTTTAATTCCCGTTCAGAGAAAATATTTTATGAACCTAGATTGTCTATTTTGCCACATTTATATAAATTAAAATCACCCCGTGCATATTATCCTGTTCGCATGAAATTCCTCCATGTGATATTGGAATCATAGAATCATAGAATCATAGAATATTACAGCACAGAAGGAGGCCATTCGGCCCATCGAGTCTGTGCTGGCTCTTTCGAAGAGCGATCCAGTTAGTTCCACTCCCTCGCTCTTTCCCCATATCCCTGCAATTATTTCTCCTTCAAGTATTTACCCAATTCCCTTTTGAAGGCGACTATTGAATCTGTATCCACCGCCCTATCAGGCAGTGTATTCCAAATCCTAACCACTCGTTGCGTAAAAATAGGTTTTTCCTCACGTCGCCTCTGGTTCTTTTGCCAATCACCTTAAATCTGTGCCCTCTGGTTATCCACCCTTCAGCCATTGGAAACAGTTTCTCTTTATTTACTTGATCTAAACCCTTCCTGATTTTAAACACCTCTATCAAATCTCCTCTTAGCCTTCTCTGCTCCAAGGAGAACAACCCCAGCTTCTCCAGTCTATCCATGTAACTGTAATCCCTCATCCCTGGAACCATTCTAGTAAATCTCTCCTGTACCCTCTCCAAACCAAATTTTAGCATAGGAGTAAACTCATTTAAAATAAACGTCTTTCATAAAATGTTGGACAAAGGAATTTCAGGTGAATGTTTAACACTTTGGTTACTAGTAGCAGAGAGCATGGCCGCACTTTTCCTTACCTCGGCGGGTCCGTGGCGGGCGACGTCGGTGGTGGGTGGTTGCTCGTGGCCCCGCTCCTGTCTGCATCCCAGCCTCTGACATGACTTTCCCCTGATTGGGCTTGTTAAGCCAGCCCAGCATGTTTCCTGGCCAATTGAAGGAAGCCGGTCTGGTGATGTCATTTGATGACGCATCATCAGCTGGTTTCCTTAAAGGGACCATGCGCAAATTTATTTGGACAGTTGTGCTGTCAGTGTTCTACAGCATTGAGGTGCTGCAAACACTGCCAAACACTGCACAAAGGTGCACGGCTGCACCCAGGCTCTCCCATGACTCCCTCCATAAGGAGGGAGTCACAGCATGCAGGGAGGTTCTCTTCCCTTCCAATGGGCGGAAGAGACTTCCCCAGGAGATCAACGCAGCCGGGTTGCACATTGGACAGGAGGGCACAAGCAGGGATGTCATCAGGAGGACCTGGCTGCAGTGACGCAAACCTTTCAATGATCTCAGTAGATCACGAAACGTTACTGCAAAGCCACACTCGACCTCATCCTGCTGTGCCACTCATCACATCCCCATCACTCTTCCTTCCCTGCCCTACTCCTGCACATCCTTACTCACACCAACTTACCTTGCACATCCACCCATCCCTCTCTATCTACATTATCACATTCCCATCTCACGAGCCACCCCTCACACCCACCCTCATCCTAGTCCAATCATAACAACTAACAACACACAAGGGTAGGCACTTGTGTGTTTTAGCCAATGTTCATGTGAAGTTTCAGTTAATGTGCTGTCAAGCATTGAAATCTTTATTTTCAACAATTTCCATTCTTGGATAGATTTGTGTGCACCTTTGGAAGTGGCTTAGTGAGTTGCAGTGAATGCTGAGACATAACGGTACCCCCACCCCCCAATGGTGATGAGTGTGAAAGGAATGGCTTGGTCATTGTAGGGATGCTTTATGATGTTGGTGTGGGGTGGTGCCAACCTGGCGCATCATGTGGCATCCAGGGTGTACAGCATCAATTAAGTAAATCTGGCCATGGTGAGGCCATCCCTGGCCTCCCGGGCAGCAATGTGGCCGAGTGTTGATGTCCTCTGTCTTGTGCAGCATCAGTTGATTGTGGAGAAGGTTGGTGTTGCTGGTGGTGCTGCTGGTGTGCCTGGTGCTGCTGGTGTTTGGGCTGATTGTGGTGGGATTCTGAGGACCAAGGTGAGAGAGTATAAAGGGTACCCATGCTGATAGAATAGATGGCAGGTGAAGTAGAGATGACAGAAGCAATCTGTCAATGATGGGAGAGATAATGAGGTGAGACTAGATGGAGACTTGTGTAAAGACTTGCAGCATCCTGAATCTGTAGTTGAAATGCAGTTTAGAGAGGTTAGTGGTTAAGGGAACATTTCTCAATCAGCTGGGAGCTTTGACCTGACATTTGAAGCTGTCAACTCATCAGCTTCACTGATGAGGTCTAGGCACAGCGGGAAAACCCATGGACGACCTGTCAAATTCAAAAAGCTGGGAAAAAGCATTGTTAAGTGGCTGTAAACAAGCCACTAATGACTTTAATTGCCTCCCCCGCCACTGCCTGCTGGATCTGCTCAGCGCTGACGGACCCGACATCGGGAAAGTCCAGTGTGCATGTTTTGACAACGGTTTCCCGACCCGCTGTCAATCATTTTCAATTTAACAGCTGACCTGCCACCCATCCCGTCCACTGAGCACTGGCAAAATTCCGGCCCACAGTTTCAAGCCCCTACAGTTCCCCATCATGGGGAGTCACCTTTTCTACAGCTAGCCTGGTTCCATTCTACCTAGCAAAATGCAAACAATTAATATTGGATGGTCTAATCTAGAGGATGCCACAAGTCAACAAATGCAGTGAGGGGCTGAGATAATGGGCCGGATCTTGCTGGACATATAACGAACGGCGTGTTATCGATGCATGCCGTTATTAACCTGAAAATCGGCCCGGAAGTTCAGGGGAAGCAGAGTTGCAGCGTGAGTTGCGAATCTCCAGAACTTGCTGGTCCACCATTAGCTTCGCACAAACGGAATCTCGCCCTTAGTCTCCCCGTTAGTTTTAAGAACTTGCTGGATTTGCACGTTAACCACCCATTAAACTCGCCGCAGAAAGTTATGTCTGGAAATTTAGGGCGTAAGTACCCTTTTAACGACATGATAATAATTAATGCAATTACAATCAACCACTCTGGCCCAGAATGGGAGCAATTTAAACTGTTCAAGCTCTGTGAATTGATGTTTGAGATTTGAAAAATGTCAAATAAAAATTCTCTTACTTTTTTTCTTACTTTTCCAATCTCTTTTTTTCTCTCTCCTAACCTAATCTTTCATTCCATCTTGTTATTTCTCTTTCTGTACCTGAATCTACCCTCCCTGTTGAGGCCGGCAAGTGAAAAATAAACTACATAAAACAATTGAAGAAAAATAAATGGCATTCCTGTGAGCCTGACAAACTGAAAATGAACTGAAAAAGGAATGAATGGTGCTAACAACACAACACCTACTTGCATTTGTATAGCGCCTTTACTATGGTAGAACGTCCTACAGTGCTTCACAGGAGTGTAATCAGACAAAAATCGACACTGAGCCAAAGAAAGAACCATTCGGACAGGTGACCGAATGCTTGGTCAAAGAGGTAGGTTTTAAGCAGCATCTTAAAGGAGGAGAGAGAGGTGGAGAGGTTTAGGGAGGGAATTCTAGAGCTTAGGACCTTTGCAGCTGAAGGCACAGCCGCCAATGGCGGGGCGAAGGAAGTGGGGGATGCGCAAGAGGCCAGAGTTGGAGGAATGCAGAGTTTTCGGAGAGTTGTAGGGCTGAAGGAGGTTACGCAGAGAGAGGGAGGGGCGAGGCCACAGAAGGATTTGAATATGATAAGAAAATTCTCCTTTCTGCCTCTCTACCTCTCTCTTCTCCTTTAAGACGCTGCTTAAAACCTACCTCTTTGACCAACCTGTCCTAATGTCTCTTTCTTCTATTCTTTCTGAGGCGTTGGTGGACCGGAAGCCAATGTACATCAGGGAGCACAGGGGTGATGGGTCCAGTGGTTGGATCTTTTGAAACCATCCTTCTGTTAAGCGCTTGTAAAGTAAATGGAAATAAATGGTTCTACATCAGGCCACAGGCCTGGTACAGGCAGCGGAAACATCTGGTTCAGCCTCAACCAGCGCCTGCAAAACTAAAAAGGCTTTTCTGTTCATTCTCAGAACTGACAAATATTTTTCTTTTAAAAGGCTTAGCTCTAAAACAACTGAAAGAAATATTTATGATAAATGAAAGTCATATGTATATTATATATGTTAATTAATTATGTTGGGATGTAAAAGCCGATTTCTGGTATCAAAAAAAAGCTTTGCAGATGAAGGCTGTTAGTCATAGAATCATAGAATCATATTTTGAAAGAGCGCTCTAATTAGTCCCACTCCCCTGCTGTTTCCCCATAGCCCTGCAAATTTTTCCATTTCAAGTATTTGTCTAATAATCAGAGACGGCGACATAGTTACCAGGGTGCAATGCATAGAGGCCGCCACTGACCAATGACACTAGGCGTTGCGATCATGTCGTCCCCAAGGACCAATCACAGCGCTCTAATTGGATGGTTGGATTGCCAAACGGGCCAATTATTTATTGGTTCAATTATTTAATGCTGCACTGTCAAAGGTGCCGTCTTTCGGATGAGATATTAAACAGAGGCCCCATCTACCCTCTCAGGTGGGCGTAAAAGATCGCATGGCACTATTTTGAAGAAGAGCAAGGGAGCTGTGCAGTCCTGACCAAATCTCATCCCTCAATCAACACCTCCAAAAAATAACCAACAGATTGGCCTAGAAATTAGGTTTTTTTGGGGGCACGAAACGGCCTCCTAAGCTTCCAATATGGTGGGCAGACAGTGCACGCTCGTTGCGGCATAAATGTCAAAAAATAGGCATGCTGTGCCCATACCTGAAACAAGCTTTAGCCCGTTGCATATGCAAATTAGGGGCCTAACGCCTGCTTGAGGCTCCCATTGCGAGATTGGTTGGCCCTGAGGCAGCCCCCTCCCGCCACAACCCACCCCACCGACCACCCGTAAATTTCAACCCAGTTGCACCTCTTCCCGAACTCGGTTCCCAACCCCCAACTCACTTACTTAAGGGCCACTGGGATGCTTTCAATGTGGCAAAGTGCCTTTCTATTATTCATTCTCGGGATCTGGGCATCGCTGGCAAGGCCAGCATTAATTGCCCATCCCTACCTGCCCTCGAGAAGGTGGTGGTGAGCCGCCTTCTTGAACTGCTGCAGTCCGTGTGGTGAAGGTACTCCCACAGTGCTGTTAGGGAGGGAGTTCCAGGATTTTGACCCAGCGACGATGCAGGAACGGCGATATATTTCCAAGTCAGGATTGTGTGTGACTTGGAAGGGAATTTGGAGGAGGTGGTGTTCCCATGTACCTGCTGCCCTTGTCCTTCTAGGTGGAAGAGGTCGCGGGTTTGGGAGGTGCTGCCGAAGAAGCCTTGGCGAGTTGCTGCAGTGCATGTGACCCTAAATATGGCCCTCGGGACGTATCCGGCCCGCCAATTCATTCTATCCGGGCCGCTGCATGGGGCAGAGCTAAAACGTGAGCCGGAGCTCGAGCTGCACATCAGTCTGAGTCGAGTCGTGGCTGCTCATCTCGATGACTCTTTTACTGAAGAAAGAGACCGGCGCTGCGTCTTTCCCCTCCCGGTACCCTGAGTACAACGGCACGGGGGGGGCGGTGGGGTGGGGGGGGGTTCTCATCGCCGTCTTAGACACAGGAGTGGATCACAGAGCACAGGGACTCCAGATAATGACACACGATTGTAGTTCAGGCCTTGCGAGGCCTCAGGCTCCCGCACTCAACACACTGAAAAGAGAAGACCTCTTACGTCGGAGGCCCCACAAACTCGAGCCGCTCGGCCACACAGCCACGTAGACTTTCAGTATAACATATGATCGAGCAATCATTTCATTCATTTAGTAACAGAAGCTTGTACTATTTTACACTACATTACTGTACAGGGTATTGGTGAGACCACACCTGGAGTACTGCGTACAGTTTTGGTCTCCTTATTTAAGGAAGGATATACTTGCATTGGAGGCAGTTCAGAGACGATTCACAGGGTTGAATCTTGAGATGAGGGGGTTGACTTATGAGGAAAGGTTGAGCAGGCTGGGCCTATACTCATTGGAATTTAGAAGAATGAGAGGCGATCTTATCGAAACATATGATACTGAGGGGGCTCGACAGGGTAGATGCAGAGAGGATGTTTCCCCTCGTGGGGAAATCTAGAACGTGGGGGCATAGTTTCAGAATAAAGGGTCGCCCTTTTAGAACTGAGATGAGGAGGAATTTCTTCTCTCAGAGGGTCATAAATCTGTGGAATTGTCTGCCCCAGAGAGCTGTGGAGATAGACAGATTTTTGCAAGATAAGGGAGTGAAGGGTTATGGGGAGCGGGCAGGGAAGTGGCTTTGAGCCCAAGATCAGCCATGATCTTATTGAATGGCGGAGCAGGCTCGAGGGGCCAAGTGGCCTATTCCTGCTCCTATTTCTTATGTTCTTATTTTGTGTATTTAAGATAGTATCTGACTACTATCTGAATTTATGTTTATAAATTATTGCGAGGGTAGAAGTGGGAGTGATTATCAACACTATGAGGTGGCCTGTTTCAAATTTACTAATTTAACAGTTGCTCTCACCAATGACTGTAAGTGGGGTTATTAATTTGTGCACAATTATTCACTCGCTTTAATATTATCCCACTTAATTAGCATAGTGGAGGCATAACTAAATGGATCTGAGTATATTGGACATTGCACTCACTGTTTTTAATGTAAGCCCTTTTTCCCCCGTGCCATGAACAATTTAAGTTTATTGCCATGACTGGAAGAGGGTTGTAGAGATTTATGCCGTTGGCCAGTCCCAGTAATAAATAGCACTCGGGGATGCAATGTGCATTATAATGGTGCATTACTGGTGGCCATTCTCAAGTGAAAGGCCGCAAACTCTATCGGCATCTTGGCTTTTCTCGGGAGTGATCGCACGTTGACAATGAACAAGCCCAAATTGAGGGCTGACCTGGGGCGCAATTTGCAGATTAAATCATTATCCGAGGCACCTAATTATTTCTTAGCAAGGTTTCAAAGGCATCAAAGTAGCACTTTCATGTGCAATTTTTAAAGGTTGTATCAATGATTTTATCCTCGATTGTGCCTTATACCATGGTTATAATTGCCAGTGGAAGCAGAATCGATCTCTCATTTTCCACAGTAAGAATGAATTGAGACCAGTTGGAATGAACAGACCGAGCATTTTTCAATGAGACTCGTGAATCTGCATCATGTTTGCTAGCCTGTTAATAAGTGACGTTATTTTTATTAAGTGTGGAAACGACACGAAGGGTTCTTTATACAATAAATACCAAAACAAATTTTAATGGTAGCTGTTGTTAACACAATTCATTTTCTGTGTGCGGCTCTCAACAGCTCACCAAACCTTGTTAAGTGGCCCTCCAGCCCAAATAATTGCCCACCCCTAATGTAAAAGATCACATGGCACGAGTTCGAAGATGAGCAAGGGTGTTATCCCTGGTGTCCTGACTAATGTTTATCCCTCAACATCCCTAAAAGGACTGATTATCTGGTCATTATGACATTGCTGTTTGTGGGAGCTTGCTGCGCGTAAATTGGCTGCCGCGTTTCCGACAGCAGTTACAACAGTGGCTACTCTTCAAAAAGTACTTCATTGGCTGTAAAGCGCTTTGGGACGTCCTGAGGTTGTGAAAGGCGCTATAGAAACGCAAGTTCTTTCAGTCTTTTTATGAGGCCTGTCGCATTGCTGACGCTGAATGTAAGCGCTTTGAGGAAGACTCACCTGAAAGATCATCATTCCCCAGCCTGGTGTATCCCAGATCCACCATTCAATCTGCAGACGCTCATTCTGGTCTCGTCGCTCATCAACGAACTCACTGCTAAAAATGAGAAGATTATCCAGCTGTTGCCTTCTTCGATATCGAAGGTCTAGCGACGGCGATAGTTCTAAGTGGTGTAATGTAATTAAAGGCTTTAGCTGGCATCAAGAAGCAATGTAATTTGAATATCTTACATATATTTTACTCGCAAGTTGCATTTTTGATTGTGTCTTCCATCTATGCTGCGGCGCTCGGTATCTCTGGGTGCCCAGAGGTGCTTTTTGCCGAACTTTATTCTGCCACGTGAAGAGCAGTTTTGCACAGCTATACAAATATTAATAAGGCTATTTGCATCTACTTATGTCATACCAGCAAGCCAGAATTTCACACGGGTGCTGGGAAGGAATGACCTTCGCACATTATGTTACAGATGCAAAACTACCTTCATCCCAGTCATAAAAGCCACAAGCACGATGTACAGAAAGCTTGAAAGAAATAAAGGAGCCAACAATGCATCGATTGATATTCTGAGACAAATGCCCTTTTTTGTTCCCCACTCTGCAAGCTAAATAAAATTCACTGTACCAGTATACTGAAGTAATCGCAGTTCTTGTCTGAAGCCAGTTAAATTGATTCCTGGTCGCATCTGTTGGCTGCAGCTGACTTTACCCAGCATATGTAGAACAACAACAACTTGGATTTATAGAGCGCCTTTAACAGAGCAAAAAGTCCCAAGGCGCTTCACAGGAGCGATTATCAAACAGAATTTGACCCCGAGCCACCTAAGGAGATATTAGGATAGGTGACCAAAAGCTTGGTCAAACAGGTAGGTTTTAAGGAGCGTCTTTAAGAAGAGAGAGAGAGGTAGAGAGGTTTAGGAAGGGAATTCCAGAGTTTAGAGCCCAGCCAGATGAAGGCATGGCCGTCAATAGTGGAGCGATGAAAACCGGGCAGGCGCAATGTACTACAGCAGTCCTGCAAGATTATGTTAAGCGTGACATGACTGGGATCAATGGTGCTGGAATCCCTTTACAATTAGAGATCAAAAATTGCGTCAGAAGATAATTTCTCCTGAAGGACCAGGAATATAGTTCCTAAGATAATGTAGAACTTGACTAAGCTGATCCATTGCGAAGAATCTCCTACAATAGGGAGGGTGCGTGATCAGCTTGCGCGCCCATTCAAGATGAACTGAGGCATGGCAATCCAGCGATCAACCTGTCAGAACTCTTTTGACAGCTGTAACTCGAGGGATATGACTGAACAGGATTTGGGATTGGATAACTATGGGACTGACATGCCTGCTTCACAAACTCACCATGAATGCCCAAACTATTTCTACACAAAAGCATTTACTTGTGGTCAATGCGTTCTATTCTGCATGAAGCATCTTTATTGTTGCTGGTTGAAGGAGTTTTGTTTTGTTTCGGTTTCGGTTTATTTTCCATCTACAATTTCCATAACAGAATAAGTCACGAGAACATAAAATGTCCGCAGCTTGTGTGTCAGATTGGTTTAGGAAAACAGGAACAGGAGTGGGCCATTCAGCCCCTCGATCCTGTTCCGCCATTCAATTAGATCATGGCTGATCTGTATCTTAACTCCATCTCCCTGCCTTGGTTTCCGTATCCCTTAATACCCTTGCCTAATAAAAATCTATCAACCTTTAGTTAGTGTTAGAAGGTTGTGAGTTCAAGCCCCATGCTGGAAGTTTGAATGAATAATAGAGGCAGACACTCCTGTGCCAGCAGTGAGGGAGTGCAGCATTGTCAGCGGTCTTTTGAATGCGATGTTAAACTGAGGCCCTGTATGCTAATAAAGATGAGAAGTTGCACAACACCAGGTTATAGTCCAACAGTTTTATTTAAAATTTTAAATAAAACTGTTGGACTATAACCTGGTGTTGTGCGACTTCTCATTTTTGTCCACCCCAGTCCAACACCGGCATCTCCGCATCATGGCTAATAAAGATGTCATGGCAATATTTTAAGAAGAGCTGTGAGTTCTTCTGGTCAGCATTTGTCTCTCAGCCAAAAATAAATATTAATTGGGCATTCATCTCAAAATGACTGACACATTTGCCTAGAGAACAAATCATTGCATTTCACAATTAATTGCTACGTAATTATAACCCTCTGAGAGGTTATAAAAGACTACATGGATTTGAGTCTCCTTTATGTACATAGAGAGGTTTAAAGATAGGAATTGCCGCAATTTTTTACAGGTATCTCAACCTGTAAGGCATCTCAAAAGCTTTTATGGGAACATAAGGACAAGTGTCGGCCATTCAGCCCCTCGAGCTTGTTCTGCCACTCAATTAGATGATGGCTGATCTGTATCTTAACTCCATCAGCCCGCCTTGGTTCCATATCCCTGAATACCTTTACCTAACAAAAATCTATCAATCTGGGTTTTGAAATTTTTAATTGACTCCCCAGCCTCAACAGCTTTTTGGGGGGAGAGAGTTCCAGATTTCCACTACCCTTTGTGTGAAGAAGTGCTTCCTGACATCACCCCTTGAACGGCCTGGCTCTAATCTTAAGGTTATGCCTCCCTTGTTCTGGTCTCCCCCAGCAGAGGAAATTAGTTTCTCTCTATCTACCCTATCAACTCCTTTGATCATCTTAAACACCTCAATTAGATCACCCCTTAATCTTTTATACTCGAGGGAATACAAGCCCGGTCTACGCAATCCGACGACGTGGAGTGAATATTGAGGACGGAGTGGGGAGGAAGGGGGGGGGATGTGTTTTCAGGAGTACTTGAGGGCTCAGAGACTCGAAGGGGATGTTAACTGGCAGCAGTTTTCGGGTGGGTGGTGGGGTGTCTCGGGCGGAACACCAGCCCAACATTATCAGTGTGATTTTTGACTGCCGGGCTTCATTTGAATATGATTGGTGGGCTGCCCGCGTGATTGCACCAGTGGCGGGTAGCCAGCCCACTTTAGGATGGGGTTTCCTGTGGGCCGCCTACTCGCTATTTAAAGCATGGCTGCGCCTCTTAAAAGGGAGGTTGCATTCAGGTTGCTAAAATTTCTGGATGGCTTTGTGTTGGACAACAAGCAAAATGAGTCAAATTGGAGCACCCATGATCTCAGACCCAATGGGTACAGTAGCATGGTAGTTATGTTGCTGGACTAGTAATCCAGTAGGCCTAGCGTAATGATCTGGAGACATGGGTTCAAATCCCACCACAGCAGCTGGGGAAGTTAAATTCGGTTAATTAAACTCGCAATAAAAAGCTAGTATCAGTAATGGTGACCATGAAACTACCGGACTGTTGTAAAAAACCTGTCTGGTTCCCTAATGTCCTTTAGGGAAGGAAATCTGCCGTCCTTACCCGGTCTGGCCGATATGTGACTCCAGACCCACAGCAATGTGATTGACTCTTTCTGCCCTCTGAAATGGCCTAGCAAGCCACTCAGTTGTACCAAACTGCTATGAAGTAGATTACTAAGAATCAGTGGTTCAAGAAGGCGGCTCACTACCACCTTCTCAAGAGCAGTTAGCGATGGGCAATAAATGCTGGCCTCGTCAGCGATACCCACATCCCAGGAACAAATTTTTTAAAAACGTAGCTGTGGAGGCATTGGTTAAGGAGGTGAGGGCTCGGAGGAACAGTAGGAAGGGGCTAAAACAACATCTGTAGCAGTCTTGGAGATAGATGGTAGAGATAGTAAACTCTCAGAGCATCGCTCCCAGGACCTGGATTTACTACAGCATGTTATATAGAATTTTACAGCACAGGAACAGGCCATTCAGCCCAACAGGTCCATGCCAAATGGTTCAATGAGCTGACCAGAGCAGCAAGGGTGAGTACAAGTCTCTCTCTCTCTCCATTTCTCTGCATTACACTTGACCACACCCCACCCCCCTCCTCTCCTCCAGCACTCTGAACACTCCTCTCCCCAGCACCACATGCTTCCCCACCAATCACAAGGGGACGCTGCACCACCTCTCCTTCTTATTCTAATCACACCCGTTGCTCGCTGCCTTCATAACAGGCACTGACAGAATTCCATCTTCACCTGGCAGCAAATGCTAAACGTTTCACTCCTCCGATGAACGCTTGCTCATTTCACCGTCCACCCACTACCCATTAACCAATTCTCCAGCCTGCTCACAAATTGCTACTTCTCGCTCTCAACGTGCAAACTGTATGAAGAAACATAGGGCTGGATTTTGAATGACCCGTGGAGTCGGGTTTGGAGGCGTGTGGGGGGTTAAAGTTGCAGATTCGGGGGTCCCGACCCCATCCTGACTCCAACACACCTCCACGCAATTTTGACAAAATGGGTCGCGGGGTTCCCGACTCCGTCCCGCCTCCAAGAGGTGCGAGAGGCCATTAACGCTCTTAACTATCCCTAAATTGGCTCTGTAATGCCATTTTGAAACGTTTTACCTAGTTTAACCCTTTTCCGACATGAAGTACGCCTGATGTGAAACACACCAGTAAAACCTGGCGGGAGCACAAGTGGATAGCTGACTATCAGCTGCAGGTCCACTATTACAACGGAGATGTGATGAAGGCAGTAGTAGTATTAGGTCTGAAAGTCGCCTCTGATGCTGCTGCATTGAATGTCTTCAAAGACTGCCGGGGCCTTTGCTGTGAGAGGACCTGGATGCAAAAAATCTCTCTCTCTCTCTCTCTCCTCTGCTGCTGCTCATTTTGCATCCAGGTCCACTCACAGCAAAGGCCAGGCAGTCTCTGACCTGCAATGATGACATCATCAGAGGCGACTTTCAGACTGAAACCACTAATTGGTTCATGGGTTCCCACATGCTGGAACTCAATTGCCCAATTAAGTGAAAATTGCATCAATCTCCCACATTAATCTGGAGTCGGGGGGGGGGGGGCAACACGATATGTGGATGACACAACCCCAACCCGACCCCAAGATAAAATCCAGCCCAGTAGTGTCTATTGACACCACGGTGTCAGCCAATGAGTTGGAGGCGGGGAGGGACTTAAGGCAGGACAAACAGCAAACAGAGTCTATTTTGCAGCGAACAGTGTCTATTCAGAAAGAGTCTCTCCGCACTACAGCAAACAGAACTCATGACCGAAACTGCAGCAACGTCTCCTGATAAAGGCAGAATGATTGCCCCAGCAAAATACTCTGGCCGCGATATCGCCTACCTGGGCGGCTTCATGGCGGGAGAGGGCGATGGCGGAGGACGGCCCCGCTGCTGCGTTGTTCCCGCTGAAAAAAAAGATCTTCCCATAATGGGCCTTGTTAAGCCCGCCCTGCGCCTTTCCCGGCCCCAATTAAAAGGTGCGGGTCTGGTGACGTCAGCGGATGATGCATAGAAACATAGAGAAACATAGAATCTAGGAGCAGGAGTAGGCCATTCGGCCCGTCGAGCCTGCTCCGCCATTCAATACGATCATGGCTGATCATCCAAATCCAGTACCCTGTCCCTGCTTTAATCCCCACAGTACACATATCCCACCCTACCCCCGTAACCCCACGTATTTAATTCCCCCTAACATATCCCATCCTATCCCCATAACCCCACATATTTAATCCCCCCTAACACTAAGGGTCAATTTATCATAGCCAAATCAACCTAACCCACACATTTTTGGACTGTGGGAGGAAACCGGAGCACCCGGAGGAAACCCACGCAGACACGGGGAGAATGTGCAAACTCCACACAGACAGTCACCCGAGGTCAGATTTGAACCCGGGTCTCTGGCGCTGTGAGGCACCAGTGCTAACCACTATGCCACCGTGTTGCCCTTCTTGCGATTCTTGCTGGTATATTTAAAGGGGGCCATGGCACCAGTTGTAATTTCACAGAATTCAGTGCTGGGCGTGTCTGCAGGCTTGCACAATGTGCTCCCAGCGCCTCGGTTCAGTGATGAGTCCCTCCATCATCTTGTGGAGGGAGTGAGAGCACATACTGGCGGTAGGAAGAGGCATTCCCAGGAGACGAAGGCAGCGTGGCTGCAGATTGCGCAGGAGGTGACAGGCATGTCAGTGGTCATTCGGACCTGGGTGCAGTGCCGCAAGAGGTTTGATGATCTTCTAAGATCAAGAAAAGTGAGTATAAAGCCACACTTACCTTGATGCTGCGTTGCCTGTCATCACACCCCCACCACTCTGCATTGCCAACCCTACTCCTGCACAACGTTACTCACCCCAACATCCCTTGGACCTTCATCCATCCCTCTCTCTCTATCTACATTATCAGTTCCCCATCTTACCATGCACCCCTCACACTCAGCCTCATCATAATTCAGAGACATCAACTAACAACACAAACGGATGCTACTTGGTATCGGCTTCCCCACTGCATCATAGTCTCCCTCTAAAAACTCTATCCCATTTCATTCCTTACACTCATTCCATCACTCTCACTCAACCTTCTCTTCTTTCCCTCCTTGCAGGAAAAGAGAACCCACAATAAGAGGGAGAGGGAGAAAACAGGAGGAGGCCCTCAAGCCATGGCCTTTCTGACCACAGCAAGGAGGCAGCACTGGATACCGCTGGAGTGGTCGACCAGCCGAAAGTGGGGGACGGAGAGAGGGGCTCATTAGAAGAACCTGGTGACAGAATTCTTTTCCATAGACTTTCCATGGCTTTCATCAGTCACTCATATGGGGTCTGATGTCAACAGAAAATGAATGCTCATCATATGGATAATGGTATGTGTCTGCAGTCGACATTTCATATATCTAACTGATGACTTTACTCTCCCACAGGTCCATCAAGAGCACCCCCCCCCCCCCCGCCACTGTCCAGGAGGAAGAGTAAGAAGACTCCTCAGAGGAGCCTCCTGCCTGTGAGGGCATAGCATCACCTCATACAAGGCAAGCCAGCACCAGCGCAGAGATGCACACCTCGGTGGGTCCGTCGCGAGATACAGTAGTGTTGTCAACTGGTGTATGACACATCACAGGTGAGCAAGAGCAGATGGTGGAGACAGGGTCAGCAGTGGAGAGTCCTCGTCAGAGAGCGCAGGAGTCTCCTAGCTCTGCTCAGCCGCATGCAGACACTGTGCCTCAGGGGGCCATCCAGGAAGAGGGCGATCCTGGAGCTACAGGAACAAGTGCAGGAGGCTCTGACAGGTTTCCTGACTGCGGTGACTGCGAGTGTGTAGAGAATGGAGGAGTCCATCTCAAACCATGAGCACCACCGTGGCGCACTCACTGGCAAATATAAGTTCCTTCATGGACAGGATGGCCACCTGCATGGAGGACATAATGTGCCAGTCTCATGAGAACATGGTTTTATTTCAAAGTAGTTTGGCATCTATGGAAGGGAGAAACCAGAGGCTCATAGATGTCCTTTCTAGGAAGGGTGTCAGTATAGACGTGGGCCCTCATGGCCCCACTGAAGTGCAGTAAGGTGCTCTCCAGCTCCTTGCTAGCAGGGAAGTGTGGGTGGCCCATGAGAGAGATGATGGTGGGAGGGGACATGAAAGTGGGGGCTCCTCTCCAAGCGCTCAGACTTCCACCCCCCTTACCAACCCCTCGCTCAGAGCCCCAGAGGCCTCCCCGGACAGTGATGGCCGAGTCTGCCCCTGCACACTCGCAGGAGGAGCAGACTTTGGCGGGGCCCTCACAGGCTCCAAAACCCCAAGGACGATCGCAAAGGCGTCTAAGCAGGCGCAGCAGGGAGGTGAGGAGGCTGCATCTACCTCTGCTGAAGCCACAGGGTGAGTACCGCACAGAAGCACTCGCAAAAGAAAGATCTCACACAAATAGTCACAAGGGTAGTCACGCGGGTGGGTTTTTCAATATAATTGTGATGTTTAAATTCTATGAATTAGCTGGAATAAATCATTTATTTGTCACACTTTGCAGTCCTTGCCAAATGTGTGTGCTCAAATGGAAGTGGCAGAGTGAACAGTCAGGGCTCATTCGACCTCCACCAATGGTGATGAGAGTGAAAAGAATGGAATGGTCATTGTTGGACTGCTCTATGGTGTTGGTGTGGGGTGATGCCAACCTGCGCACGTCCCTGTGTCAGCCACGTGTCTGAGCTTTTAAATTTATGTCAATGTGCCATTGATTCGGGCATCCCTGGCGTAACGGGCAGCAATGTGGTCACGTATTGGTCGCAACGGCACCTCCGGCTCCTCCAGGTCTTCCTCATCCTCGTTTTGAAACTCATGCTGCTCCTCCTCCTTCTCCTCCTCCGAGGCTGTGCGCTCTGCGCCGTCTTCCTCTTCCAGCGCTAATCCTCGCTGCTGCGCTATGTTGTGCAGGACGCAGCAGACCACGACGATTCTGGAGACCCTGGCTGGTGCGTACTGAAGGGCTCCTCCAGGTCTGTCAAGGCATCTGAAGCGCATTTTGAGCAAGCCTATTGTCTGCTTAATGACACTCCTGTTGGAGATGAGTCTTTGATTTTAACGTCCCTCAGCCTCGTTTGTTAAAGGTATCATGAGCCACATCTTCAGGGGATAGCCTTTGTCTCCCAGCCGGAAAGACTGTTTGGCGGAGCGAAGAGCTGAGGGAGGGTGGACTGGCGCAGGATGTACGAGTCATGGCAGCTGCCAGGGAACTTGGCGCACACATGGATGACAATCTTCCTATGGTTGCAGACCAACTGCACGTTGAGGGAGTGGAAGCCCTTGCAATTGACAAATACTGCTGGGTTCTGATGGGGTGCCCTGATGGCCACATGTGTGCAGTCGATGATGCCCTGCACCCGTGGGAAGCCAGCCAGAGTGCCAAAGCTGAGCATCCGCTGATTGGCACTGCCTTCACCACTTGCAAAGTGGATATAATTGGCGGACTTGTTCAAGAGGACATCAGCAACCTGTGTGATGCATGTGTGGGCGGCCGACTGCGAGATGCCGAAAATGTCTGCTGCAGATCCCTGGAAGGGGCCTGAGGCGAAGAAGTTGAGGGCGTTGGTGACTTTGACAGCCACTGGTAAGGGGTGTCCACCCCTTCCTCTGGGCTGCAGGTCTTGCTCCAGCAATGTGCAAATGTCGGCGACGACCTGGCGCGATAGCCTGAGCCTCCTTTGGCACTGCTGCTCAGTCATGTTGAGGAAGCTCATCCTCTGCCTGTATACCCTGGGTTGGGGGTAGCGCCTCCAGTGCGGTGCAGCCCTGCGCTAAGGCCCTCTGCCCTGTGCAGCATCAAGGTGGATCAAGAGAAGGTTGGCGCTCTTCTTGTTGCTGCTGCTGCTGCGGCTGATCGTCATCAGATTCTGAGGACCAAGGTGAGAGCATAAATCGTGCCCATTCTGATGTTAGATATGGCAGCTGAAGTTGAGATGACAGAAGCAATCTATCAATGGTGAGATAGGTTGTTCCAAGGAGGTGACAGTGGATAGAGAAACACTTCCAAACTGCATAAAGCTCAAAAGTGTGTTCCAAATCCTGAAGGCTCCAGCTTCTCAGATTGGAAAGTGAACAGCTGTGAAATGGTAGCTTTTATACCACTTTTGCAGCTATCAACAATTCAGAGGAATGGAGTCATTGACAACCCGACCTACTTACCTGACTGGATCCCTGAGCATCGGGAACCTCGTGAAAAAGCTGGTAAAATGGTAAGTACATGGTAAAATGGTGTTTAAGTACCTTTTAACAAGCTCTTAAGTATCTGAATTGGCTCACCCGTTGCTTGGTGTCGGGTCTGTAAAGCGCAGGCAGACCCGACACTTGTGAAACTGACATGGAGGCGGGTTGACAGCGGGATCCCGATCCGCTTTCAATCTTTTCGATTTTGACAGCGGACCCGCCTCCGAATCCGCCCTCTGAGTGCCGAAGTCCGGCCTGTGAGTGGAGGATAGTTACATAATACAAATGACGTGCGTAAAATCAATCCCAGTCACTTACAGCAGTGTGGTCTCCAGGCGTGATTGACAGGGGAATTACCCAATCATCTCCATTCTGGCCGGGAATAGTGATGTCACTATATGCAGCCATTAAGAAATGCCACACACCTCCACATCCCTTTTCAACAGCAGGCGCGCACCCTCTGTTTTTGTAGCACAAAATGGATTCTACCTTTTAAAGAAGCTCTCTATACAATTGACAACAAGAGAACTTTCAATGGTTTCACTCAATTTCAGTTGGTAGCAATGAGTCAGCAGGACCAGCAAGCCCCCCTCCAGAGACTAGAGCACATAATCCAAGCTGACAGTCCAGTGCAGCGCTGAGGGAGTGCTGCACTGTGACAGTAGGTGCCGTCTTTCGGATGACACGTTAAACCGAGGCCCCAATCTGCCCACTCAGGTGGACGTAAAAGGTCCTGTTTCACCAATCCAAGAAGAGCAGAGGAGTTTCTCCCAGTGTCCTGGCCAACCTCTACCACCTAGACGGACAAGGGCAGCAGGTGCACGGGAACACCACCACTTGCAAGTTCCCCTCCAACATCCTTGCGGGGAGGTTTGCTAGTAATGTTGGGGGGGGTTTAAACTAACTTGGCAGGGGGATGGGATACGGAGTGGAGCTATAGTAGGTGGTGATGCACAGCCAAATATAGAGGAAAAAACAAGTCAGCCTGGAAGGCAGAGCAAATATGTAACAGCACAAGGGAGTATGGCAAGGCTGGATGGCATTTATTTTAATCCAAGGAGTCTTGCGAGTAAGGCAGATGAATTGAAGGTGTTGATGAACACATGGGAGTATGATATTGTTGCTATCAGAGACATGGTTGAGGGAGGGGTAGGACTGGCAGCTCAATATTCCGGGGTATAGAATCTTCAGGCGAGACAGAGGGGGGTGTAAAAGAGGAGGGGGTATCGCAATAGAAATCAAGGAGTCAATTACTGCTGTTAGGAGGGATGATATCTTAGCAGGTTCCTCTAATGAGGCCATATGGGTAGAACTTAAAAACAAAAAGGGGGCAAGCACTTTGCTGGGAGTGTACTATAGGCCCCCAAACAGTCAGGGGGCGATAGAGGAACAGATATGTAGGCAAATCTCAGAGAAGTGTAGAAATAATAGGGTAATAATAGTAGGGGATTTCAACTTCCCCAATATTAACTGGGATAGTCAGAGTGTGAAAGGCTTAGAGGGTGCGGAATTCTTAAAGTGCATCCAGGAGAGCTTTTTGAGCCAGCATGTAGAAAGTCCTACAAGAGAGGGGGCAGTACTGGACCTAATTCTAGGGAATGTAGCCGGGCAACTGGTAGAAGTGTCAGTAGGAGAGCATTTTGGTGACAGTGACCATAATTTGGTGAGATTTAAGGTAGTCATGGAAAAGGACAAAGATGGACCGGAAATAAAGGTTCTAAATTGGGGGAAGGCCGATTTTAATATGATAAGGCAGGATCTGGCCAAAGTGGACTGGGATCAGCTACTTGTAGGAAAATCCACATCAGAGCAGTGGGAGTCTTTCAGAAAGGAAATAGAGATTGTACAACGCCAACATGCTCCCGTAAAGGTCAAGGGTGGGACCAACAAGCCCAGGGAACCCTGGATGTCAAGGGATATACAAGAGTGGATTAGGAAAAAAAGGAAGGTTTTTGGCAGATACAAAGGACTAAAAACAGTGGAAGCCCTAGAGGAGTATAGAAAGTGCAGGGGGGTACTTAAAAAAGAAATTAGGAGAGTGAAGAGGGGACATGAAATCACACTGGCGGGCAAAATAAAGGAAAATCCCATGGTGTTTTATAAGTATATTAAGGGCAAGAGGATAACTAGGAAAAGAGTAGGGCCCATTAGGGACCAAAGTGGCAATCTGTGTGTAGAGCCGGAAGATGTAGGTGAGGTTTTAAATTAATATTTTGCATCTGTGTTCACTATGGAGGAGGACGACGTAGGCATAGAAATCAGGCAGGGGGATTGTGATATACTTGAACAAATTAGTATTGAGAGGGAGGAGGTACTAGCGGTTTTAGCGGGCTTAAAAGTGGATAAATCCCCAGGCCCTGACGAGATGTATCACAGGCTGCTGTGTGAGGCAAGGGAGGAGATTGCAGGGGCTCTGGCACAAATTTTCAGAACATCTCTGGCCACAGGGGAGGTCATGATGCGGAGATGCCGGTGTTGGACTGGGGTGGACAAAATTGAGAGGTCGCACAACACCAGGTTATAGTCCAACAGTTTTATTTGAAATCACAAGCTTTCGGAGCTATCGATTGCTCCTTCCTCAGGTGAAGTAAATTAGATACAGAATCGCCAGAGCATATATAGATAGAAAACAAAGCATGTGTACTTTACAATTGCAGACCAATAAATTAAATCATCCTGACTATCTGCCGAGGTGTGATAAAGTTAATTAAGTCAGCCAGGAAGGTACCACATCAAAGACATAGCAAGATACAACTGAGACAATGAGGTGTAGTCGCAGGGGTTCTAACGTGTCAAAAGCTGCCGTCTGTATGTAAAACGAAAAGCTTAAAAAAATTTTACTTTTTTACTGGGAAAATTTTTACTTTTTTACTGGGAATCACATCTGTGAACAAGCTAACGACGACTCGAGTCCGGATCACGTCATGTATCGTGACATAAACCCAAGATCCCGATTGAGACCGTCTTCATGAGTGCGGAACTTGGCTATCAGTTTCTGCTCGATGATTTTGCGTTGTCGTGTGTTTCTAAGGTTGCCTTGGAGAACGCTTACCCGCAGATCCGAGGCTGAATGTCCTTGACTGCTGAAGTGTTCCCCGACTGGGAGGTAACAATCCTGCCTGGCGATTGTTGCGCGGTGCTCGTTCATACGTTGTCTCAGTGTCTGCATGGTCTCGCCGATGTACCATGCCGCGGTGCATTCTTTCCTGCAACGTATGAGGTAGACAACGTTGGCCGAGTCACATGAGTATGTACCATGTACCTGGTGGGTAGTGTCCTCACGTGTGATGGTGGTATCTGTGTTGATGATCTGGCATGTCTTGCAGAGTTTGCCATGGCAGGGTTGTGTGACTGGAGAATAGCTAACGTAGTACCATTATTCAAGAAGGGTAGTAAGGATAAACCAGGGAATTACAGGCCAGTGAGCCTAACATCAGTGGTAGGGAAATTATTGGAAAAAATTCTGAGGGACAGAATTAGTCTCCACTTGGAGAGACAAGGATTAATCAAGGATAGTCAGCATGGCTTTGTCAGGGGGAGATCATGTCTAACCAATTTGATTGAATTTTTTGAGGGAGTGACTAGGTGTGTGAATGAGGGTAGTGCAGTTGATGTAGTCTACATGGACTTCAGTAAGGCTTTTGACAAAGTCCCGCATGGGAGACTGATCAAGAAGGTAAGAGCCCATGGGATCCAGGGCAATTTGGCACATTGGATCCAAAATTGGCTTAGTGGCAGGAGGCAGAGGGTGATGGTCGAAGGTTGTTTTTGTGACTGGAAGCCTGTGTCCAGTGGTGTACCGCAGGGATCGGTGCTGGGTCCTTTGCTGTTTGTAGTGTACATTAATGATTTAGATATGAATGTAGGAGGTATGATCAGTAAGTTCGCAGATGACATGAAAATAATTGGAGTGGTAAACAGCGAGGAGGGAAACCTCAGGCTACAGGATGATATAGATGGGATGGTTAGATGGGCAGAACAGTGGCAAATGGAATTTAACCCTGAAAAGTGTGAGGTGATGCATTTTGGGAGGACTAACAAGGCAAGGGAATACACAATGAATGGTAGGGCCCTAGGAAGGACAGAGGATCAGAGGGACCTTGGTGTGCATGTACATAGATCCCTGAAGGCAGCAGGACAGGTAGATAAGGTGGTTAAAAAGGTATATGGGATACTTGCCTTCATTAGCCGAGGCATAGAATATAAGAGCAGGGAGGTTATGATGGAGCTGTACAAAACGCTAGTTAGGCCACAGCTGGAATACTGTGTGCAGTTCTGGTCACCACACTATAGGAAGGATGTGATTGCATTGGAGAGGGTGCAGAGGAGATTCACCAGGATGTTACCTGGGCTGGAGCGCTTCAGCTATGAAGAGAGACTGGGCAGGCTGGGGTTGTTTTCCTTAGAGCAGAGAAGGCTGAGGGGAGACCTGATTGAGGTGTACAAAATTATGAGGGGCATAGATAGGGTAGATAGAAAGGAACTTTTCCCCTTAGTAGAGGGGTCAATAACCAGGGGGCATAATTTCAAGGTAAGGGGCAGGAGGTTTAGAGGGGATTTGAGGAAAAACTTTTTCACCCAGAGGGTGGTTGGAATCTGGAACTCACTGCCTGAAAGGGTGGTAGAGGCAGGAACCCTCACAACATTCAAGAAGCATTTAGATGAGCACTTGAAACGCCATAGCATACAAGGCTACGGACCAAGTGCTGGAAAATGGGATTAAAATAGACAGGGCTTGATGGCCAGCACGGACATGATGGGCCGAAGGGCCTCTTTCTCTTCTGTATAACTCTATGGGCTAAAAATTGAGTCGCGCCCCATTTGGGGCGCTAACCTCGCCGGGGCGCTACGTTTAGCGCCCCGAAAAAATTAGTGCCCCCGCGCCGGAACTTGAGTGGTTGCGCCCCAAGAGGGAAGCGGGGCACTACTGGAAGCACCCCGCATCCCTCTTGGGGCGCTGCGAGGGAATATCCTGGCGCTACGTCGCACCGCGGTATTGCAAGCCTTCCTCCCCTTCTTAAAGGGGAGAGGCCCTGCGCAGCGCGAACCGGGGCCCAGCTGGGCCCCCAGGGATCGGGAGTGCCGGCAAAAGAGCCCGGCACTCCAGAGAAGTGCCGTGCTCTTGGAGCGCAGCCGGCACTTCACGGTGGGGGGGCTTCACGGGGGCCGGGGACAGCAACGGGGGCAGGTGCTGGCAGGCGGCCAGCAACAAAAATGGCCGCCTGCCACCTCTCCTTTAAATATCGCCGCCCCGGCCGCACGTACGCCCCCTGAACCCGTCGGACATAGCATCTGGCGGTAATTCAGGGGACGCGACTGAAGATCGCGGCTGGAGCGCGAGCGGGGTGCTGCGCACGGCGATGACGTCATCGCCGGCGGCGCAGCGCCACAGGGTGCTACCGGCTGCCGCCGCCGCTAACCTCCCGCTGAATTTTTCGGGAGGCGTGGGCGGCGCTGCGCCCGGGCGCTAGCTGCTTTGCGCCCCATTAGCGCCCTCTTAAGGCGCTAACGGGAGGCGCAAGCAGCTGAATTTTTCCCCCTATGACTCTAAGCCACACACCATCCTGACTTGGAAATATATCGCCGATCCTTCATCGTCGCTGGGTCAAAATCCTGGAACTCCCTCCCTAACAGCACTGTGGGAGCACCTTCACCACACGGACTGCAGCGGTTCAAGAAGGCGGCTCACCACCACCTTCTCAAGGGCAATTAGGGATGGGCAATAAATGCTGGCCTTGCCAGCGACGCCCACATCCCATGAACGAATAAAAAAAAAGCATCTATCACTCATCAACATCGCAGAAGGAAAATACCTGATGCTCTGCCTCTTCATCTCATTGCGGTTTGTGGGATCTTCTTTTGCACAATTTGGCTGCCGTGTTTCCCTCCAGAAGTGACTGCACGTCAAAAGTACTTCATTGACTGCGAAGCGCCTTGGGACCTCCTGAGGACACGAAAGACGCTATATAAATGCAGGCTCCTTCTTTGTTTTCGCTATGCTCGGGCCTTTAGACCATTACATGCATAAATATGTCATTTGAGTACAGATTCGTGCCGAAGCTTTTGACTTATTGACAATTATTCTGAACGTGTGTGGCCTTGGGTTCTGCACATCTGCTCTCACATCATTAAGGAAGTCCTCCCGGTTGCCAGTCTTGTTACTAAGCAAGTGCAACAGAGCTGTTTCGGAGATAGCTGCAGTCGTGAGTGACAGCAGGTCCCTGTTATCGCTCGATCCTGCCAATTCCTTATTTGCCAGGTATCTGGCGATGGTAATGCAATCAGAGCATTAATTCCGTCACAGAACCTGCATTTACTGGGGCCTCTTCAGGCTTAATCAACATTGTCTTAAGCTCTGAATAAATTAACATGCTAATGAGAAAGGCCCCAACCGGCAGCGAGGAATTAACCTGGCAGGGCAGGGAGGCGAAATTGCTCAAAGAATGATTGACAGCTGTGCTGGATGGAGTGCTGTCGGTGGGGGGGAGGGGGCGGGGAGGGGAAGGGGCATGTCATGTGATCCAGGTACTGAGGGAAAGTTAGCATGGTGGTATTAGTGTTAGTGAACCAACGCAATGAGAATGTACATACAATTTATTAATTTTATGCTACATGAAGGACTCATTTAACCTATACATACACTTTTAAGAAAGTTATTCAGTCTACTGTGGGTGCTGATGCAACTAAATCTGCAGAAGTCATTGTACAGCCTATGGGCAATGCAGAGCACAGGTCCACTTAAATCAAAGCAAGGTTAATTATTCTGCATAAGGCTTGTTTCATTAATGGTTCATGAGATGCTGAGAGGCTGTTTTCCCCCGGCTGGAGAGTCTAGGGGTCAAAGTCTCAGGATAAGGGGTCGGCCATTTAGGACTGAGATGAGGAGAAATTTCTTCACTCAGAGGGTGGTGAATCTTTGGAATTCTCTACCCCAGAGGGCTGTGGAGGCTCAGTCGTTGAGTGTATTCAAGGCTGAGATCGATAGATTTTTGGTCACTAAGGGAATCAAGGGATATGGGGATAGTGCAGGAAAGTGGAGATAGAAACATAGGCCCAAAAATTAGTGAGGGAGCCTTCGTGCGAGGGTAAGGCTTCCCCGCGATCTCTCACTGCGCGCTGGCTTTTTCATTCCCAGCTCGCACGAACTTGATGTTCTGGACAGCATCTGTGCAGGGCTTCCGTATCCCACAGGCGCAGTTAATTCGTGCGAGCTGTGGGATCACGTGACTCAGTTAGAGCCAATGGCAGCACACCATCTTTCATTCATAGCTTTCACATCAAGTGCTGTGAAAGCTATGAATCTATACCCCCCCAAAAGAACAGCTAAACCTCAATTAAATAAAAAAAAAACCATCACATTAATAAAATAAGTATAGTTAAATAAATTAACCATTTTAAACAAAAAATTAAATTTTTGAAAAAATTTGAAATCTTTTAAAAAGTTATACCTTTCTTTAAAGTCTCTAAAAAAGATATAGCTGTTGAAAAAAATTCAAAATAATACTTAATTAACTACTTACCTTGTTAAAAGAGGGTCTTATGCCTCCTTTCTTTATGTGCAAAATCTTCCATACTTACCTGCGCGTTCAAAGCACTAAGTGCACTGCGTGCGCGCAGCCTGTAGCGCGCACGCGGTTCACTTAGGAACCGCCCCCTTTTGAAATCACCAAGTGCCGGTTTTCAGCGCATGCAGAAAACCGGCAATTGGAGACAGAATACGCGAGAGTACACAGTGCGTACTCTCGCGTAGCAACACTAATTTTTGGGCCATAGAAACATAGAAAATAGGTGCAGGAGTAGACCATTCGGTCCTTCGAGCCTGCACCGCCATTTAATGCGTTCATGGCTGAACATGCTACCTCAGTACCCCATTCCTGCTTTCTCGCCATACCCCTTGATCCCCCTAGTTGTGAGTATTATATCTAACTCCCTTTTGAATATATTTAGCGAACTGGCCTCAACAACCTTCTGTGGTAGAGAATTCCACAGATTCACCACTCTCTGGGTGAAGAAGTTCCTCCTCATCTCAGTCTTAAATGGCTTCCCCTTTATCCTTAGACTGTGACCCCTGGTTTTAGTTTTCCCTAACATTGGAAACATTCTGCCCGCATCTAATTTGTCTAAACCAGTCAGGATTTTATACGTCTCTATAAGATCCCCCCTCATTCTTCTGAACTCCAGAGGATACAAGTTCAGTTGACCCAATCTTTCTTGATATGTCAGTCTGGCCATCCCAGGAATCAATCTAGTGAACCTTCGTTGCACTCCCTCAATAGCAAGAATGTCCTTCCTCAAGTTAGGAGACCAAAACTGCCCAAATGGCCGACTCCTGCTCCTATTTCTTATGTTCTTATGGTAGTGAGCAATCCTATTGATATAATTGTCATAGGATGGCAAGGTAATTATAAATAATAGGAGGTCGAAAATGGAGATCAAAGTGTAACCGAGTAAAACCCATTCGCACATTGGTTTATTCACCTGGTTTGAAAAGAAAGCTCGCTCCCTGTTGGAATTTTCGGACACAGACTGTGTAAAGCTGACAACGCACAACTAAACCAAACATAGTAAGTGACCTATTGCATCCTTAGCCCCGGCGAGTCGCATATGCTTCCTCATGTCTCACTCAAATCCCGTCTCACTGAAACTGACAGAGAATCGCTTCGAAAGCTGTCTGGGTTCCTGCGACCAATCAGCCCTCTGGAAAATGGTGTGCCAATTTCCTCGAAGCTTTTATTTCCCCTCTTTTCTTCAGCGATGCCTCGGGCATGAGAGTGGCACTGCCAAACGGTTGGTACAGCGGGTATCATCTTCTGATTCAGCTATGTGAAAGAATTATTCTTTGGATGTGGAGCGTCGAGTGAAAATAAAATGCAGGCACTGTTATCCAAGCCTCATATTGACTTTAAGAACCAAATTCACCGGCAGTATAACAATAATTGCTAGTTTTTTTCTGGTATAGAATCGTAGAGTGCAGAAGGTGGCCATTGGGCCCATCGTGTCCATTCTGGCTCTTTGAAAGAGCTATCCCCCACCCCTGCTCTTTCCCCACAGCCCTGAAAAATTTCCCCTTCAAGTATTTATCCAATTCCCTTTGGAAAATTATTATTCAATCTGCTTCCTCCACCCTTTCAGGCAGTGCATTGCAGATCATAACAACTCGCTGCGTAAACAAATGTCTCCTCATCTCCCCTCTGGTTCTTTTGCCAATGACCTTAAATCTGTGTCCTCTGGTTACCAACCCCCCTACCAATGGAAACAATTTCTCTTTAATTACTCTATCAAAACTCCAACTACGTGTCAGCTGTGGCTCAGTGGGTCGCACACTCGCCTCTGAGTCAGAAGGTTGTGGGTTCAAGTCTCACTCCAGAGACTTGAGCACAGAAATCTAGGCCGACACCCCAGTGCAGTGCTGAGGGAGTGCTGCAGTGTCAGAGGTGCCGTCTTTGGATGAGACGTTAAACCAAGGCCCCTGTCTGCTCTCTCAGGTGGATGTAAAAGATCCCGTGGCACTATTTCGAAGAGCAGGGGAGTTATCCCGGGTGTCCTGGCCAATATTTATCCCTCAACCAACATAACAAAAAAGCAGATTATCTGGTCATTATCACATTGCTGTTTGTGGGAGCTTGCTGTGTGCAAATTGGCTGCTGCCTTTCCGACATTAGAACTTCAAAAAGTACTTCATTGGCTGTAAGTGCTTTGGGATGTTGTGAAAGGCGCTATATAAATGCAAGTCTTTCTTTCTTTTGCTGTGTTGTGAGCGAGTTTCTGGAATGATCCGTTTCAGGCAAGTAAACATGCAAACAAAACCTGCTGATATTTATTCTGTAACACTCAGAGCCGGGTTTTGTGACTGACATGAGCAAGCTGTGTAAAACCATTGTCCGTATAATTTATAAACAGTGCATTACTGTTCTCAATCTCAGAGAAAATAGATACTGTGGCTGAACTTTTTTTTGAAACATGGCTTACAGTAAGCTGGGTATTTTAATTGGGAATCATAAAAGTCTACATATCCGTGTGAGAAGTATTGGTACTTTAACAAAATTATGATATCTTTAATTAATAAATTTCAGTGTTACATATTGAACAAGAGCCTCAAAATCCTGCACAGAATGGTAGCATAGTCGTAATGTCACTGGGCTAGTAATCACAGAGACATGAGTTCAAATCCCACCACAACAACTGGGGAATTTAAATTCAGTTAATTAAATAAATCTGGAATTATAAAGCTAGTATCAGTAATGGTAACCATGAAACTATCGGATTGTCCAATGTCCTTTCGGGAAATCTGCTGTCTTTACCTGGACTGGCCGATATGTGACTCCAGACCCACTTGACTCTTAACTGCCCTCTGACATGGCCAACCTCAGTTGTAACAAACTGCTACGAAACACAATAATAAGATTGAAACTGGACGGACCACCTGGCACTGGCTACGGACACGGCAACGGTCGACCCTGCAAAGTCCTCCTCACCAACATCTGGGGCCTTGTGTCCCACAGACTAGTCAAGCAACAGCCTGACATAGTCATACTCATAGACTCATACCTTTCAGCCAATGTCCCAAACCCCTCCATCACTAGGTGGTGGCACAGTGGTGTAAAGTCGGGAAGGAGTGGCCCTGGGAGTCCGCAACATTGACTCCGGACCCCATGCAGTCTCATGGCTTCACGTCAAGCATGGGCAAGGAAACCTCCTGCTGATTACCGTCTACCGTCAGTAATCAGTACTCCTCTTGGAAGAAGCACTGAGAGTAGTAAGGAATGTACTCTGGGTGGGGGACTTCAACATCCCTCACCAAGACTGGTTTGGGGTAGCACCACGACTGGCCGAGCCCTGAAGAGGACATAGTTGCCAGTCTGGGCCTGCGACAGGTGGTGAGAGAACCAACACGAGGGAAAAACCTACTTGACCTTGACCTCGTCATCACAGATGCATCTGTCCATGACAGTATTGGTAACAGTAACCATTGCGGAGACAAAGCCCTGTCTTCACACTGAGGATACCCTCCATCATGTTGAGTGGCACTACCACTGTGCTAAATTGGATAGATTCAGAACAGATCTAGCAGCTCAAAACTGGTGTATCCATGAAGCGCTGTGGGGCAGCAGCAGAATTGTATTCCACCACAATCTGTAAACTCATGGCCTGGCTCCATCAGTCTACTCTCAATCATCAGCAAAGTGATGGAAGGTGTCATCAACAGTGCTATCAAGTGGCGCTTACCAATAACCTGTTCACCGATGTCCAGTTTGGGTTCCGCCAAGATCACTCAGCTCCCGACCTCATTACAGCCTTGGTCCGAACATGGACAAAGGAGCCGAATTCCAGAGGTGAGGTGAGAGTGACTGCCCTTGACATCAAGGCAGCATTTGACCAAGTGTGGCATGAAGGAGCCCTAGTAAAATTGAAGTCAATGGGAATCGGGGGGGGGGGGACTCTCCACTGGCTAGAGTCATAACTAGCACAAAGGAAGATGGTTGTAGTGATTGAAGGTCAATCATCACAGCTGCAGGAGTTCCTCAGGGCAGTGTCCCAGTCCCAACCAACTTCATCAATGACCTCCCCTCCGACATAAGGTCAGAAATGGAGATGTTTGCTGATGACTGCACAGTGTTCAGCACCATTCACAACTCCTCAGATAATGAAGCAGTCCATGCCCGCATGCAACAAGACCTGGACGACATTCAGGCTTGGGCTGATAAGTGGCAGGTAATACAAGTGCCAGGCAATGACTATCTCCAACAAGCGAGAGTCTAACCACCGCCCCTTGACATTCAACGGCATTACCATCGCCGATTCCCCCACCATCAACATCCTGGGGGTCACCATTGACCAGAAACTTAACTGGACCAGCCACATAAATACTGTGGCAACAAGAGCAGGTCAGAGGCTAGGTATTCTGCGGCAAGTGTCTCACCTCCTGACTCCCCAAAGCCTTTCCACCATCTACAAGGCACAAGTAAGGACTGTGATGGAATACTCTCCACTTGCCTGGATGAGTGTAGCTGCAACACTGAAGTAGCTCGACACCATTCAGGACAAAGCAGCCGGGCTTGATTGGCACCCCATCCACCACCTTAGACATCCACTCCCTCCACCACCGGCGTACCGTGGCTGCAGTGTGTACCATCTACAAGATGCACTGCAGCAACTCGCCAATGCTTCTTCGGCAGCACCTCCCAAACCCGCGACCTCTTCCACCTAGAAGGACAAGGGCAGCAGGCGCATGGGAACACCACCACCTCCAAATTCCCCTCCAAGTCACACACCATCCTGATTTAGAAGTATATCGCCGATCTTTCATCGTCATTGGGTCAAAATCCTGGAACTCCCTCCCTAACAGCACTGTGGGAGCACCTTCACCACACAGACTGCAGCGGTTCAAGAAGGCGGCTCACCACCAGCTTCTCAAGGGCAATTAGGGTTGGGCAATAAATGCTGGCCTTGCCAGCGATGCCCACATCCCATAAACAAATAAAAAAAAGAAGGGGGCCATTCGGCCCATCATGTCTGTGCCAGCTGAAAAAGAGCTATCCAGCCTAATCCCACTTTCCAGCGCTTGGTCCGTAGCCCTGTAGGTGCATATCCAAGTTCTTTTTAAATGCAATGATGGTTTCTGCCTCTAACACCCTTTCAAGCATTGAGTTCCAGATCCCCACCATCCTCTGGGTGAAAAAATATCTCCTCAACTCCCCTGTAATCGTTCTACCAATTAATTAAAATCTATGCCCCCTGGTTATTGAACTCGCTGCTTAGGGAAATCGGTCCTGCTTATCCACTCTATCTAGGCCCCTCATAATTTTATACACCTCAATTAAATCTCCTCTCAACCTCCTCTGTTCCAAAGAAAACAACCCCAGCCTATCCAGTCTTTCCTCATAGCTAAAAAAATTCTCCAGTCCTGGCAACTTCCTCGTAAATCTCTCTGCACCCTCTCTAGTGCAATCACATCTTTCCTGTAATGTTGTGACCAGAACTGTAACTGTAACAGTTGTGGAATAAAGTGCGCACAAAATTTTTAAAAAGCCTCCTGAAAGGCTTAGTTTGGAGACAGCAAGAGCTTGCACTTCCAGTAGATCACGGCCCAAAAATTCGTGAGGAAGCTTTCGTGCGAGGGTAAGGCTTCCCCGCGATCTCTCACTACGCGTTGGCTTTTTCATTCCCAGCTCGCACGAACTTGATGTTCTGGACAGCAGCTGTGCTGGGCTTGCGTATCCCACAGGCGTAGTTAATTCGTGCGAGCTGTGGGATCAAGTGACTCAGTTAGAGCCAATGGCAGCACACCATCTTCCATTCATAACTTTCACATAAGTGCTGTGAAAGCTATGAATACTATAGCCCCCCAAAAGACCATCTAAACCTCAATTAAATTTAAAAAAAAAACCATCACATTAATAAAATAAGTATAGTTAAATAAATTAACCATTTTAAATAAAAAATTAAATTTTTGAAAAAATGTAAAATCTTTTAAAAAGTTATAAAAATAAACTTACCTGTCTTTAAAGTCTCTAAAAAAGATATACCTGTTAAAAAAAATTCAAAATAATACTTAATTCACTACTTACCTTGTTAAAAGTGGGTCTTACTCCTCCTTTTTTTATGTGTAAAATCTTCCATACTTAACTGCGCGTTGAAACCACTAAGTGCACAGCGTGCGCGCAGCCTGTAGCGTGCACGCGGTTCACCTAGGACCCGCCCCCTTTTCCATTCACCAAGTGCCGGTTTTCAGCGCATGCGCAGTGCATGCAGAAAACCGGCAATTGAAGACAGAATACGCGAGAGTACACAGTGCGTACTCTCGCGTATCAACACAAATTTTTGGGCCCATATCTTTGGTAACTCCTGAGTTGCTAACAACTCAAATGTACCACCCCCAACCCTCACCTACAAAAAAAACTAACTTGAGCTTTTAATCTTGAAAAAGTTTTACAAACTGGTGCATTTCCGGGAGTGTACGGCGAATAATAAAGTATCAGGATTACTTATCGGGCCTTTTGTAAACGCATCATATGGTGGTGCTGGACTCCATGAAGTGCAGTTCAAAAGCCAAACATATTGGAACCCTTCTACACTGCTACCTTAAAACTGTTATTTTCAGCCTTGGCTCAGTGGTAGCATGCTTGCCTCTGATGTCAGTAGGCTGTGGGTTCAAGCGCCACTCTATAGACTCGAGCACCAAATCTAGGCTGACACTTCAGAGCAGTGCTGGAGGCGCTATCTTTTGGATGAGATGATAAATCATTTTGCCCTCTCAGGTGGACATAAAAGATCCCATGGCACTATTTGAGCAAGTGGACTGGTCAACATTTATCCCTCAACCAAATTCGCTTAAACAGATCATCTGGTCATTTATGTCTTTAAAACTATGAAAGGTTTTGATAGAGTTAGACAGAGAGAGAGAGAGAGAGCGAGAGAGCATTTCAATTTGCAGGGAAGTGCAAAACTAGAGGCCATCAATATAAGATAGTCAGCAAGAAATCAAATAGGGAATTCAGAAGAAACTTCTTTACCCAGAGAGTGTTGAGAATGTGGAACTCGCTACCACAGGGAGTGGTTGAAGTGAATAGTATAGATGCATTTAAGGGGCAGCTAGATAAGCACTAGTTGATGGTACAAGGACTAGGGGACACAGATTTAAGGTTTTGGGCAAGAGATTCAGGGGGGATGTGAGGAGAAACTTTTTCACGCAGCGAGTGGTGAGGACCTGGAACTCGCTGCCGACGGAAGTGGTGGAAGCGGAGACACTCAATGTTTTCAAGGGGAGACTGGATAGGCACTTGAGGGAAATAAACTTGCAGGGCTACGGGGATAGAGTGGGGGAATGGGACTGACTGGACTGCTCTACAGAGAGCCGGCACGGACTCGATGGGCCGAATGGCCTCCTCCTGTGCCGTTTGACTCTATGGAGGAAAAATTCGGTTGGTTTGCGCCTCCCGTTAGCGCCTTAAGAGGGCGTTAATGGGGCGCAAAGCAACTAGCGCCCGGGCACGGCGATATCTGCGCCTCTCGTGAAATTGACCAGACATTTTGCGGCAGCGCTAAACACTACCACCACGATCTCCTGCGCCGGCAGATCGTGACGTCAGTCGAGAGTGCAATGACCCGGTAGCGCCTCGGAGCGGATATTGAGTGGCGCCCCCTGCCTTACCGCCTGCCGCAAGCAACGACAGGTTGAGGGGAGCGTTTTGCAGTCAGGAAGGGACTGGGGGAGCGCTATTTAAAGGCCAACACTTCCTGCCTTTTTTTGTTAGTGACATTTTTGCACCACGCATTCTGAGAGAGAGAGAGAGAGAGACTTCTGGAGAGATTCAACGCTGTGTGAAGGAGTTTTGGGTACTGAGCAGCACTTTGCAGGTTCATTTTGATTTGCCCTTCCTTGTATCGATTTAGAAGAGAGTGTGGGGGCTGCACTCTGAGCTCTTTCCCTGGGCCTCTCCATTGTTCTTTCCAGCAGATTTGACGTACAGGTCTCTCCAGGCCGAGATTCAAGGCTGCAATAAGCAAGATGTGGATGGAGAGCAAGATCAACCCTCTCCTTTAAGAACTGGCCGGCGCCATTGTGTCTCTGTTCCATTGCTGACTGACATCACATGAGCTTCGCCAGCGCGGAAGGAACCCCATCCCGATCTCTGTTGGGTAGATACCCTAAAGGGTGGCCGATCCACCTCACTCGATTTTCCCTCTGTGTGTTGCGGCCAGGTTATCCCATCCACCCAGGCGCAGGATCAGTAAAAACTGTCCCAGACCCTGTTGGCCATTCGATCGCAATGCAGCATTTTTGTGAGGTGAGCTTGGGACTTTCAGAGTTTTTTTGGGGACAGACGCTGTTACGAGACCGTTCGACATATGGCAGAGTGTCAACCCACATCCTCCATCGGTGTACCAGCCATAACACAAAGCAGTGTGCTGCTGCTTCTGATCGGGGAATTTTAAAAGCAGCAAAACATACAGAACTCAAGCGAGTGGCTCAAGCAGTAACAAAAACTGCGATCAAATAGTACCAGTGGACACCGCCAGAGAATGGAGGATGTCAGAAAAGGAGAAGAGAATGAAAGAAAGAACGAAAGAACGAAAGAAAGAAAGAAAGAAAGAAAGAACGAAAGAAAGAAAGAACGAAAGAAAGAAAGAAAGAAATGGCACTATTTCGAAATAGAGCAGGGGAGTTCTCCCAGCATTCTGGGGCCAATATTTATCCCTCAACCAACATCACTAAAACAGATTATCTGGTCATTATCGCATTGCTGTTTGTGGGACCTTGCTGTGCGCAAATTGGCTGCCGCTTTCCCTACATTACAATGGCGATTATACTTCAGAAATAATTCATTGGCTGCAAAAGGATGTGATTGCATTGGAGAGGGTGCAGAGGAGATTCACCAGGATGTTACCTGGGCTGGAGCGCTTCAGCTATGAAGAGAGACTGGACAGGCTGGGGTTGTTTTCCTTAGAGCAGAGAAGACTGAGGGGGGACCTGATTGAGGTGTACAAAATTATGAGGGGCATAGACAGGGTAGATAGAAAGGAACTTTTCCCCTTAGTAGAGGGGTCAATAACCAGGGGGCATAGTTTCAAGGTAAGGGGCAGGAGGTTTAGAGGGGATTTGAGGAAAAACTTTTTCACCCAGAGGGTGGTTGGAATCTGGAACTCACTGCCTGAAAGGGTGGTAGAGGCAGGAACCCTCACAACATTCAAGAAGCATTTCGATGAGCACTTGAAACGCCATAGCATACAAGGCTACGGACCAAGTGCTGGAAAATGGGATTAGAATAGATAGGGCTTGATGGCCAATGCGGACACGATGGGCCGAAGGGCCTCTTTCTGTGCTGTATAAATCTATGACTCTATAAAGTGCTTTGGGATGTCCTGAGGACGTGGAAGGCGCTGTATAAATGCAAGTCTTTCTTTCATGTCGAATGTCTCTGTCCACTATTTTAACAAAGGCATGAGCCCATTCATTTTAAACAGGCCGACACCTCTGTTAAAAAAGCAGACAAGAGAACTTGACCCAAGTGCGTCAAACGTTTTTGGATATTTATGGATCGTGTCACCCAACATCATTTCCAGGCGTTAATATTTTTTTTTAAATAGTTGCATAGTTACATCGTATTTACAGCACTAAAACAGGCAATTCGGCCGAACTGGTTTATACCAGTGTTTATGCTCCACATGAGCCTCCTCCCACCCTACTTCATCTCACCCTATCAGCATACCCTTCTGTACCTTTCTCCCTCATGTACTTATCTAGCTTCCCCTTAAAGGGGAATATTCACCTCAACTACTCCATGTGGCGGCGAGTTCCACATTCTAACCACTCTCTGGGTAAAGAAGTTTCTCCTGGATTCCATAATGGATTTATTAGTGACTATCTTATATTTAGATTTCACAATAGTAATAGTAATAATCTCTCTTCTGTCGGCATTTCTGATTTCCCATTCACGAAGACTTGAAAAACCTACCACGGAAGCGCTTAAAATCGCGCCGGCCATTCAGGGAAACAGCAGCCAAGATTCACGCAGCTGGTGTGGACCCACTGTCCAGATGGACGGAATTCTGGGACGCACGCAACAGAAAGAACCAATGCCTCATCACTGACCCAACAGCAGAGGTCCCTGGCTTCAACCTCCCTCGGAGACAGTGGACGGCGCTCAGCCCAATCCGCACGGGGTGTGGCCGATGTGGCCGCCTGCTCCACAAGTGGAAGACGAGGGACGACCTGAGGTGCGACTGTGGCTACAAGTCTCAGACCATGGAACACATCGCATCAACCTGCCCACTAAGATCTGCGGGAGGCACCTCATTTCTCCACTCGGCATCTCAGGAGGCCATCGAATGGATTTTATTTTCAATATTCGTTCCTGGGATGTGGGCGGCGCTGGCAAGACCGGCATTTATTGCCCATCCCTAGTTGCCCTTGAGAAGGTGGTGGTGAGCCGCCTTCTTGAACCGCTGCAGTCCTTGTGGTGAAGGTACTTCCACAGTGCTGTTAGGGAGGGAGTTCCAGGATTTTGACCCGAGGACGATGAAGGAACGGCGATATGTTTCCAAGTCAGGATGGTTGATTTCAGTTTTACTAGAGCTCCTTGATGCCACACTCGGTCAAATGCTGCCTTGATGTCAAGGGCAGCTACTTTCACCTCACCTCTGGAATTCAGCTCTTTTGTCCATGTTTGGACCAAGGCTGTAATGAGGTCAGGAGCCGAGTGGTCCTGTCGGAACCCAAACTGGGCATCAGTGAGCAGGTTATTGGTGAGTAAGTGCTGCTTGATAGCACTGTCGATGACACCTTCCATCACTTTGCTGATGATTGAGTGTAGATTGATGGGGCAGCAATTGACCGGATTGGATTTGTCCTGCTTTTTGTGGACAGGACATACCTGGGCAGTTTTCCACATTATCAGATAGATGCCAGCGTTGCAGCTGTACTGGAACAGCTTGGCTAGAGGCATGGCTAGTTCTGGAGCACAAGTCTTCAGCACAACAGCTGGGATGTTATCAGGGACCCATGGCCTTTGCTGTATCTCGTGCGCTCAACCATTTCTTGTTACCACGTGGAGTGAATTGAATTGGCTGAAGACTGATGGTGGGAACCTCAGGAGGAGGCTGAGATGGATAATCCACTCAGGACTTCTGGCTGAAGATGGTTGCAAACGCTTCAGCCTTGTCTTTTGCACTTGCGTGCTGGACTCCGTCATCATTGAGGATGGGGATATTCATGGAGCCTCCTCCTCCCGTTTAATTGTCCACCACCATTCACGACTGGATGTGGCAGGACTGCAGAGCTTTGATCCGATCCGTTGATTGTGGGATCGCTTAGCTCTGTCTATAGAATGTTGCTTCCGCTGTTTAGCATGCATGTAGTCCTGTGTTGCAGCTTTCCCAGTTTGGCACCTCATTTTTAGATACGCCTGGTGCTGCTCCTGGCATGCTCTTCTACACTCCTTATTGAACTAGGATTGGTCCCCTGGCTTGATGGTAATGGTAGAGTGAGGGATATGCCGGGCCATGAGTTTACAGATTACTGTGGAATACAATTCTGCTGCTGCTGATGGCCCACAGCGCCTCATGGATGCCCAGTTTTAAGCTGCTAGATCTGTTCTGAATCTATCCCATTTAGCATGGTGGTAGTGCCACACAACACAATGGAGGGTGTCCTCAGTGTGAAGACGAGATTTCGTCTTCACAATGACTGTGCGGTGGTCACTGCTACCAATACTGTCATGGACAGATGCACCTGCAACAGGTAGATTAGTGAGGACGAGGTCAAGTAGGTTTTTCCCTCGGTTCTCTCACCACCTGTCGCAGGCCCAGACTGGCAGCTATGCCCTTCAGGACTCGGCCAGCTCGGTCAGTAGTGGTGCTACCAATCCACTCTTGGTGATGGATATTGAAGTCCCCCACCCTGAGTACATTCTGTGCCCTTGCTACCTTCAGTGCTTCTTCCAAGTGGTGTTTCAACATGGAGGAGTACTGATTCATCAGCTGAGGGAGGGCGGTAGATGGTAATCAGCAGGAGGTTTCCTTGCCCATGCTTGACCTGAAGCCTTGAGACTTCATGGGGTCCAGAGTCAATGTTGAGGACTCCCAGGGCCACTCCTTCTGACTGTATACCACTGTGCCACCACCCCTGGTGGGTCTGTCCTGCTGGTGGGACAGGACATACCCAGAGATGGTGATGGAGGAGTTTGGGACATTGGCTGAAAGGTATGATTCTGTGAGTATGACTATATCAGGCTGTTGCTCGACTAGTCTGTGGGACAGCTCTCCCAATTTTGGCACAAGTCAATCTAGAGGATAGCCAAACTAGACATCCCATTATAAGCTTTTCCCGTCACATGAAACGACAACAGTTTCTGATTTCCCAGCGACAAATATCTCCCTTATATCAATATACGGACACAAAGTGCAGCCACCAGCCTCCCCACAGCGGTTAATTCCATGTTGTCATGTAAGTGAGAAATGCCCACTTTACGACAGCTTTTACAGTGCAACCTATATGGGAAAAATATTACCATGCCATGCAATGAGATATTGGAGAAGTGTTCTGTTTATTAAAGATATCTTCGTCTGAAGCCTAAAGTATATTCGTAATCTCAAAGCAGAGCCTCGGTTGTAATCGCCACCACGGGCTTTTGAGGAGTCAGGTGCTAAAAATAAATCAATGCTTAATACCAAAATGGACACCGTAGTTTAGCCTGCATACATTTAAAATTAGTCCGGGCATGGATAGTGGTGGTGGTTAAAGTCAAGCATTAGACTTAAGCACAAAGACTCGGCTAATACTCCAGTGCAGTAATGAGGAATGTTGTTTTTGGACAAGAGGGTGAAAGCAAGACTGAGATGTTAAACCAAGAAATAACAACAGAAAATGCTGGAAATACTCAGCAGGCCAGGCAGTATCCGTGGAGAGAGAAACAGAGTTAACGTTTCAGGTCTGGGACCCTTCATCAGAACTGGAAAAAGCTGGAGATGGAACAGATATTAAGCAGGTGCAGAGACATTTTCTGTTGTTAAACCAAGAACTGGCCACCTCTTCCAATGATTCAGATGGATGTTAAAAAGCCCGTGAGCCAGCCCCAAAGACGGGACAGGAAACCAGGACCTTCGACATGCATCCATTTTGCAGCGATTTATGCTTGTGTCCTTTTTTACACCAATGGGGCTGCACGGGCAGTGGTGGGCGGGCGGTGGTGGGCGGGCGGGCGGGCTGGCGGGGGAGCTGGGGGGTGGTTATAGATGGGCATTAGTGATGCTGACGCATCAGAACCTCAACATCAAAAACCAAGACAAAATAACTGAAGTCAATCTCACCTTGAAAGAAGAAGACGAGCCCTACCTGAGCTAGCCAGACTGTAAGCTTAAATGATGACTCCTTCGACTATATATAATCAAAGGCATTTTCAATCAATCAGTGATTAAGTAAACAGTACACTGATTAATTGCATTGGTCTTCAAGTTTGTGTTCAAATCGTTTCAGTCATCTTTCATAAATTAATCTTCATTATTTCTGTAGGAAGACAGGCTCTGCTGAAGATATGATTAAGTGCTGTATCAGTGAGGGAAGAAATATCCATGGCTGGGAAATAAGCACAAAGTCAGCAATTCCACAGTTAAAGAAAGAAAGAACTTTCACGACCTCAGGATGTCCCAAAGCGCTTTACAGGCAACAAAGTATTTTTGAAGTGTAGTCACTGTTGTAATCTAGGAAACGCGGCCAGCCCAGTTTACATACAGCAAGGTCCCACAAACAGCAATGTGATCAATGACCAGATAATCTGTTTTTTGATGATATTGGTTGAGGGACAGCACAACAACAACAACAACTTGTATTGATATAGCACCTTTATCATCCTCAGCATAGAATCATAGAAAGTTACAGCACGGAAGGAGGCCATTTCAGCCCATCGTGTCCGCGCCGGCCAACAAAGAGCTATCCAGCCCAATCCCACTTCCCAGCTCTTGGTCCGTAGCCCTGCAGGTTACAGCTATCCCAAGTGCACATCCAAGTACTTTTTAAATGTGGTTAGGGTTCCTGTCTCTACCACCCTTTCAGGCAGTGAGTTCCAGACCCCCACAACCCTCTGGGTGAAGAAATTTCCCCTCAAATCCCCTCTAAACCTTCCCCCAATTACTTTAAATCTGTGCCCCCTGGTTTTTGACCCCTCTGCTAAGGGAAATAGGTCCTTCCTATCCACTTTATCTATGCCTCTCATAATTTTATACACCTCAATAAGGTCTCCCCTCAGCCTCATCTGTTCCAAGGAAAACAGACCCAGCCTATCCAGTCTTTCCTCATAGCTAAGATTCTCTACTCCCGGCAACATCCTTGTAAATCTCCTCTGTACCCTCTCTAGTGCAATCACATCTTTCCTGTAATGTGGTGACCAGAACTGCACGCAGTACTCCAGCTGAGGCCTAACTAGTGTTTTATACAGTTGAAGCATAACCCCCCTGCTCTTGTATTCTATGCCACGGCTAATAAAGGCAAGCATTCCGTATGCCTTCTTAACCACCTTATCTACTTGGCCTGTTACCTTCAGGGATCTGTAGACATGCACTCCAAGGTCCCTTTGTTCCTCTACACTACTCAGTGTCCTACCATTTAATATGTATTCCCTTTCCTTGTTAGCCCTCCCCAAATGCAGTACCTCACACTTCTCCGGATTGAATTCCATTTGCCACTGTTCTGCCCACCTGACCAATTTATTGATATCTTCCTGCAGTCTACAGCTTCCTTCTTCAGTATCAACCACACAGCCGATTTTAGTATCATCTGCAAACTTATTAATCATACCCCCTGTATTCAAGTCAAGATCGTTGATATATACCACAAAAAGCAAGGTACCTAGTACTGAGCCCTGCGGAACCCCACTGGAAACAGCCTTCCAGTCACAAAAACACCCATCAACCATTACCCTCTGTTTCCTGTCTCTGAGCCAGTTTTGAATCCAACTTGACACTTTGCCCTGGATCCCATGGGCTTTTAACTTTGTGACCAGTCTGCCACGTGGAACCTTATCAAAAGCCTTGCTAAAGTCCATATACACTACATCAAATGCACTACCCTCATCTACCCTCCTTGTTACCTCCTCAAAAAATTCAATCAAGTTTGTCAGACATGACATTCCCTTAACAAATCCATGCTGACTATCCTTGATTAATCCGTGTAAACGTAGTAAAACGTCCCAAGGCAGCTGCACAGGAGTGTTACAAGATTAAAAATTTGACACCAAGCCACATGAGGATAAATTAGGGCAGGTGACCAAAAGCTTGGTCAAAGAGGTAGGTTTTAAGGAGCATCTTAAAGGAGGAAAGAGAGGTAGAGAGGCAGAGAGGATTAGGCAGGGAATTCCAGAGCTTAGGACCTAGGCAACAGAAGGCATGGCTACCAAAGGTTGAGCGATCATAATCAGTGATGCTCAAGAGGGCAGAATTAGAGAGTGCAGATATCTCAGGGGGGTTGTGGGGCTGAAGGTGATTACAGCGATAGGCAGGGGCGAGGCCATGGAGGGATTTGAAAACAAGGATGAGAATTTTGAAATCGAGGCGCTGCTTAACCGGGAGCCAATGTAGGTCAGCGAGCACAGGGGTGATGGGCGAACGGGACTTGGTGCGAGTTAGGACACGGGCAGCCGAGTTTTGGATGACCTCAAGTTTACATAGGGTGGAATGTGGGAGGCCAGCCAGGAGTGCGTTGGAATATTCAAGTCTAGAGGTAACAAAGGCATGGATGAGCTGAGGCAAGGGCGGAGACAGGGCGATGTTACGAAGGTGGAAGTAGGCAGTCTTAGTTATGCTGCGGAGAACTCCTCTGTTCTTTTTTGAACTAGTGCCATGGGATCTTTCACATCCACCTGAGAGGGCAGAAGGGGCCTCGGTTTAACAGCTCATCTGAAAGACAGGCCTCTTGCATTGTTCCATGGAAGCTCAGCGTAAGCTCGAGGAACAGCACCTCATCTTTCGATTAGGCACTCTACAGCCCTCTGGACTCAACATAGAGTTCAACAATTTCAGATCATAACCCCGGCCCCTATCACATATATATATATATATATTTGTTTATTTGTTTTTTTTTCCCACACTTTTGTTTGGCCTTTTTTCTTCCCTCCCACATGGCAGCTGTCCTTCATTCTGCCAGCGCAATTCACACTTCATCTAGAGCCATCCTTTGTTCCTCAACCTGTCCCATTTCCACCTCCTCTTGCCTTGAATATCTCTCAATGTCTCTCAATGTCTCTTAATCTCTCCTGCTTTCTATCCTATCACTGACCTTCCCTTTTGTTCTTTCATCTCCTCCCCCTTTTCCCAGCCCTAAACTTGCTTTAAAATCTATTTAATTTCCTGCTTTTTTCCAGTTCTGACGAAAGGTCTTCGACCTTAAATGTTAACTCTGTTTCTCTCTCCACGGATGCTGCCTGGCCTGCTGAGTTTTTCCAGCGTTTTCTGTTGTTATACAGCCACTTGCTTTACTGAGCGTGGGTTAGCAAACGAGGAAGTGGAAATCCCCGGGCATTCTATGAGTTCTATAATATACTGTATATGAATTGCTCATCAAATATCGTTTAATACACAATTTCACTTCACATTAATTTATTATTCACATACTTTCCCTTTCTTTGTGAGGCTGTAAATTATATAAAAAAAGATTTTCATATCCAGTTAATATATTTCAATTAATGTAAATACAATTTTGTCTATTTTATATTTGTTTAGCTGTTGTTAACAAATCTTCCCTTTTTCTCCAGCAGCACCAAAATATAATTACCCTGTAATTTCTCCTCAAGAAGTCATATTTACTTTAATTAGATCTTGTAACCCTAAAGGCACAGCTTACATTACACACAGCTCCTGCTTAGCAACAGAATAATGCATAGTAACAGAGTAAAGACTAGCGTAGGCGACCAGTGGTCCTCCCAGCCTAAACTCCCAAACCTCTCGTCAGGTGTCCATTCGTCTGCACTGCTCCGGACCCAAGCCGATTTCTTCTATCTTCCTTTCCCTTTCTCTTCTCCTGGGCATTTCTATCCTAGCTCAGTTGGTAGCGCACTCACCTCTGAGTCAGGAAGGTTGTGGGTTCATAGTCCTACTCCAGAGACTTGCACACCTAATCTAAGGCTGACACTCCCAGTGCACTACTGAGGGAATGCTGCAGTGTCGGAGGTGCCGTCGTTCGGGTGAGACATTAAACCGAGGCTCCACCTGCCCTCTCAGGTGGATGTGAAAGATCCCACGGCACTATTTTGAAGTGCAGGGGAGTTATCCCCGGTGTCCTGGTCAATATTTATCCCTCAACCAACATCAGTAAAACAGATTATCTGGTTGTTATCACATTGCTTGTTTGCAGGACCTTGCTGAGCTCAAATTTTTCCCCACATTGCAACAGTGACCATGCTCCAAAAGTAAAGCTGTAAAGCGCTCTGGGACATCCTGAGGTCTTGAAAGGCGCTATATAAATGCAAGTCTTTCTTTTTCGTTTTTGTCTCCTCCCCTTCCTGTTATCCCAGTCATGCCTCCATTCATGTCTCTCCCTCTCAGATACTTTGACCCTAAAATCCCTACCCAAGTCCGTCTTGATTCCTCGACCTTTCTACTCTCTTGGCACTGACCCAGGCTTGACTCCCTCCTAGTGAGCCCCTGGCTTCCCTCTGTGCCTCTCTTGGCATTCTTGGAGGAGCCCATCGAGGCACTTGTTGCTGCCTCCTTACGAGTAGTGACCCCAACTGCCTCATCCTACTCTTTCACCAACTGTTCTGCCTAGCGTGTGCAGGGGGCTAATCTTATCAACCTCCTCACCGCTGACCCCATGGACTCTGCCAGAGGATCAACAATCACCACCAGTCTCCCTGCAGAATGTCTATTCACTTGCGCATAAGGACCTTGCCATCCTTGACCTTATTGTGGATGATTGCATTGACATCATGGCCTTGATGGAAAGATGGCTCACCTGTAATGACACTTTGCTCCTTAAGCCTAGCTACATCTTCCATCACCTGCCCTACCCCAACCTCCATGGTGGCAGTGTAGCCCTTATTACCAAATATCACCTTGGTCTGTCCCCTACTCCTCTGGCATCTTCTCCTCCTCTAAGTCCCTCACTTTGCTCCACCCCTATCATCTCTCCTTTAAAATCATCATTCTGTACAGCCCATCCAAGCCCCACGCCTAGTTTCTCACTGAGATATCCTCACTCCTTCCTTTCCTCAGCTTCTGCACCGAGTGACTTCTTATCCTCGGTGATTTCAACCTCCATCTCAACTAATCTTCTCAGAGTTCACTGCCCTCCTGTCCTCCCTTAACCACTCCCTCCATATAAACACTCCATATCATATTCATAGCCACCCCCTCGACCATGGCCTCTCTATTCCAATTGACTAAATCACAGACAAGGCAATCTCTGATCACTTCCTTGTATCCCTCACCACTCACATCCCCCCTTCCCACTTCCAACCCCACTTCCTTCTGCGCCTGCCCCTGAAAAAATCTCTCCTCCAAGTCATTTACAATGGCACTTTCAAATTGTTTAGCCTTTGGCCCTCCATTCGCCACTATACTTCTGCAGCTATCCTTCTGCTCAATCACACCCCCACTATCCTCAGTAAAACTTTTACTCTCTCCCAGCCTGGTTGGTCTCTCCCCATCTTCGCACCCTTAAGTCCAAGAAGTGCAGACTGGAGCCTTTCTACAAGGCACAAGTCAGGAGTGTGATGGAATACTCTCCACTTGCCTGGATGAGTGCAGCTCCAACAACACTCAAGAAGCTCGACACCATCCAGGACAAAGCAGCCCGCTTGATTGGCACCCCCTCTAGCAACTTAAACATTCACTCCCTCCACCACCAGCGTACCGTGGCTGCAGTGTGTACCATCTACAAGATGCACTGCAGCAACTCGCCAAGGCTTCTTCGACAGCACCTCCCAAGTCCGCGACCTCTTCCACCTAGAAGGGCAAGGGCAGCAGACGCATGGGAACACCACCACCTCCAAGTTCCCCTCCAAGTCACACACCATCCTGACTTAGAAGTATATCGCCGATCCTTAATCGTCGCTGGGTCAAAATCCTGGAACTCCCTACCTAACAGCACCGTGGGAGTGCCTTCACCACACGGACTGCAGCGGTTCAAGAAGGCGGCTCACCACCACCTTCTCAAGCGCAACTAGGGATGGGCAATAAACGCTGGCCTTGCCAGCGATGCCCACATCCCACCAAAACTAATTTGAAAAAATTTATGGCGCACAACTGGTTTAGCCATTCATCGCCACGTCTGATTGGACCACATCAAGCACTTTCGGGTCCTGCTCTCCTCTGCCAAAACTTCTCACTATTCAAGGGTCATGCTGGATAGATGCAAAGATAACTCCTGGCTTCTTGTCTCCTTAAACCTCTGTCCCCTGCATCCTCCACCCTCACCTCCAACAACAAATGCGAGGAGCTCATGGACTTGTTTGTCTTTAAAATCGGCGCCATCCATTCGTACTGTAAGTGCAAGTTGTTGTTGGTGGAAAAACCCAGAAATTCTGGGTTCTGCCCCAATTTATGGTCCCTTTGGCTGAATTATGCATCTCCAACCTGAATTTCTAGCCTCATATTTCAAAGTCTTGCATGTGCTGCAGACAATCTTAAAATAAGGAGAAAGAAAGCCCATTATCGGCTTGAAGCCTGAAATTTGCAAGCTTCTTTCACTCGTATCAGTAGTTTAGAAGCCATTACATTTACCTGGTATTCGATTTTTATGACACTGGCAGACCAGCTAAACATCTCGACAGTGCTCCAGACCCCAAACTGCTCTTGAACAATCTCACGGGAGGTCCACCAGTGTCACACTGCGTCACACGTGCAATGTTTTCTGTCGCACCTTTTAAGAAAAAGCAGGGAGTAATTTCCCCAGCAACAGAAAACATATTTTAAGACTTCAGGATGTGTTTATTTAAAGTATGAAGACCTTGTGCCCTTAGAAGGACTGGGCAGTTGACAAACCAGTGCCTCCTGAGCAGCAGAATATTACACTGCGTGCAACAGCAACAACAACAACAACTTGCATTTATATAGCGCCTTTAAAGGAGTAAAACGACCCAACGTGCTTCGCAGGAACGACCATAAACAAAATTTGACACCGAGCCACATAAAGAGATATTAGGACAGGTGGTTTGGTCAAAGAGGTCAGTTTTAAGGAGCGTCTTAAAGGAGGAGCGAGAGGCGGAGAGGTTTAGGGAGGGAATTCCAGAGCTTAGGGCCTCGGCAACTGAAGGCACGGCCGCCAATGGTGGAGCGATTAAAATCGATGATGCGCAAGAGGCCAGAGTGCAGTATAAAGTTCCTGTCCTTATAAAACAGAGGCATGTCCCCCTGACTTACCATAAGCAGGGCCTCTGGAGATGCGACCGATATTTATCAAAAGAACAAACTGCAAGTGCTGGAAACTGAAATATATAAATACAGAAAATGCTGGCAAGGTCCATCAGCCTCTGAAAGGAGGCAAAGACCACTTCATGTTTGGGACCCTTAGCCTAACGAAGGTTTACATTTCAAATGCTAACCATCATGTTTTCTACTTAGAGAAGCCCGCAGACCTGCTGTGTATTTTATGTTGTCATAATAATAGCCCCTTAATGATCCAGAACTGGCATTTAGAATCCATTTACTCTAATTGCCTTTTCTCATTGATTGCAAGTGAAAGTTAAATAAAGAAATCCAGATGTTTGTGAAAAGACACTAAGGTTAATATATATACACACACACATATAAACGTACATTTTATATATATTGTACATATACACTCACAAATACATAAGATAGATGATTAGATGATGGATAGATAGATATATAGACAGACATGTAGATAGACAGACAGACAGATATACAGACAGACAGATGTACAGACAGATAGGTCAAAATCCTGGAACTCCCTACCTAACAGCACTGTGGGAGTACGTTCACCACACAAGACTGCAGCGGTTCAAGAAGGCGGCTCACCACCACGTTCTCAAGGGCAATTAGGGATGGGTAATAAATGCTGGCCTTGCCAGCGACGCCCACATCCCATAAAAAAGAATTAAAACAATATACACAGACAGACATGTAGCTAGACAGACTGTCAGGTTTCCAAAATTTGCAGATCCCCAAAACCTAAGGAAAAAGGACTTTGGAACTACCCCAGAGTGATAAAAATGCATTTGGGCCTAACATAAGGAATTTAAGACCAAAAACCAAGTTTTGGCATTTTAAAACATGTCTGGGCCTGTAAAGGGAGAAAAGGCTGTGAAGGAAGGTGGGTTCGACCTCTGTAAAAGCAGTTTTGGTTATTGCAGTTAATTGCACTGTCTGGGGAACCGGGATGACCTCACTCAAGCCCCAGCAGGCATTAACATTTTGGCAATAGACCCTGGGAGAAGACAGTCCCACCCAAAATAACAGGCCCCATCAAACCGATTACAGGGCCCATCAGAAAACAAGCATAATACAAATCACCCAGGACCAGTCTATAGAAAAGACTGAGTCCAGCCTGGAAACCCAAAACACGAAACCAATCACCAGTGATCAGCCAAGGAGATCGACAGGATGCAAACCATCCCAAAACCCATTTGACACTTACAGAGCAGTTACTGGTAACAGGCCCGCCAAAAATCAGACAATGAACTGAGTAGATTTGGCGGGTAGATAAGGCCATGTTCAATGGGTGAGATTGAAGGTCTGTTAAAAACCCAGTTAACGTGCAAGTAAGTCGTTACCGATTTACGAGCCCGCCAAAAACCAGACAATGAACTGGGTAGATTTGGCGGGTAGATAAGGCCACTTCAATTCAGTATAATTGAAGGCCCATCAAGCAGTTCAAGGTCGAGAGGTCGAGCAGTCAGTCGCAACCGGTGGTCATCAGAAGAAGAAGAAACCAGCAAGAAGAAAACCCGAGCTGGAAGCGAGTCGGCATCGTTCACCACTCAGACACACCTGAGTCCAGCTCGTGAAGATACCACCTCGACGGACCTCCAACAACGGTCCCAACACAGTCACCCAGAGCAACAAGCAGCAACAAGTCACCGACGGCTCCACGAGGTCGACCGACACACTAAACAAGGCCTAAAGCCATCGCGGAAACCAAAGGCCTCACGAAACCAACAATCGCACATTACCCCCAACTGACCGGGTAATAGCAGGCCACCGCGACCAACAAAGACCAACTCAAGGAAAGAAAACCCGAAGAACTGTAAAGTTTCCACACTACAAACTACTCCTGACTTACCCCTGGGTAAGATTTCTACCAAAAGACTCTATAAACCCTACTCCTAACCAAAGGAAATTGGGTACTCACCTGATAGATCCAAAATGCACCCTACCGCATTAGCGGACTCGCGAAGACTGACCAGAGACGCAGGTGAAGTCCTCTATCGCGTACGGGGTACGGCAGACACTAACCGCCATAAACAGCGAACCCAAAAACCGCGATTTAGCCCAAATGTCAAAGGATTGGTGAGCATTATCCCTGGTCCTTCAAAACCTAACTTAGCTAGTGAAGTGGGGTTGGGAGGGGTGAAGTATTGTTCTACCGTCATTTCCCTCGCTTGTACCGAAGTGTTCCCCACCTATAGTGTATTAAGAGTGTTATTATTTGTGTCTTACCTTTTAATAAAGATTGAAGTTCTTACATCAAACTCAGTTGTCTGCTGCACCTTTCTATCACAACCCCCAAATAAGTCCAAGGTCTAGAACTAAGGGAGTGGGAGCGATTCGAACCGCTCAGAAGTCAGAGGTAAAGCTGACACAAACCACCACCCCCTACAAGACAGACAGACAGACAGACAGATAGATAGATAGATAGACAGACAGACAGACAGATAGATAGTCAGACAGACAGATAGATAGACAGACAGACAGATAGACAGACAGATAGATAGACAGATAGATAGATAGATAGATAGATAGACAGACAGACAGACAGACAGATAGATAGACAGACAGATAGATAGACAGATAGATAGATAGACAGACAGACAGACAGATAGATAGACAGATAGATAGATAGACAGACAGACAGACAGAAAGTCCTCTGTAAATATCATAACATCTAACGGGACAAGTACTAGGAAAGAAACGTCAATCAGACTTATCGCAAAGAGTTGCCAAACAATGTCCCATTTCCCAGAGTGCGCGGGAGACACTAAGGGTTGGGGTTTGACCACCTGCAGCTAATCAGTTCTCCATTTCTCGCCACTGCGAAAAATACAGCTGACGTCTCTACTTCTACTGTGAGGCTGAAACACTTAACCTGAGTGCCCCTTAATTCTATCCCTCCGCCAACATCATTATTTTTCTCCCCCCACCGCATCTTTCATTACACATGTACTCAGCAAGTCTTTGTTAATGAGCTTAGTCAAGGCTAAACAAATGAGAAGCAAGTAAGGCACCTTTAATGCATTCTGCACGGTGATTCCAATCCAAGCTACTGTGAAGAATACAATTAACATAGCACATATTTTTTTTCCTCCAAGACACTGTTTGATAATTAACTTACATTTCCTTATCCACGGTGTGCATTTTGGAGAGCGCTGTTTCAATTTATTTCTGTTTTTCTGCGCAAGTGATATTAATCTTTAGTAGAAATCTGTGGAAGATAGAGGGAATAACGGGATATTGGCTGCTTCCTCTTTGCATTTTGAATTTGACATTCAGTTTAGGTCATGATTCAGCAAACCTTAATTCGGACAAATATAATTGAAATGACTCCGACAGAAAAGTTAACTTTTTGTTGTTACGGAAATTTACTCTCTGATTTAATGGTTGGCTATTAATTGATTTGTCCTTTCACCCCTGTGGTAATTGGCTGGTTCCAGCTGCCCAGGAGGAAAGGTTGAAAATCTTCAAAAGAAAGACTTGCATTTCTACAGCGCCTTTCATGACCTGAGGACGTCCCAAAGCGCTTTACAGCCAATGAAGTACTTTTTGAAGTGTAGTCACTGTTCTAATGTAGGAAATGTGGCAGCCAATTTGCGCACAGCAACAATGTGATAACGACCAGATAATCTGTTTTTTGTTATGTTGGTTGAGGGATAACTATTGGCCAGGACACCGGGGATAACTCCCCTGCTCTTCTTCGAAATAGTGCCATGGGATCTTTACGTCCACCTGAGAGAGCAGACGGGGCCTCGGTTTAACGTCTCATCCGAAAGACGGCACCTCCGACAGTGCGGCGCTCCCTCAGCACCGCACTGGGAGTGTCAGCCTCGATCATGTGCTCAAACCTCAGGAGTGGACTTGACCCCACAATCTACTGACTCTGAGGCGAGAGCGCTACCCATTGAGTCACGGCTGACACCTACTGGAGTTAGTGTCTGACAGCTGCAATTCACAGCTTAAATTAACGCCACCATATTCAAAGGCACGTTGCTCGGCTGGTTTCAGGAATCCGGCCAGTTCTGTATTCCTCTCCCTTCTTTCTCCACCCCTCCCCTCGCTTGGCTGCAGCCTTTCCTACATTCCGACAGTGACCGCACTTCAAAAGTGCGTAATTGGCTGTAAAGCACTTTGGGACGTCCTGAGGTCGCGAAGGGTGCTATATAAATGCAAGTTCTTTCTATGTTTTTTTCTTGCCACTCTTTCATATAGACAAAGCTTTGCAATCACTTTATTTGCGTATTTTACCCATTGGTAATTTTCTGAATTCCACTGTAAGTACCCATGAGTTATGGCAACAGTGGAAGAATGCACTTTGCTTGCTGCTGCAGCCCTTTAAAAAGCAGCAGCAAGCGCTCACAAATCCCGCTCGCCTGCGTCCATCTCCCACACGCAGCTCATTGCCCATTCGAAAGCGCATTCCAGAACGGCCGGGCGTAAATAGGCGGGCGGACATTCCACTACGAGCCATCCCCCAGAACGCTGGAAATTGGTCAATTTTAACCCTTAAATTACAACCCTGAAACAGGCAGCCGGCTCTGTACCGAAAGGGTTTAAGAAGACTACATTTTCTGCGTGCAGGATAAGTACATCAGCATGAATAACTACATTAAGTTTCCCTTAAGAGAATGAGGCATGACCCAAATTTAACGTCCTGATTGAGAGTAAATGAAGACGGCTTCAGGCAAGTATAGTCCACAGGGATTTGAAGCTGGAGACTTAAGCTCATAAGAATGTAAAGCAGATGCATGGGTCGCTGACAGTTTACAGACTGTGAAAGCTGTAATTCAGCGTTGCATGTAAAAATAGAAATATAAGCGCTATGCTGTGAGGAGTCAGTGCAGGTAGCAATTGGAGCTTAAAGATGGTTGAATAGGTCAAAGTAAGACCGATTTTCTGAACTTGCATGATTACTGGGGTGCCTCACCCACCAGTTGCATGTATCAGACACGCTCCCCTTTATTCATGTGTTAACTGTGACTCAGTGGGTAGCACTCTTGCCCTTTGAGTCAGAAGATTGTGGGTTCAAGTCCCACTCCAGAGACCTGATCACACACTCCAGGCTGACACTCCCAATTCCTAGTACTGAGAGAGTGCTGCGCTGTCAAAGGTGCCATCGTTCAGGTGCAGACGTTAAACCGAGTTCCCGTCTGCCTTCTGAGATGTTTTCAAACATTCCCGCGGCAATATTCCGAAGAAGAGCAGGGGATTCTTCCCGGTTGTCCCTGGCCAAAATGTATCCCTCAACCAACACGTAAAAATAATTACCTGGTCATTTGTCTCATTACTGTTTGTGGGAACTGGCTGTGTGCAAGTCATGAATTCACCAGGCGTTGGATTATTCGCCCACTAATAGGGAACATGAGCTGGGAACATTAGACCATCGTGAGACAGGTTAGTTTTATTCTACTGATGATGTGTTGTGGCAATTGTAATTGAAGTTCTACCTTCCTTCCTATTACAGGGCGGGGGAAACGTGGGGGAGCGTGCAGCAACGGACATGGCTCCCAGCTGGTTACACGCATTCGGAAAATGGGGCCTACTTGACCGACTCAGTGATTTCTTCTTCTTCTTCTTCTTAGGCAGTCCATCGGAACCGAGGATGACTTGCTTCCACATTCAAAATGAGTTCACAGGTGACTGATGAGTCCAATGTGGGACCTACAGTCTCTGTCACAGGTGGGGCAGACGATGGTTGAAGGGGCAGGTGGGTGGGGTGCTTGGGTTGACGTGCGCTCCTTGCGCTGCCTGTGCTTGGCTTCCGCTTGCTCCTGGCGAAGAGACTCGAGGTGTTTGGCGCCTTCCCGGATGCTTCTCCTCCACTTTGTGCGGTCTTGGGCCAGGGATTCCCAGGTGTTGGTGGGGATGTTACACTTTTTCAAGGAGGCTTTGAGGGTGTCCTTGAAACGTTTCCTCTGCCCACCTGGGGCTCTCCTGCCGTGCCGGAGCTCCAAGTAGAGCGCTTGTTTTGGGAGTCTCGTATCGGGCATGCGGACAATGTGACCCATCCATCGGAGCTGATCGAGTGTGGTCAAAGCTTCGATGCTGGGTATGTTGGCCTGAGCAAGAACACTGACATTGGTGCGCCTATCCTGCCAATGGATTTGCAGGATCTTGCAGAGGCAGCGTTGGTGGTACCTCTCCAGTGCTTTGAGGTGCCTGCTGTACATGGTCCATGTCTCTGAGGCATACAGCAGGGCGGGTATCACTGCTGCTCTGTAGACCATGTGCTTAGTGCCGGGTTTGAGGTCCTGGTCTTCAAACACTCTCTTCCTCAGGCGACTGAAGGCTGTACTGGCACACTGAAGACGGTGTTGGACTTCGTCGTCGACGTCTGCCCTTGTTGACAGTCGGCTCCCGAGGTATGGAAAGTGGTCCACAGTGGACAACTCAGTGATGTGAGTGCAGAATTTCAGGGGTGAATTTACTCTTGCCAGTACTTGTAACGAACAGACTACCAAGTATGAAAGAAGGTTCCTTGTGTCCAATTTTAACTCGCCCCGTGAGGTAGATTTCGACCTTCGTGCAGCGGATCTGCTGCCCATTCTGACGGCAAAGAGGCCGCCTTGATTTTGAGGCACCGTGGGTCGCTGGTTATGGCCCATAAGGACATAGGTGGGCTGGGAAGGGATACCGGTGGCAGATGCAGGTAAGTCCTGGGACAGGGGGCAGGGGGGTGGGGGGGAGGGGAGAGAGGTGAGGCTATTGGGCGACCAGACCAGTCCAGCCTCCAGGCCGGAAGAAGGTAAGCCTGTGTCGGGAAGTGGGGGCGTGAGGGGGGAGGGGGAAGGGGGGGTGGGACGGTGTCCGATCTCGGGAGGGAGGGAAGCCGAAGCGGCAGCGGCCCAGGCTGGCTTGGTGGAGCTCGTGCTCCTCCTCTCAGCTCCTCTTCAGCCAGCTGATGCCGGGCAACACTCAGTCCTCTAATATTATCGGGGTCCTATTGGCGTCGTAGGACCCTGATTTCCAACATCTAAATCAGCTGTGCACCCCCGTCAGGCGGCCGCCCGGGCCACCTATTGAAGGACCCCGGCAAAATAGAGTCGGTCACAGTGACCATGGAAACGGGCCGGTAAGTCCTTCCACACCATTTTCAGGGAACTTCTACCTCATTCCCACTGGATCAGAAGCTTCAGAATTCAGCCCGTTCTCTCTGAAATATTTGCTTAACAGCAACAGCATGTTTTACTGAATTGTCCTTCTGGGCACTGCACCTCAGGAAGGCACTATTGGCCTTGGAGGGGGTGCAGCGCAGACTCACCAGCATAATACCAGAGCTAAAAGGGTTAAATTATGAGGGCAGGTTGCATTGACTAGGCTTGCATTCTCTCAAGTATAAAAGATTAAGGGGGTGATCTAACTGATGTACTTAAGATGATTAAAGGAGTTGATAAGGTAGATACAGAGAAACCATTTCCTCTGTTGTGGGAATCCAGAACAAGGGGGCATAGCCTTAAAATTAGAGCTAGACCGTTCAGGGGTGATGTCAGGAAGCACTTCTTCACACAAAAGGGTTAGTGGAAATCTGGAACTCTCGCCCCCCAAAAAGTTGTTGAGGCAATTGAAAATTTCAAAACTGAGATTGAGAGATTTACCATCTCCTTTTGCCTGGCACCATCATCCCTTTTGTCTTTTAATCTCTCCTGCCTTCCAGCCTGTCACAGACCTCCGCTTTTGTTCTTTCCTCCCCCTCCCCCCCTTTCCCTGCCCCTGCACTTGCTTAAAAACCTGTTACATCTCCAACTTTTTCCAGTTTGACGAAGGGTCATCGACCTGAAACGTTAACTCTGTGTTTCTCTCCCCACAGATGCTGCCTGACCTGCTGAGTGTTGCCAGCATTTTCTGTTTCTATTTGATAGATATTTTTTGGTTGGGCGAGGGTATTAAGGGTTATGGAACCAAGGCGGGCAGATGGAGTTAAGCGACAGATCAGCCATGTGATCTAATTGAACGGCAGAACAGGCTCGAGGGGCTGAATGGTCAACTCCTGTTCCCCGTTCCTCGTAAGTTGTCTGAAACCGCACGCATAAGGAAAAATAGAAGAGTGTTTGCTTCCCACTTTGATACTGGACATCTGGCACAGTGAAGCATCAGAAAACCAATCTCAGCAGATGCTGTAATTAAGCAATAATGGATTTTTTTTAAACGGCTGACGTAAGTTAATGACCGGACTAAACACGAGGTGTAGCCATATGCTTCAATAATTCTCAACCATTCTCACTTTCCCCCACCCCCCCCCCCCCCCCCAATGCTTTTCTACATACACATGAAGATTAGAGTTTAAAAAAGGGCCTGGAGATGGCTGCTTTAGGCAGCTAATCATAACGTGAGGTATGCAGACAGAGTCACTGGTGCCAAATTCCTGGTTAATGCTTCCGTGGCAAAATCCACCAATTTTTATGCCACTGTTAATATGCATCTAATCTTTCCATCAGTGGTAACGTGAATCTCCTTCCCCTCCTTCCTGCTGCTACTAGTTCTCATTGGTTAACAGTGCTAGATGTGACTAATTTTTACACCCCCTCCCCTCTCTTAAACACACACCACAATTAGTTACCAGCCTATTGGCCCCACTGCTTTTTCTGGGTTGCAGGGCTCATGAAGATTTCCCCGTTTTATTATCCTCTATCTCTCTTCATTGATCAGAATCTCTTCTGTCTCTCCTCAGGTCCTCGGAGACTATCTTCTTTTAGAAACATAGGAACATGGAAAAATAGGAGCAGGAGTCGGCCATTCGGCCCCTCGAGCCTGCTCCGCCATTCAATATGATCATGGCCGATCCTCCATCTCAATACTAGATTCCCGCTCTCTCCCCAATAGAAACACAGAAAAATATGCAGAAAAAAAACCACACCGTCCACTGTCAGCACCATGGGCAAACCCGGCCGTACCCAGCCCACCTGAAAAATGCCACCACCTTAAATCTCCGCCCCCCCACCCCACACACACTGTTCCAAAAGCAGCACCGCCTCTATCCACTGGACGCCTAACAGCCGAAACATCGGGCTTAGCTTCTTGGGATCTTAACCATCGCTTCCATTTTCTCATCGGGAATCAGGTGCTGGTAACGGGGGAGGGCGGCTCCACCAGAGGGTGGGAAGAGGCTCGTGCAGAGCATAAAATGCCAGCGCAGACCACTTGGGCCGAAGGGAAGCCAGCTGTTAACTTTCAAGTTGTTCATCACCTTGGCGGTTCTCGGCTGGTCCGTGATAAACCAGCGTGGCTTGGGTGCGCATATCCCACTGGCGACCCTGCTGCTCGTATTACGCGCCCTCTGCCGCTCCGCTCTTCAAAACTTGGCTCAATTTCCCTGTTATTGCTTTGGTCGTCTCTTTGACAGAGATGTCGGGGGGGGGGGATAACTTTAATTTTGAATGGTGGTGTAAAGTGGCCATTGACCTCAATGGAAAGGAAAATAGAGCGTGCGGTTCAACTAAGAGGTAGGTTTTAAGGAATGCCTTGAAGGAGGAGAGGGAGGTGGAGAGGTTTAGGGAGGGAATTCTGGAGCTTAGGGCCTAGTGATCTGAAGGCACGGCCGCCAATGGTGGGGGCGAAGGAAATCTGGTGTCAAAACAATCGATGTGGATTTAGGAACAGATCAATTGGCCGAACTCTAAGTCAGGGAGCAATGAAAACAATAAATGGATTCACACATATTAGGTACTCTGCAAAATTGAGGCTCATGGAATAGGTGGGTCAGTGGCAACTTGGATAAGGAATTGACTTAAGGACAGAAAACAGCGAGTTGTGGTAAATGGCTGTTTTTCAGACTGGAGGATGGTAGACAGTGGTGCTCCCCAAGGGTCAGTGCTGGGGCCCCTGCTTTTTTTGATATATATAAATGACCTGAATATTGGAATACAAAGTGGAATTTCTAATTTGTCGATGACTCCAAACTTGGGGGTGTGGCAAACAGTGAGGATGATACCAATCGACTGCAACAGGACATAGAAAGGCTAGCAGAATGGGCAGGTAAGTGGCAGATGGAATTTAATACAGAGAAGTGTGAGGTGATGCATTTTGGCAGAAGGAACAGGGAGAGGCAATATACACTTAATGGCACAGTTTTAAAGAGTGTGCAGGGACAGAAGGACCTGGGAGTTAATGTGCATAGGTCCCTGAAGGTGGCAGGACATATTGAGAGAGTGGCTGACAAAGCATATTGGATCTTGGGCTTCATAAATAGAGGTATTGAGTACAAAAGTAGAGAAGTTATGCTGAACCTTTATAAAGCGCTGGTTAGGCCACAACTGGAGTATTATGTCCAGTTCTGGTCACCACACTTTAGGAAGGATGTGAAGGCCCTTGAGAGGGTGCAGAGGAGATTTACCAGAATGGTTCAGGAATGGGGGATCTTAGCTACAAGGACAGGCTGGAGAAGCTGGATTTGTTTTCATTAGAGCAAAGGAGGTTGAGGGGTGATTTGATAGAGGTGTACAATATTATGACGGGTTTGGATAGGCTAGACAGGGAAAGGCTGTTCCCACTAGTTGATGGTACACGGTCTAGGGGACTCAGATTTAAGGTTTGGGGCAAGAGATACAGGGGTGGGGGACGTGAGGAAAAACTTTTTTACGCAGCGAGTGGTGAGGACCTGGAACTCGCTGCCGACGGAAGTGGTGGAAGCGGAGACACTCAATGTTTTCAAAGGGGAGACTGGATAGGCACTTGAGGGAAATACACTTGCAGGGCTACGGGAATAGAGCGGGGGGAATGGGACTGACTGGATGGCTCTACAGAGAGCCGGCACGGACTCGATGGGCTGAATGGCCTCCTTCTGTGCCATTATGACTCTATGAGATGCCACTCTTTTGGACCTCAACCTTAAAACCACTGTGTGCAAACCTCTGTTTCTTCCCTTCCTTGAATTAATGAGAGGGGGTGGGAGGAAGATAACACGGTTGGAGCCAGTTAAAATCAAATGATCTTTCCTGGGTTCCATGGGATGTTCTTTCTTGGGCTCACTGAGTGTTGACCCTGTACTTTGTGACAAAAATGTCGTTAAAGGTTTAATGTAGAATTCAATATCTACAGATCACGTGCTGGTCAATGAGGTCAATTTTAAATGCGTACAACTACACATTCCAGTATAAATGCGAAGGGCAATCTTTGTTGCTATAATTGTGTGGCTCAAATAATGAAGACTAAATAAAAACCAATCTTCTGCAGCCTCCCTTGTTTCCGATTAAATGAGTTTAAAACACAATTCTCCACTTTCATTAACCTTTCAGTAACCCAACAGGGATCTTTGCCAGCTGAGAGCGTTCAGCTTCTGTTCCTTATCTTATAAGACAATAAGCAATAACAGGCTTCATGAAAGTGATTAGAATATTCTTTATTTTCGTGTGGGTGGATTTTTTATTTGTTTTTATGGGACCTGGGTGTCACTGGCAAAGCCAGCATTTATTGTCCATTCCTAGTTGCCCTTGAGAAGGTGGTGGTGAGCCGCCGCCTTGAACTGCTGCAGTCCGTGTGGTGAAGGTGCTCCCACAGCGCTGTTAGGGAGGGAATTCCAAGATTTTGACCCAGCGACGATGAAGGAACGGCGATATACTTCTAAGTCAGGGTGATGTGTGACTTGGAGGGGAACTTGCAGGTGGTGGTGTTCCCATGCGCCTGCTGCCCTTGTCCTTCTAGGTGGAAGAGGTCGCGAGTTTGGGAGGTGCTGCCGAAGAAGCCTTGGCGAGTTGATGCAGTGCATCTTGTAGATGGTACACACTGCAGCCACGGTACGCCGGTGGTGGAGGAAGTGGATTTTTAAGGTGGTAGAGGGGGTGCCAATCAAGCAGGCTGCTTTGTCCTGGATGGTGTCGAGCTTCTTGAGTGTTGTTGGAGCTGCACTCATCCAGGCAACTGGAGAGTATTCCATCACACTCCTTACCTGTGCGTTATAGATGGTAGAAAGGCTTTGGGGAGTCAGGAGGTGAGACACTTGCCACAGAATACCTAGCCTCTGACCTGCTCTTGTTGCCACAGTATTTATGTGGCTGGTCCAGTTAAGTTTCTGGTCAATGGTGACTCCCAGGATGCTGATGGTGGGGAATTCGGTGATGGTAATGCCATTGAATGTCATGGGGCGGTGTTTAGACTCTCGCTTGTTGGAGATAGTCATTGCCTGGCACTTCTGTGGCGCGAATGTTACCTGCCACTTATCAGCCCAAGCCTGAACATCGTCCAGGTCTTGTTGCATGCAGGCATGGACTGCTTCATTATCTGAAGGGTTGTGAATGGCACTGAACACTGTGCAGTCATCAGCGAACATCCCCATTTCTGACCTTATGTTGGAGGGAAGGTCATTGATGAAGCAGCTGAAGATGGTTGGGCCTAGGACACTGCCCTGAGGAACTCCTGCAGTGATGTCCTGGGGCTGTGATGATTGACCTTCAACCACCACAACCATCTTCCTTTGTGCTAGGTATGACACCAGCCAGTGGAACGTTTTCCCCCTGATTCCCATTGACTTCAGTTTTACTAGGGCTCCTTGATGCCACACTTGGTCAAATGCTGCCTTGATGTCAAGGGTAGTCACTCTCACCTCACCTCTGGAATTCAGCTCCTTTGTCCATGTTTGGACCAAGGCTGTAATGAGGTCTGCAGCCGAGTGGTCTTGGTGGACCCCAAACTGAGCATCAGTGAGCAGGTTATTGGTGAGTAAGTGCCGCTTGATAGCACTGTCGATGACACCTTCCATCACTTTGCTGATGATTGAGAGTAGACTGATGGGGCGGTAATTGGCCGGATTGTATTTGTCCTGCTTTTTGTGGACAGGACACACCTGGGCAGTTTTCCACATTGTCGGATAGATGCCAGTGGTGCTGCAATAAAAAGAAAGACTTGTATTTATATAGCGCCTTTCACGACCACCGGATGTCTCAAAGCGCTTTACAGCCAATGAAGTACTATTTGAAGTGTGGTCACTGTTGTAATGTGGGAAGCGCGGCAGCTAATTTGCGCACAGCAAGCTCCCACAAGCTGCAATGTGAAAATGACCAGATCATCTGTTTTTGTTATGTTGGTTGAGGGATAAATATTGGCCAGGACACCAGGGAGAACTCCAGTATTTAATATTATAATGGTGCTGAATGACGGTGATTGCAGAGAGAACATTTTAAGGCCCCGATTTTTGCTGCCAAGTTAATGGTGAGTTTAACGGCGCTCGTCGTTATTAATGCATAAATCATCCTGCAACTTGTGGCGAGGAAGAGTCACCCCGTGAAGTTGCTGGACGAAGTTGCTCCACCGTTAGCCTCGCGAAAACGACAGCTCGTCCTCCCCCCTCGTCCACCCCGTGAGTTTCCTGAAATTGCTGAATTTTCACATTAATTGCCAATTAAACTCACGTAGAAAGTTAGGACTGCGACGTAACAGCGTGAGTACCATTTCAATGAGGAGATTTATGTTCCGACAAGGCAACTCAACCTCTCCAGCCCAGAATGGCAACAATTTAAACTCTGGCGTCTCATTCCTACGGGGAGTAAATTGTTGTTAGAGATTTTTCTTTTGTTTTACATTTTACATCTTGTTCCTGCTTTTCCTTTCTGTCTCTCACTTTATTTCTCATTCTGTAGCTGATTTGTCTTTAATTCACCCTCATTCGCTCTGTTTCTTTATCTATCCTTAAATCTCATTGGTTAAGGAGATACACTGTCGGTCCTGTCATTCACCGAGGTCCCAGATGCCCCGTTGCCCTCGCCACGCAGTTATCAGCTCGCGCTTCCTGCTAGTTACAGGGAAAACCATTTTCGCGCTGAGGGGTGAGAGAAAAAGTCTAACTAATGCGCTGCGCCGTGAGATGTAACGCTCCAGCAACATCTGAGCTATTACGATGCCGCTCAAAGGATGTGATCATTATAAATTGCATTTCCATAGCACCTCGCCATATCTCACAGAAACATCTCAAAGTGTCTCGCGAACAATGAATTGTTTCAAAATGCAGTGGCTGCTGTTACATCGTCAAGCCCAGGCAGTCATTTCCCGCACCGCAAGATCCCACAAACAGGAGCGGTTGTCACAGGGACTTTGGCCAGGGTACTGGGTGATTTCCCTGCTCTTCAGTGCTCACCCTATCTGTTAGATGGTGTTACCTAACGCACCCCAACCTCCCCACTCACGAATAATGTTAATTCCTGGAAGAGGTGGGAAAATAGAGAAGAAAAACTGTGAGCAATTTCAAGAAAAGGTCCATGTGAACTACCAGACTGGGCCTTGGTTTTGAAGCACGGCACTTTATTAGCCAGCACTCCTGAGTCAGAAGGTTGTGGGTTCAAGTCCCGCTCCAGAGACTTGAGCACATAATCTAGGCTGACACTCCAAATGCAGCGTTGAGGGAGTGCTGCACTGTTGGAGGTGCCGTCTTTCGGAGGAGACGTTAAACCGAGGCCCCCTCTTCCCTCTTAGGTGGATGTAAAAGATCCCATGACACTATTTGGAAGAAGAGCAGAGGAGTTCTCCCTGGTGTCCCTCAACCAATATCAGCAAAACAGATTATCTGGTCCTATCACATTGCTGTGTGTGGGAGCTTGCTGTGTGCAGATTTGCTGCTGTGTTTCCTACATTACAACAGTGACGGCACTTCATCAGTGCTTTGTTAGTTGTGAAGCCTTTTGGGACATCCTGAGGTTATGAAAGGTGCTGTATAAATACAAACCTTTCTTCCTTTACTTTCTTTTCTTAATTTCAGTCTTTCAAAACCCTTGGGCGTGTGCCATATGGCGTGGGTGTTTTATTTACTTGAATCCAATTCAAGTATCTGTTACATCCCCAATCTGACTCTCTTGGAATATTCACTTTGATTCTTGAACTGAATAACTCATTTATCTTTTTGGCTCAACTCACATCCTCACTAATCTGAGCTCCTATCTATGCAACCAGTTCCTTTACTCCAGATGAGCTTAATTATTTTTGGTCATATGTTTTCATTACCATAGTAATTCCAATTTCACGCTTGTTTGCACTTTTAACGATACTTTTACAGTCGCTACGTTTTTCCTTATACCCATCCTTATTATTCCTCTATCGTGGCCAATGTATGGTATCAGAATATCTTTCCTCAATCCCTAATAACTTTTGTGATCCTTCCCTGGCTATCTAGCCTGCTCTTCTTCACCCAGTATTTTCTTACAACTCCCAGTTATAACATTCAGTCAATGCCCTCTCAATTATCTTTAGAGGGCTTGACAGGGTAGATGCTGGGAGGTTGTTTCCCCTGGCCGAGACTCTCGAACTAGGGTTTTAGTCTCGGGATAAGGGGTCGGCCATTTAGGACTGAGATGAGGAGAGGTTTCTTCACTCAGAGGGTGGTGAATCTTGTGAATCGATCGCTCTCAGTCTTGAATATACTCATTGACTGAGCATCCACAGCCTTCTGAGCTAGAGAATTCCAGAGATTGATGGATTCTTGGGCACTAAGGGAATCAAGGGATATGGGGATAGGGTGGGAAAGTGGAGTTGATGTAGAAGTTCAGCCATAACGTGCGGGTTAGGTTGATTTGGCTATGATAAATTGACCCTTAGTGTTAGGGGGGGATTAAATATGTGGGGTTACAGGGATAGGATGGGATATGTTAGGGGGAATTAAATACGTGGGGTTACGGGGATAGGGTGGGATATGTGTCGGTGCAGGCTCGATGGGGATTCTGTGTGAGAAAGCAGGGACAGGGTACTGGATTTGGATGATCAGCCATGATCGTATTGAATGGTGGAGCAGGCTCGACGGGCCGAATGGCCTACTCCTGCTCCTAGTTTCTATGTTTCTATGTTTCTATAATCTTATTGAATGGCGGAGCAGGCTCGAGGGGCCGTATGGCCGACTCCTGCTCCTAATTCTTATGTTCTTATATGCCTGATCCATTTAGCCATCAATCTAGCCCCATTTCCAGCCCTGCCCCATTCTCCTCTTCATCTATCTGCATACTGTTCTAAACACTGGACTCCCAAAGTTTATTGACCTATGACTACTCTTTTCCTTCCTCTATCCTTGTGACCCAATGATCACTATTCTCTAGCTGCTCCCCTGTCATCAGGGAGTGTCAGCCTCGTGCTTATCTATTAGACTAGTAATCCAGAGAGCTCTGAGTTCAAATCCCACCCTGGCCATTTGAGAATTGTGAATTCAGGTTTTTAAAAACAAAGCTGCTATCAATAAAAAGTGACCATGAAGCTGTTGGATTGCTGTTGGATTGTTGTAAAAAGCCCAACTATCTCCAACAAGTGAGAGTCTAACCACCGCCCCTTGACATTCAACGGCATTATCATCGCCGAATCCCCCACTATCAACATCCCGGGGGTCACCATTGACCAGAAACTTAACTGGACCAGCCACATAAATACTATGGCAACAAGAGCAGGTCAGAGGCTGGGTATTCTGCGGCGAGTGTCTCACCTCCTGACTCCCCAAAGCCTTTCCACCATCTACGAGGCACAAGTAAGGAGTTTGATGGAATACTCTCCACTTGCCTGGATGAGTGCAGCTCCAACAACACTCAAGAAGCTCGACACCATCCAGGACAAAGAGGCCGGTTTGATTGGCACCCCATCCACCACCTTAAACATTCACTCCCTCCACCACCGGCGTACTGTGGCTGCAGTGTGTACCATCTACAAGATACACTGCAGCAACTCGCCAAGGCTTCTTCGGCAGCACCTCCCAAACCCGTGACCTCTTCCACCTAGAAGGACAAGGGCAGCAGGCGCATGGGAACACCACCACCTCCAAGTTCCCCTCCAAGTCACACAGCATCCTGACTTGGAAGTATATTGCAGATCCTTCATCATCGCTGGGTCAAAATCCTGGAACTCCCTACCTAACAGCACTGTGGGAGTACCATCATGACACGGACTGCAGCGGTTCAAGAAGGCGGCTCACCACCACCTTCTCGAGGGCAACTAATGATGGGCAATAAATACCGGCCTTGCCAACGATGGCCACATCCCATAAGTGAATGGAAAAAAACTGGTTCACCAATGTCCTTTAGGGAAGGAAACCTGCTGTCCATGCCTGGTCTGGCCTATATGTGTCTCCGACCCACACTATGATTAACTCTTAACGAGGCAACAAATGCTGGCTTTGCCAGTGATGCCTACATCCTGAAAACGAGAACCCCTGCTACAAAGTCCTCACTGTCGGTCAGCATCAGATCAAGTGCAACTTCCTTCTCCAACTTGTTGGATTAAGTAACAGTCCCTTACCACAACCAAAAAATTCCAACTCTTTTTGCTAACAGCACCACCCAAATTCCATTCAACATACAGTTAAGTTAATACATAGTTAAAAATCTCCCATTATGCAAACATTTCCGTTAATGGATGCTTTCCTTACATGCCTGCAAAATATCTAACCATTGCCAATTTTGAAGTGCACAAAGTGTTTGCTGCATTTACTTACACGTTTAAGCCCTGACTCAGTAATAGCACTCTTGCCTCTGAGTCAGAAGGTCACAGGTTCACGCTTCAGAGAGTTGAGCATACAATCTAGTTGGATACTTCACTATTTTGCTGTCTTTCAGATGAGATGTCTGCCCTGTCAGGTGGACGTAATTTATTCCATAGCAATATTAAAAGAAGAAGAGGGGAGTTCTCCTGATGTTCCGGCCAGCGTTTCAGGGAATCATAGAATGATACAGCACCGAAGGAGGCCATTCGGCCCATCCTGCCTGTGCCGGCTCTTTGGTAGAGCTAGCCAATTAATCCCACTTCCCTGCTCTTTCCCCAGAGCCCTGGAATTTTTTTGTTCCCCATCAAGTATTTATCCAATTCCCTTTTGAAAGATACTATTGAATCTGCTTCCTACACCCTTTCAGGCAGCGCATTCCAGATCATAACAACTCGCTGCTTAAAACAATGTTTCTTCATGTCGCCTCTGGTTCTTTTGCCAATCGCCTTAACTCTGTGTCCTCTGGTTACCGACTCTTCTGCTACTGGAAACAGTTTCTCCCTACTTACTCTATCAAAACCATTCATGATTTTTGAGCACCCCAATCAAATCTCCTCTCAACCATCTCTGCTCTGAGGAGAACAACCCCAGCTTCTCCAGTCTCTCCACATAAATGAAGTCCCTCATCCCAGGACTAATTCCCAGTCTAAAGCATCTTAGTTATCAAGATAGGCTAAAAGAGTTGGGACTCTACATTTTAGAGAAGTGTAGACTTGGGGGGGGGGGATCTGATTGAGGTTTATAACATAATGAAAGGAATAGATTGTGTTCCAGCTCACAGTTTGTTTCAATTAAATAGGTTAGGCAGGACCAGGGGTCACGAATTTAAGTTGTATAAGGCCAGATCTAGGTTAGATGTCAGGAGGTGGTTCTTTTCCCAGAGAATAGTGGACCTCTGGAACAGGCTGCCGTCTCATGTGATGGGCGCAAACTCGCTGAATTCCTTCAAGCGAGAGATGGACCTGTTTCTGGCTGGGGAGGAGATCACCTCTTACAGTAGGTAGGTACTGCAGGGAATTCAGAGGCAGAGTGATCTCCTGGACTAGTTTTGATGACCTAGATGGGTCGGAGAGGAATTTCCCAGATTTTTTTTCCCATGGTTTCGGGTGGGGTGGAGTGTATATGTTGTGATACACAAGGTATCGCAATTGTGTGGGACAGGCTCGATGGACCAGATGGTCTTTACCTGTTCGTCATTGTTCGTATGTTTGTATTCGAGTAAATCGCTACTGCATCCTCTCCAAGGCCTTGACATCCTTCTTAAAGTGTGGGGCCCAGAATTGAACACAATACCCCAGCTGAGGCCTAACCAGTGTTTTATAAAGCTTTAGCATAACTTTCTTGCTTTTGTACTCTATTCCTCTATTAATAAATTCAAGGATCCCAAATGCTTTTTTAACAGCCTTCTCACTTTGTCCTGCCACCTTCAAAGATTTGTGTACATACACCCCCAGGTCTCTCTGTTCCTGCACCCCCTTTAAAATTGTACCATTCATATTGGCACCAAAATGTATCACTTCACACGTTAAATTTCATCTGCCATGGGACTGCCCATTTCACCAGTCTGCCTACGTCCTCCTGAAGTCTGTTACTATCCTCCTCACTGTTTACTACATTTCCGAGTTTCGTGTCATCTGCAAACTTTGAAATTATGCCCTGTTTACCCAAGTCCAGGTCATTAATATATATCAAAAAGAGCAGTGGTCCCAACACCGACCCCTGCGGGACACCGCTGTATACCACCCTCCAGTCTGAGAAACAACCGTTCACCACTACTCTCTACTTTCTGTCCCTTAGCCAATTTTATATCCACACTGCCACTGTCCCTTTAATCCCATGGGCTTTAATATTGCTAACAAGTCTATTTTGTGGAACTTTGCCAAACGCCATTTGAAAGTCCATAGACACAATCGATATCCCTGAAGCAGATTATCTGGTCATTCATCTCATGGCTTTTTATGAGACGTTGGCTGTCTTGTTTCCTACCTTACAACAGTGACTACACTTCAAAACTACTTCATAGAAAAAAAATAGGAGCAGGAGTAGACCATTCGGCCCTTCGAGCCTGCTCCGCCATTCAATATGATCATGGCTGATCCTCTATCTCAATACCATATTCCCGCTCTCTCCCCATACCCCTTGATGCCTTTTGTGTCCAGAAATCTATCTATCTCCTTCTTAAATATATTCAGTGACTTGGCCTCCACAGCCTTCTGTGGTAGAGAATTCCACAGGTTCACCACCCTCTGAGTGAAGAAATTTCTCCTCATCTCAGTCCTAAATGTCCTACCCTGTATCCTGAGACTGTGACCCCTCATTCTAGACCCCCCAGCCAGGGGAAACATCCTCCCTGCATCCAGTCTGTCTAGCCCTGTCAGAATTTTATACGTTTCAATGAGATCCCCTCTCATTCCTCTAAACTCTAGTGAATACAGGTCTAGTTGACCCAATCTCTCCTCATACGACAGTCCTGCCATCCCAGGAATCAGTCTGGTGAACCTTCGCTGCACTCCCTCTATGGCAAGTATATCCTTTCTTAGGTAAGGAGACCAAAACTGCACACAGTACTCCAGGTGTGGTCTCACCAAGGCCCTGTACAACTGTAGTAAGACATCCTTGCTCCTGTACTCAAATCCTCTTGCAATGAAGGCCAACATAGCATTTGCCTTCCTAACTGCTTGCTGCACCTGCATGTTTGCTTTCAGTGACTGGTGTACAAGGACACCCAGGTCCCTTTGTACATCAACATTTCCCAATCTATCACCATTTAAATAATACTCTACCTTTCTGTTTTTCCTACCGAAGTGGATAACTTCACATTTATCCACATTATACTGCATCTGCCATGTATTTGCCCACTCAATGAACTTGTCTAAATCGCCTTGAAGCCTCTTTGCATCCTCCTCACAACTCACAATCCCACCTAGCTATAAAATGCAAGTTCTTTCTTCACATAACATAAATAACAACATGTATAGTAGTGCCTGACTGAAACGGGTGCTGTAATGTAAAACTGGTGAAAAGTTCCCTTTATTTAAAGTAAGAGCCCAACTCCAGAAGAACATGAGTTCAAATCCCACCATTGCAGCATTTGAAGTCTGTTGTAAAAAAAAAAATCTGGAAATAAAAAGCTGGCGTCAGTAAAAGTGACCGTGACTCTGTTGGATTGTCATAAAAACCCAACTGGTTCAGTGATGTCAGTGCAGAACTGAAAGTATTTGGAATAACAAGAGCAAATGCTGGAAATACTCAACAGGTCGGGCAGCATCCGTGGAGAGAAAAACAGAGTCAACCTTTCAGGCCGATGAGCGCTCGTCAGAACTGAGGAGACCAAACGCTGATTGGGTGATCGCTTTGCTGAACTCCTCCATTCAGTCCACATGCGTGACCCCGAGCTTTCGATTGCCTGCCATTTTAATTCCCCATCCCACTCCCACCTCGGCCTCCTACACTGTTCCAATGAAGCTCAACAGATGCTCGAGGAACAGCACCTCATCTTTCGATTCGGCACTTTACAGCCTTCCAGACTCAACAACTGCAGCTCATAACCTCTGCCCCCATTTTTTCAGTCAGCAGTTGCTGGTAATGATTCTGCTGTTGCCATTTACACCTCCTCTAGACCCATCTTTTATTTCTTAACTTGTCCCATTACCATCTCCTTTTGCCTTGCACCAGCGTCACTTTTATCATTTAATCTCTCCTGCCTTCCACCCTATCACAGACCTTCCCTTTTGTTCTTTCCTCCCCTCCCCCTTGCTTAAAATCTGTTACATCTGTAACCTTTGCCAGTTCTGACAAAGGGTCATCGACCTGAAACGTTAACTCTGTTTCTATCTCCACAGATGCTGCCTGACCTGCTGAGTATTTCCCAGCATTTTCGCTTTTTATTTCAGATTTCCAGCACCCGCAGTATTTTGCTTTTGAGAAAGTATTTGGGGATGGCTTCTATTCCTTTCTCCCTCATGTGTTTATTTAGCTTCCTCTTAAATGCTTCTATGTTATTCAGCTCAACTATTCCTTGTGGTAGCGAGTTCCACATCCTAACCACTTCTCCTCTGTCAGCTGTGGCTCAGTGCGTCGCACACTCGCCTTCTGAGTCAGAAAGTTGTGAGTTCAAGTCCCTCTCCAGGGACATTGAGCACAGTAAGCTAGGCTGACACTCCCGGTGCAGTGCTGAGGGAGTGCCTCACTGTCGGAAGGTGCCGTCTTTCGGATGAGACGTTAAACCGATGCCCCGTCTGCTCTCTCAGGTGGACGCAAAAGATCCCCCGGCACTATTTCGAAGAGGAACAGGAAAGTTATCCCCAGTGTCCTGGCCAATATTTATCCCTCAATCAACATAACAAAAGCATATTATCTGGTCATTGTCACATTGCTGTTTGTGGGAGCTTGCTGTGCGCAAATTGGCTGCCGCGTTTCCCACATTAAAACAGCGACTACACTCCAAAAATAAAAGTACTTCATTGGCTGTAAAGCGCTGTGAGACGTCCAGTGGTCGTGAAAAGCGCTATATAAAGGCGTGTCATTCTTTATTGGATTTATTAGTGACTATCTTATGTTGATGGCCCCTAGTTTTGGTCTCCCCCACAAGTGGAAGCATCTTCTGTACGTCTACCCTATCAAACCCCTTCATTAATTTAAAGACATTAGGTCACCCCTCAACCTTCTCTTTTCTAGAGAAAGGAGCCCCGGCCTGTTCAGTCTTTCCTGATAAGTACATCCTGTCAGTTCATCAACATATTCCTGGCTGCAAACCCTGCCAGGTAAATGCAGCCTTTTTACCCCCACCGCACCCCCTCTCCCCCCCAACCCCCACCATCGCCCACAAACCTATTTGATCCACCAATGAAGTGTAAGATTGAAAGATAATATCATTTAATTGGATACAAATCTGGGAGGTGTTTACCGATTTCACAAGGCACATGAACTGATACAGCTGGCAATTGCCTGGCTAGTCTCTATCTATGGGTACGGTAGTGGCTATGTCACTGGCCCGAGTAACCCAGAGGCCTGGACGAATAACCAGACGAATTGTGAGTTCAAATCCCACCATTGCAGAATTCTGTTATAAAAAATATCTAGAAATATAAAGTTGGTATCAGTAAAAGTGACCATGGGGCTATCAGATTGTTGTAAAAACTGGTTCACTAATGTCTATTAAGTGAAGTAAACCTGCCAGCATTACCCAGTCTAGCTTTTATGTGACTCCAGTCCCACACCAATGTGGTTGGCTCTTAACTGCCCTCTGAATCCACACTGCTCAGGGCAACTAGGGATGGGCTTTCAGTGTCAGCCTTGCCAGAGATGCCCACATCCCAAGAACAGAAAAAAAAACACTGCTTAGTAAATTTCAATTCTTGTCTTAATGATTTAGTTCACAGGGGCTTATCCATATAACCAAATCAAACCCATGTGCACCCAAGGTTTCCCTGGTCACTGTGTGTTCGTGACACTGTAATCACAGTGGGCAAGTTCCCCTTGGCTACTGGTCTCTGTGTCTTCGTGAAACACAAAGCAATGAGATGAATGAGTCAAAGGCACAGCAGCCTCAGGAAACTATGGACCACTTCAGATTCAGATTCACTTTGGATGGCCAAAAACTGGCTGTATGGACACAGGATTGAAGATACCATGAATCACCATTATTTTTTTTAAATTCCTTTATGGGATGTGGGCAAGGCCAGCATTTATTGCCCATCCCTAGTTGCCCTTGAGAAGGTGGTGGTGAGCTGCCTTCTTGAACCGCTGCAGTCCGTGTGGTGAAGGTACTCCCACAGTGCTGTTAGTGAGGGAGATCCAGGATTTTGACCCAGCGACAATGAAGGATCGGCGATATACTTCTAAGTCAGGATGGTGTGTGACTTGGAGGGGATCTTGGAGGTGGTGGTGTTCCCATGTGCCTGCTACCCTTGTCCTTCTAGGTGGAAGAGGTCACGGGTTTGGGAGGTGCTGTCGAAGAAGCCTTGGCGAGTTGCTGCAGTGCATCTTGTAGATGGTACACACTGCAGCCACGGTACACCGGTGGTGGAGGGAGTGCATGTTTAAGGTGGTGGATGGGGTGCAAATCAAGTGGGCTGCTTTGTCCTGGATGGTGTCGAGCTTCTTGAGTGTTGTTGGAGCTGCACTTATCATTTGCATTGCATCTACTTTGCCATTTTGTGTATTTCCCCTAGTTTCCTGCTAATGTCTGTGGCTAGAGCCATGGTAACAAGTGTAGGTATTATTAAAAATATCCCTACTTTGGGCGAGGAACCTGGTCTCAATATCCATCCCCTGCATCACTGGCACACTGTGGCTTCAACATGTACGATCTACAGGATGTACTTGAGCAATTCACCAAGCTTACTTCGACAGCACCTCCCAACCCTACAATCTCTTCCACCTAGAAGGACAAGAGCAGCAATATCATGGGAACACCATCACCTCCAGCTTCCCCTCCAAGTCACACACTATCCTGACTTGGACATCTACTGTCGTTCCTTCATCGTCTCTGGGTTAAAATCTTGTAATTCCCTGCCCAATTCCATTGTGGGAGTCCTTTTAGCACAAGGACTACAGCAGTTCAAGGAGAAGGCCTACCACCACCTTCTTGATCTAACTCCGGATGGACAATAAATGCGGCCTTGCCAGCAGCGCCTACACCCTGAGAACAAATATTTGAAAAGTCCCTGCTGGTCTAATGGTGGAATACGTGGATTGGAACTGTAGAAACATTTTCTCCGGCAGTGTTGATGAGTGGGTTAGGCGAGTGATTGTCTCCATGGTGACCGAGTGGTATTTCTGCGCTTGAGTCCTCCAACAGCCGAGCTGATTCACTACAGGAATTTTGTGCTGGTTCAGGAGACGCACTTGCATTTTCCTTTGCCAATCCCTGAATAAATAAAAAAATCCATAAGCTCATCCGAACCTTACTGTAAATAATTAACGACACCAACATCTATAATATGTTAAATCTGCAACGCATGTCGCGGCACTCCATATTTGGGCATCACCCTTCTGTGACAAATTGTCACACCTGCAGCTGCTCTCTTCTACCAGTAGATGGCGCTCCAGAAGCTGCAGGTTACCCATGACAACTGCGTCACCAATGCAGTCTGAGGGGAATCCTCTTCCTCCTGACATTCTGTGGGGTATCGCCATGGGAGACCCAGTAGTAATTAAAAGTTATGAAGGATGTGTTTTTGAAAGTATAACTTCATTTACTGAGGCAGAGCCCCAATGTTTAGGTGTTTTGTTTTGCATGATAATACAAATGTACCCTTCTATAAATTGCAGTGTGCAGCAGAGATATTAAATCCTTCCCTCTCTCTGTGGGCACTTTCTAAATAATATTTTATCTTTGCCATCCGAGGTAGCTCCTGTTTCTCTGGTGCTCCTTTGGGGACAGATAGTGAGTATATTTTACATCAAGGTTTGGAACCTAACTAATTTGCCTGTAGATTACAGACTACCCAGCCAGACATTTATTATTGCATTAATTGAGATTAATGCTTTCGTCAGTGCAATCACAAACCCAGAAGCAAATGCAACAGGATAAAATGGATCCTAGGTCACCAGCTGTTTTACTTCAATACTAGGTCGATGAAAACACAACCGCGAGAAGTATAAAAGTGGTTCAGTTGGTAGCACCCTCGCCTCTGGGTTCGAAGGTTGTAAGCCTTTCTCTTACTACTGTTCGGACTTCGATAGTTACGAATAAGCGTAACAATGACAGATAAATATGTGCTCAATAAAATTAGTCTTTATTCACACTACGGTTCAAAATTCAAGTGTACATCGCAATCAATATGCACCCAATTTACCCGTATATAAAAGTATCCCCCCAGCAACTTATGCTCTACCTCCTAGCAATTTATATCCCAAGTCAATCGTACATAAAAGTACCCCTTAACAATATCTAAGCTCTATGTCTGACTTTGATACATACTCCTTTATCTCTGGTTGATCGGTCCGGAAAAGTCGTAAGTCGAAAACATAGACTGGCCAGCTTTCTTTGTTCTTTCGTTCTTCCATTCTTCTTTCTTTCTTTCTGAATTTCCCGCCTTTGGGTTATCTCTTTAGAGTGCCTTTCTGCCAGCCTCCCTTGTATATCACCATCTGCCTCCCTCTGATAGGTCAGTTTCACTCCAAACCTTCCCTGATTGGAGTTCCTTCTGCATGACACGTTCATGTTCCTGTGAGGCGTTTGGGGGCGGGACTTCCTCATCACTCGTGTTTCTCCTTCCTGCCCTTGTGGTCTTACAAACAAAGGACCATATGCTGACCACCAGGCAAAGGACCCCCCAGCTGACTTCCGCCATTTTGTGTCTTCACAAACAAAGAGCACATGCTGACCTCCTACATTTTGAACCATTTTACAATTCGTTCTGAACTTCGATCTCCACACGGTAGCCGCGTTTTTATTACAGTTTTTAGAATCTTACAAGGTTGTGGGTTCATAGTTCCACTGCAGAGACTTGAGCACAAAAATCTAGGCTGACACTTCAGTACTGAGGGAGAGCTGCACTGTCGGAGGTACCGTCTTTCGGACGAGACATAATGGAAGCCCCGTCTGCTCTCTCAGGTGGATGCAAAAGATCCCATGGCAATATTTCAAAGAAGAGCAGGGGAGTTATCCCTGGTGTCCTGGTTCGATATTTATCCCTCAATCAACATCACTAAAGACAGATTCTCTGGTCATTACCACAGTGCTGTTTGTGGGAGCTTGCTGTGTGCAAATTAGCTGCCAGCGTTTCCCACATTACAACAATGACTACACTTCAAAAAGTACTTCATTGGCTGTAAAGCGCTTTGGAACATCCGGTGGTCGTGAAAGGCGCTATAGAAATGCAAGTCTTTCTTTTTTCTTTAGAAGGAACTGTAAAATCGCAGATGTTTACAAGTGCAGAAGGAGGCCGTTCAGCCCATCGCTTCTGTGCCAGCTCTTTGCTAGAGCATTCCAAATATAACCCTACCGCCCTGCTCTCTTCTCATAGTTCTCCCTCTGCTCCGGATGCAACAGTTTCTTTCTCAACCACTCCTTGCGGCAAAGCCTTTCATGCTCAGACGATTGAGAAGTCTGAGAGATGGGGCTGACTTTGGTCATGGTTTGAAGCATCAAAGCTGACCACTCGTTACACGGAGGAGAGGTTACAGTCCTGGAGAAAGGCTCAAAAATACTGGGGCTTTTCACACTGCAATGTGGCATCTAATAGAGGTCCTCAAAATTATGAAAGGTTTTCAGAAGGAACTCTATGGTTTTGGGCAAGAGATACAGGGGGGATAGAAACATAGAAACATAGAATCTAGGAGCAGGAGTAGGCCATTCGGCCCGTCGAGCCTGCTCCGCCATTCAATACGATCATGGCTGATCATCCAAATCCAGTACCCTGTCCCTGCTTTAATCCCCACAGTACACATATCCCACCCTACCCCCGTAACCCCACGTATTTAATTCCCCCTAACATATCCCATCCTATCCCCATAACCCCACATATTTAATCCCCCCTAACACTAAGGGTCAATTTATCATAGCCAAATCAACCTAACCCACACATTTTTGGACTGTGGGAGGAAACCGGAGCACCCGGAGGAAACCCACGCAGACACGGGGAGAATGTGCAAACTCCACACAGACAGTCACCCGAGGTCAGATTCGAACCCGGGTCTCTGGCGCTGTGAGGCACCAGTGCTAACCACTATGCCACCGTGTTGCATATGAGGATGTGAGGAAAAACTTTTTATGCAGTGTGTGATGAGGACCTGAAACTCGCTGCCAACGGAAGTGGTGGAAGCGGAGACACTCAGGGGTAAAAATTCAGTTGGTTGCGCCTCCCGTTAGCGCCTTAAGAGGGCGCTAATGGGGCGCAAAGCCGCTAACACCCGGGCGCAGCGATGTTTGCGCCGCTCGGGAACTTAACTAGAGATTGTGCGGCGGCGCTAAACTTTACCGCTGCGACCACCTGCGCGCGCAGATTGTGACGTCATTCCATGGTGCAACGCCCTTGTGGCGCCCCGGAGTGGAAATTGAGTGGCGCCCCCTGCCTTACCGCCTGGCGCATCCAACGACCAGAAGACTGGAACGCTATCAATCGCTGTGGGGCTGGGGGGGGGGGGGGCGCTATTTAAAGGGGGCCTCTTCCTGTCTTTTATTGTTGGTGGCATTTTTGAACTACGCATTCTGAGAGAGAGAGGGAGAGACTTCTGGAGAGATTCAACGTTGTGTGAAGGAGTTTTGGGTACTGAGCAGCACTTTGCAGGTTCATTTTGATTTGCCATTCCTTGTATCGATTTAGCAGAGACTGTGGGAGCTGCACTCTGATCTCTTTGCCTGGTACTCTCCATTGTTCTTTCCAGCACATTTGATGTGCAAGTCTCTCCAGGCCGAGATTCAAGGCTGCAATGAACAGGATGTGGATGGAAAGCAAGATTAACCATCCCCTTTAAGAACTGGCCCGTGCCATTGTGTGTGTGTTCCATTGCTGACTGACATTACATGAGCTTCGCCAGCGCTCTGAGTTAGCGCCTCACTCCTTGGCCTTTGCACCTTAAGACAGGTGTGCAGCGCCTGATTTAGCACTCCACTCACCTCCCGGGGCGGTAAAAGTGAAGTTTCCAGTCAGTGCCGATAATTAGCGCCAGGCGCTAATATTTGCGTCCAGACGATATTTGCGGCCCAAATGGGGCGCGACCTAATTTTTCCCCCTCAATGTTTTCAAGGGGAGACTGGATAGGCACTTGAGGGAAATAAACTTGCAGGGCTACGGGGATAGAGTGGGGGAATGGGACTGACTGGATTGCTCTACAGAGAGCTGGCATGGACCCAATGGGCCGAATGGCCTCCTTCTGTACCGTTAACTCTATGACTCTATGACTATAGTGAAAGATTGTTTCCATTGGTTGGCAACTTTGGTAACAGAGGGAGGGAGGAGATTTGGGAAGGTAGGGGAAGAGAGTGAGGGAGCAAAGGGAGGTGAGAGTGTAAGCGAGGGAAGGGAAGAGAGGTACAGAGTAGGAAGAGCGAGGGAGAGGGAAGAGAAACAGAGAGAGAGGAGCAGAAGAGGGCGGGAGGAAAGAGCAGAGAGAGGAAGAAGATGGGAAAGAGGTTGTGAGAAGGACGAAGAAGTGAGCGGGAGGGAAGGGAAGGGAGATGAAGTGGAAGAGATAGAAAGAGGGAGAGGAAAAGAGGGAAGGAGAGGGAGAGAAACAGAGAGATGGTAACTCTTGCTTTGATTACTTCCCCCAATGGTGGCAATGCCACCTCCAAAACAACAGTTACAGTAACACCCGCTGTTCTCGCTTGCTCCAGAGGTGGCGCTGTAACCTCTCGCAGCCTGTTACAAGACATAGTTGCTTGAATGTTCCTCTGTTGTGCACTGGGAGTTGCTCAGTTCCCAAATGCAACGGAGAGGAAAAAGGGATGGATGGAAGACCCTTTTAGATTGTCCTGGAATTTCCAAAGCTTGGCCTGAGGGGGAGGGCGTGGAGCAGCTGTGCTTACTACCGGCGCAATCACGAGGAAAGGAAAAAGGAGGGTCTATCAGAGCTTCCCGTCACATTTATGTCTGTAAACGTTGGTTGAGCCCCCATTTGGAGGTGCACCCGAAGAAATGGTCACTATCCCTTGAGCCTGCCCACCCCCCACCTCCCCTTTCCAATCAGCAGAACTGAGAAGGACCGGCATCAAGGCGAAGGAGGCTTTTTCTTTCACTGGGACTCATCAGATCCTCAAAGCTGGAGGCCTTTTGGCTATCACTTTTGGACAGCAGTCATTTCCACAACTGCAGGCCTCACAGGCTGGCCTTTTGCCCCTGATTCTGGGAGTAGATGTCTGCCAAGTGGCATGTTGGGGCCAGGAAGCTGATCTGAACCTACTAATTCTGGTAACCTCAGCTGTGGTGGGACGAAGTGCACGTCAGTGGCAAGAGGAATATCAAGGCCAGCATTTCTTGTCCTTAAGCATGAGAAACTCCTTGAGAGATTCACTAGTATATAATTATCTATCATGGATAGCAAACATAGAATAAACTAGGCCTTTGAGTGCCCTTGGCTCCCTAGGGAGACGCTGGAAGCAGTTAGTAATCATCCATTCAAATGCAAATTAGATACATTTATTTCAGAAAATAACATTTTGGGATACAGTGTATGAGTAACTTGAGACTTGAGTGTAGAATGCTTGGGAGCATACTTTGGATCTCTGGTTCCCAAAGCTTTCCACCACTGGGGGTTTTCCTCACCTCGTGTCTGGGTCTGTTGTAGACTAATTGATAGAGCTTGATTGCTATGATTAGCCAGCCACTCCATTGTGATTGTATCATGTGGATACAGGATGGTAGAAGGTGAACTAGGACCTTGCTCTCTCTTCATCTAAGAAAGAAGAACTTGCATTTATACAGCGCCTTTCATAAGAACATAAGAATTAGGAGCAGGAGTCGGCCATTTGGCCCTTCGAGCCTGCTCCGCCATTCAATAAGATCATGGCTGATCTTCTACCTCATCTCCACTTTCCTGAACTATCCCTTGATTCCCTTAATATTCAAAGACCTCAGGACGTCCCAAAGGGCTTCACAGCCAATGATGTACTTCTTGAAGCGTAGTCGCTGTTGTAATGTTGTATGTCCCACAAAGAGCACTGAGATAAATGATCAGATAATCTGTTTATTTTTTAAGTGATGCTGGTTGAGAGATAAATATTGGCCAGGACACCAAGGAGAACTCCCCTGCTCTTCTTCTAAAAGTGCCATGGGATCTTTTATGTCCACCTGAGGGGGCAGACAGGGCCGCGGTTTAACGTCTCATCCACAAGCTGGCACTCTCCCTCAGTACAGCACTCCCTCAGTACTGTACGGGAGTGTCAGCCTAGATATTTGTGCTCAAGTCTCTGGAGTGGGACCTGAAACCACAACCGTCTGACATACAGAGGCAGGAGTGCTACCCACTGAGACACGACTGACATCTAGCAATTCCTATGTTCCTATGTTCATTGCATATTGCATTTGCAACAATTACTTTCTGTGCTGAATGCTGTCAAATGAGAGAGCGTGTTTCCACTTGTGGGGAAAAGCAAAACTAGAGGCCATCAATATAAGATAGTCACCAAGAAATCAATTAGGAAATTCAGAAGAAACTTCTTTACCCAAAGAGTGGTGAGAATGAGGAACTCGCTACCACAGGGAGTGGTTGAAGCGAATAGTAGAGATGCATGTAAGGGACGGCTAGACAAGCATCTGAGGGAGAAGGGAATAGATTTAGATGAGGAAAGACGGGAGGAGGCTCGAGTGGAGCATAAATGCCGGCATGGACTGGTTGGGCCGAATGGCCTGTTTCTGTGCCGTATATCCTGTGTAATCCTATGTAAATTGAGGAAATTATCTGAATATTTTTTTTAACTCTTGGGGCTTAAAATCAGTCTGTGCCAGGAGTGCAAAATGGGCTGATAGCAAAGTGGTAGCTCGTTTTACACTGATTTCCTTTTCCATTCAAGTCGGTGGAAAGCGGGCTGCTGATTCGCTACCACCTGGCCTACACCGATTTCACCGCCTTTATGTTTATGTTTTTTTTCATCTTGCTGCAGAAAGAAAGAAAGAACTTGCATTTATACAGCGCCTTTCACAACCTCAGGACGTCCCAAAGCGCTTTACAGTCAATGAAGTAATTTTGAAGTGTAGTCACTGTTGTGATGTAGGGAAACGCGGCAGTCAACTTGCGCACAGCAAGCTCCCACAAAGAGCAATGTGATAATGATCAGATAATCTGTTTGTTTAAGGTGTTGGTTGAGGGAAAAATATTGGCCAGGACGCCAGGGCAAATTCCCCAGCTCTTTTTCGAAATACGAACATACGAATTAGGAGCAGGAGTAGGCCACTCGGCCCTTCGAGCCTGCTCCGTCATTCAATAAGATCATGGCTGATCTGATTACTCCACATTCCCGCCTACCCCCGATAACCTTTCACCCCCTTGCTTATCAACAATCTAGCTACCTCTGCCTTAAAAATATTCGTGAGAAGGCGCACAACACCAGGTTATAGTCCAACAGCTTTATTTGAAATCACAAGCTTTCGGAGCGCTGCTCCTTCGTCAAGTGAAGTGAAGAGATGTATATAGGCACAGCATATATAGTCAGAGAACACTGCCAGATGATTACAGTTAATCTTTCTAACTGCCCTTTATCACACCTCGGCAGAGAGATAATCACGGCAATCAAAGGTGTGGATGGTGTCCAAACAGGTCAGTCAGGAAAACATTACATCAAAGACAATGAGGTGGGGTCACAAGGGGTCAAATGTGGCAGATGCTGGGGTCTGTATGGAAAACAAAAAACTTTTTTTGCTGGAAATCACAGCAGGTCCGGCCGCATCTGTGTAGAGAGAACAAGCCAACGACGACTCGAGTCTGGATGACTCTACGTCAGGTGGGGTTACATGTAGCGTGACATGAACCCAAGATCCCGGTTGAGGCCGTCCTCATGGGTGCGGAACTTGGCTATCAGTTTCTGCTCGACGATTTTGCGTTGTCGCCCTCTGAGGAAGAGAGTTCCAAAGACTCACGACCCTCTGTGAGAAAAAAATTCTCCTAATCTCTGTCTTAAATGGGCGACCCCTTATTTTTAAACAGTGACCCCTAGTTCTAGATTCTCCCACAAGAGGAAACATCCTCTCCACATCCACCCTGTAAAATAGTGTCATGGGATCCTTTACATCCACATGAGAGGGAAGATGGGGCCTCGGTTTAACGTCTCATCCGAAAGACGGCGCCTCTGACAGTGCAGCAATTCCCGCCCGAATGAACTGGCATGTCAGCCTAGATTATGTGCTCAAATCCCTGGTGTAAGGGCTGGAACCCATGACCTTCTGACTCAGAGGCACGAGCTACCAACGGAGCCAACTGACACAACAAGGGAAATACTCGGGATTTCAGCAGTTTGAGCTGTGGATGTAATATTCAATTGGAGAACGGGATTCACAGGAACAGGTGACTTCTAGTAACAGCGCAGTGTCGAGCAGCGAAGAAAAATAACAATTCAAAACAGTTACGGTGTCAATAAGATTGGCGAAACATTTTTCAGTGAATGAGGCTGACAGGACCGGTTGAGCCCCTCTGATGTACAGTAATGGTTATTTTTTTTCTCACTAATTCCGGTGTCTCTGCTGGCAGAACATTCCTGCTGTGTTAATGCGGGCGCACGCTGTGCATTCCGAACGGAGGTCAGCCTCACGATATAAAGGCCTGCCAGCTGCTCGTGAAGCCTGACAGGAAAAGAAAGACTTGCTCTTTCTAACATAGCCGCCTTGTCACATCGAAAGAAAAGAAGAAAGAAAGACAGACTTGCATTTATACAGCGCCTTTCACGACCACCGGACGTCTCAAAGCGCTTTACAGCCAATGAAGTACTTTTGGAGTGTAGTCACTGTTGGAATGTGGGAAACGCGGCAGCCAATGTGCGCACAGCAAGCTCTCACAAACAGCAATTTGACTATGACCAGATAATCTGTTTTTGTTATGTTGGTTGAGGGAGGAATATTGGCCCCGGACACCGGGGATAACCTCCCCTGCTCTTCTTCGAAATAGTGACATGGGATCTTTAACGTCCACCTGAGAGAGCAGACGGAGCCTCGGTTTAACGTCTCATCCAAAAGACGGCACCTCTGACAATACTGCATTAGAGTGTCAGCCTAGCTTTATGTGCGCAAGTCTCTGCAGTGGGACTTGTAGAAAGTATATACACACTCTTAATTTTAATATTTCTTGAAATGCTTTGCCAGGCAAAAAGGTTTTACAAAGTGAAATAAAGTTGGTAAATGTAACAAGCAGTCTTTCACTGATAAGGCAGGAAACATGGTTGTGACTGCAGTGGGTAGTGATAGTCAACAGAGATAAACAAACCCCCTGAGTGTTGTAGACATGGTGTCTCTGGTGACCTTTCTGAGGTGAGAAATCAAACCTTTGAAGTTTTGAAATGCAGAATACGGACGTAACTCATGAACCTAACCAAGTGGTTTTCTGCCACCTTTGTAAACTTTAGGAGTGAATGAACAATTTTGGGCTGTGATAAGGATAAGCCACACAGGATGAGTTAATGTAAACATTTGACAGCTCAAACAGCTCAGACCAACATTAGAGGAACATTTCACTATCTCTGAATGATTGATTTAATGCAAAAGACAAGGAAAGCTGCATAAAGCACGGTGGCTAAAGAATATCAGCACTGCAGTCAGAAGAAGGTGGCTTGGCCAGTCATCTCGCGTACGAGGATCAAGCTGCAGTCAGAGGAAGGAGGGGCCTGGCCAGTCTTTTCGCTTACGAGGACCTACAATCAACGCTGTACTGATCATCGGCGGGTGGTTGTATGTATGATTTCCTGTAATATTATTGGTGGACTGCTCGAACAGTGGTTGGGGTTTTGAATCTGTCTTAGGAACAAGAAAAGGTTAAAGACAGAACCCGTGTGTCTGGTGTAATTTCTCATAAGTCTCAAGTCTGAACTCTATAACCTGTTGGACGGGGCGAGGGGTAATTCCGCACGTCTTACAGATTTTGGCGACCACGAAGGGACATTGAGCGAGAAATTTACAGACCATTAATATGGGTGGAAAAACCATCAAGACAATGGATGAGTTAGTTATAAAGTCTGTTGCAGGGAAGTTACCTCTCCAGGAGAGGTGGGTACAGGTTATTATTGACAGTGATGATCCGGTTTCTGAGGCCGAACAATGGACACAAGGGTCCACACGTCGGCAACAGATAATAAAAGCCATCTGGTTGTTAGCCTATCGAAGGAAGGTTGCAAACGATGAGCGTGAAAAGGTTAAGTCACAAAGGGAAATAGAGGCTATGGCAGGAAAAGCCAGTGATAGAGAAGCGGTGGTAAACAGGCTTCTTAAGGAATTAGAGGAAGAATGAGAAGGTCGTAAGAAAGATAAAGAGGTGTTTGAGAAGGAGAAAGCGAGATGGTGTAATAAAGAGCAATATTTGGAAAGTCATGGGAATGAGAGTAAAGCTTGGAAAGAGGAAGCTAGTAGCCAACAACAATGGGCAGAAAAAGCAGAGAAGGATAATGAGGATTTGAAAGCTGCCATTAGGGTGGTGCAGAAACAAGTTGTGAAACAAGGTGGGTAGCAGGACCATGTGGAATGCAAAAGGAAGGTTAAAGTGTTCGAAGAAAAACTACGAGTGCAAAGGGGAATTGTGTGTGCTCTAATCCCAGGGGAACAGCCTGTATTTGGGTGGTCATCATCAGACAGTGAGTGGGAGGAGGTTGAAGAAGAAGGGGAGTTAGGACCTATACGTGAGAAAAAGATTAAATCACCTCCTACTGCGCCTTCCCCAATGAACCCCATACATCAACGGAGGTATCTCGCCCCGGGAGCGGACGCCCGACTGGGAGAGAGGGGTGACTTGGACAGGGAATTCTTTGTTCATTATGATTATAGGAGTTTGAAAGACATGGGGGGAAAAATTCAGTTGGTTGCGCCTCCCGTTAGCGCCTTAAGAGGGCTCTAATGGGGCGCAAAGCATCTAGCGCCCAGGCGCGGCGAAGTTTGCACCGCTCGCGAAATTAACTAGACATTTTGCGGCGGCGCTAAACACTACCGCCACGATCTCCTGCGCCGGCAGATCATGACGCCAGTCGAGTGCGCAACGCCCCGGTATCGCCCCGGAGCGGATATTGAGTGGCGCCCCCTGCCTTACTGCCTGACGCTAGCAACGACAGATTGAGGGGAGCGTTCTGCAGTCATGAAGGGAAAGGGGGAGCGCTATTTAAAGGTGACCGCTTCCTGCCTTTTATTGTTGGTGCCATTTTTGAACTACGCATTCTGAGAGAGAGAGAGAGAGACTTCTGGAGAGATTCAACATTGTGTGAAGGAGTTTTGGGTACTGAGCAGCACTTTGCAGGTTCATTTTGATTTGCCATTCCTTGTATCGATTTAGAAGAGACTATGGGGGCTGCACTCTGAGCTCTTTGCCTGGTACTCTCCATTGTTCGTTCCAGCAAATTTGATGTGCAGGTCTCTCCAGGCCGAGATTCAAGGCTGCAATGAGCAGGATGTGGATGGAAAGCAAGATTAACCATCCCCTTTAAGAACTGGCCGGCGCCATTGTGTGTGTGTTCCATTGCTGACTGACATTACATGAGCTTCACCAGCGCTCTGAGGTAGCGCCTCGCTCCTCGGCCTTTGCGCCTTAAGACAGGTGTGAAGCGCCTGATTTAACGCTCCAATCACCTCCAGGGGCGATAAAAGTCAAGTTTGCAGTCGGTGGCGATAATTAGCGCCAGGCGCTAATCTTTGCGCCTGGCCGATAATTGCGCCCCAAATGGGGCGATACTAAATTTCTCCCCCATGGCGTCTGACATTAAAAAGTTAGAAATGGGAGGTGAACCCCAAGGACATTTCATTGCAGTTGAACAAAGAGCAGCTGTAAGTGAAATGGACGAGGATGAAAAGAAGAAGTTATTATTATTTACTCTTAGTCCTGAAGTATTTAGCAGCCTCCCTCCTGACACGAAGATTGGTAATGGGACGTATGAGAATTTAAAATTAAGGGTTGCTCAGGCGATGGGGATAGGAACAGGGGATCCCTTCAAGGCTATGGCAGAGATAGAACAGGGGCCCAATGAACCACCCAGAGTGTTTGCCGACAGACTATGGCCCATATATATGGAAGCAACTCGTGGGGGAGTAGGAGTGTGAGCCGATTTACTGGGACAACTCAGAAATCACTGGCTCCGGGTTCTGATATCTCATAGTCTGCCATATTTACAGTCTGTCATGCCGGACTTTGATCTCACAGACGCAAATAACACTGAGGAAAGGGTTTTAAGGAAACTAACTTTAGTGTTTGAAAAAAGACAGCTCGATAAAAGGAACACAGGGACAATTAACAAACCAAAGGGCAAGGTGTGTGAGATGAAGGAAACAACCCCTAAAAAGTGGCAACACGAGGGTTTCACTGAAAAGAAGGATAAGATGTGTTATAACTGTGGAGGGAAGGGCCATTTTATCCGGGAGTGCTGGAAGCCCCGTAAGGACAAAATTGAATCAAGAAATGGTCCTAGTGCGCCCCGCCTTGAGGAGGACAATGAGAAAACAGCTAGACTAATTTCTAAATGTGTGCAGGAATGCTTGGAAGGGTGGGTGAAAAGGCAATCTCAGGGGGAAATTCATGCTGCCCAGGGTAAAGACTGTGGAGAGACACAGGCATAAAGAGGCCACGCCCAGCCCAAGTACCTGTGTCCACTCAGGTACGACGAATATGGTAGACCTTGTGTAGACATCATTGTTGAGGGGAAGAAGGGAGATTATTTGGTTGACACTGGAGCATCTAGCACGGTGGTACATTCCCCCTCCCCGATGACATCACCTTGGTCGAGTAGGGAACCATATGTGTTAGGTGGTTTCACGGGCAATTCAATGGCTGGGGCGGTGTCTAAACCCTAAATTTTAAATTAGGATCCCTCCAAACTAAGTGGACATGCATATTAATGAAGTGGGACCAACCGGGATTGGGGGTCCTAGGCTCGGATTGGATGTTAGAGCAAAATGTGATAGTAGACATTCACAACGACTGCCTGTGGGGAGGAATGGAGAGTAGCGACGAAGTGGTAGTAATACCTCCAAGACATGGAAAGGCTTGGGTAGTGACTCCAACAGGCCCCTACAATTTACAAACTTTAATAGCAAGAGTGCCAGAAAGGTAAATAGCTGTAGTTAAAGCTAACAAAGAGGTTTTTGCCATGCATAAGCACGATTGTGGGAGGGTGACAGGGGTAGAAGTCAGGGTAGGAGGAGAGCCCATGCTCCACCCACAAAAACAATATACCTTCCCCAAAGAAGCAGAGAGGGACTTGGAAAAGGCTGTAACATCCCTTGTGGAACAAGGAGTCGTGAACCCTTGGCTACACACGTGAACTCTCCTGTATGGCCAGTAAAGAAGCCGGATGGCTCCTGGCGAATGACCATCGATTATAGGGTGTTGAACAAGAACATCCCTGCTTGTGCCCCTACAGTAGCAGCCGTAGTAGATCTGATTGGTAACATCCCTTGGCATGCCATGGTATTTACGGCCCTTGACGTATCAAATGGGTTTTGATCCATCCCGTTGCACCCCGAGTATCAGTACAAATTTGCCTTCACCTTTAAAGGACAACGGTATACATGGACTTGCCTTCCACAAGGATTCCATAACAGCCCCTCTATTTTTCATCAGTGTATGGAAGCATGCATAAAGGAGTTCAGTCGCCCAGATCGACTGGTACAGTATGTAGATGATTTACTGTTGTTTTCCGAAAGTGAAGGAGAACATGAGAAACTGTTGGAGGAGTTGTTGGGATTGCTTAAACCAGCCGGATTTAAGGTTAATCCCAAGAAGGCACAGATAGGGGAAGAGGGGGTTCAGTTTCTGGGACTCACTATTCGACCAGGGGAACGTGCGGTAGATGAGGCTAAGCGTAAGGCGGTGCAGGAGTTACCCCGACCAGGCTCAGTAACTGCTCTCCGATCATTTTTGGGTCTGACAGGTTACTGTAGGGAATTCATTGAGAACTACGCAGCTACAGTGGGCCCCGTACTGAGATTATTGAAGAAGGGTGTAGAATGGGAGTGGGACGGGGCAATGTGAAGAAGCCTTTGTCCAGTTAAAACAAGACCTACAGATAGCTTCGGCTTTGGGAGCTGTCGATCCTGGGAAAAGCTTTTATTTGGAAGTGGCAGCTACAGATGGCAGTCTGAGTGCTGTCCTTATGCAGGATGTGCACCATCACATGAGACCGGTGGCCTATGCCTCCAGAGTCCTGGCGGAAGTAGAAAGAGGCTATTCCACTTGTGAGCGACATCTGCTAGCTACCTTTTGGGCGATAAAACATTTTGCTGTCTTCACAGGAACCCAACCCGTTACTCTATTAACCCATCACACCCCAACTTGTTTACTCTTAGACAGGAAAATTAAAGAGGGAACAGTGTCTAGTGTGCGAATAGCTAGATGGACATTACTGTTAGAAGGCATGAATCTTAAGGTCGAAGCCATTGGAGACCCTAAATTAGCCTTCAACCTTAATTACAAGGGAGAATCTCATACTTGTACAGTTGAGGGAGTGTGGGAAACGAACGGGAGTTTTAAATCAGGGATACACCCCGAAGGGCGAGACATCTATGTGAATGGCTCGAGCTTCGTGGAAAAGGGAGAAAGGAAAACGGGATGCGGAATTTACGATCCGGATCGGAACGCGGAAGTAGCCCTGTTACTCCCCAATACCCTTAGTGCTCAGCAGGCAGAATTAGCCGCAGTCACCTATGTGGTCATACACCCCACAGAATTTCCCCCTCCTTACACCATCTGCTCCGACTCAATGTTTACATGCAACTCATGTACAGAATATTTGGCCATTTGGGCCAGACGAGGGTTTAAGTCAGCGGATGGAAAGCCTTTGATCACAGCCCCGATGTTGGCAACAATATTGGAAGCTGTAACGGGAAAAGAACACGAATATTACATCCACAAGGTCAAGGCCCACTCTAAAACCGAGCCCAGGTGGAAAGGCAATCAAAAAGCCGACGAACTGGCTCAGAGGGGTGCAGAGGGAGGAGTCCTGTGGGACCCTTACCGGTCAGGAGTGGTGGTCACTGTCACCTCTGCTCAGAGTATGGTGCCCCTCCCACCGGATCTTAAAACCGTTCAGTTAAAAGATGTAGTGCTAAGGGCAATTATAAAGGAAAAGGAAGAGGAAGAGACATAGAGGGACCCTGCGGAGCTAGGGATGTAGAAATCAGAGAAGGGATGCTATTTAAAGGTGACAAGTGGGTAGTCCCAGAGGAATACCGGGAGGAATTCATTCAACTAGCACATGGAGGTCCGGGGCAGGATACCCAAGACCCGAAACCACCTGGAAGAGAGTGGAAGAAGTAGGATGGTGGCCATACCTTAGGGGAGATGTGGAGGATTATTGTAAAAGCTGCTTGATATGTGCTGCCAATAATCCCGACCCACACAGGAAAAAGGTACCTTTGAGACATACGCGAAGAGCTGAAGGCCCATGGCAATGTGTCCAGATTGATTTTATTGGACTACTACTAAGAAGGGCAATAAATATTGTCTGGTGTTAGTGGACAATTTCACTAAATGGGTGGAAGCATTCCCTTGTAAAACATCCACGGCATTGTGGACTGCAAAAACACTAGTAAACAAGGTGTTCTCTCGTGTAGTGGAGTCAGACTAAGGGAGCCATTTCACAGGTCAGGTGATGCAGGCTATACTTAAACTGTTGGGGATTGAATGAAAATGGCATGTAGCCCACAACCCGCAGTCGTCGGGAATTAAGGAAAGAATGAACCGTACCCTAAAACTGGCTTTATGTAAAGAACTGAATGAAAGCCCCACCAAGTGGGACAAGATACTGCCTCTAATCCTGATGAATATACACAGTACAGAGTCGAAGGGAACGGGATATTCTCCGCATGAATTGGTTACAGGGAGGCCCATGAGAACCCCAACACACTTGCTGATTCCTACATTAACAGAGAAGCAGATCAAAGAGGTAACCAGGGATAAGTTCCTAAATGACTTGTGGGAAACTCTGAGAGAGTTACACCTGGGAGCTGCCCACAATATCGGAACGGCTCACCAAAGCAACCGACTACTTCTAGTCCCGAGTAAGCCACAGGGATGGGAGGTCGGTAGCCAGGTGATGGTTCGAAACTACGCAAGGGTGGGTGTGTTCAAACCCTTTTACAAGGGACCATACTATCATTGATAAGGCTAGCCCCATGGTGTTTGCAGTTCAGCTACCTAAGAAAGTTAAGTGGTTTCATATTAACCAAAAGTGAGAAGTCGCACAACACCAGGTTATAGTCCAACAGCTTTATTTGAAATCACAAGCTTTCGGAGCGCTGCTCCTTCGTCAGGTGAAGTGAAGAAATACAAATGGGCACAGCATATATAGTCAGAGAACAATGCCTGTGCAGAGAACAATGCCAGACGACTACAGTTAATCTTTCTAACTGCCCTTTATCACACCTCGGCAGAGAGACATCACGGCAATCAAATCTAACCAGGTCAGGCAGGAAGACATTACATCAAAGACGATAGCAAAATACAACAAAGACAATGAGGTGGGGTCACAAGGGGTCTAATGTGTCAGATGCTGCAGTCTGTATGGAAAACAAAAACTTTAAACTTTTTACTTTTTTTGCTGGAAATCACAGCAGGCCCGGCCGCATCTGCGAACAAGCCAACGACGACTCGAGTCTGGATGACTCTACGTCAGGTGGGGTTACATGTAGCGTGACATGAACCGAAGATCCCGGTTGAGGCCGTCCTCATGGGTGCGGAACTTGGCTATCAGTTTCTGCTCGATGATTTTGCGTTGTCGTGTGTCTCGAAGGCCGCCTTGGAGAACGCTTACCCGAAGGTCGGAGGCTGAATGTCCTTGACTGCTGAAGTGTTCCCCGACTGGGAGGGAACACTCCTGCCTGGCGATTGTTGCGCGGTGTCCATTCATACGTTGTCGCAGTGTCTGCATGGTCTCGCTGATGTACCATGCTCCGGGGCATCCTTTCCTGCAACGTATGAGGTAGACAACGTTGGCCGAGTCACATGAGTATGTACCATGTACCTGGTGGGTAGTGTCCTCACGTGTGATGATGGTATCTGTGTTGATGATCTGGCATGTCTTACAGAGGTTGCCGTGGCAGGCTGACCTGGTTGGATTTGATTGCTGTGATTGTCTCTCTGCCGAGGTGTGATACAGGGCAGTTAGAAAGATTAACTGTAGTCATCTGGCATTGTTCTCTGCACAGGCATTGTTCTCTGTCTATATATGATGTGCCCATTTGTATTTCTTCACTTCACCTGAGGAAGGAGCAGCAGCTCCGAAAGCTTGTGATTTCAAATAAAGCTGTTGGACTATAACCTGGTGTTGTGCGACTTCTCACTTTTGTCCACCCCAGTCCAACACCGGCATCTCCGCATCATATTAACCAGATGAAGCTTTTTCAGCCCACAAGCAAGTCAAGGAGACAACAGACCATGATTATGAGCATGATTGGGATGCAGCCGGTCTGCTGGGATGATACGGAGGAAATGCCCAACGGCACATCTCACCAGGTGCAGTATGATCCAAGTGAAGGTGGACAGGGCGCAGGAGCTGTTGAAGCCTCCTCGACCCTAGGTCCGGAACCACCTTCTATTCACAGGCGAGACCTACAAATTCTTACTACCTCACGATGTAGTAAAAGAAAGTGAATAACACCCCTAAGATTTAGACTTTATTAGTACCAAAAACCAAAATGGCTAATGGTAGAGGGAAACTTAAAGTTTTATTGACACAGACGCTATCAGTTTCTGTCCAAAACAAGTAAAACACAGGATTTGCTGAGTGAAAGGAATCTTAAAAGGAATGCTGGAATCGCAGTTTGTGTGAAAGTGTGTGTTAAAAGTGTGGAAGTTTTCTGTCTTTGAAAGAAAGTGTCTGTTGTGTTTGTTTTAGCTCCACCCACTCTTCTGTACAGAGAGCTTAAAGCTGTTTAACCCTTTGTAGTATTGTCTTGCATGATGGACAAGCGTGTGCTGTTTTAAGTTTGTTAATTGATTTCAATTTAAGTTTGTTAATTGTTTTACAAAAGATAAGCTTCAGCCTTGAAGTTACAGTTGCCAATGTGCCTGGAAGAAAATGAATTTGAACGTTTACAAGGCATGGGTGATTGTTTCTTTGTTAATATGCTGTGGTTTCTTCCTTTCTTTTTCAAGGGATATTGGTTAGTTTAAGAAATTGATCTGGATTGAATTGGAGTTATGAGGTTAATTAACCTATCAAAACCAGACTTTAATTGTGGCCACGGTGAAATTCTAGTTGGTGTAAATTGTGTGCTAGCTTCCAGTTCCGGAAATGAGGCAATCACATCAACAATTGGTATTTTTAAGATTTCTGACCAATTTCAACTATGTGTGACCAGGGGGAAAGAAAGGGAATGCTATTATTGTGTATGGAGTTATTTCGCAGAAGTGGTGTTACTCGTGATGTCTGATGTTTAAACTTGCTGTGTGTATTGTAAAGACATTGGACATTATTAAATTGAAGTTTATGTTTTCGACAAAGCCGCGCGAAATGACGTGTGTATAATGTGTGGATCTTGGTTGGTGGAGCAAGCCAGGGAAAACCTACCACGAATTGCTGAGGGGAGGCTTCCCTCGTGGGTGACTGATCAACATTTAAAGGCTATGTCCACCTACCAACTGAATTTGACTGTGTGTTGGGTCAGAAAATCGGTGCAGGTATACCCGGTGAAACAGTACTGCAACTGGCTGAAGCACCATACACCGGGAATACCAGTATGATAATCTGATCTGTCCTATTGCAACGGGAACATTTTGTTTTACTCCGGTCCGACCTGTACGGATTGGAGCGCGGGTGTTATTAAATGTATATTCGCATGACCAGCTGACTATTAATAGAGAAGATGAGTTAAAAGAGCGGTTACACCAATATGTTGCTAGGTTTGGATACAACATACCACCCCTGCCCGATGTACCTGATAGGGTTCATGAAGCATATTAATCAGTCTCAAAAACATTATTACCTTTTGACCCAGAAGAATCATGAGATAAGGACGGAAATACTTAAAGTCGGGGACAATTCGTCTTGAAGGAATATCGGCCTGAATATCGAGGTTCTTCCTTGGATAAGGATTATTTCCCACGTTCTGGCCATCAGTCAGTTGATAATTGTGTTATGCCTGTTAACGCTAACGTGTCGTGTCAAGAGACGACGCAAGCAACAAGAAATAGTCAGGTTACTGCAGAAAACGCAGGATGCTTTTGTGTAAGTAACTGTAACTCAAAAAAACATTCTGGTGACAGTTACTTGAGGGGGTACTGTAGAAAGTATATACAGACCTTTAATTTTAATATTTCTTGAAATGCTTTGCCGGGCAAAAAGGTTTTACAAAGTGAAATAAAGTTGGTAAATGTAACAAGCAGTCTTTCACTGATAAGGCAGGAAACTTGGTTGTGACTGCAGTGGGTAGTGACAGACAACAGAGATAAACAAACCCCCTGAGTGTTGTAGACATGGTGTCTCTGGTGACCTTTCTGAGGTGAGAAGTCAAACCTTTGAAGTTTTGGAATGCAGAATACGACGTAACTCATGAACCGAACCCAGTGGTTTTCTGCCACTTTTGTAAACTTTAGGAGTGAATGAACAATTTTGGGCTGTGATAATGACACTGAATGGATAGCGACACAGGATGTGTTAATGTGAACATTTGACAGCTCAAACAGCTCAGACCAAACATTAGAGGAACATTTCACTACCTCTGAATGAATGATTTAATGCAAAAGACAAGGAAAGCTGTATAAAGCACAATGGCTAAAGAAAATCAGCACTGCAGTCAGAAGAAGGTGGCCTGGCCAGTCATCTCGCCCACAAGGATCAAGCTGCAGTCAGAGGATGGAGGGACCTGGCCAGTCTTTTCGCCTACGAGGACCTACAACCAACGCTGGACAGATAATCGGCTGGTGGTTATATGTATGATTTCCTGTAACATTATTGGCGGACTGCTCGAATAGTGGTTGGGGTTTTGAATCTGTCTTAGGAACAATAAAAGGTTAAAGGCAGAACCAGTGGGCTGGATTTTGTCTTGGGGTCAGGTTGGGGTCGTGTTACCCGCATTTCGTGTTGTCCCCCCGACTCCAGATTAATGTGGATGAATGATGCAATTTTCACTTAATTGGGCAATTGAGTTCCAGCATGTGGGAACCCATGAACCAATTAGTGGTTTCAGTCTGAAAGTCGCCTCTGATGATGTCATCATTGCAGGAACCATCATTGCAGAGACTGCCTGGTCTCAGAGATTGCCTGGCCTTTGCTGTGAGAGGACCTGGATGCAAAATGAGCAGCATCTCAGAGAGAGAGAGAGAGAGAATTTTTTTTGCAACCAAGTCCTCCCAGGCAGTCTCTGAAGACATTCAATGCAGCAGCATCAGAGGCGATTTTCAGACCTAATACTACTACTACCTTCATCACATCTCTGTTGTAATAGTGGACCTGCAGCTGATAGTCAGCTCTCCACTTGTGCTCCCGCCAGGTTTCACTGGCGTGTTTCACATCAGGTGTACTTCACGTCGGAAAAGGGTTAAACTAGCTAAAACGTTTCAAAATGGCATTACAGAGCCAATTTAGTGCTTGTTAAGGGCTTTAATGGCCTCTCCCGCCTCTTGGAGGCGGGACGGCGTCGGGAACCCCGCGACCGATTTTGTCAAAATTGCGTGGAGGCGGGTTGGAGGCGGGATGGGGTCGGGACCCCCGAATCTGCAACTTTAACCCCCCACACGCCTCCAAACCCGACTCCACGGGTCATTGAAAATCCAGCCCACTGTGTCTGGTGTAATTTCTCATAAGTCTCAAGACCGAACTCTAGAACCTGTTGGACGGGGCGAGGGGTAATCCTGCACATCCTACAGACTTGAACCCACAACCTTCTGACTCAGAGGCGAGTGTGCTACCAACTGAGCCACAGCTGACACTGTCACAAAGTGCTTAAGCCATGAATTTTTTTCAGCTCGCACTGACTGTGGTAAGACAGGCGAACGGGGCTGTCACTCTGCTTCAGCACTGTCCTCAAGTAGATGAATGCCCAGTTAATCTGCATAGGAACATTAGGAATAGGAATAGGCTATTCAGCCCCTTGAGTCTGTTCCACCACTCAATTAGATCATGGCTGATCTGTATCTTAAATCCCTTTATCCGCCTTGGTTCCGTAACCCTTAATTCCCTTGCCTGAAAAAAATCGATCCATCTCAGTTTTGCCATTTTCAATTGACCCCCCAGCCTCAACAGCTTTTTGTGGGGAGAGAGTTCCAGATTTCCACTACCCTTTGTGTGAAGAAGTGCTTCCTGACTTCACCCCTGAATGACCCAGCTCTAATTTTAAAGTTTTGCCCCCTTGTTCTGGACTCCCCCACCAGAGGAAATAGATTCTCTCTGTCTACCCCTATCAAATCCTGTAATCATCTTAAACACCTCAATTAGTTCACCCCTTAATCTTCTATACTCAAGGGAATACAAGCCCAGTCTATATGCAACCAGTCCTCATAATTTAACCCGTTATCACTCAGTTGATTGAGCTGGAATACTGGCCAGATCGTCCTCCTCCTCTTGAAGTAGTACCATGGGACTGTGCATAGTTGGCAAAAGAACCAGGGGAGAGATGAGGAGAATTTTTGTTATGCAGCGAGTTGTTGTGATCTGGAATGCACTGTCTGAAAGGGCGGTGGAAACCGATTCAATCGTAACTTTCAAAAGGGAATTGGATATTTACTTGAAAAGGAAAAGTTTGCAGGGCTATGGGGAAAGAGCAGGGGGAGTGAGGCTAATTGGACGGCTCTTTCAAAGAGCTGGCACAGGCGCGATGGGCCGAATGGCCTCCTTCTGTGCTGTATGATTCTATGATTAAACCACCTGTGCTAGGCGACTGGTTCAAAGTCTCATTGGAAGGACAGACGTAGAGAATTTGAAAAATAAAAGCTATTTTTTTTTAGAAGCAGCATGAGAAAGCGAGTTCACCTGCAGCTCAGCAGAGGTTGCTGGGATTAAATCGCCTGACCCCGGCTAACAGTTTGGGCCCTGGGGGGGGCCATCTAAGTACAGGAGGCTGTCTCCCTGCCCGCCCCACCCCAGCCCCCGTCTCCGCGGGGGAATCCTGCAGAAACGGAGGTGGGATTTGGCCGAGGCTGGCCTCTGAGGCCTGCATTGCCGTGGTGACGCAAGCAGCCCCAGTGCTTTTCCATTTGTCTCCTCCTCCAATCGTCGCACGCTGGATACCTGGGCCTTGAAGGGTTTTTTTTTAATGTGTATTTGAGCAAGGCGGTAAGGATCTCAGTTTATCGTCTCATGTGTGCCACGGCACCTCCAACAACACTGGGCTCCAGTGTACATTATATGGCCTGGACGGCGCTCAGCCCAATCCGCACAGGGCACGGCCGATGCGGCCGCCTGCTCCACAAGTGGAAGACGAGGGACCACCTGAGGTGCGACTGTGGCCATGAGTCCCAGACCATGGACCACATCGCATCGACCTGTGGGAGGCACCTCATTTCTCCACTCGGCATCTCAGGAGGCCAACATTTATCCCTCAACCAACATCATTAAAAAAACAGATAAGCTGGTCATTATCACATAGTTTTATTCTAATTTTCCTACATTACAACAGTGACTACATTACACCACCGACTGCAAACTTGACTTTTATCGCCCCTGGAGGTGATTGCAGCGCTATATCAGGTGCTTCACACCTGTCTTAAGGCGCAAAGGCCGAGGAGCGAGGCGCTACCTCAGAGCGCTGACGAAGCTCATGTGATGTCAGTCAGCAATGGAACACACACACAATGGCACGGGCCAGTTCTTAAAGGGGATGGTTAATCTTGCTTTCCATCCACATCCTGCTCATTGCAGCCTTGAATCTCGGCCTGGAGAGACCTGCACATCAAATGTGCTGGAAAGAACAATGGAGAGTACCAGGCAAAGAGCTCAGAGTGCAGCCCCCACAGTCTCTGCTAAATCGATACAAGGAATGGCAAATCAAAATGAACCTGCAAAGTGCTGCTCAGTACCCAAAACTCCTTCACACAACGTTGAATCTCTCCAGAAGTCTCTCCCTCTCTCTCTCAGAATGCGTAGTTCAAAAATGGCACCAACAATAAAAGGCAGGAAGCGGTCACCTTTAAATAGCGCTCCCCCTTTCCCTTCATGACTGCAAAATGCTCCCCTCAACCTGTCGTTGCTAGCGTCAGGCGGTAAGGCAGGGGGCGCCACTCAATATCCGCTCCGGGGCGATACCGGGGCGTTGCGCACTCGAGTGACGTCATGATCTGCCGGCGCAGGAGATCGTGGCAGTAGTGTTTAGCGCCGCCGCAAAATGTCTAGTTAATTTTGCGAGCGGCGCAAACTTCGCCGCGCCTGGGCGCTAGATGCTTTACGCCCCATTAGCGCCCTCTTAAGGCGCTAATGGGAGGCGCAACCAACTGAATTTTTCCCCCATAGAGTCATAACGGCACAGAAGGAGGCCATTTGGCCCATCGAGTCCGTGCCGGCTCTCTGTAGAGCAATCCAGTCAGTCCCATTCCCCCGCTCTATTCCTGTAGCCCCTCTAGTTTATTTCCCTCAAGTGCCTATCCAGTCTCCCCTTGAAAACACTGAGTGTCTCCACTTCCACCACTTCCGTCGGCAGCGAGTTCCAGGTCATCACCACTCGCTGTGTAAAAAAGTTTTTCCTCACATTCCCCCTGTATCTCTTGCCCAAAACCTTAAATCTGTGTCCCCTAGTCTTTGTACCCTCAACTAGTGGGAACAGCCTTTCCCCGTCTAGCCTATCTAAACCCGTCATAAGCTTGCACACCTCTATCAAATCACCCCCTCAACCTCCTTTGCTCTAATGAAAACAAATCCAGCTTCTCCAACCTGTCCTTGTAGCTAAGATCCCCTATCCCCAGAACCATTCTGGTAAATCTCCTCTGCACCCTCTCAAGGGCCTTCACATCCTTCCTAAAGTGTGGTGACCAGAACTGGACACAATACTCCAGTTGTGGCCTAACCAGCGCTTATACTGGTTCAGCATAACTTCTCTACCTTTGTACTCAATACCTCTATTTATGAAACCCAAGATCCCATATGCTTTACTAACCACTCTCTCAATATGTCCTGCCACCTTCAGGGACCTATGCACATTAACTCCCAGGTCCCTCTGTCCCTGCACACTCTTTAAAACTGTGCCATTAAGTGTATGTTGCCTCTCCCTGTTCCTTCTGCCAAAATGCATCACCTCACACTTCTCTGTATTAAATTCTATCTGTCACTTGTCTGCCTATTCTGTTGCAGTCGATTGATATCATCCTCATTGTTTGCCACACCCCCAAGTTTGGTGTGATCGGCAAATTTAGAAATTCCACTTTGTATTCCAATATCCAGGTCATTTATATATATCAAAAAAAGCAGTGGCCCCAGCACTGACCCTTGGGGAACAACACTGTCTACCATCCTCCAGTCTGAAAAACAGCCATTTACCACAACTCACTGTTTTCTGTCCTTAAGCCAAATCCTTATCCAAGCTGCCACTGACCCACCTATTCCATGAGCCTCAATTTTGTTAACCAGCCTTCTATGTGGTACTTTGTCAAACGCCTTCCTAAAATCCATGTAGGCAACATCCATTGCATTCCCTTCATCGATCCGCCCTGTTACTTCATCAAAAAATTCAATTAGATTAGTCAAACATGATCTGCCTTTTACAAATCCATGTTGGCTCTCCTTAATTAGCTTAAACCGCTTCAAGTGCCCTTTAATTTTTTCCTTGATTATTGTTTCTAAAACTTTACCCACCACTGATGTTAAACTGACCAGCCTGTAGTTACTAGGATTGTCATTTCACCCGTTCTTGAACAATGGTGTCACATTTGCTACTTTCCAATCCTCAGGCACCTTCAAAAGTATTTAATTGGGACATCCTGAGGTTGTGAAAGGCGCTATAGAAATACAAATGCTTTCTTCCTTTCTGTCAATGGAATTGAATATCAGGCAGGACGATGACGGGCGGCCAATCCGATCCTGCCCATTTTCCGTTACCGCCGAAGATAAATTTCTAGTGTTCATTGATGAGCTGTCAACAGAAGTCTCTTTTCCTAGTGAGTTCTATATACTAGTCATTTCTGCAAGTGTTTCACAGTTTGCTGGGTGATCTGCGCAACATTCAAGGAACTCTGCATCTCCTTTTTTTTAATTCATTCTTTGGGTTCTGGGCGTCGCTGGCAAGGCCCACATTTATCGCTAGTTGCCCTTGAGAAGGTGGTGGTGATCCGCCTTCTGGAACCGCTGCAGTCCGTGTGTTGAAGGTGCTCCCACAGTGCTGCTAGGGAGTTCCAGGATTTTGAACCAGCGATGATGAAGGAACATCGATTATATGTCCAAGTGTGCCCAAACCGGGCTTGATTCTGGCGGTGTGCAGTGAAGGCGCGCCAGAGCAGGGTGGTCCAAAGACCCAACTAAATTTGTCCACAATAATTCAGGCGATCTGCGGACGCCAATGAGATGCTCCTGTTGGGACCTTAATAATTCCACCCTTGTCCCAAGGCCCACAGGTAAGTCTGGGAGGTGAGGAGGGACGCGATCAGGAGTAGCCTGCAGGGGGAGGAGGACCACAGCTGGCTGGCAGCTGGCCCTCTGCTCCTTCCGACTCCACAAATACCACATTCCTGGAAATTTATGGCCTTTTACATTTGAGCGGCCTCCCTTCAAGGACCGCTGGTTAGGCTGCTCACGATCCCGGAAATACCAGCGGGAGCTCGCGCATCGCAGGCTCCGGCTAGTGCAAACGGATTTACCGATCCAGGTCAGGAATGGGCGCAAGAGCGTCAGTTCAACACATGAAACAAGGCCCCGGGGCTCATTTCAGGCAGCCGCCAAGGCCTCCTAAAAAAAACAGGACCCGACCAATTTAGCAGTGGTCCGTATAGTTCGGGCTTGGGCCTGGGCCTCTGCCGTACTAAATTGGTTATCGTTGCGCCTGTTTTAGGCCTATACAACGGGTGCAATGCTGTTACATTTTGACGCCACTGTGCCATTGGGATAGTAGTAAGAAGTCGCACAATACCAGGTTATAGTCCAACAGTTTTATTTGAAATCACAAGCTTTCAGAGCGGCTGCTCCTTCGTCAGGTGAAGTGAAGAAATACAAATGGGTACAGCATATATAGACAAATCTTTGTTGTATTTTGCTATCGTCTTTGATGTAATGTCTTCCTGGTTGGATTTGATTGCCGTGAATGTCTCTCTGCCGAGGTATGATAAAAGGCAGTCAGAAAGATTAACTGTAGTCGTCTGGCATTGTTCTCTGCACAGGCATTGTTCTCTGTCTATATATGCTGTGCCCATTTGTATTTCTTCACTTCACCTGACGAAGGAGCAGCCGCTCCGAAAGCTCGTGATTTCAAATAAAACTGTTGGACTATAACCTGGTGTTGTGCGACTTCTCACTTTTGTCCACCCCAGTCCAACACCGGCATCTCCGCATCATTGGGATAGTAGGCAGTGTTGCTTTAAATCCAAAGTGGTTAAAAAAAAGTTACTACGCAACAGTATCTTAATGTTCTTCGACAGATCTTACCTAATCATATTATTCTGGTCCCTTGGAACTCAGCGCTAAGAAACTCATTACACACATATTTAATATTGTACTCAACCAGCACTAAATATTATTTTATTACAGCCCAGCATAGCTAGAAGGAGTGGAAAATATTTAGTCGGTAGTGACCTGGATAAATTAATTTGCAGTTTTATTGCAAAAAGGAGCATAAAATGTGCTCAATGCTTGGGGACTGACGTGCAGTAAGGCTCAACTGCTGAGGGGGCAGGAATGAAGTGTGTGTTGCGTGCCAACAGATTACATCAAGAGTTATGCCTACTCATTTCAGAAAGGTCATCCTCGGCCTTTGGTGTCAGCTGTGGCTCAGTTGGTAGCATGCTCACCTCTGAGTTTCAAAGGTTCATAATCCCACTCCAGGGACAGAGCAGAAAAAATCTGAGGGAGTGCTGCACTGACGGAAGTGCCGTCTTTCAGATGAGGCATTAAATTGAGGTCCTGTCTGACGTAAGAAAACTACTAGGCACTTGGTCTAAGCGTTAAACAAAGCTTTAATCAACTGTTTTTCAACATGGAGATCGAGTTGTGTCCTTCACTAGTTCCTGTTGAGGAATGTCCTAAGCAAGCTGGGCCCATGCCTGAGTATTTATACTCTCCCTGGACAGCGCCACCAGCAGGCCACCCAGTATTACTTCATACATGAATGACAAGATTCATGTCACTGTCTGCCCTTTCAGGAGGACATAAAAGATGTCGTGGCACTATTTAGAAGGTAGAAGGCATGGGGATTTCTCCCCAGCGTCCTGGCCAATGTTTATCCCTCAACAAATATCGCCAAAAACAGATTGTCTGGCTATTATCTCAGTGCTGTTTGTGGGTTCGTGCTGTGCGCATTTCTTACATTACAACAGTACTTTATTAGCTGTAAAGCATTTTGGGAAGTCCTGAGGTCGTGAAAGTAGCGGTATAAATGCAAGTTCTTTCTTAAACTCCTCTCCCCTGTCTCCTCCACCCTCACCTCCAACAACAAGTGTGAGGAGCTCATGGACTTCTTTATCACTAAGATTGAGACCATTCGTTCAGCTGCCTCTGCTGCTTCCCTCCCTTCCCCTAGCCCACCGGGCCAAACTTCCTTTAGGTTTCCCCCCTGCCCAAACCCTGAACTTGCCTCTTTCTCTAATTTCTTTCCCATCTCCCCTCTTGACCTCTCCGAGCTCATCTTGTCCATGAGACCCACCTCCTGCTCCCTCGACCCTATTCCCACTAAACTGCTGACCACCCAACTTCCCTTCCTGGCCCCCATGTTAGCTGAAATTGTTGATGGTTCTCTCTTCTCAGGTACTGTCCCCCTCTCCTTCAAATCTGCCGTCGTCACCCCTCTCACCAAAATCCCAACCCTTGACCCCCTCCGTCCTTGCAAACTACCGCCCCATCTCCAACTTCCCTTTCCTCTCCAAAGTCCTTGAATATGCTGTCGCCTTCCAAATCTGTGCCCATCTTTCCTGGAACCCCATGTTTGAATCCCTCCAATCAAGCTTCCACCCCTGCCACAGTACTGAAACGGCTCTCATCAAAGTCACAAATGACATCCTATGTGACTGTCACCGTGGTAAACTATCACTCCTCATCCCTCTTGACTTGTCTGTAGCCTTTGACATGGTTGACCACACCATCTTCCTTCAACTCCTCTCCACCGTCATCCAGCTGGGTGGGACTGCCCTCACCTGGTCCCATTCTTATCTATCCAGTCGTAGACAGAGAATCACCTGCAATGGCTTCTCTACTTGCTCCCATATCGTTACCTCTGGTGTCCCCCAAGGATCTATCCTGGGCCCCCTCCTATTTCTCATCTACATGCTGCCCCACTTGGCGACATCATCTGAAAACACAGCGTTAGTTTCCACATAAAAGATTATTACACAAGATTAGGGCTCATGGGGTTGGGGGTAATATAGTAGCATGGATAGAGGATTGGTTAATGGACAGAAAACAAAGAGTAGGGATAAACTGATCTTTTTCCAGGTTGGCAGGCTGTAACTAGTGGGGTGCCGCAAAGATCAATGTTGGGCCCTCAGCTATTTACAGTCCATATTAATGACCTAGATGAAGGGACCAAGTGTAATGTATCCAAGTTTGCTGATGATACAAAGCTAGGTGGGACAGTAAGCTGTGAAGCGAGCACAAAGAGTCTGCAAAGTGATATAGATAGACTAAGTGAGTGGGCAGTAAGGTGGAAGATGGAGTATAATGTAGGGAAATGTGAGGTTATTCACTTTGGTAGGAAGAATAGAAAAACAGCATATTTTTTAAATGGTGAGAAACTTTCAAATGTTGGTGTTTAAAGAGATTTGGGTGTCCTCGTGCAAGAAATACAGAAAGCTAGAATGCAGGTACAGCAAGCAATAATGAAGGCAAATGGCATGTTGGCCTTTATTGCAAGGGGGTTGGAGTATAAGAGTAAGGAAGTCTTGCTACAATTGTACAGGGCCTTGGTGAGGCCACACTTGGAGTACTGTGCACAGTTTTGGTCTCCTTATCTAAGGAAGGATATACTTGCCTTGGAGGCGGTGCAATGAAGGTTCACTAGATTGCTTCCTGGGATGAGAGGGCTGTCCGATGATGAGAGGTTGTGTAGAATGGGCCTATACTCTCTGGAGTTTAGAAGAATGAGAGGTGATCTCATTGAAACATACAAGATTCTGAAGGGGATTGACAGGGTAGATACTGAGAGATTGTTTCCCCTGGCTGGAGAGTCTAGAACGAGGGAGCACAGTCTCAGGATAAGGGGTCGGCCATTTAAGACTGAGATGAGGAGGAATTTCATCACTCAGAGGGTTGTGAATCTTTGGAATTCTCTGCCTCAGAGGGCTGTGAATGCTGAGTCTTTCAGTATATTCAAGGCTGTGATCGATAGATTTTTGGACTCTAGGGGAATCAAGGGATATGGAAATCAGGCTGGAAAGTGGAGTTGAGGTCGAAGATCAGCCATGATCTTATTGAATGGCGGAGCAGGCTCGAGGGGCTGTATGGCCTACTCCTGCTCTTATTTCTTATGTTCTTATGTACGCTGATGACACCCAGCTCTGCCTCAACACCACCTCTCTCGACCTCTCCACTGTTTCTAAATTGTCTAACTGCTTGTCCAACATCTGGATAAGCAGAAATTTCTTCGAACAAAATATTGGGAAGACCAAAGTCATTGTCTTCGGTCCCCGGCACAAACTCCGTTCCCTAACCACCAACTCTTTCCCTCTTCCTGGCAACTGTCTGAGGCTGAACCAGACTGTTCGCAACCTTGGTGTCATATTTGGTCCTGAGATGAGCTTCCGACCACATACCCGCAACATCACTAAGACCGCCTATTTCCACCTCCATAACATCGCCCAACTCTATCCCTGGTTCAGCTCATCTGCTGCTGAAACCCTCATCCATGCCTTTGTTACCTCTAGACTTCTTCAATGCACTCCTGGCTGGCCACCCAGCTTCCACCCACCATAAACTTGGTCATCCAAAACTCTCTGCTGCCCGTGTCCAAACTCGCACCAAGTCCCGTTCACCCATCACCCCTGTGCTCGCTGATCTACAGTGGCCCCTGGTTAAGCAACGCTTCGATATTAAAATTCTCATCCTTGTTTTCAAATCCCTCCATGGCCTCGCCCCCTCCCTAACTCTGTAACCTCCTCCAGACTACAACCCTCCGAGTTACCTGCGCTCCTCCTATTCTGGCCTCTTGCTCATCCCCGATTTTCTTCGCTCCACCATCGGTGGCCGTGCCTTCAGCTGCCTGGGCCCTAAACCCTGGAATTCCCTCCCTAAACCTCTCCGCCTCGCTACCTCTCTCTTTCCTCCTTTAAGACGCCCCTTAAAACCTACGTCTTTGACCAAGCTTTTGGTCATCTGCCCTAATTTCTCCTTATGAGGCTTGGTGTCAAATTTTGTTTGATAATCGCTCCTATGAAGCGACTTGGGACGTTTTACTACATTAAAGGGGCTATATAAATGCAAGTTGATGTTTCTTTCCTTTACTTCCAGTCAGCTTACTACAGTAATGTAAGACAGCACGAATAGATCTTTTGCATATACAATACCAGGCAGAACGTTGAAAAAAAATCATTAACCTTGTTTCACAATGCACCACAATGCATTATTATCATTGAAACACTTACTTTATGCTGCAAATTCAGTCATTTGCTTAAACAAAGATGTTAAACTGCCGTACATTTGTCAGTGCTAATAAAGCCTGAATCAATTGCTTCTTAATGTAAGTGATTTCAGATATCAGAATACGGTTGAGGTACTTAAGTTAATTGGATCTGTCCCTAATCGTCGACTAAATAGTTGTTTTTTTTATTTCATTGCTGGAACGCATTTCAGGGTCGACTTTACAAACTCACCCTGCCATGGGGAGAGGGAGCGTTGTTCACTGGGTGCAGAATTTCGTAAAATTGGCCGTTAATCGGCGTATTAAATCCACGTCAGAATATTTGGCATGATGGTAACAGCAACTTGCCTTTGTATCGCAGCCTTTAACGTAGTAAAACGTCCCTTCCCAAGGCACTTCACAGGAGCGATATCAGGCACAATTAGACACCGAGCCGCATAAGGAGGTATTTGGACAGGTGACCGAGAGCTTGGTCAAAGAGACAGGTTTTAAGGAGCCTCTTAAAGGAGGAGAGAGAGAAGTAGAGAGGTTTAGGCAGGGAATTCCCAGAGCTGGGGCCCGAGGCAGCTGAAGGCACGGCCGCCAGTGGTGGAGTGATGAAAATCGGGGGCGTGCAAGAGGCCAGTATTGAAGGTCCCTCGTATGAACTGCTTAGAACATAAGAAGTAAGAGCAGGAGTAGGCCGTACGGCCCCTCGAGCCTGCTCCGCCATTCAATAAGATCACGGCTGATCATCGACCTCAACTCCACTTTCCTGCCCGATCCCCATGTCCCTTGATTCCCCTGGAGTCCAAAAATCTATCGATCTCAGCCTAGAATATACTCAAAGACTCAGCCTCCACAGCCCTCTGGGGCAGAGAATTCCAAAGATTCACCACCCTCTGAGTGAAGAAATTCCTCCTCATCTCGGTCTTAAATGGCCTAGCGTGCCCTTTATTTCATTTGCAGCAAAAAGTTTAGCCATGCAAACCCATTGCTTTTTTTTGCCTGCTATTTAATTCCTTTCGTCCTTCAGAATCTCATAAAGAATATCACACATCCCATCTGTACAGTTAATATGTTAAAATCAAGGGGGAGAAAGTATCTCAATTACTGAAATGACTTTAGATCATATATTATTCTGATTAAATGGTTTAATGGAGTCTGGTGTTCATGAACATAAGTAATGAAGCTTGAAGGTGATCAAAATAAATAGGGGGAAAAAAGTGGCTAGAAGTTTGCAACGGCTTTTGCATTAGTTCCTGTAGTCACCTTCTCTATTTGTACAGGGAAGCCTTGGTATATTTATTACCAGAGCGGTAGCAGACACAAGAGCTTAGAAACTTTGGCCGCGCAGCGCCCATTTTTCGGGGGCTAAATGGCCGCCTGAGCCACTAATATGGTGGGTATGACGTACACGCTCGTTGTCAGCCGTAAACACGCCGCCCGCCATATTGGTAAAGGTTGAAAAATTGGCCTGCATGAAACGGGCATTAGGACGATTTGCATTGGCAAATAAAGGGGCCGATTGCCTGTTCGAGGCCTCCTCTGCAACATTGGGTAGCCCTGAAAAACTAGACCTACACGTTGCCTAATAGGTGGTGACATGAATCTGTCATTCGTGAAAGAAAGACTTATGAAATAATACTGAGTGGCCTGCGGGTGGCGCTGTCCAGGGAGAGTATAAATACTCGGGCATGGGCCCAGCTTGCGCAGGACATTCTTTGACAGGAACTAGGAAAGGACACAACTAGACCTCCATGTTGTAAAACAGTTGATTAAAGCTTTGTTTAACGCTTAGACCAAGTGCCTAGTAGTTTTCTTACGTCAGGTGGTACTTAACGGGACGGCCTATCAGGCCTGAAGGATTTTGGACTTTTGATCCAGAGTGTATAAGGGTGAGCCAGTGGATGTGGTGCATTTGGATTTCCAGAAGGCATTCGATAAGGTGCCACATAAAAGGTTACTGCATAAGATAAGAGCTCACGGAGTTGGGGGTAATATATTAGCATGGATAGAGAATTGGCTAACTAACAGAAAGCAGAGAGTCGGGATAAATGGGTCATTTTCCGGTTGGCAAACGGTAACTAGTGGGGTGCCACAGGGATCGGTGCTGGGGCCTCAACTATTTACAATCTACATTAATGACTTGGATGAAAGGACCGAGTGTAATGTAGCCAAGTTTGCGAATGATACAAAGATGGGTGGGAAAGCAAGTTGTGCAGAGGACTCAAAGAATCTGCAAAGGGATATAGATAGGTTAAGTGAGCGGACAAACATTTGGCAGATGGAGTATAATGTGGGAAGGTGCGAGGTTATCCACTTTGGCATGAAAAATAAAGCAAATAATTATTTAAATGGAGAGAGATTACAAAATGCTACAGTTCAGAGGGACCTGGGGGTCCTTGTGCATGAAACACAAAAAGTTAGCATGCAAGTACAGCAAGTAATCAAAAAGGCAAATGGAAAGTTGGCCTTTATTGCAAGGGGGTTGGAGTATAAAAGCAGGGAAGTCCTGCTACAACTGTACAGGGTATTGGTGAGACCACACCTTGAGTACTGCGTACAGTTTTGGTCTCCTTATTCAAGGAAGGATATACTTGCATTGGAGGCAGTTCAGAGACGATTCACACGTTAGATTCCAGAGATGAGGGGGTTGACTTATGAAGAAAGGTTGAACAGGCTGGGCCTATACTCATTGGAATTTAGAAGAATGAGAGGTGAGCTTATTGAAACATATAAGATACTGAGGGGGCTCGACAAGGTAGATGCAGAGAGGATGTTTCCCCTCGTGGGGAAATCTAGAACGTGGGGGCACAGTTTCAGAATAAAGGGTCGCCCTTTTAGAACTGAGATGAGGAGGAATTTCTTCTCTCAGAGGGTCGTGAATCTGTGGAATTCTCTGCCGCAGAGAGCTGTGGAGGCTGGGTCATTCAATACATTTAAGGTGGAGATAGACAAATTTTTGCAAGATAAGGGAGTGAAGGGTTATGGGGAGCGGGCAGGGAAGTGGCTTTGAGCCCAAGATCAGCCACGATCTTATTGAATGGCGGAGCAGGCTCGAGAGGCCAAGTGGCCTATTCCTGCTCCTATTTCTTATGTTCTTATATTTGCTTTAAAGAAGACTTAAATCATGGACTTGGAATGAAACCCTCGCTTTCTCAGTGAAGAACGCAGATGTCACCTTGACCATAGTCAGGGGGCAATGATGGTCTTTGCTTCTTGTCCTTGATGCTGAGAGAGAGAAAAAATGTACATGTTAGCCAGACAAAATGGAGTCTTCATAAGATTATACCTGAAAACAATGCCGGCAGTTGCAGAGATAAGGAAGCAAGGCCAGCCCACTGATAAGAGGTTGTTTGACGTTTGAGAATTAAGCAGCAGATTTTGGAAGAGAAACCGCATAAAACAGTTCGTTCTACAAGGGTTTTCAAGATAGCCACAGACGACATCCGAACAAGATGCCACAGAAAAGGAACCTGCGTTCTTTCTCCAAGACAAGGAATCTGACCGATTCTTTGCCGAGAGCTGTACTCGCTGGAAAGAAAGAGATTTGTCTGAAAAGTTACCAACTTTCTTTCTGGTACAAACTGTCGCTTTGTGTGTCAGATTCAATTCCTTAAAGTTAGAAAATAACTACAGTGCCTCACTCGATTTCATAGCCTTTTATACTCTGAACAAGAAAGAAAAGTGATCTTACAGGCCGCAACTAACAAGGTAAGATTATAAGATATACTTTCCCGAAGTACAACCCTCCGAGATCTCTGCGCTCCTCCAATTCTGGCATTCTTGCGCATCCGTGATTTTCATCGCTCCACCATTGGCGGCCGTACCTTCAGCTGCCGAGGCATTAAACTCTGGAATTCCCTCCATAAACCTCTCTACCTCTCTCACTCCTCCTTTAAAACGCTCCTTAAAGCCTGCATCTATGACCATCTCCTCTGAAGCGCCTTGGGATGTTTTACTACGTTAAATGTGCCATATAAATGCAAGTTGTTGTTGTGTTTGAAGTTGGAGCCGGGAGGAGTCCACAGTCAAGGAACACGGGCCGCAGCCGGCCACTGCTCCCCCTCCCCCTGATAGCCACAATTACCCACCCACTAATCGCCGCCATTACCCCCCCCCCTCTGCCCTTCCCTCCACCACCCCCCACCAGGCCACCCCTACCTCCCGAACCATTCTCCCCATTCCTCGCTTACTTGAGAGCCACAGCCAACGCTGCATCACCCCGATCTTCAAGCTCTCCTGCTCGTTGAAAATGAGGCCTGAGGCCCAAGACCGAGGTTGCCTCCGGCCTCACCATTCAGGTACAGGGATAGATCCTTGTGAGGGTCAGAACTGGAATCACTGGGTGAGGAGCCCCAGAGAAGGGTCACTATTGGATCAGTTAGTGAGGACCCCCAGTGAGGGTCAGTATTGGGGTCAGTGGGTGAGCCCCCCAGTGAGGGTCAGTATTGGGGTCAGTGGGTGAACCCCCCAGTGAGGGTCAGTATTGGGGTCAGTGGGTGAGGAGCCCCAGTGAGGGTCAGTATTGGGGTCAGTGGGTGAGACCCCCAGTGAGGGTCAGTATTGGGGTCAGTGGGTGAGACCCCCAGTGAGGGACATTATTGGGGTCAGTGGGTGAGGACCCCCAGTGAGGGTCAGTATTGGGATCAGTGGGTAAGGGGCCCCAGTGAGGGTCAGTATTGGGGTCAGTGGTTGAGGATCCCCAGTGAGTGTCAGTTTTGGGGTCAGTGGGTGAGGACCCCCAGTGAGGGTCAGTATTGGGGTCAGTGGGTGAGACCCTCAGTGAGTGTCAGTATTGGGGTCAGTGGGTGAGACCTCAGTGAGGGTCAGTATTGGGGTCAGTGGGTGAGACCTCAGTGAGGGTCAGTATTGGGGTCAGTGGGTGAGACCTCAGTGAGGGTCAGTATTGGGGTCAGTGGGTGAGACCCCCAGTGAGGGTCATTATTGGGGTCAGTGGGTGAGACCCCCAGTGAGGATAGATCCTCGTGCCTCCTCACGTGCCCAGAAATGGGTGTGCCTGAATTTCTAGGGCCCTTGAGCACTTTATTACTGCAAAAGAAAACGACCCGCAAATGGTAAGAATAACAATCAGAATAAGTGTTATCCGAAGCCGCAATTATTTCATCCAGTCAGGAGCTGACCCAGACAGACCAAGGAGGCTCCTAGTTGATTCCAAGTTTGTGCTGAATTTTCTTATATCAGACAAGTGTTGCAATTGGCCTCAGAACTCCTTAGTGGGAAAAATCATCCAGGGTTCCTGCCCCTGACTGCTATCCAGTGACTGCACTGGAGTAGTGAGGTAAGTGCTGCACTGTTGGAGGTGCCGTCTTTCGGATGAGATGTTAAACTGAGGCCCCGTCTGCTCTCTCAGGTGGATGTAAAAGATCCCGTGGTCACTTTTTCACAGAAGAGCAGGGGAGTTATCCCCGGTGTCCTGGCCAATATCTCAACTAACATCACTAAAACAGGTTATCTGGTAATTATCACATTGCTGTTTGTGGGACCTTGCTGTGCGCATGTTGGCTGCCGCGTTTCCTACAATGTAACAGTGACCACACTTCAAAAAGTACTTCAATGGCTGTAAAGCGCTTTGGGGCATCCTGAGGTTGTGAAAGGCGCTATATAAATGCAAGTCTTTCTCTTGTGTGCAAGCACTGGAAGCGATCAGGATTGGGTTTGGTTGCAGTTTTCTCTGCCCGCATAAGTAAAATAGCCTACCAATGGTGATTATTTAGGCTCGCACCTGAAGAACACTCACTGCAGCAGACTACCAGAGGCTGTCTCACACGGAGCCATCGAGGTTTCTAGCACAGAAGGTGACCATTTGGCCTATTGTTTCTGCGCTAGCTCTTTGCGTGAGGAATCCAATCTTCCTCTGCTTCAAAAATTCATTGACTGTTCCACAGAACTATATCTTGGACTGGAGTCAATGCCTTCAGGAGAGGAAGAGAGGAAGGAAAATTGGCAGGAAAAAGAAAAAGAAAACAAATTAAAAAAAAATGTTTGTCTGGGAATTAAAATAACAACCACAACTTGCACTTATGTAGTGACTTAAATGTAGAAAATGTCCTGAGGTGCTTCAGAGAAGCTTAATCCAGAACAAAATGGATGCTGAGCCAAGAAGGGGATATTAGGAGGGGTGACTAAAAAAGTTGGGTTTTAATTAAGGGTCTTAAAGGACGAGAGGCTGGAGGAGAGGCAGAGTAAATAGTATTCAAATACACCCAACTTCAACTACGAGATTACCTTAATAAATTTTAATTCTGTAGGGGCATGCAGCAGCAGATTCATCCACATTCAAGAAGAAACATATATGTTCTGTAAGCGAGAAGGGATAGCTGAAAATGAGATTGTAATAGAGCCACCTAGTGGACTACTGATGTATATAATAATAAAGCCATATGCAGTACAGTTCTTACCGGAAGCCATGTTGTGCTGTTGTGTATATATGCTGTGTCTCAAGATATCACAGAATTGGCGACGAGGATAGGATTGCGGATTCCCTAGCTGAAATTTTTGTTGGAGGATAATCCTGCCAACTGACGGAGGGACTGTTAGAGCTTCTTCGTTTTGCAGAAAAACTTAAAAATCTGCGGTAAATTTTGAGCGCATGTGGCTGAACTGTTGACTTTGCCAGAGTCCAGATGGCCGCTCCTGTGGGAATAATAGGGCGCTTGGGTGTGTTCCATCGTGACCGACTTTCGGAGCGTATGCGGAGCGGCTAGAAATGTTTTTCACCGCGAATAGTATCGTCGAAGTCCCCGATGATGTAAACAGTAACCGGGCGGTTTTAGAAATGAAACGGGCTATTATTTTGACAGAAGCAGGCCCCGAGGTGTATGAAACCGAAGGACACGCCACTGAAGGAAATCCTAACCAAGTTAGAACAGCACTACAGTCCTGATCCCCTGGAAATTGCTGAAAGTTATTGTTTTGGAACATGTGATCAATTAAATGACGAGGGTGTCAGTGAGTACATTGTAGCTTTAAAAAAGCTATCCATTCACTGTCATTTCGGAAACTTTCAGGACTGAGCTTTGCGTGACCGCTTTGTTTGTGGGTTGAAAAATGAACGTATCAGAAGTAAATTGTTGACAACTGTAAGGGATTCTGACCCTGCGTGTCTCGCAGCCTGTGAGATTCACACGGCTCTGTGCAGCCTGTATGTCAGTGCGGGTCTAGGCCTTGTTGCCTGTTCTGGTCTCCAGCCAGTCTGGGAACACTAGACACACCTGTGAGTGGTTCGAATCACTCGCCCTTACGGTTCTAGACACTGGACTTAGATGCGAGAGCAGTAATGGAGATGAAACTCATGTAGACTCGGTTTGAATGGTACGAAATGGAAAATCTTTATTGCATGATACTTAAGATTATGAAATACATGTCATAAGCACAGATTAATGACAGTACAATCTTACAAACAGTTATATAGTCGATCTTAGGGAAACGAGGAACGAACGGCACATAGTAAATAGGGGCACACATTACAAATATCCTTAATCCTTAAACCCTCCCCTATCAATATCTATCCTAAACTAGATTCGTAGGATTTCGAGACTCATGCTCACCACTCGTGATAACTCGGAGAAATTCCGAATAGCTGATCGGATGTTTTTCACCGCAGCACCCACGTGTCGGTCAGGAGATCTCCTGGTCCCACTTGTTTACTTGCTTCTGCTGCTCCGGCTAGCAGGCTGGAACGTCTGCTGTGATGAAGACCTGTGTTGGTTGGTTTAACAGGTACTTTTCGAGCACAGTCCAGTTATATCATCGATGCGATATGTTTCGTTGCAAGTTCGAAGAAGTCTTCCTGGCAAGGAAAACTTGGATAATCGACCTACAGGCGCGGTCGGGATTTACTGACCGTGGCGATGGATATGGTCTTCCTCTCTTCTCATCTCATCTCATCTCATCTCGGGCCTTTGGTTCCGATACCGGTTACCAATATAGGTCTTCGTTACGCGACACGAGGTAGATCTGAACGGATCAGAAAGTTCAACAGTCCTTTCTTCATAAGAGGCAACAGGCAAGCAGGAGCGAGCCCAACTACGAGTACACAGGAGCAGCCACGAGGTTACGAAAACAAGAGCACAGGAGCAGCCACGATGATAAGAGTCGATCGGATAAGAGAAAGATGGACGGTTTGGAGCCTGCAATTATAGTGCAAAATCTTCCGTTTCCCGCCCAACTATAATGTCCATTCTTTTGTTTAGGGTCTGGCGCTCAAATGTCTTGTATGGGTGATCTCCGTTCTTAATGGGTTTCGGGGCTACTCGTAAATGTCTGAGTACCTGTTAATATTTCTCCCATTGTTAAATCGGTCGGTGTTCTCCCTGGAGGGGTTTTGGGGCTTCCAAGTGTCCTGTATAACTACCTGCTAACGGCTCTCTCATCGTAGAGTCGTTGGGATTTTACATATTAATGTCCTTTGGATGGGCCCTTGATTACTCGGTACAATGGCTTTCCTTTGTACCTGGGAGACCGATTTCAGTATTTATGTGTATACTGCAAACCCATAATGTCTCGTGTATTATCTTCACTGTGCTGAATCTTAATCGATCTTACACAAATGTTTATTGGAACGCCATCTTGTCTGCCTGTTGAAAAGTCTAGAATGTTCTGTCACGAGGTGCGGCGGCCATTTTACAGGCTGCTTGTGTCCACTTTAAACCTGGCAGCATTCTGCTGAAATAAAAGCTGTTTGAACGAAACTCTGTGTTTTCTCCTTATTAATAAAATCGTGATATATTGCGAATTCTACACAACCCCTAACTTGACTTTTGACTTAGCTTGTCAGACAGCTATGTCGATGGATATGGCCGACCGATGCTCCCTATAGTGAGGTCAAGGCCCAGGAGCGAGGTCGGGACCCAGGAGCGAGGACGGGGCCCAAGAGCGAGGACGAGCCCAGCAGCAAGGTCAAGGCCCAGGAGTGGCGCAGCATGGACCAGCAGCGGGGTCCAGGCCCAAGGAAAGTGCAGCACGGACCAACAGCGGGGTCGGGAGGACCACAGTGCAGCCTATGAAACCCAGGCAGAGAGGACCTGCGGGAAGGAGGGAGGAGGACAGTAGGAGTATGTTTGTGTGTGTGTGTGTGCTAGGCCGATGTAGCAGAGCCTGGTCTCCAATCGTCTTGGATCCCCTTGCCATTGGACCAAGACCTTGCTCTGTCAAGCCCGTGTGGTATCACAGAATCCCCACAGTGCAGATAGAGGCCATTTCGGCCCATCGAGCCTGCACCGACACATATCCCACCCTATCCCCGTAACCCCACGTATTTAATCCCCCTAACACTAAGGGTCAATTTATCATAGCCAAATCAACCTAATCTGCACATCTTTGGACTGTGGGAGGAAACCGGAGCACCCGGAGGAAACCCACGCAGACACAGGGAGAATGTGCAAACTCCACACAGACAGTCACCCCAGGCCGGATTCGAACCCGGGTCTCTGGCGCTGTGAGGCAACAGTGCTAACCACTATGCCACCGTGTTGCTGGTGTGCAACGGCCACCCCACGTTAAAAGAATTCACGCACAGGCATCTTCCACCCTTTAAAATAAAGTTCGGGACCTGGATCGTCAGGACCCTCATGGACAACCCCAGCAGCGACAGACCAGAACGCTGTACTGCTATCGTTGCCCGGGAGCTCAGATGTTTCGACATAGACATCGCTGCCCTAAGTGAGACCCGGCGGGCAGGGGAAGGCCAGCTCAAGGAGCAAGTTGGTGGCTACACCTTCTTCTGGAAAGGCAAACCTGAAGAAGAATGCCGCCTCCATGGGGTAGGCTTCGCCATAAAAAATGAGCTAGTTGAACGTCTCAGAGACTCTCCTAGTGATATAAATGAACGCCTCATGACTCTTCAGCTCACCCAGTGCGCTACAGTCATCAGTGCGTACGCCCCAACACTGGAAGCCAGAGACGAGACCAAAGAGGAATTCTACACCAGCCTCGAACAATCCCTGTCCCGAGTCCCAACGGGCGACAAGCTGATCCTCCTTGGCAACTTTAACGCCAAAGTTGGAAAGGACACAGACCTCTGGGGAGGTGTGATCGGCAGAGTAAGGAAAGCCAACTCCAATGGTACCCTCCTCCTGATGAAAAGCTTAGAAAATGGCCTTGTCATAACCAACACTTTGTTCCGTCAGAGAGACAAGTACAAGGCTTCATACTGTTGAAGAGAAGGAGCAGGACGAGGAGTTTCTGGTGATTCATGTCATCAGGAGCACGAAGGTATCTAACAGCGATTCGCGAGGTATCGTCACCCAAGTAGATGTCGCAGGAACCAGGATACCCATGGAAATCGACACTGGTGCATCCATGAGCGTAGTACCGGAATCACTATATCGCGACAAGTTACATGATTATCGACTAGAGAAATCGTAGGTAGAGCTGCGAGGCTACTCAGGAGAGCAAATCCCTGTCGTAGGAAGTGTCACCATACCAGTGAAATACAAGGATCAGTGTCAGAGCTTGCCTCTCATAGTAGTAGCAGGAGACAAGCCTGCCTTGATAGGTAGAAATTGGTTGGGATCACTAAAGCTGGATTGGAATGAGATTTTTCGTGTGGAAGCGAAATTTGCATCGAAAGATGATGTCATCAAGCAGTATCCGAAGGTGTTCAGCGAAACGGGCAGTCTGATCCAAGACTTCAAAGCGAGTGTCAGAGTGCAGAAGGACGCAAGCCCAGTTTACTGCAAGCCACGTCCTGTACCATACGCACTCAAGGAGAAAGTTGAGCAAGAACTCACAAGATTAGAAACTGAGAACATTATCTGTAACGTAGATCTGAGTAATTGTTGTTGTACCTAAGTCAGATGGTAAGGTAAGGTTGTGTGGTGATTATAGGGTAATTGTAAACCAGGTTCTAGAGTGTAATCTACCCAATACGTTGCCAAATGTGGAGGATTTGTTCACAACACTGACAGGTGGCCAGATCTTTTCGAAGTTAGATCTAACAAACGCCTACCTACAACTTGAGTTAGATGAAGAGTCCAAGTCATGTTTGACTATAAATACTCACCGAGGCCTATATCAGTTCAATAGGCTACCATTTGGAGTGTCTTCTGCCCCCGACATATTCCAGGGGGTGATGAATCAAATTTTGCAAGGGATTGAAGGGGTAGTGTGTTATTTGGATGACATACTTGTTTCTGCACCAAACAGGCAAATCCATGATGAGGTGTTAAATGAAGTGCTCAAACGGCTAGAGAAGCACGGAGTACGAGTGACAGCTCACAAGCGTAAGTTGTTTCAAAACTCAGTGGAGTACTTAGGGCACAGAGTAGACAAAGATGGTTTACATCCAACCAAGGGAAAGCTGGATGCAATCAGAAATGCACCCACTCCCAAGAATGTCTCTGAACTTCGATCATTTTTGGGTCTTTTGAATTATTGTGAAAAGTTCCTCCCAAACTTGGCTACATTGTTGCATCCACTGAATGAGCTGTTGAGAAAACAGGTCCCTTGGAAGTGGTCAAAAGAGTACGACACTGCATTCAAAGAGTGTAAAAGCCAGTTAGTAGAGAGTACCATGTTAGTTCACTATGATGTATCTAAGGAGATCAAGCTAGCGTGTGACGCCTCTCCATACGGACTTGGGGGAGTGATCTCTCATGTACTAGATAGTAGGGAGAAGAGACCAATTGCTTTTGCTTCATACACTCTCAGTGCTAGTGAGCGGAATTATGCGCAGATCGAAAGGGAAGCTTTGTCATTGATTTTTGGGGTCAAGAAGTTTCACAAATAGTTGTTTGGTCGTAGGTTTACCATAGTTACTGACCATAAGCTCCTGACAGCAATCCTCCATCCAAAGTCTCCAGTTCGAACCTTATCTGCAGCCCAAATGCAGAAATGGGCTTTGATTTTTTCAGTGTATACGTATGACATTGAGTACAGACGATCAGCTGATCACAGTAATGCTGATGCTATGTCCAGGTTGCCATCCCCATCACAAGTTACACCCAATAGGGAAAAAGTGTTCTATTTTTCATACATTGATGAGCTGCCAGTCACAGCTGAAGAGATTGGTAGGGCAACCAAACGTGACCCAATTATGTCAAAGGTGTATGATTACACAGCAAATGGATGGCCAAACCAGGTATCAGAGGAAGATATCCATCCATACTTCGTTCGTAGGAATGAATTGTCAGTGGATAAAGATTGTATCATGTGGGGAGCAAGAGTGGTTATCCCAAATAGGTTCAGGTCTAAATTGTTAGGAGATCTTCATGACCAGCACTTGGGAATGTGCTTGACCAAGAAGTTTGCACGCAGTTACTTATGGTGGCCAGGTTTAGATAAAGAGATAGGGTACATAGTCAGTCAGTGTACAACATATCAATTCGTGAGCAAGAAACCACCATCAGTACCATTACAGCCATGGAAATGGCCTCCCAGAGTGTGGCAAAGGTTACATGTAGATTTTACTGAGCTAGAAGGACAGCAATTGTTCATAGTGATAGTCACTCGAAGTGGGTAGAGGGGTTTCTGATGCGGATAATAACAAGCAGCAAAACACTAGACAATTTGCAAAGATTGTTTTCTTCATACATTCTCCCAGAAGAAATTGTGTCTGATAATGGGCCACAATTTTGTTCAGAAGACTTCACACAGTTCATGAGCAGAAACGGTGTGAAACATACCAAAGTTCCACCGTACCACCCTGCTTCAAATGGTGCAGCAGAGTGCACAGTACAAATTGTTAAACCTGCCCTCATCAATCAAATGTTGGATCCAAATCCAAAGAAACGTCAGTTGTCGTTGGACCACAAACTGGCAAATTTTCTGATTATCTATCGGAATACGCCTCATACCACTGCTGGTAGAAAACCAGCAGAGTTGTTTCTCAAATGACAGCCACGAACCAGGTTCTCGTTGTCCAAGCCAAACTTGGCACAGTCCGTAGAAGAGAAACAATCAAGGCAGAAAGAGAGTCATGATAAAGGTAGAGTTAGAGAAAGAAGTGTGAAGTTGAACCAGAAGGTTAGAGTGAAGAACCATCACCATAAATGGTTAAAGTGGTTACCAGGAAGAGTTGTGAAGATATGTGGCCTTCGTACATATTTGATGAAGATGTTTGATCATGGAAAGGTTAGGTTTGTTCACATTGATCATATCTTACCTACAGAAGTGGAAGGAGTTGAAAGCTGGGATGATTCAATTTATTCTGCTGAGTCAGATAGTCTAGTTACAAGTAGAGTACCAGTAGCCAATCCTACATCAGACGTTCCAGAAACAAGTCCAAGACAAAGTCAGAATTTAAGTCTGAGCCCGAGTCAGGCAGACAAGCAGTCTGAAAGTGTAGAGAGTCCAAATGTAGATCAAGGTCAGCCCTTGGAGAAAAATTCTCCGCAGGCTCAGCCTAGAATGAGTCAAAGTCCTACAACAAGATCTGAAAGTTCTGTTCAAGAAAGAAGGTATCCTCTTCGAAACTGAAAACCAGCGGTTAAGTTTAATTTGTAAATATGGAAATTAAGTTCATATCATTTGTTTGTGTTACAGAATTCTATAGTAGAACTTGGAAACATAAAATGGGTTCCATTTTAGAAACGTATACCCAGAGTTGTGTATACCATGCAAGTCATGTAATATGATTATTTGTTATGATTAACTTCTTCAATAAGGAGGGAGAAGTCTAATAGAGCCACCTGGTGGACTACTGATGTATATAATAATAAAGCCATGTGCAGTACAGTTCTTACTGGAAGCCATGTTGTGCTGTTGTATATATATTTTTTTATTATTCGTTTATGGGATCAGGGCGTTGCTGGCAATGCCAGCATTTATTGCCCATCCCTAGTTGCCCTTGAGAAGGTGGTGGTGAGCCACCTTCTTGAATCGCTGCAGTCCGTGTGGTGATGGTACTCCCACAGTGCTGTTAGGTAGGGAGTTCCAGGATTTTGACCCAGCGACGATGAAGGATCGGCGATATACTTCTAAGTCAGGATGGTGTGTGACTTGGAGGGGAACTTGGAGGTGGTGGTGTTCCCATTGGCCTGCTGCCCTTGTCCTTCTAGGTGGAAGAGGTTGCGGGTTTGGGAGGTGCTGCCGAAGAAGCCTTGGTGAGTTGCTGCAGTGCATCTTGTAGATGGTACACACTGCAGCCATGGTATGCTGGTGGTGGAGGGAGTGAATGTTTAAGGTGGTGGATGGGGTGCCAATCAAGTGGGCTGCTTTGTCCTGGATGGTGTCAAGCTTCTTGAGTGTTGTTGGAGCTGCACTCATCCAGGCAAGTGGAGCGTATTCCATCACACTCCTTACTTGTGCCTTGTAGATGGTGGAAAGGCTTTGGGGAGTCAGGAGGTGAGACACTCGCCACAGAATACCTAGCCTCTGACCTGTTCTTGTTGCCACAGTATTTATGTGGCTGGTCCAGTTAAGTTTCTAGTTAATGGTGACCTCTAGGATGTTGATAGTGGGGGATTCGGCGATGGTAATGCTATTGAATGTCAAGGGGAGGTGGTTAGACTCTTGCTTGTTGGAGATAGTCATTGCCTGGCACTTCTGTGGCCCAAATGTTACCTGCCACTTATCAGCCCAAGCCTGAACGTCGTCCAGGTCTTGTTGCATGCGGGCATGGACTGCTTCATTATCTGTGGAGTTGCGAATGGCGCTGAACACTGTGCAGTCATCAGCGAACATCCCCATTTCTGACCTTATGTTGGAGGGAAGGTCATTGATGAAGCAGCTGAAGATGGTTGGGCCTAGGACACTGCCCTGAGGAACTCCTGCAGTGATGTCCTGGGGCTGTGATGATTGACCTTCAACCACCACAACCATCTTCCTTTGTGCTAGGTATGACTCCAGCCAGTGGAGTGTTTTCCCCCTGATTCCCATTGACTTCAGTTTTACTAGGGCTCTTTGATGCCAGACGCGGTCAAATGCTGCCTTGATGTCAAGGGCAGTCACTCTCACCTCACCTCTGGAATTCAGCTCCTTTGTCAATGTTTGGACCAAGGCTGTAATGAGGTCTCAAGATATCACAGAGATAAAACAATGTCTGATGGAAAAAGGAAATGAGAGGTTGCAGAGGTGATATACTATAATGGTACTAGGAGTGAGGGACTTCAGTTGTGTGGAAAGACTAAAAAAGCTGGGATTGTTCTCCTTAGAACAGAGAAGGTTATGGGGTGATTGAATAGAGCTGTTCAAAATTATGAAGTGTTTTGATAGAGAAACTGTTTCCACTGGCAGGAGGGTGGGTAACTGAATAATTCATTGGCAAAAGAAATAGAAGGGAGATGAGGTCCATTTGTTTTTACGCAGCGAGTTGTTACGATCTGGAATGCACTGCCTGCAAGGGTGGTGGAAGCTTCAACAGTAACTGTCAAAAGGGAATTGAATAAATACATTGAAAAAGGAAAAAAATTGGGGGCTATGGGGAAAGAGCAGGGGGAGTTGCACTAATTGGATAGCTCTTTCAAAGAGCCGGCACAGGCACAATGGACCAAACGGCCTCCTTCTGTGCTATATTATTCTATGAAAATGAACTGACGGCAACCTTTAGGAATTGAAAGGCCACAGCCTGTGTTTTATTAAATACAAATAAAAGCTCATTCACACATTCAAACTTGTCAGCAACCCCTTCTCATAAAGCTGCTGTTTGTGTGGGAGCTTAGTAACCGTGCTTCATACTGACATTTATTTATTCCTGTCACTCAACTCAATGCAAAAAACATTGCTATATGAGTCCCGCATTCCTGTGGGGCTGTGAGTCCAAAAATAGTTTGATGTCTTCTGATGCATTGTTGCGCCAATGAGGGAGTGAGAACCTTAGCAATGCACTAACAGCACCTCAGGAGAAGTGAGGTTTCGGAAATTGATGAAGAGAACAATTGGACCGTACGTTTTCCATTAATAAAAATATTGAGATTGCAGCATGAATGACCAGTTCCATCTTACATGAATCAATCAATATATCGGATTTGGATTGAATTGAACCATGGAGTGGGCGAATTGAACTTTACAGAGATATTAATAAGGCTACATTGCTTTTCATTTCTCCTTCAGGGAAGTAAGGGAAGGAGCTTCATTCTCCTTAAAGAGGGGAATCAAATGGTGATAGGGAGGACAGTACATTCATGATAGAATAATCACAAGATAGTTTCAGCCCACCTTAATTCAACCATCAAGAAAGAACTTAAAGTCCCCCCATTGCAGCATCCAATTGTTTTTTAAATGAGTTTGTGGGATCTCACCTCCACTGCTCTATCACGAAGTCTATTCCAGACTTCAATCACTTTGTGCATAAAGAAGAATTTCTCGACATCAGTCCTTAATACCTTTCACTGGTTTGAATCTGTGTCCGTCTCCTACGCTCGCAATTTAATTTAAGCTCATTTACTTTTCCCGCTCCCTTAACTATCTCATGAAGCTCTATTAGATGTCCTCTCAGATGCCTCCTTTTCAGGATGAAGTCTCTCCAGTTTTTCCTCATAAGCCAGACCCGTGTCTCTAGGGATCGGCCTCGTAACTCTTTTCCACACTGTCTCCAGGGCTCGACTGCCTCAGCAACAACACCTTGCATTTATATAGCGCCTTTAACGTAGTAAAACGTCCCAAGTCACTTCAAAGGAGCCTTATCAGACAGAAATTTGACACCGAGCCAAATAAGGAGATATTAGGACTGGCAACCAAAAGCATGGTCAAAGAGGTTGGTTTTAAGGAGCGTCTTAAAGGAGGAGAGAGAGGTAGAGAGGCAGAGAGGTTTAGGGAGGGAATTCCAGAGCTTAGGGCCCAGGCAGCTGAAGGCACGGCCGTCAATGGTGGAGCGATTAAAATCGGGGATTCGCAAGAGGTCAGAATTGGAGGAGCACAGATATCTCAGAGAGTGGTAGGGCCGGAGGAGGTCACAGAAATAGGGAGGGGCGAGGCCATAGAGAGATTTGAAAACAAGGGTGAGAATTTTTAAATCGAGGCATTGCCGGACTGGGAGCCAATGTAGGTCAGCGAGCACAGGGGTGATGGGTGAACGGGACTTGGTGCGAGTTAGGATATGGGCAGCAGTGTTAGAATCATAGAATCATAGAATGATTACAGCACAGAAAGAGGCCATTTGGCCCGTCGAGCCCGTGCTGGCTCTCTGCAAGAGCACTTCAGCTATTCCCACTCCCCCCGCCCTTTCCCCGTGGCCCTGCTAATCTTTTTCCTTCAGGTACTTATCCAACTCCCTTTTGAAAGCCACGATTGAATCTGCCTCCACCGCCCTCTCAGGCAGTGCATTCCAGATCATAACCACTCGCTGCGTAAAAAAAGTTTTTCCTCATGTTGCCTTTGGTTCCTCTGCCAATCACCTTAAATCTGAGTCCTCTGTTTCTCGACCTTTCTGCCAATGGGAACAGTTTCTCTCTATCCACTCTGTCCAGACCCCTCATGATTTTGAACACTTCTATCAAATCTCCTCTCCACCTTCTCTGCTCTAAGGAGAACAACCCCAGCTTCTCCAGTCTATCCGCATAACTGAAGTCCTTCATCCCTGGAACCATTCTTGTAAATCTTTTCTGCACCCTCTCTAAAGCCTTCACATCCTTCCTAAAGTGCGGTGCCCAGAATTGGACACAATACTCCAGTTGAGTGTTTTATACAGCTCATCATAACTTCCTTGCTTTTGTACTCTGTGCCTCTATTTATAAATACCAGGATCCAGTATGCTTTTTAACCGCTTTCTCAACCTGCCCTGCCACCTCCAACGATTTGTGCACATATACCCCCAGGTCTCTCTGTTCATGCACCCCCTTTAGGATTGTACCCTTTAGTTTATATTGCCTCTCCTCGTTCTTCTTGCCAAAATGTATCACTTGGCACTGTTCTGCATTAAATTTCATCTGCCACGTGTCCGTCCATTCCACCAGCCTGTCTATGTCCTCTTGAAGTCTATCACTATCCTCCTCACTGTTCACTATACTTCCAAGTTTTGTGTCATCTGCAAACTTTGAAATTGTGCCCAAGTCCAAGTCATTAATATATATATCAAGAAAAGCAGTAGTCCTATTACCGACCCCTGGGGAACACAACTTTGTACCTTCCTCCTGTCTGATAAACAACTGTTCACCACGACTCTCTGTTTCCTGTCACTTAGCCAATTTTGTATCCATGCTGCCACTGTCCCTTTTATTCCATGGGCTTCAACTTTGCTGGCAAGCCCCTTATGTGGCACTTTATCAAACACCTTTTGGAAATCCATGTACACCACATCAACCGCATTGCCCTCATTAACTCTTTCCGTTACCTCATCAAAAAATTCAATCAAGTTGGTTAAACACGATTTGCCTTTGACAAATCCGTGCTGGCTTTCCTTAATTAATCCACACTTGTCCAAGTGACTGTTAATTTTGTCCCAGATTATAGTTTCTAAAAGCTTCCCCACTACCGAGGTTAAACTGACTGGCCTGTAGTTGCTGGGTTTACCCTTACACCCTTTTTTGAACATGGGTGTAACATTTGCAATTCTCCAGTCCTCTGGCACCACCCCCGTATCCCGTATACAAGGAGGATTGGAAGATTATGGCCAGTACCTCCGCAATTTCCACCTTTACTTCCCTCAGCGTCCTAGACTACATCCCATCCGGTCCTGGTGACTTATCTACTTTAAGTACTGCCAGCCTTTCTAGTACCTCCTCTTTTTTCTTTATCAATTTTTAGCCCATCTAATATCTCAACTACCTCCTCTTTCACCATGACTTTGGCAGCATCTTCTTCCTTGGTAAAGACAGATGCAAAGTACTCATTTAGTACCTCAGCAATACCATCTGCCTCCATGTGTAGGTCTCCATTTTGGTCCCTAATCGGCCCCACCCCTCCTCTTACTACCCATTTACTATTTATATGCCTTATTTGGAGGAGCTTAAGTTTATGGAGGGTGGAAGATGGGAGGCCGGCCAGGAGTGCATTGGAATAGTCAAGTCTAGGAGGTAACAAAGGCATGGATGAGGATTTCAGCAACAGATGAGCTGAGGCAGGTGCGGAGGTGGACGTAGGCGGTCTTAGTGATAGCACGGATATGTCATTGGAACCTCATCTTAGGGACAAATACTACACCAAGGTTCCAAACAGTCTGGTTCAGCCTCAGAAACTTGCCAGAGAGAGGGATGGAGTCGATGGCTAGGGAACATAGTTTGTGGTGAGGACTAAAGACAATGGCTCTTCCCAATATTTATTTGGTGGAAATTTCTGCTCATTTGGTAGCAGGTGACAGACAAGCAGTGTAAATATTTAGAGACAGTGGAGGGGTCACAGCGACATAAAGGTGTCAGGAAGGTTCAGATCTGGCTGCCAAGGGCACTGAAGCAAAGTGGTGTGAGATTCCCATGTAGAGGATTCAGCGCTACCCTTTGAGACTGGCACTAGGTGCAATACATCTTCAGTCCTATGTGAGACCACCTGTGCATTTTGTAAACTTAGTACTAATTCTTTCTATTGCGTTGAGAAAGTGGACACTGCTGTCACTGGGGAGGGGGTGGTGGGGGGAGTGGAACACTGTGCAAGAACGCAAGCATGTATGCACAGAGCTCCCTCCTGGTGGGCAGTGCGCGAGCTACAGTCTACTGTTTAACTCTGGTCTTGCGGGTTGTGCTTCGCACAGGTACCCACGTGAGGTTTGTTAGTCCAACTGCAGCCTTAATAACCAAAGACAAAGGTATTTTGTAGCAAAGGCTGGTATTACAAAAAGGTATTGGAATGGGTTTACTCGTTCGCCAATGCTGCTTGGTGTGAATAAATGGAACATAACCGTACATATGCAAAACAAAAGGGTTTTCAATTAGAAAACAAACACAATGGCTTGATGAAGCTGGATGGAGACAAGGATCCAAGAGGTTGTAGGCCAATCTTCGTTATGTCTCTGCAATGGAAGATGTTGATCAATGAGGGATTTAGAGTATCTGTGGGGCTCACCAAAAGCACGCACTGCAAATCCAAAGATTGTGTCAGCCAGTGGCTCAGTTGGTAGCACCTGTGCCTCTGAGTCAGAAAGTTGTGAGTTAGGAACATAGGAACAGGAGTCGGCCATTCAGCCCCTCGAGCCTGTTCCACCATTCAATGAGATCATGGCTGATCTGCGACCTAACTCCATATACCCGCCTTTGGCTCATATCCCTTAATACCTTTGGTTAACAAAAAGCTATCAATCTCCGATTTAAAATTAACAATTGATCTAGCATCAATTGCTGTTTGCGGAAGAGAGTTCCAAACTTCTACCACCCTTTGTGTGTAGAAGTGTTTCCTAATTTCACTCCTCAACAATCTGGCTCTAATTTTTAGACTATGCCCCTTAGTCCCCTAGAATCCCCAACCAGTGGAAATAGTTTCTCTCTATCGACTCTATCTGTTCCCCTTAATATCCTGAAAACTTTGATCAGATCACCCCTTAATCTTCTAAATTCTAGAGAATATAAGCCCAGTTTGTGTAATCGCTCTTTGTAACTTAACCCTTGAAGTCTGGGTATCATTCTGGTAAACCTACACTGCACTCCTTCCAAGGCCAGTATATCCTTCCTAAGGTGTGGTGCCCAGAACTGCTCACAGTGCTCCAGGTGTGGTCTAACCAGAGTTTTGTACAGCTGCAGCATAACTTCTACCCCCTTGTACTCTAGTCCTCTAGATATAAAGGCCATCATTCCATTAGCCATTTTGATTATTTTCTGTACTGGTTCATGACATTTTAATGATCTATGTACCTGAATCCCCAAGTCTCTTTGGACATCCACTGTTTTTAGCCTTTCACCATTTAGAAAGTACCCTGTACTATCCTTTTTAGGTCCAAAGTGGATGACCTTGCATTTGCTTACATTGAAATCCATTTGCCACAGTTTTGCCCATTCACTTAATCTGTCGATATCGCTTTGTAATTTTATGCTTCCATCTACACTGCCTACAATGCCACCTATCTTTGTGTCATCGGCAAATTTAGATATATGACTTTCTATGCCATCATCTAAGTCGTTAATAAATAAAGTGAATAGTTGAGACCCCAACACAGATCACAGGTTGAAGTTCTATTCCAAAGACTTGAGCACAAAAATCTAGGCTGACACTCCAGTGCACTACTAGGAGAGTCATAGAGTCATAGAGTTATAGGGGGCGATTTTCCCACTGGAGGCGGGTTGGAGGCGGGTTTCGGTTTGGGTGGGTTCCAAACCCGCCTCCGCTGATAGGTTTGAAAAAATTGCGATTTTCCCCCGATTGGCTAGTTCATTTCAGAGGTGTGGGTTCCCCTGGGCCAATTAGTGTTTCAAGCGGGGAGAGGGTCTTCCAAGGAGGTCCCACAGTTGATAGATAGAAGCTGCAGCACCTCTGACTTGGAGTGCTAAAAGTGCTGAAAGACCTTTTGAAGCAAAGTTCTGCCACCTGCAACTGCTCCCTGGTGAAATTTCCGATTTAATGGTGGAGCTGCAGCTGTGAGGAGGCCACCCACTTGTCAACCCGCCAGGTTTAGCTGGCGTGGTTTAGGAGGGTCGTGGAACACACTGAAAATGTCGAAAAATAACGCGGGCCTCTCAAAATAGGATTAGAGAGGCCCTTAATGACCATATAAGGCTCTTAACAACCTCTCTGGCCAGCTGGAGGCGGGACCATTTCCCGCCCTGTAAAACCGGCACCGGCAAAATCCTGCGGAGGTGGGTTGGAGGTGGGTTCCGAACCCGTACTCATTTTTTTGCGATTTTCCCGCCTTTCCCGCCTCCAAACTCACCTCCTCGAGGCTGAAAAAAACGCCCCCATAGAGTCCTAACGGCCCAGAAGGAGGGCATTCGGCCCATCGAGTCCGTGCCGGCTCTCTGTAGAGCAATCCAGTCAGTCCCATTCCCCCGCTCTATCCCCGTAGCCCTGCAAGTTTATTTCCCTCAAGTGCCTATCCAGTCTCCCCTTGAAAACATTGAGTGTCTCCGCTTCCACCACTTCCGTCGGCAGCGAGTTCCAGGTCATCACCACTCGCTGCGTAAAAAAAGTTTTTCCTCACGTCCCCCCTGTATCTCTTACCCAAAACCTTAAATCTGTGTCCCCTAGTCCTTGTACCATTAACTACTAGGAACAGCCTTTCCCCGTCTAGCCTATCCAAACCCGTCATAATCTTGTACACCTCTATCAAATCACCTCGCAACCTCCTTTGCTCTAATGAAAACATGATGCGGAGATACCTTCATAACAGGCACTGACAGAATTCTGTCTTCACCTGGCAGCAAATGCTAAACGTTTCACTCCTCCGATGAATGCTTGCTCATTTGACCGTCCACCCACTACCCATTAACCAATTCTCCACCTTGCTCGCAAATTGCTACTTCTCGCTCTCAACGTGCAAACTATATTAAGAATTGAAATGGGGAACTTTAGGCCCCAAAAATGGGTGGGTTTGGGGTCGGGTCGGATGTAAAAATTTTTAAATCTCAAACCCGAATCCATCCCGCCTTGAACCCGCCCACTTCCAGTTTTAACGGAGGTGGGACGGATGGCCGGGAAACCAACTTGCTCCCAGGAGGCGGGTCCCTCATTTGAAATATTTCAATGAGGCTGCATGCCTCAGATTTTATCTCCAGACCAGACCGGGTAAGGACGGCAGATTTCCTTCCCTAAAAAGACATTAGTGAACAAGTTGAGTTCCCAGGCCTCGGTAAACCCGACAGCTAAAGGGAGGCGAGGACTGTTGCATGGAAGAGGTAAGTGCCTGAAATAACAACAGAAAACGCTGGAAAACTCAGCAGGCCAGGCAGCATCCGTGGAGAGAGAAACAGAGTTAACGTTTCAGGTCGAAGACCTTTCGTCAGAACTTGAAAAAAGCAGGAAATGAAATAGATTTAAAGCTGGGAAAAGGGGGAGGGGATGAAAGAACAAAAGGAGAGATTAAGAGACATTGAGAGACATTAAGAGATAATCAAGGCAAGAGGAGGTGTTGATGTAACAGGTTGAGGCTAAATGAAGTGTGAAATGCACTGGCAGAATGAAGGACAGCTGCCAGCTTCTGGGAGGAAAAACAAAAGGGTGGATGAAAAAATAAAATATAAATGTGATAGGGGCCGAGGTTATGATCTAAAATTGTTGAACTCGATGTTGAGTCCAGAAGGCTGTAGGGTGCTTAAACGAAAGAGGTAAGTGCCTATCCAGCACTGCTTGTGGGCCAGGAGGAGCAGGAGTGCTTCTCTCCGGTCCCCCCCCCCCAAGCAAAACTGCTTCCCTCCCTGCGATCGGACCCTCCCCACGATATCACCCAACCCCCCTCCTCACCCCCAACCGCGTTCAGACCCTCCCCCATGATCACCGGCCTGCCCCACACCCATCTGTCTCCGACCCCCAGCAATCACCCCCCCGACCCTACCAGCCACTCTGTACCCACCACCTCGCGATCTCTACCCTAGCGGTACGAACTTACCTCCACCTGGGCTGCGACCTCTGCTGCAGCGTCCCCTGCCCGACAGGGAGCCAAGCCTGTCAATCAGGCTGGCTTCGGGGGTGGAGATCCTGCTTAAAAAAAAAACCATCTTAACTCCTCCCCCACAGATCAAGGCCAAAGTATCTATTGAAACCACCGTGTCAGCCAATGAGTTGGAGGCGACAATCGAAATCCATAAAGCTGTTTTTTAAGGCTTTATTGTTTATTGTGATCAAGGAATGAAAAGGTTTGCTATGTAATTGATGAGTTGTATAAGTACTATTGTAGTTGAATAAAAAGATTAATGTGTTGGGGGCGGGACTCACGGCAAACCGAATCTATTTAAAAAGACTTTCTACAAACTACAGCAAAGGGACCACCTGACTGAAACTGCAGCAAAGTCCCGTGATTAAAGTAGGATTATTTCTCCAGCAACATGCAGTGAGTGAAGGATAACTACAATTCTATGTGCGAAAATCAGGCCCAGTCGCTGACAGGCGCAATTGACGGGGGGGCGGAAATGACCCAATCAGCTCCATCCTGGCTGGGACTTGTGGCGTCACTATAGGCCGTCACTTCGAACTCCACCAAAGTAACGTGAAACTTTTATGGAGCAGCCACTCGAATGGCAAAGGAGCATTGTATTGATTAAATGCTGGGTTTAGAATTTATCTCCAATGAGATTTGCAATTCATTGGGTAATGTTCTGCAAAAACGGCTTTATTGGGAAATGGATTACATCCATCGGATCTTTTTTCGCAAACAAGCAGCCCACCGACAAAATGCAGTAATTAAAGTAAAAAAAAAACCCGCACAATTAATTGATTTGTCAGTCACCGAAATTGATATTTAGAGGTAATCAATTCGTGGTGCTTAATATCCCGCCTTCCTCCGAGTGAGATGAATAGATTAGCGCCTCGACGCAGACGGCTTTTGCATATTCAGCCGAGATTAGATTAGTCTATGTGTAACGATGAATAATTGCTCCACGTCTGCTTTCTTTTAAATAAACAAAACTCACGAGCGCTGCATCACTAAATTAAATTATTTGCTCTCGGTGTCACCTCACATCTGCGTCAAGGCACAGAATGGTGACGGGTCGATTTTAACGCGGGGCAGGATTCGAGCGGGCAGGGGGTTGGGGCAGGCAGGAAGCCCCCGTGAACAATGCCGGCCTGGGGTTAATCATTGTAGCGGCAGTGGAGCAGAGAGACTTGGGGACTTATACATCTTTAAATGTGGAAGGACAACTTGATAAAGCTCTTTAAAAAAAAACCTATAGGATCTTAGGTGTTATAAATAGGAGCATTGAGTACAACAGCAAAGAGGTCATGCAAACTTTTACAAATCATTAGGTCACATTTAGAATATTGCATTCATTTTGGGTCCCTTGCTTCAGGGAGGAGGTCAAGGTCATGGAGGGGGTGGAGAGAAGATTTATTGAGATGATACCGGGGATGAGAGGTTTTTGGTTGCTGGAAGAGAAGAGAGTTAATAAGGTTAACAAAGAAGGTTAAGAGGCAATCTAATACAGGTGCTTCAGATTTGAGGGGTTTTGAATAAAGCAAATTGGGAAAAAACTATTTCCACCGGAGGGGAGATGGTAACTCGAGGGCAGAAATTTAGACACCAAGCCAGAAGCATGGAGGGAGAGGTGAGGAGAAATATCTTACGCAGAGAACGTGAAATGCACTACCAGAAACAGTGGTGGAAGCAAAATCCATAATAGCTTATAAAAAGAAAGTGAATAAATATTTGAAAAACAAAACGTTAAAAGAGCTGGGGAATGGGACGAAGTAGAAAGTCAAAGAGTCAGCACGGGCTTAGTTGGGCCAAATGGCCTCCTCTGTTTCATGATTGAAATGAAACGGTGAACACTGGGGGCTGGATTTTACTCACCGAGATGCGTTGGGGCGGGACTGCTGGCTTCCGGGTTCTAGTCCCGCCCCCAGCGACGTCTGATAAACAGATGCTATTTTGCCCTGATTGGCCTTGTTAAGCCCGCCCTGTGGGCTTGCTGGCCAATTAAGGGAAAGCCGGTGTCAGATGACGTCAGTGGATGATGCTTCATCTGCCGGTTTTCTTAAAAGCACATGAGCCATAACTTTTTGACATGATTTGACAGTGTTTGACAGCATTGAGGTGCTGTCAAACACTGACAATCACTGTACAAAGGTGAGCCCTTGTACCCAGGCTCTCCAGTGACTCTCTCCTTAGGATGAAACAGATGGTAGCTGCAGGTGAGGGTATAGAAGCGATCTGTCACTTCTCCCTTTGAGGTGAGGCCACATAAGCACTTCAAAGCTTGTCACCTACAGATAAATCTAAACACATTAAAAATGACTTTTCCAACATTTCCTTACCTCTGATACGATACACTGTCCCATTGCATCCTTCACACCACTTCTGCAGCTGTCATCCAAACACCAACATAACAACAGACCCACAGCACGCTTCACTTACCCTGGCCCGCAGCAGCAGTCAAAAATTGGAAAAAGCCTCTTAACTGCCTGTTAAGTGGCTATAATCCTCTTCCAGCCACTAGGAGTCGGGTCACTGTGCTAATCGGGGACCCGACTCCCGGGAAGATTGGTTGGAGGCGGGCTGGGATCGGGTTTCACAGAATCACAGAATCCCCACAGTACAGATAGAGGCCATTTCGGCCCATCGAGCCTGCACCGACACATATCCCGTAACCCCACGTATTTAATCCCCCTAACACTAAGGGTCAATTTATCATAGCCAAATCAACCTAACCCGCACATCTTTGGACTGTGGGAGGAAACCGGAGCACCCGGAGGAAACCCACGCAGACATGGGGAGAATGTGCAAACTCCACACAGACAGTCACCCGTGGCCGGATTCGAACCCGGGTCCCTGGCGCTGTGAGGCAACAGTGCTAACCACTATGCCACCGTGTTGTTTGGGACCCGCTCCCATTTTTTGGGATTTTCTCAGCAGTCCTGCCTCCAAACCCACCTCCTCAGGGCTGGTAAAATCCTGCCCTGGAAATCTAAAATAGGAAATGCTGCAAATTCAGGGTCTGTCAGCAACTAAAAAGACAAAAGACAAACAAAAAATATTCCACATGGAGACCTTGCATCAGATTTCCTGATAAAAATCAGAGATCTTGAAACACTGAATTTGGAACGTTTTTCTGTATTGAATGTAATCTCCCTTTAAATAGAACACTTGACAAAAAGAAAGACTTGCATTTATATAGCGTCATTCACAAAGGCAGGACGTCCCAAAGCGCTTTACAGCCAATGAAGTAATTTTGAAGTCACTGTTGTAATTTGCGCACAGCAAGCTCCCACAAACAGCAATGTGATAATGACCAGATAATCTGTTTTAGTGATGTTGATTGGAGGACACCAGGAGAAAACTCCCCCCTGCTCTTACATAGATACATAGATACATAGAAGATAGGAGCAGGAGTAGGCCATCCGGCCCTTCGAGCCTGCTCCGCCATTTAATGAGATCATGGCTGATCCTCCAATTCAGTATCCCGTCCCCGCCTTCTCTCCGTAACCCTTAACCCCTTTTGCCTGTAGAAATATATCTAATTCCCTCTTAAATATATTTAATGAGCTGGCGTACACTGCCCTCTGTGGCAATGAGTTCCACAGGTTCACCACCCTCTGAGTGAAGAAATTCCCCCTCATTTCTGTCCTAAATGGTTTAGCCCTTATCCTTAAATTATGTCCTCTAGTTCTGTTCTCACCCGCCAAGGGAAACATTCCTTCTGCATCTAGTCTGTCTAGACCTGTCAGAATTTTATACACTTCTATGAGGTCCCCTCTCAATCTTCTAAACTCCAGTGTGTACATCCCTAAACTACATAGTCTCTCCTCATAGGTCAATCCCGCCATTCCTGGTATCAGCCTGGTGAATCGCCGCTGCACCCCCTCCATGGCAAGAACATCTTTCCTCAGATGAGGCGACCAAAACTGTACACAGTACTCGAGGTGTGGTCTCACCAGTGCCCTGTACAGCTGCAGCAAGGTATCCCTGTTCCTGTATTCCAACCCTTTTGCTATGAAGGCCAGCATACCGTTTGCCTTCTTGACCGCCTGTTGCACCTGCATGCTCGCCTTCAGTGACTGGTGTACAAGAACACCCAGGTCTCTCTGTACTTCCCCCTCTCCCAATTTATTGCCATTTAAATAATAATTTGCCCTCCCGTTCCTGCACCCAAGGTGGATAACTTCGCACTTGTCCACATTATAGTGCATCTGCCATTTATCCGCCCAATCACCCAGTCTGTCCAAATCGCTCTGGAGCTTCCTGGTCTCCTCCTCTGGGCCCACCCCCCCTCCTAGTTTAGTGTCGTCTGCAAATTTGGAAATGCTGCATCCGACTCCCTGATCCAGGTCATTAATGTAAATTGTGAACAGCTGGGGACCCAGGACAGATCCCTGCGGTACCCCACTTGTTACTGCCTGCCATTCAGAAAATGAGCCGTTTATTCCAACTCTCTGTTTTCTATCTGACAGCCAGTTCTCTATCCACGTCAATACTTTCCCCTTTATCCCATGAGCTTCAATTTTCCCTGCTAATCTTTTATGTGGGACCTTATCGAAGGCCTTTTGGAAGTCCAGGTACACCACATCTACTGGCTCTCCCCCATCTATTTTACCAGTTACTCCCTCAAAAAATTCCAATAGATTAGTCAAGCACGATTTACCCTTTGTAAATCCATGTTGACTCTGTCCTATCCTGTCCCCATTTGCTAAGTGCTCCGCTATTTCATCCTTAATGATGGACTCCAGCATTTTGCCCACAACTGATGTAAGGCTTACAGGTCTGTAATTACCTGCTTTTTCCCTACCCCCCTTTTTGAATAGTGGGGTAACGTTAGCTACCCTCCAATCCATGGGCACTGTTCCCGAGTCTAATGAATTCTGAAAAATCATACTTAGTGCATCCGCTATCTCTAGGGCCACCTCCTTCAGCACCCTAGGATGCATGTTATCAGGCCCTGGGGATTTGTCCGCCTTCAATCCCTTTAGCTTCCTTAACACCATATCCTTAGAGATATTGATTTGCGTCAGTTCCTCCTTTGCAAATGTCCCTATTTTTCCCGATATCCCAGGGAGGTTTTTTGTGTCTTCCTTCGTAAAGACTGACCCAAAGTATGCATTTAGTTGGTCTGCCATTTCCTTATTTCCCGTTATATATTCCCCCGTATCTGACTGCAATGGGCCAACTTTGGTTTTCACCAGTCTTTTCCTCTTGATATACTTATAAAAGCTTTTGGAGTTAGTTTTTATATTTTCCGCCAGCTTGCTTTCGTAAGCTATTTTGCCCCTCTTGATTAAGCCCTTTGTCCTCCTTTGCTCTATCTTAAACTGTTCCCAATCTTCCGCTCTGGCGCTTTTTTTGGCTATTTTATACGCCCTATCTTTGGATTTTATGCTGTCTCTAATTTCCCCTGTTATCCACGGTTGAGTCACCTTTTTAGATTTCCTTTTATGCCAGATTGGTATAAACAATTTTTGCAATTTTGTCATTCTATCTTTAAATGCTTGCCATTGTTTATCTACCTCCAGTCCTCCCAGGAACGTTGTCCAATCTTCGAAATAGTGCCGCGGGATCTTTTACATCCACATGAGAGAGCAGACGGGTCCTCGGTTTAACGTCTCATCCGAAAGGCAACATCTCCGACAGTGCAGCGCTCCCTCAGCACTGTACTGGAGTGTCAGCCTGGAATTTTGTGCTCGAGTCTCTACTTTTTTTCTGCACCTTCAAAAACCTCAAAATCCATCTTTGTGACCAATTTGATCGCACAAACGGCTGACACACAAGATAGAGAACATTTTAGATCCATCATGACCAACAAGAGCATGAATGGACTGAAGTACTATTGAATTATTGAGAGAAAGAAAGAAAGAAAGACTTGCATTTATATAGCGCCTTTCACGACCGGATGTCTCAAAGCGCTTTACAGCCAATGAAGTACTGTTTGAAGTGGAGTCACTGTTGTAATGTGAGAAACGCGGCAGCCAATTTGCGCACAGCAAGGTCCCACAAACAGCAATGTGATAATGACCAGATAACTGTTTTTGTTATGTTGGTTGATGGATAAATATTGGTCTGGACACTAGGAATAACTCCCCTGCTCTTCTTCGAAATAGTGCCATGGGATCTTTTATGTCTACCTGAGAGAGCAGACGGGGCCTCGGTTTAACGTCTCATCCGACAGTGCAGCACTCTCTCAGCACTGTACTGGAGTGTCAGCCTAGCTTTATGTGCTCAAGTCCCTGGAGTGGGATGGTGAAGTATTCATAAAAAGCCCAATTTTCCAAGTACACCCTGCTGGTGGCGAGCAAGACCTACTGGATGCGGATATCAGAAAAGCCCAGGCGCGCTGTCCGTGATTTTCCATCCGTTGATTAAAATGGGTTGAAAAGACAGACGGTAATCCTGCCATTTCCCAACATACATGACCCACGGGTGCACGCTCAGACAATTGGGCCCATCCGCTTGTTATTTAATGCCGTGCGTTACACATCACTGTTTCATTTCATAATACTTATTTCAAATATTTATCATTTGAGTGTGATTATTTAAGATCTACATCATAGAATCATAGAAGTTTATGGCGCAGAAGGAGGCCATTCAGCCCATCGTGTCTGTGCCGGCCGAAAAAGAGCGCTCCAGCCTAATCCCACTTTCCAGCTCTTGGTCCGTAGCCCTGCAGGTTACGGCGCTTCAAGTGCATATTTTTAAATGCGATGAGGGTTTCTGCCTCCACCACCCTTTCAGGCAGTGAGTTCCAGACCCCCACCACTCTCTGGGTGAAGAAAGTTCTCTCAACTCCCATCTAAACCTCCAACCAATTACTTTAAATCTATGCCCCCTGGTTATTGACCTCTCTGCTAAGGGAAATAGGTCCTTCCTCTCCACTCTATCTAGGCCCCTCATAGTTTTATACACCTCAATTAAGTCTCCCCTCAGCCTCCTCTGTCCAAAGGCAAGTATATAGGGTAGCTTTCAGTCTCTACCACCCATCTCTTTCAAATTTATTTTTCAAATATTTATTCACTTTCTTTTGATAAGCTGTTATGGATTTTGCGTCACCACTGTTTCTGGTGGTGTATTTCATGTTCTCTGCATAAGACATTTCTCCTCACCTCTCCCTCCGTGCTTTGGGCATTGAGCTTAAATTGACGCTCTCGAGTTCCCAGCTCCCCTCCAGTGGAAATAGTTTTTCCCAATTTGCTTTATTCAGACCCCTCAGATCTGAAGCACCTGTATTAGATTGCCTCTTAACCTTCTTTTGTTCTAACGCCAACTGTATCACTAAAATCTACCCCATACCTTTGGCAGGTTTATGTTCTTGTGCTAATTGTACTGTGGACACCACTGACAGGCAATGCGACAGCTTTCCTTTGTGGCAATACAGGATCAGCGGTAACTCAATTATAACAAAATCCAGGCTGACACTTCAGTGTGTTCCGGCACTAACTGGAGAAGAGCAGGGGGGTAATCCTGGTATCCTGGTCAACTTTCGGGCAACAGCATCAAAAACCAGATGACCCCATCAATCGTCCATTTGCTGATCGAGTGACCTTGCTGTATGTAAATTGGCTCTTGTGTTCGCCTATATAATCACAGTGCCTGCACTTCGAAAGTAATTCCATTAGTTACAAAGGGGGGAAGATTTGGTGGGTTAGCGCTGCCCATTAGCACCCCCGGGGGGTGATAACAGGGCGTTAACGACTTACTGCCCGGGCGCGGCGAGAGGAACGACTCCCGCTGACTTGGCCGGGAGGTTTGCGGCGGCGGTAACACTTTGCGCCACGATCTCCTGCGTCCGGAGATCGTGACGTCGTCGCCATGCACATCCCCCCGGTAGCGCCCCGGACCTGAACTTCGGTTCCGCCCCCTGCAGCATCGCCGGGCGAAAACACCAACAGCTGCAGGAGGAGGTTGTCAGGGAGGCCGGGCACTTCGGGGGCGAAAGTTAAAGGGGAGGTTGCCGAGGTAAGGAGCAAAATTTCTGAATTTGTTTGGCAATTTTTTCCAATTCTCCAAAGCTGCGATCGATCGGCCTGGCACTCTGCTGGAGTGCGTGGGGGCTGATCGGGCCGATCGCGACTGCCGTCGGGGACCAGCTAACTGGTCCCAATGCAGAGCCTGCAGCGATGGCCCTTCCCTTTAAGGGAGGGGAGGAGCCTCGGATCGCGCCAGTGCTGCGCGGGACATTGTGCAGCACTGAACCACCACCGCCCCGCCTGCGTCTTTTAGCACTCCAGGAAGGAAGTGGAGTGCTTGATAGCGCGTCACTTCCTTCCTGGAGCGCTAAACCCAATTTCGTGAAAGCTGGGAATCATTAGCACCTGGTGCCAAGTATCCCAGCTTTCAAAAGTTACCGCCCCCAAATGGGGCGATTACTGAATTTCTCCCCATAGTGCTTTGGGACATCTTGAAGGTGTGAGGAGACCCTTCGCTCTTTACAATCAACAGGTGGAAGAGGTTTGCTTCCCATCAGTCTCCACTACATTCAAAGACTAAAGCTAACCCACGCTCCCATCGTCAGATCTAAATTATATTTAACCTTATTGGGTTCCAACCTGAGTGACACCCCATTCTGTAGGGTTTTGTTTTATAGTTTAATAACCTGGTTTACAACTCTTTAAATTATTGATGCATCATCCTCGTTACATAGCAAGAAGAACATACACAAGGTCTTTGTGGAACACCTCCGTCAGTCCGCAAGCGTGACCCCGAGCTTCCGGTCGCCCGTCACTTTAATTCTCCGCTCCACTCCCACTCTGACCTCTCCGTTCTCGGCCTCCTACACTGTTCCAACGAAGCTCAACGTAAGCTCGAGGAACAGCACCTCATCTTTCGATTAGGCACTTTACAGCCTTCTGGACTCAACATCGAGTTCAACAATTTCAGACCATAACCTCTCTCTGTCAGTCCCATTTACATCTCATCTAGACTCATCTTTTGTTTCTTAACTTGTCCCATTACCATCTCCTTTTGCCTTGCACCATCATCCCTTTTGTCTTTTAATCTCTCCTGCCTTCCATCCTATCCCAGACATTCCCTTTTGTTCTTTCCTCCCCTCCCCCGCTTTCCCTGCCTCTGTACTTGCTTAAAAATCTGTTACATCTCGAACTTTTACCAGTTCTGACGAAGGGTCATCAACCTGAAACGTTAACTCTGTTTCTCTCTCCACAGATGCTGCCTGACCTGCTGAGTATTTCTAGCATTTTCTGTTTTTAATACACGATGGGCCGTATATTCCGATGCCTACGGGTGTGTACGAGCTGTGTACACACCCGTAGGGACATTGGAAATGCCGGTTTCAGCCATGCAAAGCGCATACGCTGAAAACTGGCATTTCTGATCTGTCAAGAATGCTCTTGACAGATTGCACGCCTGCCCTAGAGAAGGGTCTCTGCGGGGGGAGCTTTCTGGAGAACCTCCGCCCGCAGAAAACCCTTAGAAATCTTACACCTGGTAAAAGCAGGCGTAAGGCTTGCTTTTACCAGCATAAGAGTTGAAAAAAAAGTTAAAAAAGAATTCCATTCGTTTATAATTTTAAAATACTTTTAAAAAAGGTACGTTTATTTTTAGCCCCATAAAAAACTTTAATTATTTTTTCCAAAAAATTACATTTTTGTTTAAAATATTTAATTTGTTGTAATTCTATCTCATTTTAAAAACGTGATTTAAAAAAAAATTATTTAATCTTTTACTGTGTTTTTGGGCTGATCTCCATTCATATATTTGACAGGTCTATCTGTCAAGTGTATGAACGGAGATTCCCTTCTCCTATTGGTTCTCCATGGCCCACATGATCCCAGGGATGCTTGCAAACCGCATTGAAGCATAGAAGATAGGAGCAGGAGTCGGCCATTTGGCACCTCGAGCCTGCTCCGCCATTCAACGCGATCATGGCTGATCATCCAAATTCAGTACCCTGTCCCTGCTTTCTCCCCATATCCCTTGATCCCCTTAGCCTTAAGAAATATATCTAACTCCTTCTTGAATATATTGAATGAATTGGCCTCAACTGCCTTCTGTGGTAGAGAATTCCACAGGTTCACCACTCTCTGGGTGAAGAAATTCCTCCTCATCTCTGTCCTAAATGGCTTACCCCTTATCCTTAGACTGTGACCTCTTGTTCTGGACTCCCCCACCATCAGGAACATCCTTCCTGCATCTAGTCTGTCTAGTCCTGTTAGAATTTTATAAGTTTCAATGAGATCCCCTCTCATTCTTCTAAACTCTAGCGAATATAAGCCTAATCGGCCCAATCTCTCTTCATACGTCATTCCTGCCATCCCAGGTATCAGTCTGGTGAATCTTCGCTGCACTCCCTCCATGGCAAGAACATCCTTCCTCAGATAAGGCGACCAAAACTGCACACAATACTCAAGGTGTGGTCTCACCAAGGCCCTGTACAACTGCAGCAAGACATCCTTGCTCCTGTATTCGAATCCTCTCGCTATGAAGGCCAACACACCATTTGCCTTCTTAACCGCCTGCTGCACCTGCATGCTTATCTTCAGCGACTGGTGCACAAGGACACCCAGGTCTCATTGCACTTCCCCTTTTCCCAATCTATTGCTGTTCAGATAATAATCTGCCTTCCTGTTTTTGCCACCAAAGTGGATAACCTCGCATTTATCCACAATATACTGCATCTGCCATGCATCTGCCCAATCACCCAACCTGTCCAAATCATACTGGAGTTTCTCTGCATCCTCCTCACAGCACACACGCCGACCCAGCTTTGTGTCGTCTGCAAACTTGGAGATATTACATCTAGTTCCCTCGTCTAGATCATTAATATATATTGTGAATAGCTGGGGTCCTAGCACCGATCCCTGCGGTACCCGACTAGTCACTGCCTGCCACTCGGAAAAAGACCTGTTTATTCCAACTCTTTGCTTCCTGTCTGCCAACCAGTTTTCTATCCAAGTCAGTACCTTACCCCCAATCCCATGTGCTTTAACTTTGCACGCTAACCTCTTATGTGGCACCTTATCGAAAGCCTTCTGAAAGTCCAAATACACCACATCCACTGGTTCTCCCTTTATCTAATCTACTTGTTACATCCTTAGAAAATTCCAGTTGATTAGTCAAGCATGATTTACCTTTTGTAAATCCATGTTGAATTTGTCCGATCCTGTCACTGTTTTCCAAGTGCTCTGCTATTACATCTTTTATAATGGACTCTAGCATTTTCCCCACTACCGATGTCAGGCTTACAGTCTATAATTCCCCGTTTTCTCTCTACCACCTTTTTTAAATAGTGGGGTTACATTAGCTACTCTTCAATCCATGGGAACTGTGCCAGAGTCCATAGAATTTTGGAAGATGACCAGCAATGCATCTACTATTTCTAGGGCCACTTCCATAAGTACCCTAGGATGTAGATTATCAGGGCCTGGGGATTTATCGGCCTTCAATCCCGTCAATTTCCCTAACACCATTTCCCTACAAATACTGATTTCATTCAGTTCCTCCCTCTCATTAGACCTTATGTTCCCTGACATCTCTGGGCGTTTATTTGTGTCCTCCTTTGTGAAGACAGAACCAAAGTATGTATTTAATTGGTCTGCCATTTCTTTGTTCCCCATTATAAATTCCCCTGAGTCTGACAGCAAGGGACCTACGCTTGACTTCACCAATCTTTTTCTCTTCACATATCTATAAAAGCTTTTACAGTCAGTTTTTATGTTCCTGCAAGCTTACTCTCATACTCTATTTTCCCCCTCTTAATTAATCCCTTTGTCCACCTTTGCTGAATCCTAAACTGTTCCCAATCCTCAAGTTTGCTGCTTTTTCTGGCCAATTTATATGTCCTCTCCTTGGATCTTATGCTATCCCTAATTTCCCTTGTCAGCCACAGTTGAGTCACCTTTTTTGTTTTATTTTTATGCCAAACAGGGATGAACAAATTCTATAGTACATCCATGCGATCTTTAAATGTTTGCCATTGCCTATCCTCCGTCAACCCTTTAAGTAACATTCCCCAATCCATTCTAGCCAACTCACGCCTCATACCATCATAGTTTCCTTTATTTAAATTCAGCACCCTAGTCTCTGAGTCAACTATTACTTCACTCTCCATCTTAATGAAGAATGCTTTCATATTATGATCGCTCCTCCACAAGGGGCCTCGCACAACAAGATTGCTAATTAATCCTTTCTCATTACATAATACCCAGTCTAAGATGGCCTGATCTCTAGTTGGTTCCTTGACATATTGGTCCAGGAAACCATCCCATATACACTCTAGGAATTCCTCTTCCACAGTATTGTTACTAATTTGGTTAGCCCAATCTATATGTAGATTAAAGTCACCAATAATAACTGCTGTGCCCTTATTGCACGCATCTCTAATTTCCCGTTTAATGCCATCCCCAACCTCAGCATTACTGTTTGGGGGTCTGTATACAACACCCACTAACGTTTTTTGCCCCTTGGTATTTCTCAGCTCTACCCATACAGATTCTACATCATCAGAGCTAATATCCTTCCTTACTATTGTGTTAATCTCCTCTTTAACCAGCAATGCTACCCCACCTCCTTTTCCTTTTTGCCTGTCCTTCCTGAATATTGCATACCCCTGGATGTTGAATTCTCAGCCTTGGTCACCCTGGAGCCATGTCTCCGTAATCCCAATTATATCATATCCGTTTACATCTATTTGCGCAGCTAATTCATCCACCTTATTACGAATGCTCCTCGCATTAAGACACAAAGCCTTCAGGCTTGTTTTTTTAACACTCTTAGACCTTTTATAATTATTGTTTACTGTGGCCATGTTTGATTTACACCCTTGATTTCTCTGACTTCCACTTTTGCTTTTCTCCTTCCTGTCTTTAGCTTCTATCCTTGCTTCCCTTTCCTCTGTCTCCCTGCACAGGTTCCCAACCCCCTGCCATTTTAGTTTAAACCCTCCCCAACAGCACTAGCAAACACTCCCCCTAGGACATCGGTCCTGGTCCTGCCCAGGTGAAAACCGTCCAGTTTGTACTGGTCCCACCTCCCCCAGAACCGGTTCCAATGTCCCTTGAATTTGAATCCCTCCCCCTTGCACCATTCTTCTAGCCACGTATTCATCTGAAATATCCTTCTATTTCTACTCTGACTAGTACGTGGCACTAGTAGCAATCCTGAGATTACTACCTTTGAGGTCCTTTTTTAATTTACCTCCTAACTCCCTATATTCAGCTTTTAGGACCTCATCCCGTTTTTTACTTATAACGTTGGTACCTATATGCACCACGACAACTGGCTGTTCACTCTCCCCCTCCAGAATGCCCTGCAGCTGCTCCAAGACATCCTTGACCCTTGCACCAGGGAGGCAACATACCATCCTGGAGTCTCGTTTGCGGCCGCAGAAACGCTTATCTATTCCCCTTACAATAGAATCCCCTATCACTATAGCTCTCCCATTCTTTTTCCTCTCCTCCTGTGCAGCAGAACCACCTATGGTGCCAGGAAGTTGTTTGCTGTGTCCTTCCCCCAATAAGCCATCTCCTCAACAATATCCAAAGTGGTATATCTGTTTGAGAGGGGGACTACCTGCCTGCGCCTACTACTCTGCCTGGTGCAGCCTTTACCTGCGGTGTGACCAACTCATTAAATGTGATATCCATGACATCCTCAGCATCGCGAATGCTCCAGTATGTATCCATTCGCAGCTCCAGTGCCGCAATGCGTCTGCCAGTAGCTGCAGCTGGATACACTTCCCGCACACATGGTCGTCAGGGACACTGGAAGTGTCCCTGATTTCCCACATAGTGCAGGAGGAGCATGCCACGGGGCCGAGCTGTGTTGCCATGACTTACCCTTTAATCAATTTAAATTAAATTAAATCAAATCAATACCACAAATTACACTACAATTAAATGATATACTCAAGGGCCCTTGTTTACTAGCACTCCCCGCTACACAACTGAGACCTTAGAAACTATAACCACAAAATTAAGACCATCTAAACTTTATAAACTATTAAACTTAACTGTCAAACTACAGAGTAGTATAAATACTCACCTGGCCGTATTCACCCAGTCAGCTGCTTCCTCTTGCCCGCGTCACTTTTTGAATCGTGACGTGGCTCTGGAACGCCGCCGCCGGTCTGCGAGTTTGGTAATCCTCTGAAAAATCCCGCGAAAGTGAGTTTAAATACTCACTGTACCGTCGCTCTCGCTGCTCCCGACACCGGCCTCTGAACAAAGCCCGCTAAAGTGAGTTTAAATACTCACTGTACCATCGCTCTCACTGCTCCCGACACCGGCATGCGCCTCTGGGATACGTGGGCCCTGCGCATTTCGAGTTTGGAGGGGCCCAGGAGCGGAAGTGTACGCTCCTCGGGAGTCCTCAGGTAAGTTCGTAGATTTTTTCCAGATCGGAGGCCTCCGCACGCAGGAAGCCTCCGATCGGAAAATACGGGCCAAGGTCTTTTCCTGCTCAGTTTGATAATGTAGGTTGCTGATCTGATTTATTGATTTAAACTGTTATTACAGCAAAGATCTTTTTTTTAAAAAGGCTAATGGAATGCTGGCCTGTATATCTAGAGGGCTAGAATACAAGGGGGTAGAAGTTATGCTGCAGCTATACAAAACCTTGGCTAGCCCACACCTGGAGTACTGTGAGCAGCTCTGGGCATCTTAGGAAGGATATACTGGCCTTGGAGGGAGTGCAGCTTTGGTTTACCAAAATGATACCCGGACTTCAATGGTTAAATTACGGGGAGAGATTACACAAACTATGGGTGTATTCCCCAGAATTTAGAAGTTTAAGGGGCGATTTGATCAAAGTTTTCAAGATATTAAGGGGAACTGATAGGGTAGATAGAGAGAAACTATTTCCGCTGGTTGGGGAGTCTAGGACTAGGGGGCAGAGTCTAAAAATTAGAGCCAGACCTTTCAGGAGTGAAAATAGTAAACACTTCGACACACAAAGGGTGGTAGATATTTGAAACTATCTTCCGCAAATGGCAACTGATGCTAGGTCAATTGTTAATTTTAAATCTGAAATTGATAGCTTTCTGTTAACCAAAGGTATTAAGGGCTATGGGGCAAAGGCGGGTACATGGAGTTAGGTTGCAGATCAGCCATGATCTCATTGAATGGTGCAACAGGCTCGAGGGGTTGAATGGCCTCCTCCTGTTCCTATGTTCCTGAAAGTAATTCAAAAGTAAAATATGGATGAGGAAAATGAGCAGGAAACGGGGGGGGGCGGGGGTTGGAGGGGAAGGAAGAAGAAACGGGCATGGGGTGAAATTCAACTCTAGTGAGGGTGCAAAATGGGTAGTGGCTGATCAGCCGTCCATTATGCACCCCACCGAATTTCCTTTATACTGACTTCGATGGTAAGGGAAATCGGGCATGGGGGTGGGGTGGGGTGTATAACAAGTTGCCAATCCACTGCGGCCCATTTTGCTCCCGCTGCAGTAGTTGAATTTTGCCCCTCCCCCTCCGCCACCCGCCGTCGAGTCTGAATTTACTAAATTCAATTCTCAGGGCAAGGTCTGAAGCAGCTAGATGCGATGGTGCTCTTGAAGTTTGCGTTGAATTTGATATGACAGCGTACGAGACAAAAGACAGAAATGCCAGGGTGAGAATGGGGAGGAGAGTTGAAGTCATGATTAACTAGGAGGTTAAGTTCACATTGGGAAACACAACAATAGCAGCTTGCATTGATATAAGACGGTAAACAACAATTTGCATTTATATAGTGCCTTTAATGTGGAAAAGGAGGGGGGGGAGAGAAGAAAATTATAGGCAAAAAGAATAAGGGCTGGATTTTCATTGACCCTTGGAGGCGTGTGGGGGGTTAAAATTGCGAAAACTGGCGGGCGGGCACAAGCCCGCCTCCATCCCACCTCCACGCAATTTTCATGAAATCGTGTCTGCTGGTCCCAACTGCGTCCCGCCTTTAAGAGATGGGATAGGCTGTTAAGGCCCTTATCAAGCACTAAATTGGCTCTATAATGCCATTTTGAAAGGCCTTTGTGATTTTAACCCTTGTTCTGCGTGAAGCACGCCTGTTCTGAACCACGATTGTGAAACCTGGCGGGAGCACATTTGGGTGGCTGGATCTCTCTCTCTCTCTCTCTCTGGTGTAAAAATATCTGGAAGCAGACTTAGGGCTGCTGCTGCTCATTTTGCATCCAGGTCCTCTCACAGCAAAGGCCAAGCAGTCTTTGCAGACCTTCAATGCAGCAGCAATGATGACATCATCAGAGGCGACTTTCAGACTGAAACCACTAATTGGTTCATGGGTTCCCACATGCTGGAACTCAATTGCCCAATTAGGTGAAAATTGCATCAATCTCCCACATCCAATTGCAGTCGGGTGGATAACACGAAATGCGGATGACACGACCCCAACCCACCCCAGTATCAAAATCCAGCCCTTGCTAAGGTGCGATACTGAGCCTTGTTTTTCTTTAATATGCTCTCAGGATGCGGATGACGCTGGCACATTTATTGCCATGCCGAGTTGCCCCAAGGCAGTCATGGTGGGCCTTCTCCTTGAACTACTGCAGTCCCTGCATTGCTCGCGCTCCCCCTGATGATAGGGAATTCCAGGATACTGACCCAGCGACGATGAAGAAACAGCAATATTTTTCCAAGTCAGGATGTTGTGTGTGACTTGGAGGTGATGGGGCAGGAGCTAAGGGAGGAGGATGGAAATCTTGGTTACAAATATGGATTTTGAGGTTTTGGAAGATGCTACCAGCAATGAATCATAAGTAGGAAGCTCATAACTGGAGATAATTTCTTTAATATACAAGTGTCAGCCATGGCTCAGTGGGCAGCACCCTCACCTCTGAGTCAGAAGGTTGTGGGTTCAAGTCCCACTCCAGAGACTTGAGCACAAAAAAATCCAGGCTGACAATCCAATGCGGTACTGAGGGAGTGCTGCACTGTAGGAGGTGCCATCTTTTGGATGAGATGTTAAACCGAGGCCCCATCTGCTCTCTCAGGTGGATGTAAAAGATCCCGTGGCACTATTTCGAAGAAGAGCAGGGGAGTTCTCCCCGGCATTCTGAGCTAGTATTTATCCTCCGATCAACATCACTAAAACAGATTGTCGGGTCATTATCACATTGCTCTTTGTGGGAGCTTGCTGTGCGCAAATTGGCTGCCGCGTTTCCTACATTACAACAGTGACTACCCTTCAAAAAGTACTTCATTGGCTGTGAAGTGCTTTGAGATGTCCTGAGGTCATGAAAGGCGCTATGCAAATGCAAGTCTTTTTTTAATCTGTGACAATAAGCAGCAATGTAGATGCACTGAAAGCAATAAGTGGATAATGTTGCACTGCATTTGACAAAACTTTTACCTTCAGAATAAAATCCTGTCTGCAGGTGAAGCACCAAAGTTCCAGGTGCTGTTCCCACAGCTGACACTTGCTGGTGACACTGGATACTTTTCATTAAATGTTGTCCTCTTATAGGATTTTCCATTATCTCTTTAATAGCTCGGGGTTTGGAGAGTGATTTTTTTTTTAATCTGATTGAGCACAAAGCCTCAAGTCGGAACAAATTAAAAGTTCTCCAAGAAACACAATCCTACAAACATCCATTCTCCTTTTCCATAATGCAATGTCAAGTACTTACAAAAGCAGAGCCAATTTGATGTACCGTACAATCTCCTTAATCTAGTGTGAGCAGGAGAGTTGCTGTCTATCCCCCTTAGAGTGATTGAACGGTAGAATTCTGTTTATTCCCAGATGCAGCTGTTTTCGTGGCTTCGTCGAGCTCGCAATTGTGCTTTCACCTTTTATCTCTGACTCGTCTGAGCTTTTACTCCACAAAAGACAACTGGAGGAAGTGTGGGGGCGGGGGTGGGGGGGAGGATGGGGTGGCTTTCTCTACCCCAGTGGGCTGTGGATGCTCATTCGTTGATTCTATTCAAGGCTGAGATCGATAGATTTTTGGACTCTAATGGGAATCAAGGGGTATGGGCATAGGGCGGGAAGGTGAGGATGAGGTAGAAGATCAGCCCTGATCTTATTGAATGGCGGAGTGGGCTCGAAGGGCGGTATGGCCTCCCTTTCCTCCTTTAAGAGGCTCCTTAAAACTGACCTCTTTGACCAAGCTTTTGGTCACTTGTCCTAATATCTCCTCATGTGACTCGGTGTCAAATTTTGTTTGATAATTGTTTAAAAATAAAAGGAAGACTTGCATTTATACAGCGCCTTTCATGAGCACCGGACGTCCCAAACTGCTTGACAGCCAATGAAGTACTTTTTGAAGTGTCGTCGCTGTCGTAATGTAAGAAACGCGGCAGCCAATATGCGCACAGCAAGATCCCACAAACAGCAATGTGATAATCACCAGATGATTTGGTTTTTTTTGTTGGATTCTGTATTGCTGGCCACAGTACACACAGCGCTATTATTGGTTTCCACTAGTTGTTTATATAAGTTACAGAAATTTGTATTCTGGTCTAGCCGTCAATTAATACGCAATTAAGACAGAAATTTGGCTTCTGTCAAACAAATGGGAGTTTAATATACTTTATGCGTTCATTGAATGCTGAGTCATTGATGGCATTCTGTCAAATCTTGTCTTTGATACAACCATTGAATTATCAATCAGTGCAGATAATACAAAGTACTTGGCATGTGTCATCGAACCAAGCTCTCCCATTCAATCCAAACATCCTCAGTGATTAGCATCCTGGGGTGGTGGTTTTGATTGACAGTTGTGTCTGTTGTGAAGGTGTGTGTTAGAGCCTGCAAGAGTGGGAGTGCTAATAATTCGTTGCAGTCATAGGAACAAAGGCCGCCTACTTCCACCCCCTGCCCCAGCCTCAGCCCATCTGCCGCCGAAACTCTCATCCGTTTCCATTTCGCCTTCAGACATTTTTTTAAATTCATTCCTGGGATGTGGGCGTCGCTGGCAAGGCCAGCAATTATTGGCCATCCCTAATTGCCCTCGAGAAGGTGGTGATGAGCCGCCTTCTTGAACCGCTGCAGTGAAGGTGCTCCCACGGTGCTGTTAGGGAGGGAGTTCCAGGATTTTGACCCAGCGACGATGAAGGATCGGCGATATATTTCCAAGTCAGGATGGTGTGTGACTTGGAGGGGAAGAATTTGTTAATGATCTTGCTAGAGAATAGGAGGCAGAAGAATTCTTCACAAACCCATTCAATGATGTTCCAGGTGCCACGACCAGAAGAATTCTTAAACCATTACTTCACGCAGGTTGTCAAAGCTGTAACAATCTTGACACATGAAGCAGAAGGTTTCCCATTAAAGAAAGCATTTGCGCTTATAGTGTCTTATCATGTTCGTCAGATATTTCCTAATGCGAATGCATTCAATGATAAAGCTGCTAAGAAAGCATATGGGATTCCTTGCTTTATAAATAGAGGTTATGGGCTGGATTTTGTGAATGGAGGCGAGTTGGAGGCGGGACAGCTGCTTTGTCATGTCAATGTCCCGCCTCCATCCTCGCCTGACCAACCAGAGGGATTTTCCCCTGATTGAGCTTGTTAAGCCCGCCCTATGGGCTGAGCAGGCCAATTAGGGAGGAAGTCACTGACAGAGCACGTCAACGTCAGACGTGCTATCTGTCAAGACTTCTTGAAAGAAGAAATGCCAGCATTTGACAGCTCTGTGAAGCTGTCAAACACTGACATTGTCTTTAGTTTGATGAGGCCTTGTGTTCAGGACTAATCAAACCTTTCAAATTTGTAAATTTCATATGGCTGTTGGATCGGAGGTTCCAACAGCCAGTCTTTGAAATTGACAAGCAGGATGTCGGTTCTCCCCATCCAGCGTGGCTAAAGGCTGTAGGAAGAAAACAAGGTAAGTGAACACTTTTTAAAGCTTATCACTCACCTTGCATACTTACCACTCCACATTTGCACCCATCACTCACCTCTACACCTTACTTCCAGGTGCCTCCGACCGCCGCAGACCTCCTTCACGTCTCCTCCAACCCGACGGGGTTCTCCGAGGTTGGGAAGCCTTCACCTGAGAAGGTAAAATGGCGCTAATCCTTAAAGGATTAAATGTCTTTCCCGCCTCCAGGAGACGGAACCCGAAGCTGCACATCTTCCCGCCTCCTGGCAAAAGGGCTCGGAGGCGGGATGGGGGTGGGTTTGCCATCCGCCCCCACTTTCTCCGAGTTTACCGGCTGTCCCGCCTCCATGCCCGCCTCCTCGGGGCTTGGAAAATCCAGCCCTCAGAATATAAAAGCATGGAATTTATGCTAAATCTTTATAAATCACTGGTTAGACCTCATCTGGAGTATTGTGTCCAATTCTGGGCAATACACTTTCGAAAGGACACCAAGGCCTAAGAGAAGGTGCAGAGGAGATTTATTGGAATGGTACCAGGGATGAGGGACTTGTTATGTAGAGAGACTGGAGAAACTGGGATTGTTTTCCTTAGAGCAGCGAAGGTAAAGGGGAGATTTGATAAAGATGTTCAAAATTATTCGGGGTTTTGATAGAGTAGATAAGGAGAAACTCTTTCCACTGGTAGGAGGGTCGGTAACCAGCGGACACAGATTTAAGGTGATTGTCAAAAAGCTATTTTTTTTTATTCAGCGAGTTGTTATGATCTGGAATGCACTGCCTGAAAAGCTGGTGAAACTAGATTCGATAGTAACTTTCAAAAGGGAATTGGAGCTCTACTTAAAAAGGAAGAAAATCAGAGCTCTGGAGACAGAGCAGGGGAGTGGGACTAATTAGATAGCTCTTTCAGCGAGCCAGCACAAGTCGAATGGTCTCCTTCTGTGCTGTATGATGCTATGAAATGGTCTTATTTAAGGATTCCTCTCACTGTGCTTAAGGAAGTAAAATAGGCAGTAGGGCTGAAATCGTTTTACTTAAAAAATTTACACTTCAATTTCCACACTTGGGAATTTACTACAGTATACTACCGTGTGCGTGAGTTCTTTGTGAATTGATTCTCGGGATGTGGGCGTCATTGGCAAGGCTGGCGTTTATTGCCCATCCCTAGTAGCCCTGAGAAGGTGGGGTGGGGGGGTGGGGGGGTGGGGCCTGATAAAAGTTTGATGCAACAGAGTGGCTTGCTAGGCCAGTTCAGAGGTTAAGTTAAGAGTCAGCCATGTTGGATGGGGGACTGGAGTCACGTACATGCCAGACCGGGTAAGGATGGAAAGCTCCCTTCCTTAAAGGATATTGGTGAACCAATTGGGTTTTTACGACAATCTGACAGTTTCATGATCACTTTTACAGACACTAGGATTTTTTAATAAATTGAATTCAAACTCTGGAATTGTCGTGGTGGGATTTAAGCTTGCGTTAGCCCAAATCTCTGGATTACTGGACCAGTAGCATAGCCAGTACATTACCATACCCCATGAATCAGACCATTGGCCTGTTAGTGGATGAGTTCCAAAGCTGGGTTATATACCGTAACGTTGATAGCAGTTTTCAGTTAGCTTGCATGTCCATGGTGGAGGTCAGTTAGTTACCGTGCAGCGACCAGGGAAAAGGGACCTCACTCTCTGTACCAATCTGGCTAACATCCGTGGATAAATGCGAGGAGTGGCATTAATAATCGATCAAAGTGGAAGGGATTTCAAAAAGATTTCAGCAACCCGTGATCCTGATTTTTGACACTTCCGGGATTTCTAGCACAATAGCGTAGATGCATTTAAGGGGAAGCTCGATAGTTACATGAGGGAGAAAGGAATAGAAGGTTATGCTGATAGGGTGAGATGAAGAGAGGTGGGAGGAGGCTCGTGTGGAGCATAAAAACCCGCTATGGACCTGTTGGGTCGTGTCGCCTGTTACATGCTGTACATTCTATGTAATTCTATGCAAAAAAAAAAAAATGTTTTTGACAAGGCCAAAAGAACATTATAAACTAGAAACATTGTCGGCGATGATAGCGGACAAATGGTGAATGCGTTCAAATACCATTCCTCTATCTGCTATGTTGAAGGAGGTTTTTAATTAATTTAATCGGATTACACACGCTGTTAAAATAGCAGACAGAGGATGGTGAGAATGTGTTAAGTAATTGCCTGCTAATATCGCCATGGCAATTAATAAACAGAAAATCTCTGAAGTGCACAACATCTAAAAGGGGTTAATATTTGGGTGTGATCCTGCATCAGAGCTCATTGCTTAGGTTTTGTTTGGATGGTATTGACCCAACCTCGTCCCTGAAGATAATTAAAAATCAAAATTGATTTATTAAAATAGTTAAATCAGCGTACTCTTAGTCCAGGCACCCCTTCCTGCCGCTAGGCTGCCATGGTGACTCGGGCAAGGACAGATGTGAGAGTGAGCCAGTTTTCTTCATCTCGCATCCATTACCTGTGAGGATTATTAAAGCTGCGTGTTGTAAAAGGTTTCAATTCACAAATTAACATGATGTATACGGGCTACAGTCCCAATGAGAGGAGCTAGAGTCTGTAAAAAAAAAACAGAAAATGCTGGAAATACGCATAAGAGATTAGCGTGTAAAGTTAAGGCACATGGGATTGGGGGTAAGGTACTGACTTGGATAGAGAACTGGTTGGCAGACAGAAAGCAAAGAGTTGGAATAAACGGGTCTTTTTTCCGAGTGGCAGGCAGTGACTAGTGGGGTACCGCAGGGATCGGTGCTAGGACCCCAGCTATTCACAATATATATTAATGATTTAGACGAGGGAACTAGGTGTAATATCTCCAAGTTTGCAGATGACACAAAGCTGAGTGGGCGAGTATGCTGTGAGGAGGATAGAAACATAGAAACATAGAAGATAGGAGCAGGAGTAGGCCATTCGGCCCCTCGAGCCTGCTCCGCCATTCGATGAGATCATGGCTGATCATCCAAACTCAGTCCCCTGTCCCTGCCTTCTCCCCATATCCCTTGATACCTTTAGCCTTAAGAAATATATCTAACTCCTTCTTGAATATATTTACTGACTTGGTCTCAACTGCCTTCTGTGGTAGAGAATTCCACAGGTTCACCACTCTCTGGGTGAAGAAATTCCTCCTCATCTCTGTCCTAAATGGCTTACCCCTTATCCTTAGACTGTGACCTCTGGTTCTGGACTTCCCCACCATCGGGAACATCCTTCCTGCATCCAGTCTGTCTAGCCCTGTTAGAATTTTGGGGAAAAATTAGGTCGCGCCCCATTTGGGGCGCAAATATCGTCTGGACGCAAATATTAGCGCCTGGCGCTAATTATCGGCACTGACTGGAAACTTCACTTTTACCGCCCCGGGAGGTGAGTGGAGCGCTAAATCAGGCGCTGCACACCTGTCTTAAGGCGCAAAGGCCAAGGAGTGAGGCGCTAACTCAGAGCGCTGGCGAAGCTCATGTAATGTCAGTCAGCAATGGAACACACACACAATGGCACGGGCCAGTTCTTAAAGGGGATGGTTAATCTTGCTTTCCATCCACATCCTGTTCATTGCAGCCTTGAATCTCGGCCTGGAGAGACTTGCACATCAAATGTGCTGGAAAGAACAATGGAGAGTACCAGGCAAAGAGCTCAGAGTGCAGCTCCCACAGTCTCTGCTAAATCGATACAAGGAATGGCAAATCAAAATGAACCTGCAAAGTGCTGCTCAGTACCCAAAACTCCTTCACACAATGTTGAATCTCTCCAGAAGTCTCTCCCTCTCTCTCTCAGAATGCGTAGTTCAAAAATGCCACCAACAATAAAAGACAGGAAGAGGCCCCCTTTAAATAGCGCCCCCCCCCAGCCCCACAGCGATTGATAGCGTTCCAGTCTTCTGGTCGTTGGATGCGCCAGGCGGTAAGGCAGGGGGCGCCACTCAATTTCCGCTCCGGGGCGCCACAAGGGCGTTGCACCATGGAATGACGTCACAATCTGTGCGCGCAGGTGGTCGCAGCGGTAAAGTTTAGCGCCGCCGCACAATCTCTAGTTAAGTTCCCGAGCGGCGCAAACATCGCTGCGCCCGGGCGTTAGCGGCTTTGCGCCCCATTAGCGCCCTCTTAAGGCGCTAACGGGAGGCGCAACCAACTGAATTTTTACCCCTATAAGTCTTAATGAGATCTCCTCTCATTCTTCTAAACTCCAGCGAGTATAAGCCCAATCGACTCAATCTCTCCTCGTACGTCATTCCTCCCATCCCAGGTATCAGTCTGGTGAATCTTCGCTGCACAGCCTCCATGGCAAGAACATCCTTCCTCAGATAAGGCGACCAAAACTGCACACAATACTCAAGGTGTGGTCTCACCAAGGCCCTGTACAACTGCAGCAAGACATCCTTGTTCCTGTACTCAAACTCTCTCGCTACGAAGGCCAAAATACCATTTGCCTTCTTAACCGCCTGCTGTACCTGCATGCTTACCTTCAGCAACTGGTGCACAAGGACACCCAGGTCTCATTGCACTTCCCCTTCTCCCAATCTATTGCCGTTCAGTTAATAATCTGCCTTTCTGTTTTTGCCACCAAAGTAGATAACCTCGCATTTATCCACATTATACTGCTTCTGCCATGCTTCTGCCCAATCACCCAACCTGTCCAAATCATACTGGAGTTTCTCGGCATCCTCCTCGCCTTATCTGAGGAAGGATGTTCTTGCCATGGAGGGAGTGCAGCGAAGATTCACCATGCAGATGCAAAGAAACTCCAGTATGATTTGGACAGGTTGGGTGATTGGGCAGATGCATGGCAGATGCAGTATAATGTGGATAAATGCGAGGTTATCCACTTTGGTGGCAAAAACAGGAAGGCAGATTATTATCTGAACGGCAACAGATTGGGAAAAGGGAAGGTGCAACGAGATCTGGGTGTCCTTGTGCACCAGTCGCTGAAGGTAAGCATGCAGGTGCAGCAGGCTGTTAAGAAGGCAAATGGAATGTTGGCCTTCATAGCGAGAGGATTCGAGTACAGGAGCAAGGATGTCTTGCTGCAGTTGTGCAGTGCCTTGGTGAGACCACACCTTGAGTATTGTGTGCAGTTTTGGTCGCCTTATCTGAGGAAGGATGTTCTTGCCATGGAGGGAGTGCAGCGAAGATTCACCAGACTGATACCTGGGATGGGAGGAATGACGTATGAAGAGAGATTGGGTCGATTAGGCTTATATTCGCTAGAGTTTAGAAGAATGAGAGGGGTTCTCATTGAAACTTATAAAATTCTAACAGGACTAGACAGACTAGATGCAGGAAGGATGTTCCTGATGGCGGGGGAGTCCAGAACCAGGGGTCACAGTCTAAGGATAAGGGGTAAGCCATTTAGGACTGAGATGAGGAGGAATTTCTTCACCCAGAGAGTGGTGAACCTGTGGAATTCTCTACCACAGAAGGCAGTTGAAGCCAATTCATTCAATATATTCAAGAAGGAGTTAGATATATTTCTTAAGGCTAAAGGGATCAAGGGATATGGGGAGAAAGCAGGGACAGGGTACTGAATTTGGATGATCAGCCATGATCGCATTGAATGGCGGAGCAGGCTCGAGGGGCCGAATGGCCTACTCCTGCTCCTATCTTCTATGTTTCTATGTTACTCAGCAGGTCAGGCAGCATCTGTGGAGAGAGAAACAGAGTTAACGTTTCAGGTCGATGACCCTTCGTCTAGCTGAAGTGCTCTTGCAGAGAGCCGGCACGGGCTCGACGGGCCGAATGTCCTCCAACTGTGCTGTAACAATTCTTTGGGCTTGATTTTGTGGGCGCAACCAGTGGCGGGTCGGGTGGGAAAGTGTTTATTTTCCCCAGCATGTCGGGACCCCGCTGTGAACCCGCTGCCACGCACCTTTACCAAATGTTGGGTCTGTCAACGCTGAGCAGACCCGACATGCAGCGGCGGGGGAGGCAATTAATGTCATTAGTGGCTTGTTTGCAGCCACTTAACAATGCTTTTTTCCCAGCTTTTTGAGTTTGACAGGTCGCACACTGGTTTCCGCTGTGCCTGGACCTCATCTGTGAAGCTGAGGCTGGAGGTCAGTGGCCATTGAATCAGCTGATGATTGACAGCTTCAAATGTCAAGTCAAGGCTCCCAGCTGATTGAGAAACGTTCCCTTAACTACTAGCTTCTCTAAACTACATTTCAACAACAGATTCACCATGCTGCAAGTCTTTACACAAGTCTCCATCCAGTCTGACCTCATTACCTCTCCCACCAGTGACAGATCGCTTCTTTCATCTCTACTTCACCTGTCATTTATTCCATCAGCATGGGTACCCTTGAAGCTCTCTCATCTTGGTCCTCAGAATCCCACCACGATCAGCCCCAACACCAGCATCACCAGGCACACCAGCAGCACCAACAACAACACCAGCCTTCTCTGCAATCAACTGATGCTGCACAGGACACAGGGCATCAGCACCCAACCACATAGTTGCCCGGGAGGCCAGGGATGGCCTCACCATGGCCAGATTTACTTCACTCAACACTGTGCACCCTAGCTGCCACATGATGCACCAGGTTGGCACCACCCCACACCAACACCATAAAGCATCCCTAAAATGCCCAAGCCATTCCTTTCACACTCTCACCATTCACTGCAACTCACTAAGCCACTTCCAAAGGTGCACACAAATCTGTCCAAGAACACAAAGTGTTGAAAATAAAGGTTTCAGTGTTTGACACACTTTACATGAACGTTGCATAAAACACCCAAGTGTCTACCCTTGTGTGTTGTTAGTTGGTATGATTGCACTAGGATGAGGGTGAGTGTGAGGGTTGGCTAGTGAGATGGGGAAGTGATAAAGTAGATGGAGAAGGATGGGTGGAGGTGCAAGGTAAGTTGGTGTGAGTAAAGATGTGCAGGAGTAGGGTAGGGAAGGCAAAGTGATGGGGATGTAATGAGAGGCACAGCAGGATGAGGTTGAGTGTGGCTTTGTACTGACGTTTCATGATCTACTGAGATCATTGAAAGGTTTGCGGCACTGCACCCAGGTCCTTCTGATCATATCCCTGCTTGTGCCCTCCTGTGCAATGTGCAACCAGACTGTGTTGATCTCCTAGGGGTGTCTCTTCCACCATTGGGAAGGGAAGAGGAACTCCCTGTGTGCTGTGACTCCCTCCATAAGCATATGGAGGGAGTCATGGGAGAGCCTGGGTGCAGCCGGGCACCTCTGTGCCGACATTGTCAGTGTTTGCAGCACCTCAATGCTGTAGAACACTGACAGCACAAATGTCAAAAGAAAATTGGCCATGGTCCCTTTAAGGAAACCGGCTGATGATGCGTCATCAAATGACGTCATCAGACTCGCTTCCTCTAATTGGCTGGCAAACACGCTGGGAAGGCTTAACAAGCCCAATCTCAGGAAATTCATTTGAGATGCTGGGATGGAGACAGCGGCAGGGTCAAGCCCCGCCACCGACGTCGCCCGCCACGGACCCGCTGAGGTTCGTCAAATCTAGCCAGATAATTCTAACCCGACGCAAAGGTGAAAATTCCAGCCATAGTTTCTCTCTATCTACCCCATCAACTCCTAAACACCTCAAATCAGATCAGCCCTTAATCTTCTATACTCAAGGGAATATAAGCCTAGTCATAGAATCATAGAATGGTTACAGCACGGAAGAAGGCCATTCGGCCCGTCGAGCCCGTGCCAGCTCTCAGCTAGTCCCACTCCCCTGCCCTTTCCCTAGTCTATGCCCCTGTCCTCGTAATTTAACCCTTTTATCATTTGCAGTGAAATTCTAAACATGAGTATGAAGAAAACCTTGCTGAGTTTGTGAGCAGTCGTGAGCAGATAGATTCTTCCACCTATGATATTAAGTTACAATGTTAATTTGATAATTAGGTTATTTTCAATTGACCGTTCTTTATAACTGAAAATAATCTAGAAGGTTTTCTAAGACCCTATTTGGGAATATCGCCTTTGTTTATATTTATGTTAATTGCGGCTTATTGTTATGTTAATTGTACCTAATATGCACACAAAATGAGTCTAATTAGAAAATAGGCTTTACCTTTCAACAGAAATGCGAGAGACTGACAAGCAGGAAGAATTCTGTTTCAGTGTTCATTCCAAAAGCAAATTGAATCATGAAACCTCCTCGAAAGCCGCTCGCTAATTATCTGCTTCGTTGTGTGGGTGTCACTTTGTGCGTCTGTCATCAAAAACTCATTGCCAGTCTAATAACTAACTAGAAAAACCCCAAGGTGATGAAACTGTTCACAGATACTAGTTTATTCAAGCGGTCTCAAACAGATATTGCGCAGGTTATTATCATTTCATAGTCATTTGGCTTAATATATTGAAGTAATCTTTTTATAGGCATACAAATTAGACTCATCATCACAACTAAAAGTTTACAGTATACTAAACACACAACAATTAAAACAACAGCAACATTTATATAATCGCCTTTAATGTAGTAAAACTGACCCAAGGAGCTTCACAGGAGGGTTATCAGACAAATATTAACACAGAGCCAAAGACGGTGGCCAAAAGCTGGGTCCAAGAGCCAGGTTTTAATGAGTGTCTTAAAGGAGTTGAGAGAGTCATGGAGAGGTTTAGGGAGGAAATTCCAGAGCTAGGGCCGAGGAAGCTGAAGGGACGGCTGAGGTGAAGGAAGTGGGGGGATGCACAAGTAGTCAGTGCTGGAGGAACTCAGAGTTCTTGGGGGGGCGTTGGGCTGTAAGGGGTGACAGAGATTGCGAAGGCCGAGGCCATGGAGGGATTTGAAGACAAGGGTGACAATTTTAATATCAAGGCGTTGGTGGGCTGGGAGCCAAAGCAGAACAGTGAGCACAGGGGTGCTGGGTGAATGTAGCCATTGGCCTGAGGTTCTTTGGTTACACATGGGTTCCAATATGCACACACAATCCTCTGTTTGGGGGTTCAATACTCTGGAAACACTGTTCTGCTGATACATATGCTCCCAAACCCACGACCTCCGCCATCTAAAAGGACAAGGGCAGCAGGTGCATGGGAAGATATTATGGGTAGATCGAGAGAAACTATTTCCGCTGGTTGGGGAGTCTAGGACTAGTGGACATAGTCTAAAAATTAGAGCCGGACCTTTCAGGAGTGAAATTAGGAAACACTTCTGCACACAAAGGGTGGCAGAAGTTTGGAACTCTCTTCCGCAAACGGCAATTGATGCTGGATCAATTGTTAATTTTAAACCTGAGATGGATAGATTTTTGTTAACCAAAGATATTAAGGGATGTGCGGCAAAGGCGGGTTTATGGAGTTAGGTCACAGATCAGCCTTGATCTCATTGAATGGCGGAACAGACTCGAGGGGCTGAATGGCCTATTCCTGTTCCTATGGAACGCCATTACCTCCAAGTTGCCCTCCAATTACAACAGTAAGTAAATTTCAAAAGTACTTCATTGGCTGTAAAGCGCTTTGGGATGTCTGGTGGTCGTGAAAGGCGCTATATAAATGCAAGCCTTTCTTTCTTTTCCAAGTCACGCACCATCCCGACTTGAACATGTATTGCCATTCCATCAGTGTCACTGGGTCAAAATCCTGGAACTCCCTCCCTAATAGCACCGTGGGAGCACCTTCACCACACGGACTGCAGCGGTTCAAGGAGAAGGCGGCTCACCACCACCTTCTCAAGGGCAACCAGGGATGGGCAATAAATGTCGGCCTTGCTAACACTGCCCATATCCTAAAAATGAATATATACAGTCTAACCCAAGTTTCTATTTTTAATGAGAAAAATGCAAAAATTCAGATCTGGAATTAGATCTATTTTTCTTTTACATATTTTACATAAACTCTTTTTTTAAAGCTCCAGGATAAGGCGGCAGCAAATTTACGATCTTTTTTTTTTGTTGAGAGCAGAGGAAAGTAATGCATCAGCAGAAAGCATGCACAGTGCCAGGTGCGTGACAGAGACAGATAAAGTTCTGCTTTCGCCCCGTACAGTTATGTAAGAAAAATTAGTCTCCGCGGAATATATGTACTACCAGTGCCGCAAATGTCATTACCCTGAAGTGAGCTGCAGGCCAAAAGTCTCAAAAGACTAATTACAAACACATCGTCAAGGTTACGCAAGGAGCAGTGCTGGAAAAAAAAGTGCAACTGATGGCGGAAATAAGAAGTGGCAGTAATAAAACACCTAACGCCCCATTTACATGAAATAATTGGAGTCGTTCTATATTAACAGCACTTACGTTCAGATAGAAGTTTCGCGCCCCACTCTCTGCCACAGCAAAAAGAACGATACGCGTGCAGCAATAACATCGCTGCTGTAATAAACTGCAGCCCAAGTGGCATCAGTGTGCATGAGCCTGTGCATACATAAATCCTCATTTACGCGTGTGCGTGTGTATATGTGTGTGTGTTTATGCATGTGTGTGTGAGTATGTATGTGTTTGTGTATGTTTGTGTATGTGTATATGTTTGTGTATGTGTATGTGTTTGTGTATGTGTATGTGTTTGTGTATGTGTATGTGTTTGTGTATGTGTATGTGTTTGTGTATGTATGTGTTTGTGTATGTGTATGTGTTTGTGTATGTTTGTTTATGTGTATGTGTTTGTTTATGTGTATGTGTTTGTGTATGTATGTGTTTGTGTATGTGTTTGTGTATGTGTGTGTGTGTGAGTATGTGTTTGTGTATGCATGTGTTTGTGTATGTGTATATGTTTGTGTATGTATGTGTTTGTGTATGTTTGTTTATGTGTATGTGTTTGTGTATGTGTATGTGTTTGTGTATGTGTATGTGTTTGTGTATGCATGTGTTTGTGTATGTGTATATGTTTGTGTATGTATGTGTTTGTGTATGTTTGTTTATGTGTATGTGTTTGTTTATGTGTATGTGTTTGTGTATGTATGTGTTTGTGTATGTGTTTGTGTATGCGTGTGTGTGTGAGTATGTGTTTGTGTATGCATGTGTTTGTGTATGTGTATATGTTTGTGTATGTGTATGTGTGTGTGAGTATGTATGTGTGTGTGAGTATGTGTTTGTGTATGCATGTGTTTGTGTATGTATGTGTTTGTGTATGTATATGTTTGTGTATGTGTATGTGTGTGTGAGTATATGTTTGTGTATGCATGTGTTTGTGTATGTTTGTTTATGTGTATGTTTGTTTATGTGTATGTGTTTGTGTATGTATGTGTTTGTGTATGTTTGTTTATGTGTATGTGTTTGTGTATGTATGTGTTTGTGTATGTTTGTTTATGTGTATGTGTATGTGTTTGTGTATGTATGTGTTTGTGTATGTATGTGTTTGTTTATGTTTGTGTGCACATATGTGTGTTCTTTTATGTGTGTGTATGTGTGACTGTATGTGTCTATATATATATATATGTATGTATGTGCAAGTATGTGTGCTGACCGGGAATGGTAGCATGGTGGTTATGTTACTGGACTAATCCAGAGGCCTGGACTAATCCGGAGGCCTGGACTAATCCGGAGACCTGGACTAATCCGGAGGCCTGGACTAATCCGGAGACCTGGACTAATCCGGAGGCCTGGACTAATCCGGAGACCTGGACTAATCCGGAGACCTGGACTAATCCAGAGGCCTGGACTAATCCAGAGGCCTGGACTAATCCGGAGACCTGGACTAATCCGGAGGCCTGGACTAATCCAGAGACCTGGACTAATCCGGAGGCCTGGACTAATCCAGAGGCCTGGACTAATCCAGAGGCCTGGACTAATCCGGAGGCCTAGACTAATCCGGAGGCCTGGACTAATCCGGAGATGTCAGTTTAAATCCCACCACAGCAGGTGGGGAATTCAGTTTAGTTAATTAAATAAATCTGGAATAAAAAGTCAGTATCAGTAATGAAACTACTGGATTGTTGTAAAAACCCATCTGGTTCACTAATATCCTTTAGGGAAGGAAATCTGCCGTCCTTACCCGGTAATATGTGACTCCAGACCCACAGCAATGTGGTTGACTCTTAACTGCCCTCTGAAATGGCCGAGCGAGTCACTCAGCTGTACCAAACCGCTACAACAAAGTCAGCGCTGTGGGAGCACCTTCACCACACGGACTGCAGCGGTTCAAGAAGGTGGCTCACCACCACCTTCTCAAGGGCAATTAGGGATGGGCAGTAAATGCTGGCCTTGTCAACGACGCCCACATCCCGTGAACGAATACATTAAAAAAAAAGTATGTGTGTGTATATAAGTGTGTGGGTGTGTTGAAGGAACACAGAACTGGAGAAATAACAGACTTGTGGTGTCAGCAGATTCACAAGGTTGAACCGTAACCAACTGCAGAATGAACACCCAGTGCGATAAGTAAAGTACGAGGTGTCTGAAATAAAGAACTACATTTGCTTTTGCTTTTGTGATATAGAAAGACCCCATTATATTTGCTCCTCTTAGTTTTGCCTTGTATGAAATCGTTTCTTTTTCTTTGATATAATCACATAATACTATAGATAGATGTGTCAGTAGTCACAGACACTTGTGATTTTAAAATTGAAATAGTGAGTTTTTGTGCAGGTGATTTCAGAAAGAAGCAAGATAGAATTGGTCCAAATTAGGAAGCTGTTGGTGTCATAATGTATGATCTGTTTATCTCTATTAAAGGTAACTGGTTACAGGATTTACTCTACGGTCTGTTTCACTGTTCAGTCTGTGACTTGTCAATGAAGCCTATTAAAAAGGATTATGATGTGGAATTACTTCATTGAGTGCGCCAAAACAAAATAGGAGCATACACTACAAAAGACTAGTCTAACTGTGTGTGTGTGTATATAATATATAGATCAAAAAGCGTAACACCTGAAATGTGACATTGAAGTGTGGCAGAAAAAGCCCAGGCTAGACATATGACAATTTTTAATATCAAAACAGGAAATCCAGCATCCGGGGGATTTTGCTTTTGGGACAATGTTTAATAGATAGATATGTGAACGTATAATGAAAGAAATAACTTGCATTTATATAGCGCCTTTCAGAACCTCAGGACGAAGCGTTGTACAGCCAACAAAGTGCTTTTTGGAGTGTAGTTACTGTTGTAATGTAGGCAGCCAATTTGCAGACAGCAAGGTCCCACAAACAGCAAAGTGATAAGAACATAAGAACATAAAAAATAGGAGCAGGAGTCGGCCATTCTGCCCCTCGAGCCTGCTCCGCCATTCAATAAGATCATGGCTGATCTGATCTTGGCCACAACTCCACTTTCCTGCCCGCTCCCCATAACCCTTGACTCCCTTATCATTCAAAAATCTGTCTATCTCCACCTTAAATATATTCAATGACTCCGCCTTCACAGCTCTCTGGGGTAGAGAATTCCAAAGATTCACGAACCTCTGAGAGAAGAAATTCCTCCTCATCTCCATTTTAAATGGGCGACCCCTTATTCTGAAACTATGCCCCCTAGTTCTAGATACCCCCACTAGGGGAAACATCCTCTCTGCATCTACCCTGTCAGCCTCCTCAGAATCTTACATGTTTCAATAAGATCACCTCTTTTTTTAATAATCTGTTTTTAGTGGCGTTGATTGAGGGATGAGTTGCTCAACCGAGGCCCGGTCTTCCTTCCCAGGAGGATGTAAAAAAAAAGTCCCATGGCACTGTTCAAAGAAGAGCAGGGGAGATCTCCCTGGTGTCCTAGGGCCAATATTGATCTTTCAACCAACATCACTAAAACAGATGATCTGGTCATTATCTCATTGCTGTTTGTGGGACCTTGCTGCTCCCAAATTGGCTGCCGCATTTCCTACTTTATAACACTGACTACATTTCAAAAGTACTTCATGGGCTGTCAAGTGCTTTGGGGTGTCCTGAGGTTGTGAAAAGCACTGTATAAATGCAAGTCTTTCTTTTCTTTATACAGAGCTCTACAATAGAGCGTAGCTTCAGGCATTATCGTATCCTGTATATATTACACCATTAAATCTGTCTAAGATGAACACTGCGGGGACTGATTTTAAATGTCCTCATGACAGGTTAAAGTCAAAACCATTGTGAGAATGAATTGGGTTGGAGAAAGTTTTTTTTTGTTAAATAAAATATCGAGGAAGTGCTGACACGATGAGTTTCTCTGTGTTTTCCGGTTCCTGGGCCAGCTCAGCCCTGCCGTTGTTAATCTATGTTTTGAAGGTCACTGTTGTTAAAAGATGACCCTAAGGTGAGTCTCGATGGGCAGGTTCACGGTACAAAAATTAAGCAAGAGAAAATGTAGTGCGTTAAGCATTTCCAGCGAACCTGCAGATAATTGCGAGTTTGCTGGGATGAACTCATTGCATTTCAACCTTTATCAGTCAACAGTGAAATAAAATGTTCAATAAACCATGAATTTTAAGTGCCTCTTTACAAAAATGACCATTACCAGGATAACGTTCAGTTCCTGTGGAAGGGAAGCATTCAACTTGTAATATATCCAATGCATTGCGTCGAGCCATCAATCAGCCGCTGTGATTCACTGAGTAAAGTTACAAATTAACTTTCCTTGCCAGTTGGACTGCATTTAGCAAAAAGGTGTAACGTGATTTTCCTTCTACACTCCTTCAATTTTACTTTATAACCGCAAAGGATTTTTAGTTAAAATGCGTTTAAAATGTTAATAGGATTCGCCGGGGCTGATACAGAGAAACTATTTCCTCTGGTGATGGGAATTAAGAATGAGGGGGGACATAATCTTAAAAGTAGAGTTAGGCTATTTGGGAGGGTAATCAGTAAGCACCTTTTAACACAATCTGCAACTCTCCCTCCCAAAAGGCTGTGGATGCTGGGACAGTTATGATGCCTCTATGGTTGCTGGTTAACTGGCCAACACTTGCAGTCTAGGGTCAGGCTAGATGGCTGCAAGGATGCTAGTAGTGGCTGAGGGGAGATTTAATTGAGGTGTATAATATTATGAGGGGCCCAGGTAGAGTGGATGGGAAGGACCGATTTCCCCGAGCAGAGAGGGGGCATAGATTTAAAGTAATTGGTTGAAGGATTAGCGGGGAGTTGAGGAGAAGTTTTTTCACCCAGAGGATGGTGGGGGTCTGGAACTCACTGCCTGAAAGGGTGGTAGAGGCAGAAACCCTCATCGCATTTAAAAAGTACTTGGATACGCACTTGAAGTGCCGTAACCTACAGGGCTACGGACCAAGTGCAATGAAAGCGGGAATAGGCTGGATAGCTATTTTTCGGCCAGCACAGACACAATGGGCCAAATGGCCTCCTTCTCTGCCATAAAGATCTATGATTCTATGATTCTAGTAAGAACACAAGAACATAAGAATTAGGAGCAGGAGTGGGCCATACGGCCCCTCGAGCCTGCTCCGCCATTCAATAAGGTCATGGCTGATCTTTGACCTCAACTCCACTTTCCCGCCCGATCCCCATATGCCTTGATTCCCCTAGAGTCCAAAAATCTATCTATCTCAGCCTTGAATGTACTCAATGACTCAGCATCCACAGCCCTCTGTGGTAAAGAATTCCAAAGATTCACAACCCTCTGAGTGAAGAAATTCCTCCTCATCTCAGTCTTAAATGGCCGACCCCTTATCCTGAGACTATGTCCCCTAGTTCTAGACTCTCCAGCCAGGGGAAACAATCTATCAGCATCTACCCTGTCAATCCCCCTCAGAATCTTGTATGTTTCAATGAGATCATCTCTCATTCTTCTAAACTCCAGAGAGTATTGGCCCATTCTACACAATCTCTCATCATAGGACAGGGCTCTCATCCCAGTGATCAAAATAGTAAACCTAGTGAACCTGATGGACATTTACCATACCACTGATGAAGGGACTCACGGGTTTAAAAAGGTGTGTGCGCTGCTCGCACAGGAGCAGCGGGAAAATAGACCAGCCAAAAAGTCCTGTTTCAGGAGCGTTTACTCCACCGATCCCATCAGGCTTCCAGTGTCCCTCAGCTAATTGGACAAAATACTGGAGGGGTTGACAGTGCCTGTAGAATCCAAAACCAGTACGAGCCGCCTGCTTCAAGTGAGAAGGTGAGGTAAGTGGAGAAAATTGGGAATGACTATGATCAAAAAGGAGCAGAAACTGTTGGGCTCAATTTTCACCGGCCCGTGGAGGCGGGTTTGGAGGCGTGTGGGGTGGGAACATAGCAGATTCGGGGGTCCCGAACCCATCCCGCCCCCAACCCGCCTCCATGCCAGTTTCACAGGAGGCGGGTACCTGACCTGTGCTGGGACCCGCCTCCCCGAGGCGGGAAGGGGATTAGTGCCAATAAACTGCCTGTTAACAGGTAGTTAACAGGCAGTTTTTTGCCTAATCCTATTTTTAGCCCTGAAGTGTGGGCTGCCCGACAGGTCCGAACCACGCCGATTTAGCGAGGCGGACCATCGGTCTGGAGGGCTTGGAGGGGTCGAGATGTCCAGTGTGCAGGTGAGTGATAGGTGCATGAGTGCAGAGGTAAGTGTGTTTGGTGTGTGTAAAGTGTTTTAAGAACTTGTACTTACCTTAACTTTGTCCTGCAGGCTTCCTTCCTTCAGTTCTAGGGAGTCCCTCAGCTCACCGGCACAGAAAGCAGAATGGCCGCTGAGCTGTCAAAAGCTGCAGTCTCTGCTTTCTGTGCTGGATTGATTTCTAACTGAGTCTAAGTACAGGGACTCATGTTAGAAATCATATTGTCAGTGTTTGACAGCTTCACACAGCTGTCAAGCGCTGAAGTTTCATCTGTCAAAAGCTCTTGACAGATGAAATTTCAATGGCTGACGTCACCTGTATCCAAGGGACCCTTGATTGGCCTGCTAAGCCCGCTGGGCGGGCTTAACAAGGTCAATCAAGGGAAAATACAGTGGGTTGGCCACAAGTCGATGGAGGCGGGACTACAACCCAAAAAGTGGGAGTCCCGCCTCCATCACGTCCCTATTGACAAAATCCAGCCCAAGGAATTCCAAAAGATGATAAAGAGACAAAAACTTCAAGGAAGGAGTTTAAGCACAGAATCATAGACCGTCACAGAAAAGAAATAGGCCATTCTGTCCATCAGGTCTATACTGACGTTATTCTCCACATGAGTTACCCCGTCCAATAAGAACATTAGAACATAAGAAATAAGAGTAGGAGTAGGCCGTACGGCCCCTCGAGCCTACCCCGGCCATGGCTGATCATCGACCTCATTCACAGTCCTCTGGGGCTTAGAATTCCAAAGATCTCACTCTTCTGCTTCCTCCCCATACTCTTTGTCTGCTCCTCTTTTCCAAGTAACTGTCTAATTCCCTTTTACATTAAAACAAATGGCCTAAGCTTCAATACCATCCAGTGATTAACAGGAACATGAAATCTACGAAGGAAGGAAAAGAAAAGAGCAAAGCAAAGTAGAACTTGAGAAAAAGTTTGACTTTCCAAACAAGAGCCACCTAAAGATCCAAGCAGCTACCTGGGACCAATCAAATGTTACGATCGGGAATGCGCTGCCTGAAAAAGTGGTGGAAGTAGATTCAACAGTAACTTTCAAAAGGGAATTGGAGGGGAAAGATTTGCAGGGCTGTCGGAGAAAGAGCAGGGGGGGGAGCGGGACTAATTGGACGGCTCTTTCAAAGAGCCGGCGCGAGCACGACGGGCCGAATGGCCCCCTTCTGTGCCCTATCGTTCTATGATTCTATGAGAAATGTAGCTTCGGCCACTGAAATTCGAAAATGTCAAATCAAACTGACATATTGAGGGAGACAAAAACGGCACGGCCGTCGTAGTTAAGTCTACCGTCTACTCCACTGTACCTGAACACAATTCCAATGAGCAAATCAGGGAAACAACCAACTGCTAAAAGAAATCACTCTGAGACGTACTTCACCGCATTGTCTGCAAGCCACTGACAAGTCATTATTAAACCGTAGTCCACACTGAGGACTGATCCTGTCCGTGGGACACAGTTCCAAAATGGATTTTGTGCCACTAGCACTAGATTTAAAGCAATGACCTTTCTATCGGTGACAAGTAATCCATTCCCAAGTCATGTTTCCTTGACGCGCTCTAAGTGGGGTTGGGTTTTACACTGAAGTGACTTATGAAAAGCCCTTCCATAGCGGATAACCAATGAAGGGACGTCGGAATAACTGGCTTAGAAACGAAATAAACAAAAATGTCCTTGGGTGATTTTTCCCTGTCGTCATTAGTTCGAGCAAAAATTGCAGTCAAGAGGAACATAGGAACAGGAGGAGGCCTTTCAGCCCCTTATGCCTGCTCTGCCATTCTAGTACATCATGATTGATCTGTATCTGAACTCCCATCTACCCGCCTTGATCCCTTAATACCTAACAAATGTCTATTAATCTCAGTTTTTGGTGGGATAGGTTCAAGGGGCTGAATGGCCTCCTCCTGTTCCTATAAATTGCCTCTCTATCGACGCAACCTTCTCTCGTGAGGTGTCCACCTAGATTAGGTGCTGAATTCCCGAGGGAGTTGAATTCATAACCATCTGACTCATGGGGCATGAATGCCACCAACCGAGCGAGTTATCTGTTCTAAATGTGCCCTTCACAACCCTGAACCTTTTTCCTGCTACCCTAAAAGATCTGCAAGTATTGTTTCCAGACTTGCTGCCACTATTTCATCAAGTATTTTCATGGTTGAAGAGCCCTAGTTCGTCCCTCTAGCGCCAGTGCCGGTCTCCTCTGCATTGCCTCGAGAGCTGGGGGTGGCCCTTCTGTGTGGCAATGGCCAGGAACAGGACACAATGGGGGTGAAATTGGGCATGGGGAGGCAAAACAGATGGTATCGCTTGGGTCGCACGTCTCGATATTCGCTTCCATTGGCTGAATATCGAGCGTGTTCTATAATGGCCGACACATGCGCTTCTGCCTGTCTTGCAAACCCACCCATGTCGAATTTCGCCCCCCCATGCAGCTTCAGCAGTACTGTCACAACCCAGTATCCTATTAGGGCTGGACTTTACTGTGGGGGCAGGTTACACGCAAAATGACACCCATCCCCGCGCCCAATTTTGCCGATGTCTATTTACACCCAAGTTTCCTGCCAAGGTCATTTAACATGCGCTGGAACCTAAAAATTGGGCGTAAACACATGGAAACCAGCGTGAGCAATCAGGGCCTGTGGAAAGTGCGGAACTCACACCATACGCTCCTTCTTTCAGTGTGAAAATTAAAGTTTCATGTCATCCATCATTCACGCACATCGGGCACAGCAGGTTTAAGAACATGCGATCGTGGAAGCTTTCCAATTTTTAATGTGACTTATACTGATGCCATAAAAATGCATTCAAAGCAACAGAAAATGCACAGCAGGTCTCACCGAGGAAAAATTAAAACAAAATCGCTTTAAAAAAAATCACAACACCAGAAAAATGACTTTGTTTCCTGTTGTACCTAAAATTCTGGGCTTGAATTTGCACCCAATTTGAACCAGCTTAATTGCAGGAAATTCGTGCGTACGGCGCCTTAGCCTTGGCGGGGCAGAGCCATGAAAATGAGCCAAGAAAAATTCGGGAGCAGGGATCGATAGACGGACTTAAAAGAGCGAGGAAATTCGGGCGAATCATAGAAAGTTACAGCACGGAAGGAGGCTATTTCGGCCCAGCGTGTCCGTGCCGGCCAACAAAGAGCTATCCAGCCTAATCCCACTTCCCAGCTCTTGGTCCGTAGCCCTGCAGGTTAGAGCATCCCAAGTGCACATCCAAGTACTTTTTAAATGTGGTTAGGGTTCCTGCCTCTACCACCCTTTCAGGCAGAGAGTTCCAGACCCCCACAACCCTCTGGGTGAAGAAATTTCCCCTCAAATCCCCTCTAAACCTTCCCCCAATTACTTTAAATCTGTGCCCCCTGGTTCTCGACCCCTCTGCTAAGGGAAATAGGTCCTTTCTATCCACTTTATCTATGCCCCTCATAATTTTATACACCTCAATAAGGGCTCCCCTCAGCCTCCTCTGTTCCAAGGAAAACAGACCCAGCCTATCCAGCCTTTCCTCATAGCTAAGATTCTCTACTCCTGGCAACATCCTTGTAAATCTCCTCTGTACCCTCTCTAGTGCAATCACATCTTTCCTGTAATGTGGTGACCAGAACTGCACGCAGTACTCTAGCTGAAGCCTAACTAGTGTTTTATACAGTTGAAGCATAACCTCCCTGCTCTTGTATTCTATGCAACGACTAATAAAGACAAGCGTAGTGTAAGTCACGCCAGAATTTCCTTGAACTTTTGCGCTGGAAATCTGTATTGCACCATAATGGGCTGAATTTTCCAGGGTGGTAGCGGGTGAGATCGGTGGCGGGTCGGGTGGGATTGTTATTTTTGACAGCAGGTCGGGAACACACTGTCATCTCGCTCCCACGCGCCTTTCCCACAGGCGCGTCTGTCATCGTGGAGCCAACCCAACCTGCAGCGGAGGGGGACCCAATTCATATCATTATGAGGTAGTTGACAGGCACTTATGAGCCTTTTTCCCCCTACTTTTTAAATTTCCCTGCATGGCCACGGGATTCACGCAGCTCGGGATGCGCATCTGTCAACCTGAGGCGGGAGTTCCGTGGCCATTGCTCCAGCTGATGACTTGACAGCATTGAAAACAAACCAAAATACGAACATCTCTCTCCACGGATGCTGCCTGGCCTGCTGAGTTTTTCCAGCGTTTTCTGTTGTTATTTCGGATTTCCAGCATCCGCAGTATTTTGCTATCAAAATACGAACATGTTGATTACATCAGCCAACAGATTGATAGAGATTTGGTTCTACTTGAAAAGCTACTGATAAATGTTAATTCAGAAATTCCTGAAATACATTTTTCACTGGCCATTCTCCGGTGTTGCCTTCCAACTCATCAGTAATTCTTCAGTAATAACCATCTTCAAGAAAGGTGACAAGTCCGATTGCGATAATTACAGAGGAGTCTCCCTGCTGTCTGCCACAGATAAAGTCATCGCAAGAATCCTCCTCAATCGCCTTCTCCCAGTGGCTGAAGAGCTCCTCCCAGAGTCGCAATGCGGATTCCGCCCACTAAGGGGCACAATGGACATGATCTTCACCGCGCGTCAACTACAAGAGAAATGCAGGGAACAGCACCAACCACTGTACATGGCCTTCTTTGACCTCACAAAGGCCTTCAACACCGTCAACCGTGAGGGATTATGGAGTGTCCTCCTCAAATTTGGCTGCCCTCCAAAGTTTGTCACCATCCTCCGCCTGCTTCACGACAACATGCAAGCCGTGATCCTGACCAACGGATCCACCACAGACCCAATTCACATACGGACTGGGGTCAAGCAAGGCTGTGTCATCGCACCAACGCTCTTCTCGATCTTCCTGGCTGCAATGCTCCATCTCACCCTCAGTAAGCTCCCCGCTGGAGTGGAGCTAATCTACAGAACAAACGGGAAATTGTTCAACCTCCGTCGCCTCCAGTCCAGATCCAAGGTTGTCATATCCTCTGTCATCGAATTACAGTATGCAGACGACGCTTGCATCTGTGCACACTCTGAGGCTGAACTCCAAACCATCGTCAACACCTTCACCGAAGCGTACGAGCGCATGGGCCTTACACTAAACATCCATAAGACAAAGATCCTCTACCAACCTGCCCCCGCCACACAGTACTGCTCCCCGAATATCAAAATCCATGACGAGGCCTTGGACAACGTGAACTATTTTCCATACCTCAGGAGCCTACTGTCAACAAGGGCAGACGTCGATGACGAAGTCCAACACCGCCTTCAGTGTGCCAGTGCAGCCTTCGGCCACCTGAGGAAGAGAGTGTTTGAAGACCAGGACCTCAAACCCAGCACCAAGCTCATGGTCTACAGAGCAGTAGTGATATCTGCCCTACTGTATGCTTCAGAGACATGAACCATGTACAGCAGGCACCTCAAACCACTGGAGAGGTACCACCAACGCTGCCTCCGCAAGATCCTGCAAATCCATTGGCAGGATAGGCGCACCAACGTCAGTGTTCTCGCTCAGGCCAACATCTTCAGCATTGAAGCTTTGACCACGCTTGATCAGCTCCGATGGACAGGCCACATCTTCCGCATGCCCAATACGAGACTCCCAAAACAAGCGCTCTACTCGGAGCTCCGACATGGCAAAAGTGCCCCAGGTGGGCAGAGGAAACGCTTCAAGGACACCCTCAAAGCCGCCTTGAAAAAGTGCAACATCCCCACCGACACCTGGGAATCCCTGGCCCAAGACCACACAAAGTGGAGGAGAAGCATCCGGGAAGGCGCCGAACACCTCGAGTCTCTTCGTCGGGAGCAAGCGGAAGCCAAGCGCAAACAGCGGAAGGAGCGCATGTCAACCCAAGCACCCCACCCACCCGCTCCTTCAACCACCATCTGCCCCACCTGTGACAGGGACTGTAGGTCCCGCATTGGACTCATCAGTCACCTGAGAACTCATTTTTTGTGTGGAAGCCAGTCATCCTCGGTTCCAAGGGACTGCCTAAGAAGAAGAGAGAATTGCAATGAATTGATCTGCACTATAAAAAATGACATATACCATTTAAATAAATGTTTGTGTTGTTTCTGGTCAGGTTTCTCTCACAGTATACTGTGATTGTCCAGTTAAACATTAAATCAAGTCGTCAACCATAACAATTTTATTCTCATCACTCATTCCATTGGTTTAATTTGCTGTCAGTCCCTGAATATGACTAATTTAATTTTGCAGTCTGAGAATTTAGGGTGAATTTCTGCAGAGGATCTCTCATTTGTCCGTTGTTAACATCAATGGAAAAGCTGCAGCAATCCCAGAAACATGTTGTAAGCACCACTTACACTGTTTGTCAGGGATTCCGCAGCTCTTCCGCTGAACATGCATAAGAATGTAAATCAACCCCTTTACAGTTACATTTAAAATCTGCTTAATTTTATGTATTACCTATACACACAAATCTTTTATTTGTACCAGTTACTGATACAAAAGTCTATGGGGGAAAAATTGGGTATCACCCATTTTGGGTGCGCTAATATCGGCCGGGTGCAAAGTTTAGTGCCCGACGCAAATTATCGCCTCCGACTGCAAAATTTGCCTCTATCGCCCCTGGAGGTGATTTGAGCGCTAAATCAGGCGCTACACACCTCTCTTAAGGCGCTAACGTCGGGGAGTGAGGTGCTACCTCAGAACGCTACTGAAGCTCAGGCGATGTCAGTTACCATGGAAACCAGACAGACTGGCGCCGTCCAGTTCTTAAAGGGGAGGGGCCGACTTGCTGGCCAGCCACACCCTGCTCATTGCAGCCTTGAATCTCAGCCTGGAGAGACCTCAAAAACAATTATGTTGGAAGCCCTAATGGATAGGCCCAGGGAAAGAGCTCAGCGCTTAAGAACCTCAACAACGGTGGCATAGTGGTTAGCACTGGTGCCTCACAGCGCCAGAGACCCGGGTTCGAATCTGACCTCGGGTGACTGTCTGTGTGGAGTTTGCACATTCTCCCCGTGTCTGCGTGGGTTTTCTCCGGGTGCTCCGGTTTCCTCCCACAGTCCAAAAATGTGTGGGTTAGGTTGATTTGGCTATGATAAATTGACCCTTAGTGTTAGGGGGGATTAAATATGTGGGGTTATGGGGATAGGATGGGATATGTTAGGGGGAATTAAATACGTGGGGTTACGGGGGTAGGGTGGGATATGTGTACTGTGGGGATTAAAGCAGGGACAGGGTACTGGATTTGGATGATCAGCCATGATCGTATTGAATGGCGGAGCAGGCTCGACGGGCCGAATGGCCTACTCCTGCTCCTAGATTCTATGTTTCTATGTTTCTATGTTTCAAAAGTGGTGCTGAGGGCCAAAACTCCTTAGAACAGCATTAAATCTCTCCAGATGTCTCTCGCCCTCTCAACCCGCGTGTACCAAAAATTTTGCCGACAAGAAAAGGAAGGAAGCGCCCGCCTTTAAATAGCGCTCCCCCAGCCCCTTCCCGACTGGAAAACGTTCCCCTCTACCTGTCGTTCCTAGAGGCAGGCGCTAAGGCAGGGGCCGCGACTCAATATCCAGTCTGGGACATTACCGGGGCGTTGCACGCTAGACTGACGTTACGATCTGCGGGCACAGGAGATCGTGGCGGTAGTGTTTAGCACCACCGCAAAACGACTGGTCAATTTCGCGAGCGGCGCTAAAATCGCCGCGCTCGGGTGCTAAGTTCCCGGAGGCGCTAACGAGAGGAACTAACCAACTGAATCTTTCCCCCTATAGATTTGTGACTAAAGCACCAATAACTTCCCAATCAATGTACTTTTTTAATTATGTACTTGATCGTATTTGTAGCTGGCGTCATATCACTTAATGATGATATTATTTAAATATTTCTTCGTCACTCGTATTTGTTTTACTCGTTTATGGGATGTGGGTGTCGCTGGCAAGGCCAGCATTTATTGCCCATCCCAATTGCCCTTGAGAAGGTGGTGGTGAGCCGCCTTCTTGAACCGTTGCAGTCCGTGTGGTGAAGGTACTCCCACAGTGCTGTGAGGGAGGCAGTTCCAGGATTTTGACCCAGTGACGATGAATGTTTGGCGATATACTTCCAAATCAGGATGGTGTGTGACTTGGAGGGGAACTTGGAGGTGGTGGTGTTCCCATGCGCCTGATGCCCTTGTCGTTCTAGGTGGAAGAGGTCACGAGTTTGGGAGGTGCTGTCACAGAAGCCTTGGCGAGCTGCTGCAGTGCATCTTGTAGATGGTACACACTGCAGCCACGGTACGCTGGTGGTGGAGGGAGTGAATGTTTAAGGTGGTGGTTGGGGTACCAATCAAGCGGGCTGCTTTGTCCTGGATGGTGTCGAGCTTCTTGAGTGTTGTTAGAGCTACATTCATCCAGGCAAGTGGAGAGTATTCCATCACACTCCTTACTTGTGCCTTGTAGATGGTGGAAAGGCTTTGGGGAGTCAGGAGGTGAGACACTCGCCACAGAATACCCAGCCTCTGACCTGCTCTTGTTGCCACAGTATTTATGTGGCTGGTCCAGTTAAGTTTCTGGTCAATGGTGACCCCCCAGGATATTGATGGTGGGGGAGTCGGCGATGGTAATGCCGTTGAATGTCATGGGGCGGTGGTTAGACTCTCGCTTGTTGGAGATTGTCATTGCCTGGCACTTGTGTGATGCGAATGTTACCTGCCACTTATCAGCCCAAGCCTGAATGTCGTCCAGGTCTTGTTGCATGTGGGCATGGACTGCTTCTTTATCTGAGGAGTTGCGAAAGGCACTGAACACTGGGCAGTCATCAGCAAACATCCCCATTTCTGACCTTATGTTGGAGCGAATGTCATTGATGAAGCAGCTGAAGATGGTTGGGCCTAGGACACTGCCCTGAGGAACTCCTGCATCGATGTCTGGGGCTGTGATGATTGACCTTCAACCACCACAACCATCTTACTTTGTGCTAGGTATGACTCCAGCCAGTGGAGAGTTTTCCCCCTGATTCCCATTTACTTCAGTTTTACTAGGGCTCCTTGATGCCACACTCGGTCAAATGCTGTCTTGATGTCAAGGGCAGTCACTCTCACCTCACCTCTGGAATTCAGCGTTTTTGTCCATGTTTGGACCAAGGTTGCACTGAGGTCGGGAGCCGAGTGGTCTTGGCGGAACCCAAACTGGGCATCATTGAGCAGGTTATTGGTGAGTAAGTGCTGCTTGATAGCACTGTCAACGACACCTTCCATCACTTTGCTGATGATTGACAGCAGACTGATGGTGGTAATTGGCCGGATTGGATTTGTCCTGCTTTTTGTGGACAGGACATACCTGGGCAGTTTTCCACATTGTTGGATAGAAGCTAGTGTTGTAGCTGTACTGGAACAGCTTGGCTAGAGGTGTGGCTAGTTCTGGAGCACAAGTCTTCAGCACGGTAGCCGGGATGTTGTCGGGGCCCATAGCCTTTGCTGTATCCAGTGCGCTCAGCTGTTTCTTGATATCACATGGAGTGAATCGAATTGACTGAAGACTGGCTTCTGTGATGGTGGGGACCTCAGGAGGAGGCCGATATGGATCATCCACTCGGCACTTCTGGCTGAAGATGGTTGCAAACGCTTCAGCCTTGTGTTTTGCACTCGCGTGCTGGGCTCCACCATCATTGAGGATGGGGATATTCATGGAGCCTCCTCCTCCCGTTAGTTGTTTAATGGTCCACCACCATTCACGACTGGATGTGGCAGGACTGCAGAGCTTTGATCTGATCCGTTGCTTGTGGGATCGCTTAGCCCTGTCTATAGCATGCTGCTTTTGCTTTTTAGCATGCATGTAGTCCTGTGTTGCAGCTTCCCCAGGTTGGCACCTCAATTTTAGGTATGCCTGGTGCTGCTCCTGGCATGCTCTTCTACACTCCTTATTGAATCAGGATTAGTCCCCTGGCTTGATGGTAATGGTAGTGTGAGGGATATGCCGGGCCATGAGGATACAGATTGTGGTGGAATACAATTCTGCTGCTGCTGATGGCCCACAGTGCCTCATGGATGCCCAGTTTTGAGCTGCTAGATCTGTTCTGAATCTATCCCATTTAGCACGGTGGTAGTGCCACACAACACGATGGAGGGTGTTCTCAGTGTGAAGACGGGACTTCATCTCCACAATGACTGTGCAGTGGTCACTGCTACCAATACTGTCATGGACAGATGCATCTGCGACAGGTAGATTGGTGAGGACGAGGTCAAGTAGGTTTTTCCCTCGTGTTGGTTCTCTCACCACCTGTCGCAGGCCCAGACTGGCAGTTATGTCCTTCAGGACTCGGCCAGCTTGGTCAGTAGTGGTGCTACCGAGCCACTCTTGGTGATGGACATTGAAGTCCCCCACCCTGAGTACATTCTGTGCCCTTGCTACTCTCAGTGCTTCTTCCAAGTGATGTTCAACATGAAGGAATACTGATTCATCAGCTGAGGGAGGGCGGTAGGTGGTAATCAGCATGAGGTTTCCTTGCCATGCTTGAACTGAGGCCATGAGACTTCATGGGGTCTGGAGTCAATGTTGAGGACTCCCAGGGCCACTTCTTCCTGACTGTATACCACTGTGCTGCCACCCCTGGTGGGTCTGTCCTGCCGGTGGGACAGGATATAGAACATAGAACATAGAACAGTACAGCACAGTACATGCCCTTCGGCCCTCGATGTTGTGCCGAGCATTGTCTGAAACCAAGATCAAGCTATCCCACTCCCTATCATTCTGGTGTGCTCCATGTGCTTATCCAATAACCGCTTGAAAGTTCCTAAAGTGTCCGACTCCACTATCACAGCAGGCAGTCCATTCCACACCCCAACCACTCTCTGAGTAAAGAATCTACCTCGGACATCCCTTCTGTATCTCCCCCCATGCACCTTATAATTATGCCCCCTTGTAACAGCGACATCCACCCGAGGAAATAGTCTCTGAACATCCACTCTATCTATCCCCCTCATCATCTTATAAACCTCTATTAAGTCGCCTCTCATCCTCCTCCGCTCTAAAGAGAAAAGCCCTAGCTCCCTCAATCTTTCCTCATAAGACCTCCCCCCAGGGATGGTGATCGATGAGTCTGGGACTTTGGCTGAAAGGTATGATTCTGTGAGTATGACTATGTCAGGCTGTTGCTTGACTAGTCTGTGGGACAGCTCTCCCAATTTTGGCACAAGTCCCCAGATGTTAGTGAGGAGGACTTTGCAGGGTCGACTGGGCTGGGTGTGCTGTTGCCGTGTCCATAGCCGGTGCTTTTATTATATTATTGTACATTAAAGATTCAACACTGTTAGATTAAACCTAAAATTTAATGTGGCCATGGTCCCTTCGAGGATCCCGGCTTGAAACGCGTCATGAATGACGTCACCAGACCTGCTCCATCTCATTGGGCCGGGTAACGTGCTGGATGAGCTTAACAGGCCCTATTAAAGTAAGTTCATTTTCTACAGCAGGATGGAGCCAGCAGCGGGGTCGCGACCTGCCATGAACACCGGCCACACCGGACCCGCCCAGGTAAGAAAAATTCCGGCCAATGACACCAGGAGCAATTTGACAAGATATTGCTCCCTAAATGGTTACAGAAGGACCATTACCAGCACCTGCTGTCTGAGAAAATGGTAATGGTTCTGCTGTCCCCCTCTAGACCTCCTCTAGACCCAACTTTTGTTTCTTTACTTGTCCCATTACCACCCCCCTTTTTCCGTGCACCGTTATCACTTTTGTCATTGAATCACTTCACAGACCTTCCCTTTTGTTCTTTCCTTCCCCCAACCCCACTTTTTCCCTGGCTCTGCACTTGCTTATAAACTGTTAAATCTCTAACTTCTTCCAGTTCTGATGAGAGGTCATCGACTTTAAACGTTAACTCTGTTTCTCTCTCCGCAGATGCTGCCGGACCTACGGAGTGTTTTCTCGCGCTTTCTGTTTTTATTTCAGATTTCCATCATCCACAGTGTTTTGCTTTGGTGCTCTGTGTAAGAGCGTGGCTTCCTTCTCTAAATTCACAGTCTGCCCGATATTGGTGTCATCTATCAATTTTCCATTGAGGCTGAAATCCTAGGCTATTTATTCCAGGAACAGGAAGGGACTCCCAGCACAGGCCCTAGTCAATGCCTCCTTGTGTCAGCCATGGCTCAGAGGGTAACACTTTCACCTCTGAGTCAGAAGGTTGTGGGTTCAAGTCCCACTCCAGAGACTTGAGCACAAAACTCTAGGCTGACACTCCAGTGCAGTGCTGAGGGAGCGCTGCAGTGTCGGAGGAGCCATCTTTCGGATGAAACGTTAAACCGAGGCTCTGTCTGCCCTCTCAGGTGGGTTTAAAAGATCCCATGGCACTATTTCGAAGAAGAGCAAGGGAGTTATCCCTTGGTGTCCTGACCAATATTTATCCCTCAATCAACAGAATAAAAACGGATTATCTGGTCCTTATCACATTGCTGTTTGTGGGAGCACTGCTGTGTGTAATTGGCTACTGTGTTTCCTACATTACAGGAGTGACTACACTTGTAAAGCCCTTTCAGGCGCCCTGAGGTCGTGAAAGGCGCTATATAAATGCAAGTCTTTTTTTCTTTCCATGGCATTGTAACTCATTTTGCGACTGCTTTCTGATTTTTGCTTCCTTTCTTTAACTACGCCTCATGTTGTACACAGAGGCACTTCGTTCGGAAGGAAGTGGCAATATGATTAAGGACTTACAGAAAACATACATCAGTTATTGGAAAATGTCACCTGAAGAAAAAGCTACACAAAGCCCTTGCCTTCTGATCCAGCTGTAAAGCAGGGAGGTCCCGGTTCATCATTTGCAATCAGGATAGCATGTTTGCAATTGACTGTAGGCCAAACAGACAGTGACTATGAGCAAAGCACGAAGGAAGAATGTAAAGTCAGTAGAGCTGCAACAAACTCGAATTCTGATTACCGTTCAAATTGGAAAATGGAAAGTCCAAAAAGCTACCTCCCGAAGGAAATCTAGGACGTCTTAGAGACACTGAGGCCAGATACTGCGGTCATCAACACATGAAACAGTTTGCACTTTTTTAATCATAGAATCATAGAAATTTACAGCACAGACGGAGGCCATTCGGCCCATCATGTCTGTGCCGGCCGACAAAGAGCTATCCAGCCTAGTCCCACTTTCCAGCTCTTGGTCCCTAGCCCTGTGGGTTACGGCACTTCAAGTGCGTATCCAAGAACTTTTTAAATGTGACGAGGGGTTTCTGCCTCTACCACCCTTTCAGGCAGAGAGTTCCAGACCCCCAGCACCAGCTGGGTGAAAAACTTGTTCCTCAACTCCCCTCTAATCCTTCGACCAATTACTTTAAATCTATAATAACAACAGAAAACGCTGGAAAAACTCAGCAGGCCAGGCAGCATCCGTGGAGAGAGGATGCTGCCTGGCCTGCTGAGTTTTTCCAGCGTTTTCTGTTGTTATTTCAGATTTCCAGCATCCGCAGTATTTTGCTATCGTACTTTAAATCTATGCCCCCCTGGTTATTGACCTCTCTGCTGAGGGAAATGGTGGGAGTTGCGTTTCCTGCTGCTCAGTGTGAGTACTGACAGAGGCCCCAGCGTTCTGAGCTGAACCGGGGATTTATTCACTTGAACGGTGTCAGCCCATTGTGCAGACACCAAAAGGGGTGATTATAAAAGGATTCAGCAGCGTGGATACGACGACTGTTAACTCGCGAGCCTCTTAATATAATAACTGTAAGAAACTTACAGCAATGATTCTGATTTAAATATAAAGGGGGGCGGTGAGAGTGCATAGACTCATCATATTTAATTCAAATGTCTTAAATTGTCATTTTTTTTTGTGCTTCGGAAAAACACCATTAGAAACATACCACAATGTTTAATTCAGTGCGATGCAGAGGGGCGATACTGATTCAGTCCAAGATGCAGCTTTCGAATGATTGATTTCATTTTTATAAGACACGGAGAAGCCAATTGTGTATTCGCAAATTGCTGCTGCAGCAAGATACTGGCAGTCCCTGCGTCATTATTCAAAGCCCCAGTACTCTGTACAGTTGTATGGCAGGAGTAGACAGCGCAAGCAGCATTCCAAGCAGCACTAGCAATGTGCAAAGGCACACTGCTAGTGAAAGGGAATAGCTCGCCTTGGCAGGATCAGGATGCAGCAAAATAAAATTGGCAGGAATTGGATCTTGAGAAATAAATTGCTGGGAACTGGCACTGTAACCTCCCAGAATTTTTGAATGCGCACGTAGAAATGCACAGATGTTGCAACACGGAAACAGGCCATTCGGCCCAAGCAATCCGTGTTGGTGTTTAGCCTCCATGCCGGCAAATAATTCGAATCACTTTTGTCCGTATACCTTCAACCCCTTTTTTACCGTCAGCCACCCAGGGATGAGGGACTTCAGTTTTGTGGAGAGACTAGAGAAGCTGGGGTTGTTCTCCTTAGAGCAGAGAAGGTTTTAACGGGAGATTTAATTGCGGCGTTCAAAATCATGAAGGGTTTTGATGGAGTAAGTAAGGAGAAACTGTTTCCAGTGGCTGAAGTAATAACAGAACCTGCTGGAAATACTCAACAGGTTAGGCAGCATCTGTGGAGTAAGAAAGAAAAAGAAAGACTTGCGTTTCTACAGCGCCCTTCACGACCACCGGACGTCCCAAAGCACTTTACAGCCAATGTTGTAATGTAGGAAATGCAGCAGACAATTTTTTTTTATTCATTCATAGGATGTGGGCGTCACTGGCAAGGCCAGCATTTATTTGCCCATCCCTAGTTGCCCTTGAGAAGGTGGTGGTGAGCCGCCTTCTTCAACTGCTGCAGTCCATGTGGTGAAGGTACTCCCACAGCGCTGTTAGGGAGGGAGTTCCAGGATTTTGACCCAGCGACGATATATTTCTAAGTCAGGATGGTGTGTGACTTGGAAGGGACTTGGAGGTGAGGGTATTCCCATGCGCCTGCTGCCCTTGTCCTTCTAGGTGGAAGAGGTCGCGGGTTTGGGAGGTGCTGTTGAAGAAGCCTTGGCGAGTTGCTGCAGTGCATCTTGTAGATGGTACACACTGCAGCTACGGTACGCCGGTGGTGGAGGGAGTGAATGTTTAAGGCGGTGGATGGGGTGCCAATCAAGTGGGCTGCTTTGTCTTGGATGGTGTCGAGCTACTTGAGTGTTATTGAAGCTGTACTCATCCAGGCAAGTGGAGAGTATTCCATCACACTCCTGACTTGTAGATGGTGGAAAGGCTCTGGGGAGTCAGGAGGTGAGACGCTCACCACAGAATACCCAGCCTCCAACCTGCTCTTGTCGCCGCAGTATTTATGCGTTTAGTTTCTGGTCAATGGTGACCCCCAGGATATTAATGGTGCGAGATTTGTCGATGGTAATGCCATTGAATGTCAAGGGGAGGGTGGTTAGACGCTCGCTTGTTGGAGATAGTCATTGCCTAGCACTTGTGTGGCGCGAATGCTACCTGCCACTTATCTTTGCCCATGCTTGACCTGAAGCCATGAGACTTCATGGGGTCCGGAGTCAATGTTAAGGACTCCCAGGGCCACTCCTTCCCGACTGTATACCACTGTACTGCCACCCCTGGTGGGTCTGTTCTGCCGGTGAGACATACCCAGGGATAGTGATGATGGAGGAGTTTAGGACATTGGCTGAAAGGTATGATTCTGTGAGTATGACTAGGTCAGGCTGTTGCTTGACTAGTCTGTGGGACAGCTCTCCCAATTTTGGCACAAGTCCCCAGATGTTGGTGAGGAGGACTGAGCAGGGTCGACTGGGCTGGGTGTGCTGTTGTCATGTCCGTAGGCGGTGCCGAGGTTGATCATCCGGTTTTATTCTTATTGTTATTGTTTTTTGTAGAAGTTTTTTTAACAACTGAGTGACTTGCTAGGCCATTTCAGAGGGCAGTTAAGAGTCAACCACATTGCTGTGGGTCTGGAGTCACATATAGGCCAGACCGGGTAAGGGCAACAGATTTCCTTCCCTAAAGGACATTAGTGAACCAGATGGGTTTTTAACAACAATTCGATAGTTTCATTGTCACCATTTATTCCAGATTTATTTAATTAACGGAATTTAAATTCCCCAGCTGGTGGGATTTGAACTCACGTCTCCGGATCAATAATCCAGGCCTCTTGATTACTAGCCCAGTAACATAACCACTATGCTACCGTACCCCTAGAGTATATCTATGGAGGACGGGGTTAATGGATGGGTCAGCACCTTTTTACCAATTCAGCAGTTCTTGTTCTGTTTATGTGGAAGTGAACAGGTGAAGACTGGGGTAGTCTCAACTTCTTGTATCCATTTTGTGTTACAGATGTTGGTCCAGATTCATTCATGAGGGAGAAAGGAATAGAAGGATATGCTGATGGGGTGAGATGAAAAGGAGTGGGAGGGCGTTCGTGTGGAAGATAAATGCCGGTATAACCCAGTTGGGCCGAATGGCCTGTTTCTGTGCTGTAAATTCTACATGTATTCCTTCGCATATCGATGAGTGAGGGGGTGATCCGATCGAGGTGTTTAAAATGTTTAACGGATTCGATCGGGTGGATACGGAGAAACTATTTCCGCTGGTGGGGGAATCCAGAACAAGGGGACATAACCTTAAAATTAGAGCTAGGCCGTTCAGGAGGGAAATCAGGAAGCACTTTTCCACGCAAAGGGTGATGGAAATCTGGAACTCACTCTCCCAAAAGGCAGTGGATGCTGGGGGACAATTGGAGCTTTCAAGACTGAGATCGATAGATTTTTGTTGGATGAGGGTATCAAGGGATATGGAGCTAAGGTGGGGAAATGGAGTCGAGGTACCGATCAGCCATGGGGAACAAGCTCAAGGAGCTGAACGGCCCACTCCTGTCCCTGTGTTCCGAATTGGAGGAATGCTGCAGTGAGGCTCACATCCACATTCAAATTGGGACTGAACAGACCGTTGGAACACTGAAGGGCTGGTGAGCAGCGGTGTCCTTCACAATTTCACTCGACAGAAAGATGGGCGACTGGGATTGCTCAGGAAGAGATGGAGCCAGAAGCTGAACACCCCACGAAGGAGGAGCTTGTACCTGAGGAGGGCGCAGCAGGGTCACAGACAACTGCTGGGAGAGAGCCGGCAGATAAACCGATCGTCATATTGTTTGTTGTACGACACCTGTAATAACCTGTAATCTCCACATTTTATATATCTGTTCAAATTTGGAGGAATCACAGGATATTCAGGATACTCAGTCCCAGCCAGGTCCCAAAGCGCTTTACAGCCAATGAAGTACTTCTGAAATGTAGTCACTGTTGTAATGTCGGAAATAGGGCAGTCAACAAACAGCAACGTGATAATGACCAGATAATCTGGTTTAATGATGTTGGCTGAGGGATAAATGTTGGCCAGGAAGGCAGACCTATTTTTTATTTATTCGTTCACAGGATGAGGGTGTCGCCGGCAAGGCCAGCATTTCTAGAAACATAGAAACATAGAAGATAGGAGCAGGAGTAGGCCATTCGGCCCCTCGAGCCTGCTCCACCATTCAATGCGATCATGGCTGATCATCCAAATTCAGTACCCTGTCCCTGCTTTCTCCCCATATCCCTTGATCCCCTTAGCCTTAAGAAATATATCTAACTCCTTCTTGAATATATTTAATGAATTGGCCTCAACTGCCTTCTGTGGTAGAGAATTCCACAGGTTCACCACTCTCTGGGTGAAGAAATTCCTCCTCATCTCAGTCCTAAAAGGCTTACCCCTTATCTTTAGACTGTGACCCCTGGTTCTGGACTCCCCCGCCATCAGGAACAGCCTTCCTGCATCAAGTCTGTCCAGTCCTGTTAGGATTTTATAAGTTTCAATGAGATCCCCTCTCATTCTTCTAAACTCTAGCGAATATAAGCCTAATCGACCCAATCTCTCTTCATACGTCATTCCTGCCATCCCAGGTATCAGTCTGGTGAATCTTCGCTGCACAGTCTCCATGGCAAGAACATCCTTCCTCAGATAAGGCGACCAAAACTGCACACAATACTCAAGGTGTGGTCTCACCAAGGCCCTGTACAACTGCAGCAAGACATCCTTGCTCCTGTACTCGAATCATCTCGCTATGAAGGCCAACATACCATTTGCCTTCTTAATCGCCTGCTGCACCTGCATGCTTACCTTCAGCGACTGGTGCACAAGGACACCCAGGTCTCGTTGCACTTGTAAGGGATTCTCTCCTGACCCTGCGTGTCTCGTAGCCTGTGAGGTTCACGCGGCTCTGTGCAGCCTGTATGTCAGTGCGGGTCTAGGCCTGGTCTCCAGCCAGTCTGGGAACACTAGACACCCCTGTGAGTGGTTCGAATCACTCTCCCTTACGGTTCTAGACACTGGACTTAGATGCGAGAGCAGTAATGGAGATAAAACTCATGTAGACTTGGTTTGAACGGTACGAAATGGAAAATCTTTATTGCATGATACTTAAAATTATGAAATACATGTCATATGCACAGATTAATGACAGTACAATCTTACAAACAGTTATAATCACTCTTAGGGAAACGAGGAACGACCAGCACAACGTAAATAGGGCACACATTACAAATATCCTTAATCTTTAAACCCTCCCCTATCAATAACTATCCTAAAACTAGCTTCGTAGGATCCCGAGACTCATGCTCACCACTCGTAATAACTCGGAGAAATCCCGAATAGCTGATCGGATGGTTTTCACCGCAGCACCCACGTGTTGGTCAGGAGATCTCCTGGTCCCACTTGTTTACTGCTTCTGCTGCTCGGTCAGTCGGCTGGACCGTCCGCTGTAGTGAAGACCTCGTGGCGATGGATAAGGTCTTCTTCTCTTCTCCTCTCATCTCATCTCATCTCATCTCATCTCATCCCGGGCCTTCGGTTCCGCTGCCAGCTACCAACATAGGTCTTTGCAACAGTCTTTTACCCAGGAGCAGCCACGAGGTTACGAATCGACCGGATAAAACACAGGAGCAGCCACGATGATAACAGCAGCAAGCGGCAAGAGTCAAGAGCAAAAGAGCAAGAGAGCGAATGGACGGTTTGGGCCTGCAATTATAGTGCACAGTTCTTCCGTTTCCCGCCCAACTACAATGTCCATTCTTTTGTTTAAGGTTTGGCGCCCAAAAATGTCCTGTATGGGTGATCTCTGTCCTTAATGGGTTTCGGGGCTACTCCTGAATGTTTGAGTACCTGTTAATATTTCTCCCATTGTTAAATCGGTCGGTGTTCCCCCTGGAGGGGTTTGGGGCTTCCAAGTGTCCTGTATAACTACCTGCTAACGGCTCTCTCATCGTAGAGCCGTTGGGAGTTTACATATTAATGTCCTTTGGATGGGCCCTTGATGGCTTTCCTTTGTACCTGGGAGACCGATCCCAGTATCGATGTTTATACTGTAAACCCATAATGTCCTGTGTATTGTCTTCACTGTGCTGAATCGTCATCGATCCTGCAAAAATGTTCATTGGAACGCCATCTTGTCTGCCTGCTGAAAAGTCTCGAATGTTCTGTCACGCGGTGCGGCGGCCATTTTACAGGCTGCTTGTGTCCAATTTAAACCTGACAGCATTCCGCTGAAATAAAAGCTGTTTTGAACGAAACTTGTGTTTTCTCCTTATTAAAATGAAATCGCGATAATTGCGAATTCTACACACTTCTCCTTTTCCCAATCTATTGCCATTCAGATAATAATCTGCCTTCCTGTTTTTGCCACCAAAGTGGATAACCTCGAATTTTACCACATTATACTGCATTTGCCATGCTTCTGCCCAATCACCCAACCTGTCCAAATCATACTGGAGTTTCTCTGCATCCTCCTCACAGCACACACGCCCACCCAGCTTTGTGTCATCTGCAAACTTGGAGATATTACATCTAGTTCCCTCGTCTAGATCATTAATATATATTGTGAATAGCTGGGGTCCTAGCACCGATCCCTGCGGTACCCCACTAGTCACTGCCTGCCACTCGGAAAAAGCCCCGTATATTCCAACTCTTTGCTTCCTGTCTGCCAACCAGTTTTCTATCCAAATCAGTACGTTACCCCCAATCCCATGTGATTTAACTTTGCACGCTAATCTCTTATGCGGGACCTTATCGAAAGCCTTCTGAAAGTCCAAATACACCACATCCACTGGTTCTCCCTTATCTATTCTATCAGTTACATCCTCAAAAAATTCCAGTAGATTAGTCAAGCATGATTTACCTTTTGTAAATCCATGTTGACTTTGTCCGATCCTGTCACTGTTTTCCAAGTGCTCTGCTATTACATCTTTTATAATGGACTCTAGCATTTCCCCACTACCGATGTCAGGATAACTGGTCTATAATTCCCCATTTTCTCTCTAACGCTTTTTTTAAATAGTGGGGTTACATTAGCTACCCTCCAATCCATGGAAACTGTTCCAGAGTCTATAGAATTTTGAAAGATGACCAGCAATGCATCTACTATTTCTAGGGCCACTTCCTTAAGTAACCTAGGATGTAGATTATCAGGCCCTGGGGATTTATCGGCCTTCAATCCCGTCAATTTCCCTAACACCATTTCCCTACAAATAATGATTTGATTCAGTTCCTCCCTCTCATTAGACCTTATGTTCCCTGACATCTCTGGGAGTTTATTTGTGTCCTCCTTTGTGAAGACAGAACCAAAGTATGTATTTAATTGGTCAGCCATTTCTTTGTTCCCCATTATAAATTCCCCTGATTCTGACTGCAAGGGACCTACGCTTGACTTCACCAATCTTTTTCTCTTCACATATCTATAGAAGCTTTTACAGTCAGTTTTTATGTTCCCTACAAGCTTACTCTCATACTCTATTTTCCCCCTCTTAATTAATCCCTTTGTACTCCTTTGCTAAATCCTAAACTGCTCCCAATCCTCAGGTTTGCTGCTTTTTCTGGCCAATTTATATGTCCTCTCCTTGGATCTTATGCTATCCCTAATTTCCCTTGTTAGCCACGGTTGAGTCACCTTTTTTGTTTTATTTTTATGCCAAACAGGGATGAACAAATTCTGTAGTTCATCCATGCGATCTTTAAATGTTTGCAATTGCCTATCCACCATCAACCCTTTAAGTAACATTCCCCAATCCATCCTAGCCAACTCGCGCCTCATACCATCATAGTTTCCTTTATTTAAATTCAGTACCCTAGTCTCTGAGTCAACTATTACTTCACTCTCCATCTTAATGAAGAATTCTATCATATTATGATCGCTCCTCCCCAAGGAGCCTCGCACAACAAGATTGCTAATTAATCCTTTCTCATTACATAATACCCAGTCTAAGATGGCATAGTGGTTAGCACTGGTGCCTCACAGCGCCAGGGACCCGGGTTCGAATCTGACCTCGGGTGACTGTCTGTGTGGAGTTTGCACATTCTCCCCGTGTCTGCGTGGGTTTTCTCCGGGTGCTCCGGTTTCCTCCCACAGTCCAAAAATGTGCGGGTTAGGTTGATTTGGCTATGATAAATTGACCCTTAGTGTTAGGGGGGGATTAAATATGTGGGGTTATGGGGATAGGATAGGATATGTTAGGGGGAATTAAATACGTGGGGTTACGGGGGTAGGGTGGGATATGTGTACTGTGGGGATTAAAGCAGGGACAGGGTACTGGACTTGGATGATCAGCCATGATCGTATTGAATGTGGAGCAGGCTCGACGGGCCGAATGGCCTACTCCTGCTCCTAGATTCTATGTTTCTATCTCTAGTTGGTTCCTCGACTTATTGGTCCAGGAAACCATCCCGTATACACTCTAGGAATTCCTCTTCCACAGTATTGTTACTAATTTGGTTAGCCCAATCTATATGTAGATTAAAGTCACCCATGATAACTGCTGTGCCCTTATTGCACGCATCTCTAATTTCCCGTTTAATGCCATCCCCAACCTCAGCATTACTGTTTGGGGGTCTGTATACAACTCCCACTAACATTTTCTGCCCCTTGGTATTTCTCAGCTCTACCCTTACAGATTCCACATCATCAGAGCTAATATCTTTCCTTACTATTGTGTTAATCTCCTCTTTAACCAGCAATGCTACCCCACCTCTTTTCCCTTTTTGCTTGTCCTTTCTGAATATTGAATACCCATTGATGTTGAATTCCCAGCCTTGGTCACCCTGGAGCCATGTCTCTGTAATCCCAATTATATCATATCCGTTTACATCTATTTGTGCAGCTAATTCATCCACCTTATTACGAATGCTCCTCGCGTTAAGACACAAAGCCTTCAGGCTTGTTTTTTTTAACACTCTTAGACCTTTTAGAATTATTGTTTACTGTGGCCATGTTTGATTTACACCCTTGATTTCTCTGACTTCCACTTTTGCTTTTCTCCTTCCTGTCTTTAGCTTCTATCCTAGCTTCACTTTCCTCTGTCTCCCTGCACAGGTTCCCAACCCCCTGCCATTTTAGTTTAAACCCTCCCCAACAGCACTAGCAAACACTTCCCCTAGGACATCGGTCCCGGTCCTGCCCAAGTGCAAACCGTCTAGTTTGTACTGGTCCCACCTCCCCCAGAACCGGTTCCAATGTCCCAGGAATTTGAATCCCTCCCCCTTGCACCATTCTTCTAGCCACGTATTCATCTGAAATATCCTTCTATTTCTACTCTGACTAGTACGTGGCACTGGTAGCAATCCTGAGATTACTACCTTTGAGGTCCTATTTTTTAATTTACCTCCTAACTCCCTATATTCAGCTTTTAGGACCTCATCCTGTTTTTTACCTATATCGTTGGTACCTATATGCACCACGACAACTGGCTGTTCACCCTCCCCCTCCAGAATGCCCTGCAGCTGCTCCGAGACATCCTTGACCCTTGCACCAGGGAGGCACCATACCATCCTGGAGTCTCGTTTCAGGCCGCAGAAACGCCTATCTATTCCCCTTACAATAGAATCCCCTATCACTATAGCTCTCCCGCTCTTTTTCCTCCCGTCCTGTGCAGCAGAACCACCCATGGTGCCAGGAAGTTGGTTGCTGCTGCCTTCCCCCGATAAGCCATCCTCCTCAACAATATCCAAAGTGGTATATCTGTTTGAGAGGGGGATGGCCACAGGGGACCCCGGCACTACCTGCCTGCGCCTACTACTCTGCCTTGCGGTCACCCATTCTCTTCCTGCCTGTGCAGCCTTTACCTGCGGTGTGACCAACTCTTTAAACATGATATCCACGACGTCCTAAGCATCGTGAATGCTCCAGTATGTATCCATTCGCAGCTCCAGCGCCGCAATGCGGTCTGCCAGTTGCTGCAGCTGGATACACTTCCCGCACACATGGTCGTCAGAGACACTGGAAGTGTCCCTGATTTCCCACATAGTACAGGAGGAGCATGCCACAGGGCCAAACTGTGCTGCCATGACTTACCCTTTAATTAATTTAAATTAAATTAAATCAAATCAATACCACAAATTACACTACAATTAAATGATATAGTCAAGGGCCCTTGTTTACTAGCACTCCCCGCTACACAACTGAGACCTTAGAAACTATAACCACAAAATTAAGACCAGCTAAACTTTATCAACTATTAACCTTAACTGTCAACCTATAGAGTAGTATAAATACTCACCTGGCCGTACTCACCCAATCAGCTGCTTCCTCTTGCCCGCGTCACTTTTTGAATCGTGACGTGGCTCTGGAACGCCGCCGCCGGTCTGCGAGATTGGTAATCCTCTGAAAAATCCCGCGAAAGTGAGTTTAAATACTCACTGTACCGTCGCTCTCTCCGCTCCCGACACCGGCCTCTGCCCATCCCCCTAATTGTCCTTGAGAAGGAGCTGGTGAGCCGCCTTATACAACTGAGTGGCTTGCTGGGCCATTTCAGAGGGCAGTTAAGAGTCAATCACATTTGCTGTTCTGTCACATAAAGGCCAGACCGGGTAAGGATGGCAGATTTCCTTCCCTAAAGGACATTAGTGAACCAGATGGGTTTTTACAACAATCCGGTAGTTTCATGTTCACCATTACATATTTTGCTTTTTTTTTAAAAATCCAGATTTATTTATTAACTAAATTTAAATGCCCCAGGTGCTGTGGTGGGATTTGAACTCACGTCTCTGGATCATTAGTCCAAGCCTCTGGATTACTGGTCCAGTATGCTACCGTACGTCTCCCTGCTTATAGGAATGTATTGGTGGGGAGGTATATGAAAAAGTAAGCAAGCTTTAAAATAGCATAGTTAGGAATTTCATATGAATGCAATAATGTACTTGGACAAAGATTGTTGATAGAAAATTCACCCCTGTTGAAAGCTTTTTGGCCCCACTGGCCTACACATCACGTTCACATTCTTATCATGTCGTTTGTGGTGTCGAGCACCACCGTATCAGGAGAATGTCGGTGTAACCTGCAATTATCATGGTGAAAATGACCCTTGACCTTTCCGCGTCAGGCCTTGCAATGAAATCGAATCTGATCCTGGTTTGACATCCGCCAAAATGGCGAGTTCGCAAATGGTGCGGCACGCGTAAGTCACAGTAAACACCTATAAATCCCGGTGGTAGTTGCTGAGCTGCTAGCACGTTCCAAACATTTATTTTGCCGAGATATTTATACAGGGGGGGATCCCAATTATTGTTGAAAGCTTGCTTTCAATGGGTTTTTGTCCAGAGGCCAACCTGACAGATATAACACATTACAGCAGATGAAGTGTACCACAGATCAAAGCAATGCGCTGCCTGACGCTGATAATTGCTTCGTTGAGATGCAGCTCTCGTTTCATAATAACCTTTAATCAAAATGAAGAAAGGGCGTGGGGCGCTGAGCAGACGTGGGCAGCGAGCAAGTCATTTAGCACACATACACCGACCGACGAAAGCTTGTCACCACTTGGCTTTACGTTCAAGACATGAGGACTAACTCTGCAACTAACTCTAGCGTGGTGTGTATGAAATCAACATAGCCAGTTACATTTAGAATCGTAAAACCATACAGCACTGAAGGAGGCCATTCAGCCCATCGTGCCTGTGCCGGCTCTTTGAAAGAGCTAGCCTAGTAGTCTCACTCCCTCTGCTTTTTCCCCCAAAGCCCTGCAAATATTTCCTTTTCAAATATTTATCTGATTCCCTTTTGAAAGTTGCTATAGGATCTGATTCCACTGCCCTTTTAGATGGTGCATTCCAGATCGCTGCGTAAAAAAAAAATCTCTTCTGTTCCCCCTCTGGTTCTTCTGCCAACTATCTCCCGCACTTCTGCCCTCACCCCTGCCCCTCCCTCCCAGAACCACGATAGAGTTCCCCTTGTCCTCACCTTTCACCCCACCAGCCTCCACATTCAACGGATCATCCTCCGCCATTTCCGCCACCTCCAGCGTGATCCCACCACCAAACGCATCTTCCCCTCCCCACTCCCCTTTCAGCATTCCGAAGGGACCGCTCCCTCCGCGACACCCTGGTCCACTCCTCTATCACCCCCAACACCCCTTCCCCTTCCCACAGCACCTTCCAGTGCAAGCACAGGAGATGCAACACCTGCCCTTATACCTCCTCCCTTCCCACTGTCCAGGGCCCCAAACACCCCTTCCAGGTGAAACAGCGATTTACTTGTACTTCTTGCAATTTAGTATACTGTATTCGCTGCTCACGATGCGGTCTCCTCTACATTGGGGAGACCAAACGCAGATTGGGTGACCACTTTGTGGAACACCTCCGTTCAGTCTGTAAGGGGGACTCCGAGCTTCCGGTCGCCTGTCACTTTATTTCTTCGTACCACTCCCACTCAGACCTCACCGTCCTCGGCCTCTTGCATTGTTCCACTGAAGCTCAGCGGAAGCTCGAGGAACAGCACCTCATCTTTCGATTAGGCACTTTACAGCCTTCTGAACTCAACATAGAGTTCAACAATTTCAGATCATAACCTCGGCCCCTATCATATATATATTTTTTACCCACACTTTTTGTCTGTGTCTTTTTTTCTTCTCTCCCACATGGCAGCTGTCTTTCATTCTGCCAGCACAATTCACACTTCATCTAGAGCCATCCTTTGTTTCTTAACCTGTCCCATTACCATCTCCTTTTGCCTTGTATATCTCTTAATATCTCTTAACCTCTCCTGCCTTCTATCCTATCACAGACCTTCCCTTTTGTTCTTTCATGCCCTCCCCCCTTTCCCTGCCCCTTCACTTGCTTAAAAATCTGTTCCGTTTCCATGTTTTTTTCCAGTTCTGACGAAAGGTCATCGACCTGAAACGTTAACTCTGTTTCTCTCTTCACAGATGCTGCCTGACCTGCTGAGTATCTCCAGCATTTTCTGTTTTTATTTCAGATTTCCAGCATCTGCAGTATTTTCTTTTTGTATCTTAAATCTGTGCCCTCTGGTTACCGACCCTCAAGCCAGTGGAAACAGTTTCTCCCCATCTACTCTATCAAAATACCTGTTTCTACTTCTTTCTATACCTATTTCTTTCTGAATAGGTACACAGAGCTCAACATATTCGGGGCCAACGATCCCAGTATTTTGAAGAAGAGCAGGGGGAGTTCTCCCCAGTGTCAGACGGATGATCTGGTCACTATCTCAATGCTGTTTGTGGGACCTTGGCTGCCGCACTTCCTAAAGAAAGAAAGACTTTCATTTCTATAGCACTTTTCATGACCACTTGACGTCCCAAAGCACTTTACAGCCAATGAAGTACTTTTTGGAGTGTAGTCACTGTTGTAATGTAGGAAACGCAGCAGCCAAAATTGCGCACAGCAAGCTCCCACAAACAGCAACGTGATAATGACCGGATAATCTGTTTTTTAGTGATGTTAATTGAGGGATCAAATTTTTTGTCTTACAATACTCCTGTGCAGCGCCTTGGGATGTTTTACTACATTAAAGGCGCTATATTAAATACAAGTTGTTGTTGTATAAATATTGGCCAGGGCACCGGGGAGAACTCCGCTGCTCTTCTTCGAAATAGTGGCCATGGCATCTTTTACGTCCACCTGAGAGGGCAGACAGAGCCTTGCTTTAACATCTCGTCTGAAAGACAGCACCCTGACAGTGCAGCACTCCCTCAACACTGCACTGGGAGTGTCAGCCCAGTGCTCAAGTCTCTGGAGTGGGACTATGAACCCACAACCTTCTGACTCAGAGGTGAGAGTGCTACCCACTGAGCCACAGCTGACACTACATCATAAGAGTGACTACACTTCAAAAGCACTTTGGAGGTTGTGCAAGGCGCTATAGAAATGCAATTTTGTCTCTTCTTTTTTCTGCTGCCCATATCCCAAAAACAAATAATAGAAAGTCAACAATAACAATAAATGTCCTTGTTCTCGCCGTCCTGGAGCAAATTGCCTTCCTTCAGCTGAACCGCTGTTTTGCCGCCTGCCCCTAGTTTAACCTTGGATTATATATTTCACTGTTGAAATGTCGACCAGTCATTGCATTTCAAAAGAAATTCCTTTTATGAAGTGCTTTGAGGTTTAAGTGCAAGTATTTATTTTCCTTCGATGAAAGAGGAATCTTATCAAGCACCTGATGCCTTTCATTGTGCTTTTTTTGTTGCATTGTATGGATGTGAATAACAGCATTTTAAAGGAGGTACGGTACTTCTATCACCCTTTTTTTTTAATTCGTTCGCGGGATGTGGGCGTCACTGGCAAGGCCAGCATTTATTGCCCATCCCTAGTTGCCCTTGAGAAGGTGGTGGTGATTGTACTCCCACAGTGCTGTTGGGGAGGGAGTTCCAGGATTTTGACCCAGCGACGATGAAGGAACGGCCGATATATTTCCAGGTCAGGATGGTGTGTGACTTAGAGGGGAACCTGGAGTTGGTGGTGCCTGCTGCCCTTGTCCTTCTAGGTGGAAGAGGTTGCGGGTTTAGGAGGTGCTGCCGAAGAAGCCTTGGCGAGTTGCTGCAGTGCATCCTGTAGATGGTACACACCTAACTACGTTAATGTAGGTCATTGTATTTGTAGCTGGATCAACCTATGTTCTCATAGAATTCTATATGAAATTGGACAATATGTCCAGTAAATGGGTCTTTTTCGGGGTGGCAGGTGGTGACTAGTGGGGTACCGCAGGGATCAGTGCTTCGGCCCCAGCTATTCACAATAGATATCAATGTTTTGGATGAGGGAACCAAATGTAATATTTCCAAGTTTGCTGACGACACGAAACTAGGTGGGATTGTGAGTTGTGAGGAGGATGCAAAGAGGCTTCAAGGCGATTTAGACAAGTTGAGCGAGTGGGCAAAAACATGGCAGATGCAGTATAACGTGGATAAATGTGAAGTTATCCATTTCGGTAGGAAAAACGGAAAGGTAGAGTATTATTTAAATGGTGATAGATTGAGAAATGTTGATGTACAAAGGGACCTGGGAGTCCTTGTATACCAGTCACTGAAAGCAATCATGCAGATGCAGCAAGCAGTTAGGAAAGCAAATGGTATGTTGGCCTTCATTGCAAGAGGATTTGAGTACAGGAGCAAGGATGTCTTACTACAGTTATACAGGGCCTTGGTGAGACCACACCTGGAGTACTGTGTGCAGTTTTGGTCTCCTTACCTAAGAAAATATATTCTTGCCATAGAGGGAGTGCAGCGAAGGTTCACCAGACTGATTCCTGGGATGGCAGGACTGTCGTATGAGGAGAGATTGGGTTAACTAGGCCTGTATTCACTAGAGTTTAGAAGAATGAGTGGGGATCTCATTGAAACGTATAAAATTCTGACAGGGCTAGACAGACTGGATGTAGGGAGGATGTTTCCCCTGGCTGGGGGGTGGTCTAGAACGAGGGGTCACAGACTCAAGATACGGGGTAGGACATTTAGGACTGAGATGAGGAGAAGTTTCTTCACTCAGAGGGTGGTGAACCTGTGGAATTCTCTACCACAGAAGGCTGTGGAGGCCAAGTCACTGAATATATTTAAGAAAGAGATAGATAGATTTCTAGACACAAAAGGCATCAAGGGGTATGGGGAGAGAGCAGGAATATGGTATTGAGATAGAGGACCTGCCATGATCATATTGAATGGCGGAGCAGGCTCGAAGGGCCGAATGGCCTACTCCTGCTCCTATTTTTCTATGTTTCTATGTTATTTTTCAGCTATTTCAAATTCCACTTTCTATGACTTAGTCAGTTCTGCCACAGAGTGCCCAGCCTACACTTCCTGGCTTCACTGAAGAACCCAGCCATTACTGGACTTCTCCAACCAAACTCTACTGTCTATTTCAATGGGACTGCTCGAATCAAACCTGAAGCATCTTGTGTTGGTGATACTGCGCTTTCTTCCTTTTCTAATTAGTCCCATGGTGAAGGTTCACGCACCAAAGATCGATAACATCCTGAATTGAACGGACTCAAACCGTTAAAGCAGCAGTTGCAATCAATAATGCACAACCTGTAAAGCACAAGGTACAGAATGAGAATTCAGCAGGAAGTCAGCACAGGGAGTCTGGTAATGACGACTGTTTTCTGGCTGCTGTTATATTTCCAAGGAATCAGGTAGCATCAGCATCTTATCTACCGTACTCACTGATGTAAGAAAACTACTAGGCACTTGGTCTAAGCGTTAAACAAAGCTTTAATCAACTGTTTTCCAACATGGCGATCTAGTTGTGTCCTTTCCTAGTTCCTGTTAAGAATGTCCCGCGCAAGCTGGGCCCGTGCCCGAGTATTTATACTCTCCCTGGACAGCGCCACCAGCAGGCCGCCCAGTATTATTTCATAAGTCATTTCCACATGAATGACAAGATTCATGTCACTCACTGTGAGCATAAATCTGTACATACAGTCCAGCATTTTGTTAACTATAGCAGCTCGTTATCCTATCAGTCCCAATCCGAGACCCTTTTCCCCTCGGTGTCAGGTTGGCTTGGTGGTAGCACGCTCTGGGGGAGAAATTGGGCACCTTAGCGCCTCCCGTTAGCGCCTCCGGGAGGGCGCTAACGGGGCGCTACCAGCTTTGCGACTGGGCGCGGCGATAGTACCGACGCCCGTGAAATTGAGGTGAAGGTTTGCGGCGGCAGTAACCAGTAGCGCCACGATCTCCTGCGCCCGAAGATCGTGATGTCATCCGGGTGCGCAGCGCCCCGGCTTTGAAATTCACTCTCGCCCCCCTGCCTGAGCGCCTGCCGTTAGCAACGACAGGTAGAGGAGGCAGTATGCAGTCGGATGAGCGCTGGAGGAGCATCAACTTCCGGTTTTTTTTTTGTCAGTTTGACAAAAGCAAACAGAGGCGTTTTGAGCGATTTGAGTGTTTTCAACTTGAAGGAGTATTCTGGCTGAGAAAAGTTTATCACTTTCATTTGGGTTACATTTGATAGTGTAACATTTCCATCATTTAATGGGGACTGTACTGGCACTGGACCTCGCCCTCCAGCAACACCATCAGAGGCAGAGAGAAAGATTGCAAAATTTGGCCAGAGGGAGGAGGGCCAACAGGGGTCTCAACAGGAGGCCTTACCCTCCAAGGGTATTCCGGCAGCATTTCTCCTGCATCAATCTCACTGAGGAGCAGTGTCTTAGAAGGCTCCGCTTCACCAAGGACATGGTCACAGAGCTCTGCCACCTCCTGCGGCCAGACCTCGAGCCTCACATCAGGACCACCACAGCTCTCAGTGGCAGTCAAGGTCACCGTCGCCCTCAATTTCTTCGCCAGTGGATCCTTCCAGTCTGCAACAGGAGATATATCTAACATATCGTAATTCGCCATCCATCGCTGCATCCGGGAGGTCACAGAAGCTCTCTACAGAAGGAGAAGAGACTACATTTCCTTCCCCATCACCAGAGAGAAGCAGCGCGAGTGTGCATGTGGCTTTGCCAGGATAGCGGGATTCCCCATGGTGCAGGGCGCCATTGACTGCACTCACATCGCTCTGCGGGCACCTCATAACAATCCTGAGATATTCCGTAACCGCAAAGGCTACCACTCACTTAATGTGCAGTTGGTGTGCGACCACACACAGCGCATCCTCACCATTAATGCCCGCTATCCTGGCAGCAGCCACGATGCCTTCATCCTGTGCCAGACCGGTGTGCCAGCACTCTTCCAGCCACCACATCAAGCCTGTGACTGGCTGCTGGGAGACAAGGGCTATCCGATCTCCACTTGGCTCATGACTCCCTCCACAACCCCAACACTCCTGCTCAGCACTCATACAATGAGAGCCATGCTGCCACCAGGAACATCATTGAGCAGACCAGCGGGGTGCTCAAGCAATGGTTCCACTGCCTTGACCGCTCGGGAGGAGCCCTCCAGTACTCGGCTGAGCGGGTGTCACTTTTCGTCGTCGTCTGCTGCATGCTGCACAACTTGGCCATGATGAGGGGGCAGCCATTGCCACCAGGCATAGCCGCATCACCTCAGGAGGAGGAGGAGGAGGAGGAGGAGGATGAGGAGGAGGAACAGGAGCACGAACACCAGCGACGGAGGATCCAGCCACTCCATCGGCCTTGTGGAAGGGCGGTCTGTGACCGCCTCATTAGACTGCGGTTCCAATGAATTCGAGGCCACTTCCCGGATGCTCATCCAGTCCCCATCATTCCATCAATTTCTCATTCCATACCACACCCCAAAGCTGAAATGAGACACAGCACCATTTCTGCAACATTCTAACAATAAATTTATACACAATCAGTAACCACATATTGGCCCAAAAATTAGTCCCGCGACGCGAGAGTACGCATTGTGTACTCTCGCGTATTCTGTCACCAATTGCCGGTTTTCTGCATGCACTGCGCATGCGCTGAATACCGGCACTTGGTTTTTGGAAAAGGGGGCGGTTCCTCGGTGCACCGCGTGCGCGCTACAGGCTGCGCGCACGCTGTGCACTTAGTGCTTTGGACGCGCAGGTAAGGACGGAAGATTTTAGAAATGAAAAAAGGAGGAGTAAGACCCACTTTTAACAAGGTAAGTAGTGAATTAAGTATTATTTTGAATTTTTTTTAACAGGTATATCTTTTTTAGAGACTTTAAAGACAGGTAAGTTTATTTTTATAACTTTTTAAAAGATTTTAAATTTTTTCAAAAATTTAATTTTTTATTTAAAATGGTTAATTTATTTAACTATACTTATTTTATTAATGTGATGGTTTTTTTTAAATTTAATTGAGGTTTAGCTGTTATTTTGGGGGTGTGTAAGATTCATAGCTTTCACAGCACGTATGTGAAACTTATGAATGGAAGATGGTGTGCTGCCATTGGCTCTAACTGAGTCACGTGATCCCACATCTCGCACGAATTCACTACGCTGGTGGGATACGCAAGCACTGCCCAGCTGATGTCTAGAACATCAAGTTCGTGCGAGCTTTTTCTGAAAAAGCCAACGCGGAGTGAGAGATCGCGGGGAAGCCTTACCCCCACGTCAACACCCAGGGGTAGAAATTAGGTCGCGCCCCATTTGGGGTGCAAATATCGTCTGGACGCAAATATTAGCGCCTGGCGCTAATTATCGGCACTGACAGGAAACTTCACTTTTACCGCCCCGGGAGGTGAGTGGAGCGCTAAAGCAGGCGCTGCACACCTGTCTTAAGGCGCAAAGGCCAAGGAGTGAGGCGCTAACTCAGCGCGCGAGCGCAGCGCAGCTGCTGCCAGTTAGCGAGGGAACACAGACACACTGGCGCCGGACACTTCTTAAAGCGGGGGGGGCCACTTGCTCCCCAGCCACACCCTGCTCATTGCAGCCTTGAATCTCAGCCTGGAGAGACCTGTGAATCCATTTTGCTGCCAAGCATGGAGAGGGTGAGAGAACGCGCTCATCGCTTCACCGAGCGGGCCTTGGATGCTCTGGTTGGCGCAGTGGAGCGCAGACGATGTATGCTGTTCCCTGAGAGTGGCAGGAGGCCTTTGCCACGCGAGTTCAGAAGAGTGTGGAGGGAGGTGGCTCAGAGCGTCTCCTCCAGGAGCATGGTGCCCAGGACCCATACTCAATGCCGCAAAAAGTTCAACGACCTCACTCGGGTCGTCAGGGTGAGTGGCTTTTTCTCAATATCTCTCCATCCCTCCATCTTTACCTCACTCTATGGCCAGAGGGTCTTAAAACCCCAATGCACAACACTCATCCAACACCTATGGCCCTTTCATCAAACACACACACACATTCCACACTTTGCATACAGTAAGGGCTATTCACCTATGGGAGGCACATCAGGCAAGACCATGGCTGTATACAGTAAGGGCTATTCAAATATAGGAGGCACATCAGGCAAGACCATGGCTGTATATTGTAAGGGCTATTCACCTATGGGAGGCACATCAGGCAAGACCATGGCTGTATATTTACTCAGAAGCTGTCCTTTTTCTTGCAGGCTAAGCTGGCTCATAATAGGAGACAGCAGCAATGGACAGGTGGAGGGCGGCCTCAGCTGCAACCCCTCAGCGATCTGGAGGAGCGCGTCCACAGGATTGTGGCAAGCCGGGTGATCGGTCCCGTCGCCACTGGAGACGCCGACCCCGTTCTGGACAGCAATGGTAAGGTCATCACCTTTTTGTCCTCTGTCCTTCCACTTGTCCCTCACAACACCAGCCTTTGACACTTTCAATCCAACTTGCTAACTCGCTGCACTTATTCCTCCCTTACTGCCACCCTGTCCTCACGCTAAAGCCACTCTTGTACCTCCCTGCTTTCAGATGGTGATTCACCAGCTGAGGAGACGGGCCCTGAAGCTGCCACTGGGAGTGATGCTGCAGCTGAGGAGGAAGAGGAAGCCAGAGCATCAGTGCCACCCTCTCCCGAGGAAGCCCATGCCCACACTGGGAACATGCCTTCCCCGGAGGGGAGCAGGGGGGAAGGGGCTGATGAGGGTGAAGCTCCAGGACCCAGCGGGCTGCAGCAACGCCATGGGGGGGTAGGGAAGAACGGGGGCCTTCTCCCCAGAGGGAGAGTATGCCAGACACTCCTACTGCAATGGACGCAGAGGAGGAGCGGCTGATTGCAGAAATGAACACCCAGGCGGTGGGCATGCACACTGAGCTCATGGGTGCAGTGGGAAGGGTGCCCGAATGCATTGAGTCACTGGCAAGGAGTGTGGAGCACTTCGCTGTAGCACAGGCGGATGCCACACTAACGCTTAGTGCTGCAATTCAGTCACTGGCTGCCGTGATCCCATCTCTGACTGCTCTCATACAGACTCAGATGGAGGCCACGCGAGCACAGACTGCTGCCAACCTCGATGGTTCGTGCCCATGTCCCCGGGGCTGTCACCGCGCCGCAGCAGGCCAGCAATCTGTTCTCCGGCAGATTGCTCCGGATGCTGAAGTGCTGCCCCGTGGGAGTGCCAGTGTGTCGGGCGAGCAGGGAGTTGCTGTCCTCTCTCACGATGACAGCATTCCTGCTGCCAACACTGTCACTTCTCCACTGCACTTGCCACCGCCTGTAGGACAGACTGCTGCCGCCCATGCAGAGTTGGTGCAGTCTGCAGCCGGGCCCTCCAGGCCCAGAAGTGGTCGAGGCCGTCCTTCAGGGGCATCTGCAGTGTCAGGGTCTGACGAGCAGCAGCCTTCCACCAGCCTTGCTGCAGCCACTGAGGTCCCATTACGGAGGAGCAGTAGGGTTAGAAGGGGGGAAGTGCGCAAGGGAAGGAGATCACCCTCGAAGGGCAAAAAGTAGGAGGTGTGACAAAATGCTGGTCATTTTTTTATTAAAGGCCGAGGTTCATGGTCCAACTTTTGTTTAGTGTTTTGGACATTATCTCCAGGTTGTGAGAACCAGTTATGTTATTGACTGTTTTTTTGTGTTTATTTCTATGAGTTTGTCATGAGGAATTGATACACACAGAGTTTGTAAAATAAATAAGTTTCTGTATTCAAAATATACATGGCTGGTGGTTGGAATTATTGGTGCCTTGGCCGGCTTAGGGGTTGCGTGCTGGGTTGATTAATGTTGGTAGCAATGGCAGGGGCCCTAGAAGCGGCTTGCTATTAGCCGTTGACGGACGGCCCTTGCAGTTTGACCATTGTGGGCCGCCCTCCCGCCTTGGTGCTGCTGATGATCATCGTCCTCGTCCTCTTCCTCCTCTTCCTCCTCCTCCTCTGGTGGTGCTACAAGGCCTGGTGGCATTGGCTGGGTCCTGAGGATTGCCATGTTGTGCAACATGCAGCACACGACTATGAAGTTCAATACTTGCTCAGGCGAGTACTGCAGGGCTCCTCCGGAATGGTCCAGACAGCGGAACCGTTGTTTCAGCATGCCGATTGTGCGCTCAAAATGTTCCTGGTTGCTTGATGGCTTTCATTGTACCGCAGCTCAGCAGGGGTGTTTGGCGTACGGAGCGGTGTCATCAGCCAGGTGCTCAATGCGTACCCCTTGTCCCCGAGAAGCCAACCAACTGGCTGATGCGGTGCCTCGAAAACTTCTGCCACAGTAGTCTGGCGCAGGATAAAAGCATCGTGGCAGCTGCCAGGATAGTGGGCATTGACAGCGAGTATCAGCTGTCTGTGGTCACAGACCAACTGGACATTCAAGGAATGGAACCCCTTTCTGTTCCTGAATTCCTCTGCATTCTCACGCGTAGCACGCAAAGCCACATGCGTGCAGTCAATGGCGCCCTGCACCATGGGGAAGCCCGCTACCCTCGCAAAGCCCAGAGCGCGGTCACGCTGCTTGTCTGGGGTCATAGGGAAAGAGATGAAGTCTCGTCTCCTTCTGAAGAGGGCATTGGTGACCTGCCGGATGCAGCGATGCACCGTGAACTGGGAGATATTGGCGAGGTCCCCAACAGCAGCTTGGAATGAGCCAGTGGCGTAGAAGTTCAAAGCCACTGTGACCTTCACTGCCACCGACAGAGACGTCCTGGACCTCAGTTGAGGCTGCAGATCTGGCTGCAGCAGGTGGCAGAGCTCAGTGACCACCTCCTTGCTGAATCGCAGCCTTCGCAAACACAGCTCCTCGGACATATGGATGTAGGAGAGCTGTTCACGATATACCCTGGGTGGGTAAGCTCTCCTGTACATGCGCCTGATGGCCCTCCTCCGTCTGGCCATCATTGCCACTCTCTCTCTGCGTCTCTGTATCCTCTGATTCAGCTGGAGCAGGACGACGCCCCCAATCAGTGCAGCCCCCATATTCTCTTTGCCAGAAAAGTAATGAGGGACAGCAACTAAAGTAGCAACAAAGTTAGGATGAATAGGCAAAACTACCTCACAAAGCGTTGAGTCAATGTAGAAGTCTCTCTCTCTCTCTCTCTCTCAGAACGAGTGGTGCATAAATGTCGACCACAGAAAAAGACAGGAAGAGGCCCCCTTTAAATAGCGCCCCCCCCCCAGCCCCACAGCGATTGATAGCGTTCCAGTCTTCCGGTCGTTGGAAGCGCCAGGCGGTAAGGCAGGGGGCGCCACTCAATTTCCGCTCCGGGGCGCCCCAAGGGCGTTGCACCATGGAATGACGTCATAATCTGCGCGCGCAGGTGGTCGCAGCGGTAAGTTTTAGCGCCGCCGCACAATCTCAAGTTAAGTTCTCGAGCGGCGCAAACAGCGCTGCGCCCGGGCGTTAGCGGCTTTGCGCCCCATTAGCGCCCTCTTAAGGCGCTAACGGGAGGCGCAACCAACTGAATTTTTACCCCTCAGTCTTTAATTTCTGGGCCATTTTCAACAATATTAACTAATGACCCTTGTGTAAACCCTTACTTTCCCTCATTACAGTGCCTTTTCCGAATCTAGTGCTCCTACGTAGTGTCTCCCCAGTGGCTGCTGAGTGTCAGTGCCAGAAACTACACATGGCCCTACAGGACACCCTTGACCAGCTCTGGGCCTGGAAGGCCCGGCTGTACACTGCGCCTCCTCAGGCTGGCCGGCGGCAGCCTGGTCTGGCTGGATGACAGGCAGCAGCAAGGGCAATGGCGGAGTGGTAGTGGTGGGAGCAGGAATGCTGTCATCCTGAGAGAGGACAGCAGGTTCCTGCTCTATTGACCCACTCCCATTTCCCAGGGCAGCACCTCATCATCCCCACCAATCCGCTGCATCACAGATTGCTGGGCTGCTGCGACACGGTGAGATCCCAGGTGGACTGTGGTGGATCCAGCCACGATGGCAGCAGTCAGAGTGTAAGGGATTCTGACCCTGCGTGTCTCGCGGCCTGTGAGATTCACGCGGCTCTGTGCAGCCTGTATGTCAGTGCGGGTCTAGGCCTTGTTGCCTGTTCTGGTCTCCAGCCAGTCTGGGAACACTAGACACACCTGTGAGTGGTTCGAATCACTCTCCCTTACGGTTCTAGACACTGGACTTAGATGCGAGAGCAGTAATGGAGATGAAACTCATGTAGACTCGGTTTGAATGGTACGAAATGGAAAATCTTTATTGCATGATACTTAAAATTATGAAATACATGTCATAAGCACAGATTAATGACAGTACAATCTTACAAACAGTTATATAGTCGATCTTAGGGAAACGAGGAACGAACGGCACAAAGTAAATAGGGGCACACATTACAAATATCCTTAATCCTTAAACCCTCCCCTATCAATATCTATCCTAAACTAGATTCGTAGGATCTCGAGACTCATGCTCACCACTCGTGATAACTCGGAGAAATTCCGAATAGCTGATCGGATGTTTTTCACCGCAGCACCCACGTGTTGGTCAGGAGATCTCCTGGTCCCACTTGTTTACTTGCTTCTGCTGCTCCGGCTAGCAGGCTGGAACGTCTGCTGTGATGAAGATCTGTATTGGTGGCTTTCACATTCCAGTTACTTTGGGCACAGTCCAGTTATCATCGATGCAATATGTTTCGTTATAAGTTCGAAGAAGTCTTCCTGGCAAGGAAAACTTGGCTAATCGACCTACAGGCGCGGTCGGGATTTACTGACCGTGGCGATGGATATGGTCTTCCTCTCTTCTCATCTCATCTCATCTCATCTCGGGCCTTTTGGTTCCGATACCGGTTACCAATATAGGTCTTCGTTACGCGACACGAGGTAGATCCGAACGGATCAGAAAGTTCAACAGTCTTTTCAGAAGAGGCAACAGGCAAGCAGAAGCCCAACTACGAGTACACAGGAGCAGCCACGATGATAAGAGCAGCAAGAGAAAGATGGACGGTTTGGAGCCTGCAATTATAGTGCAAAATCTTCCGTTTCCCGCCCAACTATAATGTCCATTCTTTTGTTTAGGGTCTGGCGCTCAAATGTCTTGTATGGGTGATCTCCGTTCTTAATGGGTTTCGGGGCTACTCGTAAATGTCTGAGTACCTGTTAATATTTCTCCCATTGTTAAATCGGTCGGTGTTCTCCCTGGAGGGGTTTGGGGCTTCCAAGTGTCCTGTATAACTACCTGCTAACGGCTCTCTCATCGTAGAGTCGTTGGGATTTTACATATTAATGTCTTTTGGATGGGCCCTTGATTACTCGGTACAATGGCTTTCCTTTGTACCTGGGAGACCGATTTCAGTATTTATGTGTATACTGCAAACCCATAATGTCTCGTGTATTATCTTCACTGTGCTGACTCTTAATCGATCTTGCACAAATGTTTATTGGAACGCCATCTTGTCTGCCTGTTGAAAAGTCTAGAATGTTCTGTCACGAGGTGCGGCGGCCATTTTACAGGCTGCTTGTGTCCACTTTAAACCTGTCAGCATTCTGCTGAAATAAAAGCTGTTTGAACGAAACTCTGTGTTTTCTCCTTATTAACAAAATCGCGATATATTGCGAATTCTACAGTCCCTCCTGTTGATGCGAATAACTCCGCTTATCGTATCAAAAATCATAGTGGTGAGCAATATTATCTCGATTTCTCTCCGAATCCAGCAAATTAATCCCATAAATTTAACCTAGCTAGGGTCTCTGTGTCGTCCTTATTTCCCAAGAAAATTACATTTTATATCACCGTAGGCATTATTTGCCCTTAAACTTACACCACTTGTTTTCCTTCCCGGCGTAACCAGGCCGATGCCTCTCGTATCACCTGTATATTCATCTTTTATTCAGGGAAAGGAAAAGCAAAACCCAAAACCAAACAATCAACACCATCACCAAAATAATCAAACCCCAACTCTTAAAACATGTCGAGTTTCCAACGTATTTACAATCTCTGAAAAATCATAATTGAGTACAAGCTTCCGCGGCGCACGTGGCGCGCGGGAGTGACGCCATTTTCCGATCACACGGTGCTTTCATCGTGCACGCGCACGTAACGTTCTCGCCACTCTCCCGTGTTTTCATGCTTGGTGAGGCGTTTGTCTCTTTTACAATGTACGACCAATAGGTACACTACAATAAACACTTGACATACGACTAAAATGTGGGAGGCTATTCTGATCCATGAAGGCACTTCAATATTAGTGAACAGATTCCACCACGGTGGAATCACTATATCCAAAATGTCTGTTCCTATTTCGACAGTTTTCTGCTCTAATGTGTAAAAATGTTTCTGTGACACCGCGACGGCTTTTAAAAGTTTGGTGAGGTGTTCAGGGAGATGGGGAATGAGGTATCCAAAATGCGCGACGAATCGCTGCAAGTCGGTGAAATTCTCTTTTACTGTAAGATGAACAGTGGATGGTTCAGGGATTGGGATAATTCGCTGTTGTGCTACTTGAACTTCCGCCCTGGGTTTAAAACAGAAACTGCTGTCACTCACCGGACACCGGCTACGGTTTCCATGCTGGTAGTGTTGCGCTGCAGTGGTAACACAATATGTTCCACCCCCGATGTATGCTACCTGCGGAGGCACATGATCTTGTGCCATTGCCTCCATGGTGCAATTCATGAACTTGGCGCCAGTCGTTCTGAACCCGCACTGTGGTGTTAAAAAGGCATTCAAGTGCTGGGGGCACAGTATTATGTGTGCTCCCCTGCCACGACAACCAGAGAGATCTGTACCTGTCATCGTTTGCTCCCAGCGGATGACGTAAGGTGGAACCGCTGCGTAACGAATGTGGGCTCCCCCCTGAATGACACCAATGTTCTCTACCCGATACACCGGGGCGGGCTTTGCTGTGTCGCCCAAAACCGGCATACGTAATACTATTCCCATAATAGTATGGTTTGATCGTCCGCAGTCCACGGGGACTGGGTAAGCTTCTGAAGCTAGCCTGAGCTGGCACGGACTTAATGCGTTCTGAAAAGGGTGGAGCGCCCGCAGGTGTTTGTTACTTATCCAGGACGGGACCAAACCTTGTTTTAAATCCTCCAAATTACTGCGGCCCTCGCCCAGTAACCACGCCCCGTAAAGCACGCACACCTCGTTCTGCGCAGCTTGGTCGGATGCATTCCGATCTTCCCTAATCAGGGCATTTACCGTCTTTGCATGTTTCTCCAACTCTGCTATAATTTCCTTTAAATGGAGAGTCATGGCTTGGTCCTCGTGTAAACCTGACCCTACCACTTTATTCTCATCTGTTAGAATGTCTTTTAATTGTGTCTTTAGACCATTAATCTGGGTCTGCAGCTCCACACTGTCTAGAGCGTTGACCACAGATGTACCCGTGTTAAAAGCAGTGAACGCATCGTTCACCAAACCCCTTCTTTGCCTCCCTACTTGATCCAAAACTTCCTGTGGTGCGGTGTACAAACTTGTTTTATCAATTTCCGCGAAATCGAATTCGTAAAATTGTCTGAACATCTTGGTCAACAGGACCTGATACAACTGTTCCGTCTTTTTGGGGCACCACTCTGGTAACCGCACCTCGGTGAGATTTAAAATCACCGAGGCCACCGCGTAATGTACCCCCTGAAATAGTATCTGGTCTGTGGGGACCAGTACCAAACCATTCCCGGGTCCCTTACTAGTTTTAGGGCACCCTTCTTCCTCAGCTAGAACCACCGGAATCGTGGGCGGGGCTTTGCGTGGGCACGTAATGAGCTCAGTGGCATTTACTGGGATCGGGGAGAATGGGGCTCCGCACCCCCTGGTGCTCGCCTCCCACCTCATCCCCTGTCCGTTATCCTGCCATTGATTAATGAAAAATATGGAGATGCCTTTGGGGCAAACGTACTTTGACCCCCACATACATACATAAATTCCCTCATCCGGTTCCCACCATTTGTCCCAACAGACTTTCACTTGTCCGTCTGTCCCCGTAATTGTCCGATGGGTATTATTACCCAGTCGTTCCCACTCGACCGAAGAGTTCCTCATAGTGTTGCTCAGCTTTCGCAGCCACCACCATCGGCTCAATGGGACCTTCCCACTACAAGTCAAACAAATCCGTTTGCCGACGGTGACGCTGATCCTGGGTGCGATGATCCTTACTTTGGGGCACAGTAAAGAAGTCTCTTTGTAGGCAAACCCCGATGTGCTAGAATACTCCGTTGAGTTCGTTCCCAGCCATCCTGGCCACCTTCCCTTGTGGAAATAGGTGCTGGTCTCCTCTGCCTCCCGTCTTCCGGTCCCATCCACTGCGATGGGGGCCGTGTCCCCGGAACATCCAAACACCACGACATCCTTGGTGCGGCCTCGATAGGCCAATCCACATCCGATTACCCCGAGCAATACTAGAATTCGTTCCATCCTTCCTTGGTTCCTGTGATCAGATAGAATGAGGTAGCCAGCCTCGCAAAAGTCTCTGGCTTTTGTGAAGGGTGAGCGGGTCCCCTGACCTCGCCTCACGTAAACTTCAACGTTCGCTGAATAAACTTCAACTAAACCTATCTTTAAAACTCCCATCATTTTATCGTTTTCTGTTAAAAACACTACAAACTTAACCTTATTAAAACTATAAACTTAACCTTGAACTATGAACTTAAAACTTAACCTTGAACTATAAACTTAAAACTTAAAACTTATTACTATACAGTGCCGCCCGTTCTCAGGGCGGCCCCTTTAAATTCTGAGAAGGCTGCTGCGAGCTCTTCCCGACGGTGGGAGGGCACTGACCCTTCCCTCTGATCTGCCGCAGCCTGTTGCTGCGCTGACCCTTCCCTCTGATCTGCCGCAGCCTGTTACTGCTGCGATGTGGCCGGTCTGTATCTGGGTTATCTTAACCTTAAATTTTCGCCTTGGGGCAGGCTGGGGACATGACCACATCCTCCTGGGCTGGGGTTCTCTACTTGACCTACGGGGAGTTGCTATGGGCGGGGGTTCCGTGACGGACGGACCGGGTTCCGAGACTTCCATCGGGATGACCTGGGGTTCCATCACAGTCGCTGGCTCCGCCTCCGCTGACTCCGCCTCCCTAACCTCGGGGCTGGCAGTTCGTGGCTCCGCCCTGCTCGGCCCAGCAGGCGGCCCTTCACTCGTGATCTCTGCCTCCCCCGAGGACTGGTCGTTCAAAGCGGGCGGCCACATCTCTGGGAGCCACACCGGTACTCTCTGTGCTCCCATAGCGGCTGGCCCTGCCTCCTCTAGCTCCTCCCTCCTGTCTTCGGGACCTGCAGCTTGGGTGTCCACCCTGTGTTGATCTCTACCTACAGCCCCCATTCCCTCCAGACCGTTCCTCAGGAACCACCCGTCATCATCACTATTCTCATCTGCACTATCCTCATCTGACCCGGGTACCCTGAATTCTTCCTCATCTAACCCCCAATTCCAGAAAAACGCTGCATGATCGTCCGGGATGTCCCTTCCCCTGATGCAAGCTGCTATGCCTGCCTGTGTGCCTTGTGGTCCTACCTGGGGCTGTGCTTTCCCACTGGCGGGATTTACCCCTGTAGTTTTCCCTTGCGCACCTGGCTGGTACAGTTTGCATTGGTTTGCATCCTCATACTCCCGGCTTTTGGCTACCCTGTAGGCTGCTTTTATCTCACTAAGCTGCGCTTCTAGCCTGAGCACGTCTAACTTTCCCATTGATCGGGCGTTCTCCTCCCGCAGGGCCTGCTCTCTAAGCTGCCCTTCCAGCCCATCTATTTTCCCTATTAAGCGGGCGTTCTCCTCCCGCAAGGCCTGCTCTTTTAACCTGGCCTCCTCACCGCAGACCCCCTCCTGTGCGTGTCTTTTAAAAGGACACAGGTAGGCAGGCTGCGTGGGCTCTAGTCATTGGGTACTATTAGACGGTCCTGCGGCACCTACGGGGCCGGTTGCGACCGCCACCTGTCCACGCGCATTCAAGACCAGCTTGCGCATGGCTCCTAACACTGCTTCGAGGTCGTCAGGAGGGGTGGGTGCACTAGCTTCCCTAGCCGGGACAGGCGCCTGGGCTCGGACCGCGGGATTTTTATCCTTGGAATCCTTCCAAGGGTTCCTGCAATGCTTGCGCCAGTGCCCTGTCTTCCCACACCCGTAACAAGCATTACTTGCCTGTGGGGCGCGATTACCCTCCTGATGCCACTCTCTTTGATACGGGGCTGCGGGTCGTACCTCATGTACTCTTCCCTTAAGGGGACGTGTTGCCATACCCCTTATATTGCGATAACCTAACGTGAGTCGATTCAAGACCGACTCTTCCGTAATGTTGGGGTCATTGGGATCAAACCATGCTTTTGCCTGCTCTCTGACGGCTGGTAAACTGTTGGCTATTATGCACCTAAGCCAATGAGTTAAAGCGGTGCCTTCCACATCTTCGCGCTCGGGCGCACCTAGGCAGCTGCGCTCATATACTGGCCACAGCCTGTCGGCAAAAACCTTCGGGGGTTCTCCCTCCATCTGCACTGTCTGTCCCACTCTGGCAAACGGACCTTCGTCGTTCGCCCCCAACACTTCCAGGACCTCATTCTTTAATTCCTCGTAACTCTTGGTTCCCCTCTTGCTCTCCCCTGAGAGACACTGAAGGACCGAGCTGTCTAATGAGAACAGCAGCATTTTTGCTGTCTCCCCATCATCGCAGCCGTTAATGGCTGCGGCTTGCTCAACTTCTCTGAAATGTACGGAAGGGTCGTCTGCCTCGGTCAGCTTCCGTACGTGATTTATCATAGCTCTCAGCTGATGTGAACTGTGAGGCAACACCAGCTGTCCGAGGAGATCCCCCGGTTCTTCCCCACCGTTTCTGCTTGGGCCCCTTTTAATACCCGTTACTGGATACAACGATCCCTTTCCTACTTCTTTTTCAATGGGCTCTTTTGTTTCTTCCATTGCTTCCTCCCTAACCCAGGTTTCTGAATAGCTGGGTGGCGCGGAGGGCGCAGTGGCTACTACTTCTTCTGCTTTACTTGGTGGGGATTTTCTAAATCTCTCATTTATCAGCGGCTGGTGTGCCGACGGATTGATAAGGCACACCATGCCGTTCGCATTGTTCACGGCCTTTTTGAGGTGCTCTATCTCCCTTTGGCAGGCGCTATGATCGGCTCCCTGAAACTTATCCTCAAGGGCCAACTTATATGCCGCCCTAACCCCCGTTAAGCTCTCTTCTTGAGTTCTTATCTGGGCAGCTTGGCGGTTACATCTTTCCTTTAACCTGCTCTCATTCAACTTTGCCTCAGTGACCTGGCACTCGAGATAATCTATCCTTGTTTTAAGGTGACTGGAGACTTCCTGGCTTTCTTGGTTCAACTCATTTAAATTCTTAATGAGCACCACCCCTCCAGAAACCTTCTCATCCATTTCTCCCTCTAAATGACTGATTCGAGCTACTAGCGCTGTAATGGTCTGGTTTGAAATCTGAACCTGCCTTTTGTAACACATAAGCCAGACTGCTTTCTCAAGTGTCTTTCTATGTTCTTTACTATCTGTCCACCTTTCAGCTGCCTCTAGTGGGCTTTTATCCGCTAACAATTCACTTATCCATTTCTTAGTTAGATTAACCTTTCCAAACACATAATCCGCTATCTTTTCCTGCATAACATTTCGTACAGTCATTCCAAAATCTAACACACTACCCTCTCGCTGCCAGTGTCCTGCCGCGGTCGCCATTTTCTGTAAGGGATTCTGACCGTGCGTGTCTCGCAGCCTGTGAGATTCACGCGGCTCTGTGCAGCCTGTATGTCAGTGCGGGTCTAGGCCTTGTTGCCTGTTCTGGTCTCCAGCCAGTCTGGGAACACTAGACACACCTGTGAGTGGTTCGAATCACTCTCCCTTACGGTTCTAGACACTGGACTTAGATGCGAGAGCAGTAATGGAGATGAAACTCATGTAGACTCGGTTTGAATGGTACGAAATGGAAAATCTTTATTGCATGATACTTAAAATTATGAAATACATGTCATAAGCACAGATTAATGACAGTACAATCTTACAAACAGTTATATAGTCGATCTTAGGGAAACGAGGAACGAACGGCACAAAGTAAATAGGGGCACACATTACAAATATCCTTAATCCTTAAACCCTCCCCTATCAATATCTATCCTAAACTAGATTCGTAGGATCTCGAGACTCATGCTCACCACTCGTGATAACTCGGAGAAATTCCGAATAGCTGATCGGATGTTTTTCACCGCAGCACCCACGTGTTGGTCAGGAGATCTCCTGGTCCCACTTGTTTACTTGCTTCTGCTGCTCCGGCTAGCAGGCTGGAACGTCTGCTGTGATGAAGATCTGTATTGGTGGCTTTCACATTCCAGTTACTTTGGGCACAGTCCAGTTATCATCGATGCAATATGTTTCGTTATAAGTTCGAAGAAGTCTTCCTGGCGAGGAAAACTTGGCTAATCGACCTACAGGCGCGGTCGGGATTTACTGACCGTGGCGATGGATATGGTCTTCCTCTCTTCTCATCTCATCTCATCTCATCTCGGGCCTTTTGGTTCCGATACCGGTTACCAATATAGGTCTTCGTTACGCGACACGAGGTAGATCCGAACGGATCAGAAAGTTCAACAGTCTTTTCAGAAGAGGCAACAGGCAAGCAGAAGCCCAACTACGAGTACACAGGAGCAGCCACGATGATAAGAGCAGCAAGAGAAAGATGGACGGTTTGGAGCCTGCAATTATAGTGCAAAATCTTCCGTTTCCCGCCCAACTATAATGTCCATTCTTTTGTTTAGGGTCTGGCGCTCAAATGTCTTGTATGGGTGATCTCCGTTCTTAATGGGTTTCGGGGCTACTCGTAAATGTCTGAGTACCTGTTAATATTTCTCCCATTGTTAAATCGGTCGGTGTTCTCCCTGGAGGGGTTTGGGGCTTCCAAGTGTCCTGTATAACTACCTGCTAACGGCTCTCTCATCGTAGAGTCGTTGGGATTTTACATATTAATGTCTTTTGGATGGGCCCTTGATTACTCGGTACAATGGCTTTCCTTTGTACCTGGGAGACCGATTTCAGTATTTATGTGTATACTGCAAACCCATAATGTCTCGTGTATTATCTTCACTGTGCTGACTCTTAATCGATCTTGCACAAATGTTTATTGGAACGCCATCTTGTCTGCCTGTTGAAAAGTCTAGAATGTTCTGTCACGAGGTGCGGCGGCCATTTTACAGGCTGCTTGTGTCCACTTTAAACCTGTCAGCATTCTGCTGAAATAAAAGCTGTTTGAACGAAACTCTGTGTTTTCTCCTTATTAACAAAATCGCGATATATTGCGAATTCTACAAGAGCTTGCGTGGCATCAAGCTGAGACTGCATGAGAGCAGTCTGAGACTGGATGGCATCAACCATTGACTGCATTACAGCACTAAGACGTTGCGTCGCTTCCGCCTGTGCTGCAATGGATGCTGCCACATCGCCCATCACACGTGGCATGAGGTCTGGGTCCCCATGGTCTCTCTGGGAGCCCACCATCCTTCGCAGACTGCCAAGGATGGGCTCCATGGTGTGCGCAGAGCTCTGTGCAATGTTGGAGGCGGACTCCTCCACGCTCCTTACCATTGCCAACAGGCTCTCGGGCACCATTACACCTATGATCTCGGTGTCCATGCCCATCACCCTTCTTGTGAATGCCTCCCCATCGAGGTCCTCATCTGAGTTCTGCACATCAGAACTCGCGCACGAACTCACCCTCCGGGGAGCTGGCTCCCGAGCTACCCTTTCCCCCCAGCCTTGCTGCAGCCCACTCGTCCCCGGTGCATCACCCAGTGCAGACCCCTCTACTAAACTTGCCTCTAAAGATCACGTAGTGCCAGTATCTGAGCTGCTGCCTGCGGGGGAGAGATGCAGTGAAGCGGTGCTTTGCTCCTCCTCCTCTTCTCCCTCCCCACTCTCACTGGGAGGCTGAGGGACAGGCTGGTCAGCTGGTTGCTGATTCTCTGAAAGCATAAAGGCACAAGACTTGCGTTAAGGTGAGGGCAGGGGGGCAGGAAGGGAGCAAGGAATGCAGACAGTATAATGAGCTGGAAAGTGGGAAAGGCTTGTGGTGTGAGGGGGAAGTGGGATGGGAGAAGGAGAGGGGATGAACATACCGTTGTTGTCACCAAGGGGGTCGACGGCGCCGAGGGGCACGGCGCCCACCACCTGCTGCCCAATGAGTCGCAGCACTCGCTCCTCCAGGTCTGAAAGCTGCTGGAGCTGCGCATCACCCCTGCCTGTTCTCTGCTGCTCCCTCCTATTGAGGGCCATCTTGACCTGCAAGAGAAACGAATGTGTGTGAGTCAGAGTCCAGCTATGTGTCTGGTAAATATGCCTGCCGTAGTTGAATAGCTGTGATTGTAGACAAGCCATTCAGCACCTCGAGCTTGTTCTGCCATTCAAATAGACTATGACTGACCTGTATCTTAACTCCATTTACCCGCCTTGGTTCCATATCCCTTAATACCCGTGCCTAACAAAAATCTATCAATCTCAGTTTTGAAATTATGGACCTCCTGTTATTCTAACATCTGTTGTGATTATGTTATTGGAATCTATAATTAAGGACAGAGAGACTGAGCACTCAGAGAAATTTGAGCTAAATCAAGAGAGCCAACATGGGTTTGTGAAGCGTAGATATGCCTGCCATAGTTGAATAGCTGTCGCTGAAGGTAAGCATGCAGGTACAGCAGGCGGTTAAGAAGGCAAATGGTATGTTGGCCTTCATAGCGAGAGGATTCGAGTACAGGAGCAAGGATGTCTTGCTGCAGTTGTACAGGGCCTTGGTGAGACCACACCTTGAGTATTGTGTGCAGTTTTGGTCACCTTATCTGAGGAAGGATGTTCTTGCCATCGAGAGAGTGCAGCGAGATTCACCAGACTGATACCTGGGATGGCAGGAATGACGTATGAAGAGAGATTGGGTCGATTAGGCTTATATTTGCTAGAGTTTAGAAGAATGAGAGGGGATCTCATTGAAACTTATAAAATTCTAACAGGACTAGACTGACTAGATGCAGGAAGGATGTTCCCGATGGTGGGGGAGTCCAGAACTAGGGGTCACAGTCTAAGGATAAGGGGTAAGCCATTTAGGACTGAGATGAGGAGGAATTTCTTCACCCAGAGAGTGGTGAACCTGTGGAATTCTCTACCACAGAAGACAGTTGAGGCCAATTCATTAAATATATTCAAGAAGGAGTTAGATATATTTCTTAAGGCTAAAGGGATCAAGGGATATGGGGAGAAAGCAGGGACAGGTCACTGAATTTGGATGATCAGCCATGATCTCATTAAATGATGGAGCAGGCTTGAGGGGCCGAATGGCCTACTCCTGCTCCTATCTTCTATGTTTCTATGGTAGGTCATGTCGAACAAACCCAATTGATTTTGTTGAGGCAGTAATTAAAGTAGTAGATGGGAATATCTATGGATGTAGTTTATATGGACCTCCAGAAAGCATTCGATAAGGTTCCACATAAGAGACCGTTAGCTAAAATTAAAGCTCATGGAAATGAAGACAAATTATTGACCTGGTTGGGAGATTGGTTAGGCGGTAAAAGACAGAGAGTTAGGTTAATGGGTATGTATTCGAATTGGAAGGAAGTTGACTAGTGGTGTCCCACGAGGATCTGTGCTGGGGCCTCAACTATTCACTATATTGATTAATGACTTAGATGACACAATAGGGAGCCATATATCCAAGTTTGCCGATGACACAAAGATTGGTGGCATAGTAAGTAGTGAAGCATAAAATTACAAAGAGACATTGATAGATTAAGTGAGTGGGCAGATGGATTTCATCATAGATAGGATTGATCCGAGTATTATTTAAATGGTGAAAAGCAAGCAACAGTGGAGGTCCAAAGAGACTTAGGGGTCCACTTACACAGATCACTAAAATGTAGTAGTCGGGTACAAAAATATAATCAGAAAGGCGAATGGAATGTTAGCCTTTATAACTAAAAGGCTAGAATACAAAGGGGAGGAAGTTTTGCTACAGCTGTACAAAGCCCTGGTTAGACCACATCTGGAGTATTGTGTACAGTTCTGGGCATCGCACCTTAGAAAGGATATATTGGCCCTGGAAGGAGAGCAGCGCAGATTCACCAGAATGTTAGCAGGGCTCCGAGGGTTAGATTATGAGGAGAGATTACATAAACTAGGCTTGTATTCTCTGGAATATAGACGGTTAAGGGGTGATTTGTTTGAGATTTTTAGGATTTTGACAGGAATTGATAGGGTAGACAGACAGAAACTTTTTCCACTGGTGGGACAGTCCAGGAAAAGGGGCTAGAAGCTTAAATTCAGAGCCTGGCCCTTCGGGGGTGAAGATAGGAAACACTTCCACACGCGAAGCGTGGTAGAAGTGTGGAATTCACTCCCACAAAAAGCAGTAGGAGCTAGCTCAATTAATAATTTTAAATGAGACCGATAGATTTTTGCTAGACAAGGGTATTAAGGGATATCGAGCCAAGGCGGGTGAGTGGAGTTAAGATACAGATCAGCCATGATCTCATTGAATGGCGGAACAGGCTCGAGGGGCTGAATGGCCCATTCCTATGTTCTGATGTTCACATGGGTGTAAACCGTGACAAAAGGAGGTGCTACCACTGAGCCAGCGCTGTGACTGGAATAATTTATTGGAGCCAGATAAGTTAAGCACTTTCACAGAAGGTTCTTTGCCCGCCACCAGGCATTGCTTTCCTCAGTTTTGCGTTGCGTTGCAGCATCTTTGTGACTGCTGCCTGGGATCAGCCGACGCAATTTGTATGAAAACACTTGTTTCCGTCACCGCTCCCACTTCACATTTTGCTACTTGAGACGCTGCCTGCGATCAGTGCTGTTGTGGGTTTATTTTGTTGCATATTTTACCACTTACGCCTCGTCCCGTCACCGGCTGATCCGACGCTGAAGTGGCGCACGGTGTTTCTCGGGCCTCGCCCCCGCGGTGTCGCCGGAATGGCGACACATTGGCGCAGAATTTGCTGGGGAAATAACGGCGAGTTTAACGGCTCCCAGCCGTTTGTGGCGAGGACGAGGTTCCTCGAGGGGCCGTGGGTCGCCACTAATTGCTGGACGATTTGCGCCACTCCGCCGTCAGCCTCGCGGAAACGGGAGCTCGCCCCGTGAGTGTCCAGAAATTGCTGCCTCTGCGCTGTTAAAAACGAATTAAACTCGTCGCAGAAAGTTAGGGCTGGTACTTAACGGCGTAAGGAATCTTTTGATGAGGAGATTTTATATTCCTGCAATACCTCTCAACCTCTCTTAATCCAATTTTCCTCTCTCTCTCTCTCTTTACATTAGAACATTATCCCACATTACAACAGTGACGACACTCCAGAAGTACTTCATCGGCTATAAAGCGCTTTGAGACGTCCGGTGGTCGTGAAAGGCGCTATTTAAATGCAAGTCTTTCTTCTTTCTTTCTTTAATTCTCTCTCTCTCTATCTAATTTGATTCTAACTCACCCTATTTCCTTCTCCGCTGTTCCTCTGTTTCTTTCTCAATCCTTGAATCTCATTGGTTAAGGAGGTGCGCTGTGGGTCTCGCCGTCGACTGAGTGACCAGACGCCCCGCTGCCCTCGCTGCGCCATTATCAGCTCGCACCTCCAGCAACTTGCGGCGCAATAACGTTTTCGAGCTGAAGAGTTGCAGGGAAAAAAAAATATCTTAACAAACGGGGCTCGCCGCGAGATGCCTCGCTCCTGCAAAGTCTCGGCCAATATCAGATCGCTTCTGGCGTTTTACTCATTTGATTATTCCTTCAGCGTGCCAGACGTCTGGCTATTTGGGTTTTGCATTCAATATTTTAGATCAGAGCTTCATCAAGCGTAAAGCACCCCACCAAATGGCACATTCTTGAGTCAGTAATAGTACAAGTAAATCTATGGCTTTGAGTGATCGTATTTCTTTTAAGTCAGGTGTTCAGAGTGACTGACTCACTGCTAAATTTGACATTTTTCATATGAGATCCCAGCTAACCTTTTTGCAGCTGCCACTCAATAAAGTTTCGATATATAAAGAAACAAGAGGAAAGCAATAACAGTGGAATGCTTCTGGCCATATTTCATTAGTGCAAGTATTCAACTCTCTGTCAATGCAGACCAGGGGCGGACATATAGGTTAGAGAGGGGTTACTGGATAAAAGGTTGTGAAGAATTACAGCAATGGCCTGTGACTGTCATTACTCCTGACAGCGCTGATATTGCTTTCAGATCACCTTCATCATCACTGTCTTAAGCGCACAGCTACCCTTTGCAAACCTCCCCTGTCCAGTTGGACTTTCCCAGCGTGTAGCTAAAACTCTGATATGTTGGAGTCAGACCCTCCAGGAACTAAAAACATGAATCTCCAGGACACTGCTGTGAGCAACACCCCTGGGAGAAAAATCACAGGGGCATTAAAAAAAAAGGTGCTTTCTTCCCATTTTCTTTGATACTTTTGTTTATTGATGATAAGAACATAAGAAACAGGAGCAGGAGTCGGCCAATCGGCCCCTCGAGCCTGCTCCGCCATTCAATAAGATCAGGGCTGATCTTCTACCTCAACTCCACTTTCCCGCGCTCTCCCCATTACCCCTTGACTCCCCTGTAGTTCAAATGTCTGTCAATCTCTGCCTTGAATATATTCAATGACTCCGCCTCCACAGCTCTCTGGGGTAGAGAATTCCAAAGATTCACGACCCTCTGAGTGAAGAAATTCCTCCTCATCTCCGTCTTAAATGGACGAACCCCTTATCCTGAAACTATGCCCCCTAGTTCTAGACTCTCCAGCCAGGGGAAACAACCTCTCAGCATCCACCCTGTCGAGCCCCCTCAGAATCTTATACGTTTCAATAAGATCACCTTGTATTGGAATTGGAGAAAATCGGCTGTTTGAGCGGGCGGGGCGGTTGGAGGCGGGAGGTCATGTGACAAAACCCTCCAGGAATACGCCCGGCTGGAGTTGGCGTCCCGAGTTGGAGTTTAGCAAAGCGTCATGCGGGATCAAGCCAACCTCCGAGGTGCGCTGCTCCATCACTCCGCGGATTTTCAGCCGGCAGAGCCTTGCTTCGAGGCGCCACTCGAAAGGAAATTGCTTAATTCCACCCCCCGCCCCCCCCCCCCCCGAGCTGCCTACGGCACTCAATCCCGGCCGCCACAGATCAGCTGTAAATTGCTTAATGCGCTGCACTCACTTTGCAATTGTGATTATCCTAATGTGCTGCAGCTCGCTCCCTGATAGGATCTTAAAGCTAAGCTGATGGCCAAGCCAGCCGATCTGTCAGCACGTTGTCTCGTTTCAGCAAACAGTGGCTTGTGGTGCCAGCCGGCGATATGACCGCGGGTGCTCGGAAACGGCGCGCCCTCTGCCCCACTGGCAAACGTTACCTTCTCCCTTTGGTGAGTTTCCAGATGTGGGTGTTCATGGTCGCCTTCATTATTTTACAATAGACATCTGGACGTTTCAGGAACCCACAAAAATATTTGGCTTGAAAAAGAATTGGAAGGTAAACCGCCAAGGAACGCTAGTCTCGAGTGCCAGCTTGGCTCAGTACTTCTGACTCGAGGACCAGAGGAATTACTGGACGACAAAAGACCAGGGTCCATCTCGTTCACCTTCTACCATCCTGGTCGTCACACGGTGGCATAGTGGTTAGCACTGTTGCCTCACAGCGCCAGGGACCCGGGTTCGAATCTAGCCTCGGGTGACTGTCTGTGTGGAGTTTGCACATTCTCCCCGTGTCTGCGTGGGTTTCCTCCGGGTGCTCCGGTTTCCTCCCACAGTCCAAAAATGTGCGGGTTAGGTTGATTTGGCTATGATAAATTGACCCTTAGTGTTAGGGGCGATTAAATATGTGGGGTTACAGGGATAGGATGGGATATGTTAGGGGGAATTAAATACGTGGGGTTACGGGGATAGGGTGGGATATGTGTCGGTGCAGGCTCGATGGGGATTCTGTGTGAGGAAGCAGGGATAGGGTACTGGATTTGGATGATCAGCCATGATCGTATTGAATGGTGGAGCAGGCTCGACGGGCCGAATGGCCTACTCCTGCTCCTAGTTTCTATGTTTTCTATGATACAACGATAATGGAGTTGTTGACTAATCACAGCGATCAATCTCTTATTAATTAGTCTACAATTTCCCACATTACAACAGTGACTACACTCCAAAAGTACTTCATTGGCTGTAAAGCGCTTTGAGGCGTCCGGTGGTCGTGAAAGGCGCTATAGAAATGCAAGTATTTCTTTCTTTCTTTACAACAGACACAGACATGAGGTGAGGAAAACTCCCAGTGGTGGAGAGCTTTGGGAACCAGAGGTCCAAAGTCACCTCTTCCTCCCGAGCACGCTACATTCACCTCATGTCATGTCTCAAATTACTCTTTTACCGTATCCCAAAATATTAATTTCTGAAAGAAGTCGATCTGATTTGAATTCGAATGAATCAATACCAACTGCTCCCTCCGTCTCCATTAGCACTCAGCTGGAGTATTGCGGACAATTCTGAGCCCCACACTTTAGGAAGGATGTCAAGGCCCTTGGAGAGGGTGCAGAGGAAGTCTACCAGGATGATACCAGGGGATGAGGGACTTCAGTTATGTGGAGAGATTGGAGAAGCTGGTATTGTTCTCCTTAGAACAGAGAAGGTTAAGGGGAGATTTAATAGAGGTCTTCAAAACGATGAGGGGTTTTGAGAGAGCAAGTGGGAAGAAACTGTTTCCTCCGGCAAGTGGGTCGGTAACCAAAGGTCACAGGTTTAAAATAATTGGCAAAAGAAGTAGTGGGGAGATGAGGAGAAATTTCTTCTCTGAGAGCTGGAACGCACTACTTGAAAGGTTGGTGGAATCAGATTCCACAAGAACTTTCAAAAGGCAATTGGACAGGTTTTTGAAGAGGGCTAATTTGCAGGGTTATGGGGAAAATGCTGGGGAGTGGGAGTAATTTGGCAGCTCTTTCAAAGAGCCGGCGCAGGCTCGACGGGCCGAATGGCTCAGTTGCGTGCTGTAAGATTCTACGATTCTATGGTCTTGCTAGGGAACCTGTTCCAATAGATTGGCCAATCGCTCACTAAAACAAAGGGGGCAATTTTAACCTAAACCACCCATTTGAAAGTGATGGCTCGGGTGCAACGCTGGTTTTACACCCCGCCCCAAAATCTACTCTCCTTTGAAGTCAACGGAGAGTAATATTGGACGGGACGCAAAACCGGCTTTCCACCCGATCCCGTGGGTTCCCCGCCCCGACGAGTTAGGTCAGGATTACCCCCGTTGTTTCCGCACATTAGTTTTGAATTTATCCCCCTTCACGCGCAGGCCCGTATCCTCTGGTTCTACTGTTTGATTGTGGGTTCATGCCTCACTACAGACTTGAGCGTAAAATCTAAGCTAATGGTCAGACCGAGATGTTAAGCCAGGGATCCAGCTGCCTGCTCAGGCGTTCCTGAAAGACCCCATTGCATAATGTGAGGAAGAGCAGGGGAGTTTTCCCACTGACCAGCAACGCCTTGATTTAAAAATTCTCATCCTTGTGTTCAAATCCCTCCGCGGCCTCACCCATCGACCCTTCAGCCACTGGGAACAGTTTCTCTTTATTTACTCTATCTAAACCCTTCATGATTTTAAACACCTCTATCAAATCTCCTCTTAGCCTCTATGCTCCAAGGTGAACAACCCCAGCTTCTCCAGTCTATCCACGTAACTGTAATCCCTCATCCCTGGAACCTTTCTAGTAAATGGCAGATTTTTGAATATTAAGGGTATCAAGGGATATGGGGATAGTGCAGGAAAGTGGAGATGATGTAGAAGATCAGCCATGATCTTATTGATTGGCGGAGCAGGCTCGAAGAGCCAAATGTCCTAATCCTGCTCCTATTTCTTATGTTCTTATGTAAATCTCTCCTGTACCCTCTCCAAAGCCTTCACATCCTTCCTAAGGTGTGGTGCCCAGAATTGGACACAATACTCCAGCTGGGGCCGAACTAGTGTTTTATACTGGGTTTAGCATAACTTCCTGGCTTTTGTACTCTATGCCTCTATTTATAAAGCCCAGGATCCCAAATGCTTTATTAACTTCTTTGTTAACCTGTCCTGCCACCTTCAAAAATTTATGCACAAGTACCCCCAGGTCTCTCTGCTGTTGCACCCCCTTTAAAATTGTACCATTTAGTGTGTATGGTCTCTCCTCATTTTTCCTACCAAAATGTATCACCTCACACTTCTCTGCATTGAATTACATCTGCCATGTGTCTCCCATTCCACCAGCCTATCTCTGTCTTCTTGAAATCTATTACTATCTTCCTCATTGGGCCAGAAATTCGGCTCCCTGGCTTCCCGCGGGTGCAAGGATCGCGCGCGCACCTACCTGCCGTTGGCCTCTGGGCCCACGGGGACTTCAGCTCCTGGGCCTCCTGCAGCTGCCGGCGCGCAGTGCTTGTGTATCCCAGGGGCGTAGTTAGTGCGATGCGTCCCCTGGGGTCACATGGGCCATGGAGAGCCAATGGCAGCAGACCATCTTTCATTCATAGATTTGACGGGAAGACCTGTCAAATCTATGAATACAGATCGGCCCCAAAACATCCCTAAAACTACAAATAAATTTTAAAAAATCCATCACATTTTTTAAATAACTATAAATTACATTAATTAACTATTTTAAACAAAAATTTAAATTTTTGAAAAAATTTATTATATTTTTTAACGGGGCTAAAACTAAACTTATCTTTCTTTAAAGTAATTAAAAAAGATAAATCTGTGAAAAAAAGGTTTAAATTTTAATAAAATCAACACTTACCTTGTTAAAAGAAAGCCTTGCGCCTCCTTTTTAAAGTGTATCTTCTCCGTGCTTACCTTCACGGAGGAACCTGTAAAAAAATCCGAAGTGTGAGGCGAACGCGCTGGCCCTCCGGCGTGCACGTTCAACCTCTGAACCCCTTTCCTCAGGGGAACGGAAGTGCCGGTTTCCCGCGCAAGCGCAGTGCGTGCAAGAAACCGGCACTTTCGTTCCGTCCACGGGTGAGTACGCAGTGCGTACTCACCCGACAACAGCTGAATTTCTGCCCCATTGTTTAATACACTTCCAAGTGCCCAACTCTTCCATCACATCCACCTCATGCTGAACATGGATTCCTAGGCCATTCAGCCTCAGTGGGTTGCAGACAGTAATTCGGGGACTGGCCACAAATTGGGCAACTTCATTAAAATTCTCGTTTCCATTACAGGGGGTCTTGAACGTACTTTGCACACCCACCTATGACGAAGAGTACGGCGAGTTGGCTGCTTCCTTGTCTCGTGCACGTCGCAAGAATGGGCATGAACAACAATAACAGCATAGTAAAACATCCCAAGGCGCTTTCACAGAGACCGCAACCAGGCAACAATCGGCACAAGCCAAAGAAAGAGATATTAGGAGGGGTGACTGAAAGGAGGAGCGTGCGGAGAGGCAGTGAGGTTTAGGGAGGACATTCCAGAGCTTAGGGCCGAGACGGCTGAAGGCACAGGCTGAACAAGTACTTCAATCTTCCCATCGTCAAACAAATTGTCAAATATCATAAACCAACCACACGTCAATCATACCAATAGTTGGATTATCTGACGGGGGGTGGGGAGCGGACAGTAGGATGCTAAAGAAAGATGAGCTGGATGGGACAAATGGCCTCGTTTATCTGTACCAATCATTGTGAGGAAGCATAGCCAGTAGACATTCTACACGAGTAACCTCCCACAAGCAGCCATGAGACAAATGCCTGGTTAATCGTTAACTAATTAATTAACTTAATTAATGAGGCCCAAACACTGATCCTTGCGGCACTCCACTAGTTACACCCTGCCATCCCGAAAATGACCCGTTCATTCCTACTACTCTCTGTTTGCTGTCCTTTAAACCAATCCTCAGTCCGTGCTAATATATTCCAAGAGCAGGGGGGGGAGTGCGACTATTTGGAGAGGTCTACCAAAAGAGCCAGCACCGGCACGATGGGCCGAATGGCCTCCTTCTGTGCTGTATCACTCTATGATTCTCATTGAAAAAAAATCTGCATCTGTTCCCAGTTTCCATTGTATTCTGCCTGGTTTCCCAAGTGTCACTAGTACCCAAAATCAACATTTTAAAAATTAAATTCTATTCATTAAAGTACATCTTTGCGTGAGGCAAATGACAGTACAATTGCTGCCGTGCTTGCAGCCTTTTTGGTATTATGAATGCTTATGAAAAAAAAAAATGAATCTGGCACGTAATACATGTGACACTACTGATAAAATCAAGGCCAGATATTAAGGGCTAATAATATTCTCTATTTTAAGCTTTTACACAAGGCGCCATAAGCAGAGATCTAATCTGTGGAGGGGAACGTGCACCTTCCAACATGTGTGCAGGAGTTTTACCCCATTCACATACCGATTAGAAAGTACATGGGATCCTTCAAAACCTCTATTGAGTTACTAGGCACTTCTGATTCTATTAAGGACCTCATCATTCAATGTTCTGTATAATTTCAGGTTTACAAGATGAATGTAAGGGATTCCAGCAAATGAATGTGTGCAGTTTAATAGGTTTTTTTTTTACAGTGCGGTTACGTGCTGTCTGAACGAATCAGTATACAGTTGTAAATTACAGTGCCTATTCCACAAATGTATTTTGTGCCAGGCTCCAGATTCTTAAGCAGCCTGACAGCTACCCCAAGCATCAAAAACACACGCTTAGTGAAGGAATCAGTATTACTCTTTCCGACCAGGGTTGAGTGAACCAGGATAGGAAAAACGCCGAGACGTAGACCGCTGCAAAAACATTGGGCCTGATTTTAACAACCCACCCCCCCCCCCACCCGCCCCAGCCATGACTGGTGGAAACTGGGCCGGTGGGGGGCGGGGTCAGTTAAAATGAGGGCTTTCATTTACCCTCCTCTGATACCACTGCTTTCCCACCATGTCCTGATGTTAACCTGATCTTTTGAGCAGGACACCCGCAGGATGTGGAGAGGTACCACCAACGCTGCCTCTCCGCAAGATCCTGCAAATCCATTGGCAGGATAGGCGCACCAACGTCAGTGTTCTCGCTCAGGCCAACATCCCCAGCATCGAAGCTTTGACCACGCTCGATCAGCTCCGATGGACGGGTCACATCGTCCGCTTGCCCGATACGAGACTCCCAAAACAAGCGCTCTACTCGGAGCTCCGACACGGCAAGAGAGCCCCAGGTGGGCAGAGGGAACGCTTCAAGGACACCCTCAAAGCCTCCTTGAAAAAGTGTAACATCCCCACCGACACCTGGGAATCCCTGGCCCAAGACCGCACAAAGTGGAGGAGAAGCATCCGGGAAGGCACCGAACACCTCGAGTCTCTTCGCCGGGAGCAAGCGGAAGCCAAGCGCAGGCAGCAGCAAGGAGCGCACGTCAACCCAAGCACCCCACCCACCTGCCCCTTCAACCACCGTCTGCCCCACCTGTGACAGAGACTGTAGGTCCCGCATTGGACTCATCAGTCACCTGAGGACTCATTTTTAATGTGGAAGCAAGTCATCCTCGGTTCCGAGGGACTGCCGAAGAAGAGAGAGGAAGCGGGGTGCTGCTTTAAATATGGAGATCGGGACCCAATCTATGATTTTAGTCGGAGGCCTGAGCGGGGAAGGGGGGGGGGTGCAGTGATGGTGTTCCCCGCTCAGGCCAGACTTGTCGGGAGGAGGACCGCGGGCCAGAAGAGGCCCAGCCAGGTCAGTAATTGCATTTTTAATTTTAGGCCTCCTCGTGAGCCAGGAGGGAGCAGGCACGCTCCTCCAGGCCTCACAAGGAAGCCTTGGGCCTCCCTTAACCCGGGCTCCCCCCCCCCCCACACCCCCCGCCTCCCGATCGCATCCAAAGCCCCTTCGCCTCCCCCACCACCACCAGAGATCGTTTACCTGGGTCCCTGGCTCCCGCCCGCCCACAGGCCAGTCGGCCTGATCTGGCCAGGTTCCTGCGGATCAGCCAGAAAGTACATGGTAATGAGGCCCAGTCGTTAAGTTGATCATGGGGACTGGGCACCACAGCCGAGCCATCAATTGTGCCCCTTACCAGCACTCGGCTGAGATTGCCAATACAATGTAGAGTGGGGATTGTGCCCTGGATCTTCCAAGCTTGTACTGAGCTGCGAGTTCACTAACTCAGCCTTTGCTGCAGTCCTATAACAGATTTCTACTGAACTTTGCAATATAACAACAACAGCTTGCATTTATATAGCACCTTTGCTGCGGTAAAACATCTCAGTTGGCAGCGCACTCGCCTCTGAGTCAGAAGGTTGTGGGTTCAAGTCCCACTCCAGGGGCTTGAGCACATAAATCCAGGCTGACACTCCCAGTGCAGTGCTGAGGGAGTGCTACACTGTCGGAGGTGCCGTCTTTCGGATGAGGCGTTAAACCGAGGACTTGTCTGCTCTCTCAGGTGGACGTAAAAGATCCCATGGCACTATTTTGAAGAAGAGCAGGGGAGTTATCCCCGGTGTCCTGGCCAATATTTATCCCTCAATCAACATAACAAAAACAGATTATCTGGTCATTATCACATTGCTGTTTGTGGGAGCTTGCTGTGCACAAATTGGCTGCTGTGTTTCCCACATTACAACAGTGACTACACTCCAAAAGTACTGCATTGGCTGTAAAGCGCTTTGAGACGTCCGGTGGTCATGAAAGGCGCTATATAAATGCAAGTCTTTCTTTCTTTCTTCACAGGGTCGTTATCAAATAAAATTTGACACCGAGCCACATAAGGAGATATTAGTGGTAGGTTTTAAGGAGCATCTTAGAGGACGAGAGAGAGGTAGAGAGGCGGAGAGGTTTAGGTCTGTCCAGGCACCTGAAGCGCATCTTCAGCATGCTGATGGTCTGTTCAATCACACCTCTGGTAGCGATCTGGCATTCATTGTAGCGCTGTTGGGCTTCAGTGTTGTGGTTCCTGACAGGTGTTATGAGCCAAGTTTGCAGTGGGTATCCATTGTCGCCGAGCAGCCACTCCTTAAATCTGCTTCCAGGCCTGAAGAGATCGGGGAGCTTGGACTGCCACAGGAGGAAAGCATTATGGCATCTGCCCGGGAATCTTGCGCACACCTGCAGAAACATCTTTTCGTGGTTGCCTACCGGCCGCACATTGAATGAGTGGAAGCCCTTGCGGTTGACGAATACCTGGTTGCTCTGGTGGTGCCGGGATTGCCACGTGTGTGCAGTCGATGGCGCCCTGCACCTGTGGGAAGCCAGACAGAGCCGCAAAGCTCATTCTGACAGGCGCCATCGCAGGCAAAGTTTACGTAATTGGCGGCCCTGGCAAACAAGCCTTCAGTCATGTGTCTTATGCATTTGTGGGCCGACGACTTGAAGACCCGAGATATGGGGCAGAGCCCTGGAAGCATCCGGAGGTAAAAAAGTTGAGGGGTGGTGGTGACTTTGAGAGCCACTGGTATTGCATGGCCACCAGGTCCAGCAGGCAGCAGGCCTTCTTCTAGGAGGCTGCAGATGTCTGACACCACCTGACGTGACATCCTGAGCCTCTTGAGACACTGGCGTTCAGACATGTCAAGGAAACTCAGCCTCTGCCTGTAGACCCTGTGTCGTGGGTATTGCCTCCTGCGAGCTGCACCTCTCCACTGCTCCCCTTCTCTGCCGCACGTCTCCACTGCTCCCCTTCTCCGCCGCACCTCTCCGCTGCTCCCCTTCTCCGCTGCTCCCCTCCTCCGCTGCTCCCTTCCTCCGCTGCTCCCCTTCTCCGCTGCTCCCCTCCTCCGCTGCTGCCCTTCTCCGCTGCTCCCCTCCTCCGCTGCTCCCCTCCTCCGCTGCTCCCCTTCTCCACTTCTGCCCTCCTCCGCTGCTCCCCTCCTCCGCTGCTCCCCTCCTCCGCTGCTCCCCTTCTCCACTTCTGCCCTCCTCCGCTGCTCCCCTTCTCCGCTGCTGCCTCTCTTGTGGAGCTACAGGTCTGTGAGCAGCTGCTGCTGCTGCAGGTGCTGTTGTTGGTCATCTTGGTCCTCATCTGAGGTCCAAGCTAAGGCAGCATAAGCGGCACCAAGCTTGGTGTGATAGATCAAACGTCCAAAGTGGCAGAAAGTAACCTCTCAGCAAAAGTACTGTGAACAAACCCTTTCCCACAAGCAGGTAAGAAAGCAGGTGTAATTACTGAGCATTTATTGGCACATTTGCCTGAGATTGATTCAGCCCCCTCAACTGCCACTGTGTAGGCAGCTTGCTTTCACTGGCGAGTTGAAGGTCAATCATCACAGCCCCAGGACATCGCTGCAGGAGTTCCACAGGGCAGTGTCCTCGGCCCAACCATCTTCAGCTGCTTCATCAATGACCTTCCCTCCAACATAAGGTCAGAAATGGGGATATTCACTCATTAATGACTGCACAGTGTTCAGCGCCATTCACAACTCCTCAGATAATAAAGCAGTCCATGCCCGCATGCAACAAGACCTGGACGACGTTCAGGCTTGGGCTGATAAGTGGCAGGTAACATTCACGCCACACAAGTGCCAGGCAATGACTATCTCCAACAAGCGAGAGTCTAACCACATCCCCTTGACATTCAATGGCATTACCATCACCGAATCCCCCACTATCAACATCCTGGGGGTCACCATTAACCAGAAACTTAACTGGACCTGCCACATAAATACTGTGGCAACAAGAGCAGGTCAGAGGCTGGGTATTCTGTGGCGAGTGTCTCACCTCCTGACTCCCCAAAGCCTTTCCACCATCTACAAGGCACAAGTAAGGAGTGTGATGGAATACTCTCCACTTGCCTGGATGAGTGCAGCTCCAACAACACTCAAGAAGCTCGACACCATCCAGGACAAAGCAGCCCGCTTGATCGGCACCCCATCCACCACCTTAAACATTCACTCCCTCCACCACCGGCATACCGTAGCTGCAGTGTGTACCATCTACAAGATGCACTGCAGCGACTCGCCAAGGCTTCTTCGGCAGCACTTCCCTAACCTGCGACCTCTTCCACCTAGAAGGACAAGGGCAGCAGGCGCATGGGAACACCACCACCTCCAAGTTCTCCTCCAAGTCACACACCATCCTGACTTAGAAGTATATCGCCGATCCTTCATTGTCGCTGGGTCAAAATCCTGGAACTCACTCCCTAACCGCACTGTGGAAGTACCTTCACCACACGGACTGCAGCGGTTCAAGAAGGCGGCTCACCACCACCTTCTCAAGGGCAACTAGGGATGGGCAATAAATGCTGGCCTTGCCAGCGAAGCCCAGATCCCATAAGCGAATAAAAAAAAAAAACACCCGCATCCAAACCCATGTGCTTTTCCTAGTTAAAATTCAGCCCGTAGTTTCACTAATGGAGTGTTGCAAGCAGATTTTTGATGATGTAGGTTGGCTCCAAAATACGCTAAATAGTATCTTGCTATGGGAAGTGTGAACTAAGTGAGCACTCAAGAAGTTGGCAGGAGGTCCAGAGAACTTACAGGACTTAAAGAACAGCATAGGACATCATAGAATGATACAACAAAGGAGGCCATTCGGCCCATTGTGCCAGTGGCGGCTCTTTGAAAGAACTATCCAATTAGTCTTACTCTCCTGCTATTTCCCCGTAGCCCTGTAAAATGTTTTCCCTTCAAGCATTTATGCAATTCTCGATTGAATGTTATGATTGAATCTGCTTCCACCTGCCCTTTCAGGCAGTGCATTCCTGACCATAACAACTCGCAGTTACCTCGTGTCGCCTCTGGTTCTTTTATCAATCACCTTAAATCTGTGTCCACTGGTTACTGACATGTAAGGAGATGAAGGGAATTTGTTGTGAAATATTTGTTGACAAGAATTAGGCAAGTAAGTGTAAGAGATAGCACGAATACGCCAACTATATTATGCGTGCATCGAGGGGAGGAGGGAACTTACTGCTGAAAGAAATTGCCATGGACCAGATCACCCTGACTCAATCCCCACTGCTCTGATGTTGAAAGACAAAAGCAGCACATAAACAGAGCATGAGCGGCCACGCGACCAGCGACAATTCACTCCATTGGATTGGGCAATAGTTCAGCTGTTCAGAATGAATGGAGATTCGACGGGGGCACAGACAGGCAAGTAAGTCGCATATTCGATGATATGTGACATGAAGGTCTCTGATTGCATGCAAGTCAATAACTGCACAGCTAATGACAATGTAATTGCAAGCAGACAGGTATACTCACAGGTGTAGGAGTGAGTCCGTGCTATTTTTAACCAATTTATTAATTCACGGGAGAAATTCCTCTGAATGTTATTTTAACAAAGCCATTAATTTGCTTATAAATACCCATTTACAAGTACATTACATGGCATTGGCCAATGATCGATCCAAAGCGCTTTACAGCCAATGAAGTACTTTTGAACGGTAGTAGTAATGTAGGAAACGCGGCAGCCAATTTGCACACAGCAAGATCCCACAAACAGCAAAGTGATAATGACTGTTTTTCAGTGATGTTGGTTGAGGGATAAATATTGTCCAGGACACGGGGGAGAACTCCCCCCTGCTCTTGTTCGAAATAGTGGCCATGGGTTCTTTTACGTCCACCTGAGGGGGCAGACGGGGCCTCGGTTTAACGTCTCATCTGAAAGGCGGCACCTCCGACAGTGCAGCACTCCCTCAGCACCGCACTGGGAGCGTCAGCCTAGGTTTTATGCTCCACGCAAGACAAACCACATGAATAATGAAAATAAAAACAGACATATAACTAACTTTGTCTTCTGGAAAATAAATCTGAAAGCTTCACTGCATTATCCGTCAAGGCGCTTAGGTTCCTGAATGTTTGAGTAGCTACAACATGTACCTAGCAATAATATGCTTTACCTGATAAATTCAGTTAGACAGGAAAGTTAGCCCAACAGCTCTGAGCCAGCAGTGAGTGGTTTGAGCAGATGAGTAATGACGACTGGAGTTAGAAATGGCACTCCACATTGTGTGCATGTTGGAATGTGTTTTTGTAATAATATATAGACAGAGGCTGCAATCTTTTTCTATAAAACCAGAAATAAGTGTTCTGGAGGCAGGAGTCAAACACTTGTAGGCTTACGCGGGTGTCAGCCATGACTCAGTGGGTTGCACTCTCAGAAGGTTGTGGATTCAGAGACTTGAGCACTTAATCTAAGCTGACATTTGAGTGTACAACGAACAGAGTGCTGCACCGCCAGAGGTGCCGCCTTTCGGATGAGACGTTAAATTGAGGCCCGCTCTGCCCTCACAAGAGATCCCACGGCATTTTTTTTGAAGAAGAGCAGAGGGGTATCTCCCAGTGTCCTAGCAAACATTTATCCCTCAACCAACACCTAAAACAGATGATCTGGTCATTATTTCATTGCTGTTTCTGGGAGCTTGCTGTGCACAAATTGGCTGCCGCATTTCCTACATTACAACAGTGACGACACTTCAAAAGTCCTTTATTGGTTGTAAAGCTCTTTGGGCCGTCCTGAAGATGTGAATTATACAATAATCAAATTTTATATTACTGTGAACTACACCTTTGCTATTGAATGTTAAGATTAGACACGAGGGATTATTCTGTTCATTTGAATTTGGCTATACCTTCAATTGGGTTGCTGTAGATCTGCGAACCAGGGATTGAAAAGATCGGGCAACACGGTGGCATAGTGGTTAGCACTGGTGCCTCACAGCGCCAGAGACCCGGGTTCGAATCTGACCTCGGGTGACTGTCTGTGTGGAGTTTGCACATTCTCCCCGTGTCTGCGTGGGTTTCCTCCGGGTGCTCCGGTTTCCTCCCACTGTCCAAAAATGTGTGGGTTAGGTTGATTTGGCTATGATAAATTGACCCTTAGTGTTAGGGAGGATTAAATATGTGGGGATAGGATGGGATATGTTAGGGGGAATTAAATACGTGGGGTTACGGGGGTAGGGTGGGATATGTGTACTGTGGGGATTAAAGCAGGGACAGGGTACTGGATTTGGATGATCAGCCATGATCGTATTGAATGGCAGAGCAGGCTCGACGGGCCGAATGGCCTACTCCTGCTCCTAGATTATAGGTTTGGATAAAGACGTTTTTTATGCCTATTTTATCTAATTCTTCCATAAGGCCAATTCTACTGTCTTATTATTATTACAATTGTTGCTCCCTCCACCATCGATGCACCGTGGCTGCAGTGTATACCAGCCACAAGATGCACTCCCAAACCCGCGACCTCTACCACCGAGAAGGGCAAGGGCAGCAGGAGCATGGGAACACCACCACCTCCAGGTTCCCCTCCAAGTCACACACCATCCTGACTTCATCGTCGCTGGGTCAAAATCCTGAACTCCATCCCTAACAGTACCGTGAGATTACCTTCACCACAAGGATTGCAGCAGTTCAAGAAGGCCCACGACCACCTGCTCGAGGGCATCTAGGGATGGGTAATAAATGCCAGCCTTGCCAGTGACATCCATATCCCCAAAATGAACTTTTTAAATTTAAATTGGATGTAGTGTCATGAAATGACTCCAATAGTCTCTGAAAACTGTCCTGGAAAGAGTACAACTATCAAGAAAGATTAGAAAATAGAAGACTGAGAGATGACCTTACATAGAATTGCATAGAATACACTGCACCGAAAAAGGCCATTCGGCCCAACCAGTCTGTGCTGGTGTTTATACTCCATATGAGTCTCCTCCCATTCCATATACCTAATTTCAACCTTTTATCATACCTTTCTATTCCGTTTTCTCTCATGTACTCATCTAGTTTCCTTTTGAAAGCATCTAAGCTATTTGCCTCAACACAGACTTCCTGTGGTAGCGAGTTCCACATTCTAACCATCTCTGATTAAAGAAATTTCTCCTTATTTCCCTATTGAATTTATCAGTAACTATCTTGCATTTATGACCCCCAATTTTGGATTCTCCCACAAGTGGAAACATTCTCTCCACATCGACCCTGTCCAACCCATTCAGAATTTTAAAGACCTCTATCAGGTCTCCTCTAAGTTTTCTCTTTTCTAAAGAAAAAAGCCCTCCCAACCTGTTCAATCTTTCTCAATGGCTGTAATCTCTCAGTTCTGGTACCATCCTTGTAAATCTTCTTTGCACTCTCTTCAGTGCTCCAAGTCCTTTTTATAGTATGGAGACCAGAACTGTGCACAGTGCTCTGAGTGCAGCCTGACCAGGGTGCTCTACATGTTTAACATAACTTCACTGCTTTTGAATTCTATAGCCTTAGAAATAAATCCCAGTGCTTTGTTAGCATTTTTCATTGCTTTACTGACTTGCGATGCTGCTTTTAATGATTTGTTCACCTGTATCCCTAGATCCCTTTGCTCTTCTACCCCATTCAGTTTCTTATTCGCTAAGGTATAGGTGATGTTTCTATTTTTCCTACCAAAGTGCATCACCTCACAGTTATCTATGATAAAGTTCATATGCCACTTAACTGTGCATTCTGCAATTTTCTAATGTCTTCTTGTATTATGTTGCATTATTCCTCAGTGTTCATTATATCCCCAGTTTGATACCATCTCCAAATTTTGATATTGTGTTACTTGTTCCTAAGTCCAAATTATTAATGTAAATTATGCACTGATCCTTGTGGAACATCGCTTTCTATCTCCCTCCAATCCGAATAACTACTCTTTTCCCCTACTCTCTGCTTTCTATTTTTTAGCCAATTTGCTATCCATTCAGTTATTTGTCCCCTGACTCCACATGCCCTAACCTTTGTCATGGGCTTATCAAAGGCCTTTTGAAAATCCAGGTATATGACATCTACAACATTACCCTTTTCTACTCTTTCCGTTACCTCTTCAAAGAATTCTATCAGGTTAGTTAAGCATGACTTAGCCTGTCGGAATTCATGCTGATTATTTTTATTATATTTTCTGTCTCTCGATGCTCTTCTATAACTTTGTTTAGTATAGATTCCAGTGTCTTTCCTATGACTAATGTTAAGTTGACTGGTCTATAGATCCCTGGTTTTGTTCTATCTCCCTTTTTGTATATAGGAACAACATTAGCTGTCTGCCAGTCATCGGGCACTATTCCCTCTACTATGTAACTTTTATATAAACTAGTACCTCTGCTATATCCCCCCTCGTTTTCTTGAATGTTAATGGGTGCATACCATCCAGACCTAGGGTTTTATCCTCTTTTAGATTGGTTAGTTTGTAAATGATATTCTCCCTATCTATCCCAACTGTATTAAATATTCTTTTGAAACTCATCCTCTAGTGAAGTGTCCATTTCATTGGGCCGTATTTTGCGACCCCTACGGGTGCATACAAGGTGCGCATGCGCCCTCGGGGCCGCGCAAGATCCGGCTTTAGGCCTGCGAAGTGCATGCGCTGACACCCGACACTTGCGATCTGTCTGGGAAAAGGGCCTCTGCGGGTGGAGAGTTGCGGTGTTTGCCCAACCTCCGCCCGCTGAAAGGCCATGGAATTCTTACGCCTGGCAAAAGTAAGAGTTTTAAAAAATAGAAAAATAAAATGTTATCACTCACTTATATATTAAAAAACCTGTCCGATAAGGTACGTTTATTTTTAGCCCCATTAAAACATATTAAAAAAAAATCAAAAATTTACATTTTTGTTTAAAATATTTAATTAAATATTTATATATGTAATTTAAAAAATAAATTATTTCATGTGTTCGCGTATTGTTTAAGTCATCTCCATTCATACTTTTGACAGTTCCGTATGTACAGAACTGTCAAAAGTATGAATGGAGATTCCCTTTTTTCATTGGCTGTGCTGGCCCACGTGATTCCAGGGTCACTTGCGAACCGCATGCGCCCCGGGGATACGTGGGCCTCTACGCATTTCTACCCAGGATCGGCCCAGGATCACAAGCCTCCGTATCTCCCGGACCACCAGGTAAATGTGTAGGTCTTTTGATGATCGGAGCCATCCACCCGCGGGAAGCCTCAAATCGCAAATTCAGGCCCACTATCTTCTTCAGTAAAAACTGAGGCAAAGTAGTTAATCAATAATTTTGCTATTTCTCTGTCATTACCTGTGAGTTTCTCTTGCTCATCCTTTAGTGGCCCTATCCCTACCTTAATTTTTCTTTTGGTATTAATGTATCTATATTATTTTTTTTTTATATTCCTTGATAATTTGATTTTGTAATTTATCTTTGCCTTCCTGATGGTTTTTTAAAATTCTTGTCTAAGTTCTCCGTCTTCCCTTTTATCCTCCTCTCCTTTAGTATCTAAGTACTTCTTATATGTCTTTTTCTTTAGATTAAATTTTCCCTTTAGTTCTTTATTCACCTGTGGTGTCCATAATTAGCTGGCTTGCTTTTGGCTTTTAGAAACATTATTAGATAGGAGCCGGAGTAGGCCATTTGGCCCCTCGAGCCTGCTCCGCCATTCGATGCGATCATGGCTGATTAGTCGAATACATTTCTCTTGAACTCTATTGATACCACTTTTAAAGATCTCCCACTGTTTTTCTGTCTCTTTGTTTTTCAAGATTTTCTCTTAGTTTACCTGCCAGCATAAGAACATAAGAAATAGGAGCAGGAGTAGGCCATACGGCCCCTCGAGCCTGCTCCGCCATTCAATAAGATCATGGCTGAACTTTTACACCAACTCCACTTTCCCACCATATCCTTTGCTTCCCTTAGTGCCCAAGAATCTATCGATCTCAGCCTTGAATATATGCAATGACTGAGCATTCACAGCCCTCTGGGGTAGAGAATTCCAAAGATTCACAACCCTCTGAGTGAAGAAATTTATCCTCATCTCAGTCCTCAATGGCTGACCCCTTATCCTGAGACTGTGACCCCTAGTTCGAGGCTCTCCAGCCAAGGGAAACAAGCCTCTCAGCATCTACCCTGTCAAGCCCTCTAAGGATTTTATACATTTCAATGAGATCATCTCTCATTCTTCTAAACTCCAGAGAATATAAGCCCAATATACTCAATTTCTCCTCAAAGGACAGCCCTCTCATCCCAGGAATTAATCTAGTAAACCCTCGTTGCACCCACTCTCGGGCAAGTATATCCTTCCTTAGTTAAGGAGACCAAAACTGTACACAATACTCCAGCTGTGAACTCACCAAAGCCCGATATAATTGCAAAAGTGAGAAGTCGCACAACACCAGGTTATAGTCCAACAGTTTTATTTGAAATCACAAGCTTTCGGAGCGCTGCTCCTTCGTCAGGTGAAGTGAAGGAATACGAATCGGCAAAGCATATATAGACAGAGAACAAAGCCTGTGTAGCGTACAATGTCAGATGACTACAGTTAATCTTTCTGACTGCCTTTTATCACACCTCGGCAGAGAAACAATCAGGTCAGGAAGGCATTATATCAAAGACATAGCAAGATACAACTGAGACAATGAGGTGGGGTCACAGGGGGTCTAATGTGTCAAATGCAGTCTGTATAAACTTTAAAATTTTTACTTTTTTTTAAATGGAAATCACATCTGTGAACAAGCCAACGACGACTCGAGTCTGGATGACTCTACGTCATGTAGCGTGACATGAACCCAAGATCCCGGTTGAGGCCGTCCTCATGTATATAATTGCAGCAAGACTTCCTGGGGGTTATTTTGATCAAATGTTGAAAACAGGCGCTAAATGGGGGCAGTGCTAATCATAGAATCATAGAACAATAGAAATTTACGGCACAGAAGGAGGCCATTCGACCCATCTTGTCTGTGCCGGCCGACAAAGTGCTATCCACCCTAATCCCACTTTCCAGCACTTGGTCCGTATCCCTGTAGTTTACGGCATTTCAAGAGCATATCCAAGTACTTTTTAAATGTGATGAGGGTTTCTGCCTCTACCACCCTTTCAGGCAGAGAGTTCCAGACCCTCTGGGTGAAAAATTTTCTCCTCAAATCCCCTCTCAACCTCCTACCAATTACTTTAAATCTATGCCCCCTGGCTATCGACCTTTCTGCTAATGGAAATAGGTCCTTCCTATTCACTCTATCCAGGCCCCTCATAATTTTAGACACCTCAATTAGGTCTCCCCCTCAGCCTCCTCTGTTCCAAAGAAAACAACATCAGCCTATCCAATCTTTCCTCATAACTAAAATTCTCCAGCCCGGGCAACATCCTCGTAAATCTCCTCTGCACCCTTTCTAGTGCAATCACATCCCTCCTGTAATGTGATGACCAGAACTGCACGCAGTATTCTAGCTGTGGCCTAACTAGTGTTTTATACAGTTCAAGCATTACCTCCCTGCTCTTATATTCTATGCCTCAGCTAATAAAGGCAAGTATCCCGTATGCCTTCTTAACCACCTTAACTACCTGCCCTGCTACCTTCAGGGATCTGTGACATGCACTCCAAGGTCCCTCTGTTCCTCTACACTTCTCAGTGTCCTACCATTTATTGTGTATTCCCTTGCCTTGTTAGCCCTCCCCAAATGCATTACCTCACACTTTTTCGGAATGAATTCCATTTGCCACTGTTCTGCCCACCTGACCAATCCATTGATATCTTCCTGCAGTCTACAGCTTTCTTCTTCATTATCAACCACACGGTCAATTTTTGCATCATCTTCAATCTTAATCATACTTCCTACATTCAAGTCCAAATCATTGATATATACCACAAAAAGCAAAGGACCCAGTACTGAGCCCTGCGGAACCCCACTGGAAACAGCCTTCCAGTCACAAAAACACCCTTCGACTATTACCCTTTGTTTCCTGTCTCTGAGCCAATTTCAGATACAACTTGCTATTTTGCCTTGGATCAAATGGGCTTTTACTTTCGGGACCAGTCTGCCATGCGGGACCTTATCAAAAGCCTTGCTAAAATCCATATAGACTACATCAAACGCACTACCCTCATCGACCCTCCTTGTTACCACCTCAAAAAATTCAATCAAGTTAGTCAGATACGACCTTCCCTTAGCAAATCCATGCTGACGGTTTGTGATTAATCCATGTCTTTCTAAATGAAGATTTATCCAGGCCCTCAGAATTTTTTCCACTAATTTTCCCACCACCAAGGTTAGGCTGACTGGCCTGTAATTACTTGGTCTATCCCTTTCTCCCTTTTTAAACAACGGTACCACGTTAGCAGTCCTCCAGTCCTCCGGCACCACATTTGTAGCCAGAGAGGATTGGAATATGATGGTCAGAGCCTCTGCTATTTCCTCTCTTACTTTTCTTAACAGTCTGGGATGCATTTCATCCGGGCCTGGGAATTTATGCACTTTTAAAGATGCTAAACCCCTTAATACTTGCTCTTTTACTATGCTTATTTCATCTAATATTTCACACTCCTCCTCCCTGATTGCAATTTCTGCATCGCCCCTCTCTTTTGTGAAAACAGACGCAAAGTATTCATTAAGAACCATACCCATGTCTTCCGCCTCCACACACAGGTTAGTTACCTTTATGGTCCCTAATAGGTCCTACTCTTACTTTAGTTATCCTCTTGCTCTTAATGTATTTATAAAACATCTTTGGGTTTTCCTTGATTTTACTTGCCAATATTTTTTCATGCTCTCTCTTTGCTTCATTAATTTCCTTTTTAATTTCACTCCTGCACTTTCTATACTCCTCTAGTGTTTCTGCAGTATTGAGCCCTCGGTATCTGTCATAAGCTTCCTTGTATGCCCCTTGACATCCAGGGAGCTCTAGATTTGTTAGTCGCACCCTTTTTCTTGAAGGGAACATACTTGCTCTGAACCCTCACTATCTCCTCCTTGAATGCCTCCCACTGCTCTGACACTGATTTACCTTCAAGTTTCTGTCTCCAGTCCACTTTGGCTAAATCACATCTCAGCTTAGTAAAATTAGCTTTTCCCCAATTGAGAACTTCTATTCCTGGTCTATCCTTGTCCTTTTCCATAACTATGCTAAATCTAACTGAATTAGGATCCACTATCACCAATCTGCTCTCCCACTGATACTCTTTCCACCTGCCCAGCTTCATTCCCTAAAACTAGGTCCAGAACCGCCCCCTCTCTTGTTGGGCTTGCTACGTACTGGCTAAAAAAGTTGCCCTGAATGCATTTTAAGAATTCTGCTCCCTCCATACCCTTCACATTAATTTTATCCAAGTTAATTTTAGGGAAGTTGAAATCCCCTACTACTACTGCCCTATAATAAGACTAGCCTGTTTGAAAGTCCGGATTTAGCACGCAATTTAGGTCCTAATTGCTGATTACCATAATTTGAACTGCCACAATAAACCAGAAACCTGCAAGTTTCTCACTCAAGTGCTGATTAGCTGCAATTTCTGTAGAGCAGTGTATGTGAGCTCCTCGCACCCACTTCCATTGAAGGTGTGGAGTGCTCTGGCTGGCACACAGCAGCACATTGCAGGATGGCTCAGGGAACACAGGTTGTCGGATGTGGCACTGGAGGTCCTGGTGGAGGAGGAGGGATGTCCTGTACCTGCGGGGTGGGAGGGGGGGGGGGGGAAGGGGGGTTGGAGGACACCACCTCGCCCTCCTCGCCCTCCTGTCCCTCTCTCCTGCAGCAGCTGGTGCTGCTCTGCCTGGCCTCATGTCCTCCTCCTGTTCCTCATCCAGAGCAAGGGGAACCCCCTAACAAGATACCCATGACCAAGCACTCCGTTTCCCCTGGTGAATCCTTTTATTTTTATATTCGTTCATGGGATGTGGGCGTCGTCAGCAAGGCCAGCATTTATTGCCCATTCCTAATTGCCATTGAGAAAGTGGTGGTGAGCCACCTTCTTGAACCGCTGCAGTCCGTGTGGTGAAGGTACTCCCACAGTGCTGTTAGGGAGGGAGTTCCAGGATTTTGACCCAGCGACGATGAAGGAACGGCAAATTTCTTCCAAGTCAGGATGGTGTGTGACTTGGAGGGGAACTTGGAGGTGGTGGTGTTCCCATGTGGCTGCTGCCCTTGTCCTTCTAGGTGACCAGACAGAGTAAAAGAACTAGGAAGGTAGTGCAGGAGTCCCCTGGGTCCATCTCCCTCTCCAACAGATTTTCCGTTTTGGATACTGCTGGGGGAGATAGTTTCTCAGGGGAATGCAGCAAGAGCCAAGTCCGTGGCACTACGAGTGGCTCAGCTGCACAGGAGGGGAGGAAAAAGAGTGGGAGAGCAATAGTGATAGGGGATTCTATCGTAAGGGGAACAAATAGACGTTTCTGTGGCCGCAGACGTGACTCCAGGATGGTATGTTGCCTCCCTGCTGCCAGGGTCAAGGATGTCACTGAGTGGCTGCAGGACATTCTGAAGGGGGAGGGTGAACAGCCAGACGTCGTGGTCCATATCGGTATCAACGACATAGGTAGAAAGAGGGATGAGGTCCTGCAAGCAGAATATAGGGAGCTAGGAAATAAATTAAAAAGCAGGACCTCAAAGGTAGTAATCTGAGGATTACTCCCAGTGCCACGTGCTAGCGAGAGCAGAAATAGGAGAATAGACCAGATGAATGCCTGGCTGGAGAGATGGTGTAGGAGGGAGGGATTTAAATTCCTGAGGCATTGGGACCGATTCTGGGGAAGGCGGGACTGGTACAAGCTGGACCGGTTACACCTCGCAGAAACGGGACCAACATCCTCGCAGGGGGGTTTGCTAGTGCTGTTGGGAAGGATTTAAACTAGTTTGTCAGGGGGCTGGGAACCTAAGTGTAGGCCCAGAATGGAGAGAAACAAAGCTGGAAGTGCAAGTTAGAAAAGTAGTCAGCAAAACTAGTAGGGAGCAGAAACAAAGGCCAACAGTAAAGAGGGTCAAAGTGCAGAAAAATATAAAACAGGCGAAGTTGAAGGCACTTTATCTAAATGCACGTAGCATTCGCAACAAGGTGGATGAATTAGTGGCACTAATAGAAGTAAATAGGTATGATGTAATTGCCATTACAGAGACATGGTTGCAGGGTAACCAAAGCTGGGAACTGAATATTTCAGGGTACTCAACATTTAGGAAGGACAGACAAAAAGGAAAAGGAGGTGGCGTAATGCTGTTAATAAGGCATGAGATCAGTACGGTAGAGATAAAAGACCTTGGTTTGGCAGATCGTGATGTAGAACTGGAATCAGTTTGGGTGGAGCTAAGAAACAGCAAAGGGCGGAAAACATTGGTGGGAGTTGTGTATAGACCACCAAACAGTAGTGGTAATGTAGGGCACAGTATCAATCAAGAGATTAGAAGTGCATGTAACAAGGGCAATACGGTAATCATGGGGGACATTAATCTACATATCGACTGGGCAAATCAAATTACCACTAATGGTGTGGAGGACGAATTCTTGGAATGCATGTGAGATGGTTTCCTGGATCAGTATGTGGAGGAACCAACCAGGGAACAGGCTATTCTGGATCTGGTTCTGTGTAATGAGAAAGGGCTAATCAATAATCTTGTGGTAAAGGGGCCTTTAGGGACAAGTGACCATAATATGATTGAATTTTACATTAAGTTTGAGAGTGATGTAGTCCAATCTGAAACTAAGGTCTTCAATCTAAACAGAGGAAACTACAACTGTATGAGGGACAAGTTGGCCATGGTAGATTGGGAGACTACACTAAAAGGTATGAAGGTGGACATACAATGGCTAACATTCAAGGAAATAATGCATAATTTGCAACAAACATATATTCCTCTAGGGCATAAAAACCCAAAAGGAAAAGTGATCCAACCATGGCTAACAAAAGAAATTAAAGCTAGTATTAAGTCAAAGGAGGAAGCTTATAAAGTTGCCAGAAAAAGCGGTCAGCCTCAGGATTGGGATCTTTTTAGAAATCAGCAAAGGGGAACCAAGAAATTGATAACGAAAGGGAAAATGGAATATGAGCACAAACTAGCGAAAAATATAAAAACGGATTGTAAAAGCTTCTATAGGTATGTGAAAAGGAAAAGACTGGTGAAGGTAAATGTAGGTCCTTTACAGTCAGAGACGGGAGAATTTATAATGGGGAATGAGGAAATGGCTGAGAAATAATAAATACTTTGTTTCTGTCTTCATGGAGGAAGACACAAAAAACCTCCCAATAATACGAGAAAACCAAGGGTGTGACGAGAATGAGGAACTTAAAGAAATTATTATTAGTAAAAAAACAGTACTAGCAAAATTAATGGGAATAAAAGTCGATAAATCCCAAGGACTGGATGACCTACATCCTCGGGTTTTGAAAGAGGTGACCATTGGAATAGTGGACGCATTGGTTGTCATCTTCCAAAATTCTATAGATTCTGGAACGGTTCCTGCAGATTGGAGGGTAGCAAATGTAACCCCACTATTTAAGAAAGGAGGGAGAGAGAAAACGGGAAACTAAAGACCTGTTAGCCTCACATCAGTAGTTGGGAAAATGCTGGAATCTATTATAAAGGATGCAATAACTGGGCACTTAGAAACTAATAGTAAGATTGGGCAGAGTCAACATGGATTTATTAAAGGGAAATCCTGTTTGACAAAACTATTGGAGTTCTTTGAGGATGTAACTGGTGGAGTGGACAAAGGGGAACAAAGGAAGATGTGGTGTATCTGGATTATCAGAAGGCCTTCGATAAGGTCCCACACAAGAGGTTGGTGAACAAAATTAGGGCACATGGAATTGGGGGTAATATACTAGCATGGATTGAGAATTGGTTAACAGACAGAAAACAAAGAGTAGGGATAAACGGGTCTTTTTCAGGATGGCAGGCTGTGACTAGTGGGGTACCGCAAGGATCGGTGCTTGGGCCCCAGCTATTCACAATCTATATGAATGATTTGGATGAGGGGACTAAATGTAACATTTCCAAATTTGCTGATGACACAAAGCTAGGTGGCAGTGTCAGTTGCGAAGAGGATGTGAAGAGGCTTCAAGGGGATCTCGACAGGCTCAGTGAGTGGGCGAGAACATGGCAGATGGAATATAATGTGGATAAATGTGAAGTTATCCACTTTGGTAGAAAAAACAGCAAGGCAGAGTATTTCCTAAATGGTGAAAGATTGGGGAATGCAGATGCTCAAAGGGACCTGGGTGTCCTTGTACATGAGCACTGAAAGTGAATGTGCAGATGCAGCAAGCCATTAGGAAGGCAAATGGTATGCTGGCCTTCATTACAAGAGGATTTGAGTACAGGAGTAAAGAAGTCTTACTCCAATTATATAGGGCCTTGGTGAAACCACACCTGGAGTACTGTGTACAATTTTGGTCTCCTTACCTAAGGAAGCATATACTTGCCATATAGGGAGTGCAACGAAGGTTCACGAGATTGATACCTAGGATGGCGGGACTGTCGTATGAGAAGAGATTGAGTAAACTAGGCCTGTATTCTCTTGAATTCAGAAGAATGAGAGGGGATCTCATTGAAGCATACAAAATTATTGCAGGGCTTGATAGGATGGATGCTGGGAGAATGTTTCCCTTAGCTGGGGAGTCTAGAACCAGGGGCCACAGCCTCAAGATAAAGGGTAGGCCATTCAGGACTGAGATGAGAAGACATTTCTTCACACAGAGGGTGGTGAATCTTTGGAATTCTCTACCCCAGAGGGCTGTGGAAGCTCAGTCACTGGGTATATTCAAAGCAGAAGTCAATAGATTTCTGACTAGTAAGGGCATCAAGGGATATGGCGATAGGGCCGGTGAATGAAGTTGAGGCAGAAGATCAGCCATGATCTCATTGAATGGCGGAGCAGGCTCGAGGGGCCGAATGGCCTACTCCTGCTCCTATTTCTTATGTTCTTATGGAAGAGGTCGCGGGTTTGGGAGGTGCTGCCGAAGAAGCCTTGGCGAGTTGCTGCAGTACATCTTGTAGATGGTACACACTGCAGCCACAGTACGCCGTTGGTGGAGGGAGTGAATGTTTAAGGTGGTAGATGGGGTGCCAATCAAGTGGACTGCTTTATCGAGCTTCTTGAGTGTTGTTGGAGTTGCACTCATCCAGGCAAGTCTACGAGTCCAATAAGGTGTAGGAGCGTAGCACTCACTCCTTTTAAGTGAAGTTCTCAGCGAATTTGTGGAATAAATGTTACTCGAGTGTTGGTGAAGTCTTGACAAAGTGTCGCAGAAAGTCTCCCGATGTGTTTCGGAGGTCCTCCTCACAGTTCCAGTAGCAATGAACATGAAATGGCGAGTATCCCCTTTAAGTAGCGCTTGAAATCGACCTCAACGCCCTCTTTACTCCCAAACTCCTGGTCGCTGTTAGGAGAGGGAGTTAGTTGACGCGCTAGCCACCAAAATGCCATGCAGCCTCTTTAATGAGCCCCAGCAGGCAATTTTATGTGGAAATCAGCTGTTTAACGAGCCTCCAGGTGACCCTTCCCAACGCTGGCTTCAACTCCTTTCCCAAGATAGCGTCTTGCACTAAACGCGGGCTAAACCGGCATTGCAGCTTAAGACCCTATCTTGGCCACCTCGGAAGCTCTTTAGTGCCTACAGCATCCGGCGAAATTCACCCATCCTTACTCTTATACTCCAACCCCCTTGCAATAAAGGCTAACATATCATTTGCCTTCATAATTGCTTGTTGTACCTGCATGTTAACTTTTTGTGATTCATGTACAATGACACCCAAATCCCTCTGCACACCAACATTTACTGATCTCTCAACTTTTAATAAATATTCTGCTTTTCTATTCTTCCCACCAAAGTGGATAATTTCCTACTTCCCCACATTATACTCTATCTGCCACCTTCTTGCCTTGTCACTTAACCGGTCTATATCCCTTTGCGGCCTCTTTGCATCCTCCTCACAGCTTACTCTCCCACCTAGCTTTGTAGCGTCAGCACACTTGGATACATTGCACTCGGGCCCTTCATCTAGGTCATTGATATATAGATTTTAAATTGCTGAGGCCCGAGCACTGATCCTTGCGGTACCCCACTAGTTACAGCCTGCCAACCCGAAAATGAACCGTTTATTCCTACTTTCTGTTTTCTGTCCTATAACCAATCCTCAAACCATGCTAATATATTACCCCCAATCCCATTACTTTATTTGGGGGTAGTTGGAATCTCCCATGATTATTATTCTATGCCTGCTACTCACCTCGTAGATTGCCTACATATTTCTTCCTCCAATTCCCTTCCATTATTTGGTGGTCTATAGTATACCCTTATTAGGGTGATGGATCTCTTCTTATCTTTTAACTCAATCCATGTGGATTCTGTATCTATCTTACTGCTAGTTGACATGAATCTTGTCATTCATGAAAGAAAGACTTATGAAATAATACTGGGCGGCCTGCGGGTGGCGCTGTCCAGGGAGAGTATAAATACTCGGGCATGGGCCCAGCTTGCGCAGGACATTCTTAACAGGAACTAGGAAGGACACAACTAGACCTCCATGTTGTAAAACAGTTGATTAAAGCTTTGTTTAACACTTAGACCAAGTGCCTAGTAGTTTTCTTATGTCACTAGTTATATCCTTTTTCTACTGCCATTATGTTATCTTTAACTAGTACAGCTACTCCACCTCCCCTCCTCCCTTCCCGTTCCTTCGTAAATGTGTTATATTCTGCAATATTTAGTTGCCAAACCTGTTCTCTACGTAGCCATGTTTCAGCCATCCCTACGATATCCGGATCCTCTCTGCAAATTATTGCTTCCAGTTCATCCATTTTGTTTTGAATACTACGTACATTGTTGTACCAACACTTTATATCCATAAATATAAGATAGTCACTGATAAATCCAAAGAGGAATTCAGGAGCAACTTCTTTACCCAGAGAGTGGTGAGACTGTGGAGCTCGCTACCTCAGGGAGTGGTTGAGGCGATAATCATCGAATCATAGAAATTTGCGGAACAGAAGGAGGCCATTCAGCCCATTGTGTCTGAGCCGACCGACAAAGAGCTATCTAGCCTAATCCCACTTTCCAGCACTTGGTCCCTAGCCCTGTAGGTTATAGCATCCCAAGCTAATATCCAAGTATTTTTAAATGTGATGAGGGTTTCTGCCTCTACCACCCTTTCAGGCAGTGAGTTCCAGACCCCACCACCCTCTGGGTGAAAAAAGTTCTCCTCAACTCCCCTGTAATCCTTCTACCAATTACTTTAAATCTTTGTCCCCCTGGTTATTGACCTCTCTGCTAAGGGAAATAAGTCCTTCCTATCCACTCTATCTAGGCCCCTCATAATTTTATACACCTCAATTAAGTCTCCCCTCAGCCTCCTCTGTTCCAAAGAAAACAACCCCAGCCTATCAAATCTTTCCTCATAGCTAAAATTCCCCAGCCCAGGCAACATCCTCGTAAATCTCCTCTGTACCCTCTCTAGTGCAATCACATCTTTCCTGTACATATTTGCCCCCCCCCTTTTTTTTCCTCCTAGAAGCTGGCAGCTGTCCTTCATTCTGCCAGTGCATTTCACACTTCTTTCAGCCTTAACCTGTCACATTAACACCTCCTCTTGCCTTGATATCTCTTAATGTCTCTTAATGTCTCTTAATGTCTCCTTTTGTTCTTTTATCCCCTCCCCCTTTTCCCAGCTTTATCCTTGCTTTAAATCTATTTGATTTCCTGCTGTGCTCAGACGAGGAGGAACGCGATGGACACCTACGGACGCTGAAAAACGCCCTCGTAAGAACGGGATATGACGCTCGACTCATCGATCGACAGTTCCAACGGGCCACAGCGAAAAATCGCATAGACCTCCTCAGAAGGCAAACACGGGACACAACCAACAGGGTACCCTACGTCGTCCAGTACTTCCCCGGAGCGGAGAAACTACGCCATGTTCTTCGCAGCCTTCAACATGTCATCGATGACGACAAACACCTCGCTAAGGCCATCCCCACGCCTCCACTACTTGCCTTCAAACAGCCGCCTAACCTCAGAAGTACCATCGTTCGCAGCAAATTACCCAGCTTTCAGGATAACAGCGACCACGACACCACACAACCCTGCCATGGCAAACTCTGCAAGACATGCCAGATCATCAACACAGATACCACCATCACACGTGAGGACACTACCCACCAGGTACATGGTACATACTCATGTGACTCAGCCAACGTTGTCTACCTCATACGTTGCAGGAAAGAATGCACTGCGGCATGGTACATCGGCGAGACCATGCAGACACTGAGACAACGTATGAACGAGCACCGCGCAACAATCGCCAGGCAGGATTGTTACCTCCCAGTCGGGGAACACTTCAGCAGTCAAGGACATTCAGCCTCGGATCTGCGGGTAAGCGTTCTCCAAGGCAACCTTAGAAACACACGACAACGCAAAATCATCGAGCAGAAACTGATAGCCAAGTTCCGCACTCATGAAGACGGTCTCAATCGGGATCTTGGGTTTATGTCACGATACATGACGTGATCCGGACTCGAGTCGTCGTTAGCTTGTTCACAGATGTGATTCCCAGTAAAAAAGTAAAAATGTTCCCAGTAAAAAAGTAAAAAAATGTTAAAGCTTTTCGTTTTACATACAGACGGCAGCTTTTGACATGTTAGAACCCCTGCGACTACACCTCATTGTCTCAGTTGTATCTTGCTATGTCTTTGATGTGGTAACCTTCCTGGCTGACTTAATTAACTTTATCACACCTCGGCAGATATGATGCCAGGATGATTTAATTTATTGGTCTGCAATTGTAAAGTACACATGCTTTGTTTTCTATCTATATATGCTTTGGCGATTCTGTATCTAATTTACTTCACCTGAGGAAGGAGCAAATCGATAGCTCCGAAAGCTTGTGATTTCAAATAAAACTTATATTCAATGCCTCGGCTAATAAAGGAAAGTATCCCGTATGCCTTTTTAACCACCTTATCTACCTGTCCTGCTACCTTCAGGGATCTGTGGACATGCACTCCAAGGTCCTTTTATTCCTCTACACTTCTCAGTATCCTACCATTTGTGCTTTTCCTTGTCTTGTTAGCCCTCCCCAAATGCATTACCTCACACTTCTCCGGATTGAATTCCATTTGCCACTTTTCTGTCCACCTGACCAGTCCATTGCACAGATGCATTCAAGGGGAAGCTAGATAAATACATGAGGGAGAAAGGAATAGAAGGATATGCTGATACGGTGAGATGAAGTAGGGTGGGAGGAGGCTCGTGTGGAGCATAAACACTGGCTTAGACCGGTTGGGCCAAATGGCCTGTTTCTGTGCTGTAAATACTATGTTATTCTATGCAAATGTGCCGTAATAACTCTAGACCTTTGCTCTCTTGTCTCATGGCCCTGACACCTTTTTTTTTATTCGTTCATGGGATGTGAGCATTGCTGGCAAGGCCAGCATTTATTGTCCATCCCCAGTTGCCCTTTAGAAGGTGGTGGTGAGCCGCCTTCTTGAACTGCTGCAGTCTGTGTGGTGAAGATACTCCCACAATGCTGTTAGGTAGGGAGTTCCAGGATTTTGACACAGCGACGATGAAGGAACAATGATATAGTTCCAAGTCAGGATGGTGTGTAACTTGGAGGGGAACGTGGAGGTGGTGGTGTTCCCATGCGCCTGCTGCCCTTGTCCTTCTAGGTGGAAGAGGTTGTGGGTTTTGGAGGTGCTGCCGAAGAAGCCTTGGCGAGTTGCTGCAGTGCATCTTGTAGATGGTGCACACTGCAGCCACGGTACGCCGGTGGTGGAGGGAGTGAATGTTTAAGGTGGTGGATGGGTTGCCAATCAAGTGGACTGCTTTGTCCTGGATGGTGTAGATATTTTTGAGTGTTGTTGGAGCTGCACTCATCCAGGCAAGTGGAGAGTATTCCATCTCACTCCTGACTTGTGCCTTGTAGATGGTGGAAAGGCTTTGGGGAGTCAGGAGGTGAGACACTCGCCGCAGAATACCCAGCCTCTGACCTGCTCTTGTTGCCACAGTATTTATGTGGCTGGTCCAATTAAGTTTTTGGTCAGTGGCGACCCCCAGAATGTTGATGGTGGGGTATTCCGCGATGTGTGGCGTGAATATTACCTGCCACTTAACAGCCCAAGCCTGAATGTCGTCCAGGCCTTGCTGCATGCGAGCATGGACTGCTTCATTATCTGAAGAGTTGCGAATGGCATTGAACACTGTGCAGTCATCAGCGAACATCCCCACTTCTAACCTTCTGATGGAGGGAAGGTCATTGATGAAGCAGCTGAAGATGGTTAGGCCTAGGACGCTACCCTGAGGAACTCCTGTAGCAATGTCCTGGGGCTGTGATGATTGACCTCCAACCACCACAACCATCTTCCTTTGTGCTAGGTATGACTTCAGCCAGTGGTGCGTTTTCCCCCTGATTCCCATTGACTTAGGTTTTACTAGGGCTCCTTGATGCCACACTCAGTCAAATGCTGCCTTGATGTCAAGGGCAGTCACTCTCACCTCTCCTCTGGAATTCAGCTTTTTTGTCCATGTTTGGACCAAGGCTGTAATGAGGTCTGGAGCTGAATGGTCCTGGCAGAACCCAAACTGGGCATCAGTGAGCAGGTTATTGGTGAGTAAGAGCTGCTTGATAGTACTGTCAACGACACCTTCTATCACTTTGCTGATGATTGAGAGTAGGCTGATGGGGCGGTAATTGGTCGGATTGGATTTGTCCTGCTTTTTGTGGACAGGACATACCTGGGCAGTTTTCCCACATTGTCGGATGGATGCCAGTGTTTTTGCTGTACTGGAACAGCTTGGCTAGAGGCGCGGCTAGTTCTGGAGCACAAGTCTTCAGCACGACAGCTGGGATGTTGTCGGGGCCCACAGCCTTTGCTGTATCCAGTGCGCTCAGCCATTTCTTGATATCACGTGGAGTATCTGAAAATATTACTTTGTGTTTACCAAGAAGTATCTTACCTATCTCTATAATGGCTCCCTTGAGATGTTTTTTTTTACCGAAAATGACACTGTGAAAGAGGAATGCCTGACTTGGCTTTGAAGTGTCAGAGCAGAGATGCTTAAATCATTAACAACAAGCAGCATGCTTAAAAGATTCCGCTCCGCTGAGGGCTAGACTTAATAAAAATGCAGTTTCCTATGATCTTTCAACGTTCAGAGTCATTTTGTTTTAAGCAAAACATAAGTCTGTATTGATTATTCCTGACACTTCAGGTTATTAACTTGATGGTGTCAGGCTGTATGGATCGCAAGGTATAAACTACCATTCAACTGAGGCAAGGAGTAGCTTGGCAACAGCTCTCAGGGGAAGTGACAAGCAGCCCGCCTTTCGGAATGCAGTTTTACGTCTCGTAATGAAAACGAACACTCGGCTCTTTGAGGCTGCGATTAAAGGTCAGTCTGTCTGTACCACAGCTTCTTTGGGCGGATGGAGCACGTCGGGTAATCATTCTGACTTTCCTTCCCCTCATTAATACCATGATAAGGGCACAGTTAGGACAACATGGGGGGGGAAAAAAAACCTGGCAATCATGCGATAGAAGAACCGGCTTGTGATTCTGTGGACCCTGCGGATATGTGGCAAACTATTAATCACCGCCCTGTAATATCATTTAAAGTGAGTGGCTTTCTTATATTTTTACTGTTCACCCGTCCCTGTGCTCGCTGACCTACATTGACTCCCGGTCTGGTAACGCCTCGATTTTAAAATTCTCATCCTTCTTTTGAAATACCTCCATGGCTTCGCCACTCCCCCTCCCTATCTCTGTAACCTCCCCCAGCCCCACAACCCTCCGAGATCTCAGCGCTCCTCCAATTCTGGCCTCTTGCGCATCCCCGATTATCATCGCTCCACCATTGGCGACCAAGGCTGCCTGGGCCCTAAGCTCTGGAATTCTCTCCCTCTAAGCCTCTCCGCCTCTCCACCTCTCCCTCTCCTCCTTTACGATGCTCCTTAAAACCTACCTCTTTGACCGAGCTGTTGGACAGCTGCCTTAATATCTTCTTATGTGGCTCGGTGACAAATTTTATTTGATAACAATCCTCTGAAGTGCCTTGGGACGTTTTACTAGGTGCTATATTAAATGCAAGCTGTGGTTGTTGTTGTTACATTGCAAAGGTCAGTAGGACTGCAGCAAAGGCCTAGTCGGTGAACTCGCTGCTCAATACAACCTTGGAAGATCCACGGCACAATCCCCACTTTACATTGGATTGGCAATCTTAGCCGAGTGGTGTTAACGGGCACAATTGATGGCTCGGCTGTGGTGCCCAAACCCCATGGTCAACTAGCCTGCTGCCATTCATAATTGTACTTGAAAAATAGACACTTCAGCTCAGTACCAGAGAGTGGCTGGCAATAGGAACATTAGGAACAGGAGTAGGCCATTCAACCCCTCAGGCCTACCCCACCATTCAGTTACATCATGGCTGATCTGCACCTCAAACTCCAGTTTCCCGCCTTTGCTCCATATCCCTTGATGCCCTTACCCAACAAAAGTCTGTCTGCAAAC